>BJCG01002322.1:1200000-1800000 GCA_005406145.1 Prunus yedoensis | reverse complement strand
ACAATTCAAGTTCAAAGGCAGTTCGTTCCTTCCATATAGGAGTGGTTGGTGTTTTCCGTAGTTCTTGCGATTGGATTTCACACAAAGCTCACCAAATGACTCCTCCCTCCATATTATGATGATGCCCAAGTTTTGGGCTCGATCAGAAATCCATAGGTGTAAGAAATTGGACATTTCAAGTTCAATGGCAGTTTGTTCCTTACAGGAGCGGTTGGTGTATTCCATAGTTCTATCGATTGGATTTCACTCAAAACTCACCAAATGACTCCTCCCACCATATTATGATGAGGCCCAAGTTTTGGGCTCGATCGGAATTCAATAGGGGTAAGAAATTGGACAATTCAGGTTCAAAGGCAGTTCGCTCCTCATAGGAGTGGTTGGTGTATTCCGTAGTACTAGCGATTGGATTTCGCTCAAAACTCTCCAAATGACTCCTCCCCCCATATTATGATGATGCCCATGTTTTGGGCTCGATCGGAAATCGATAGGGGTACGAAATTGGACAATTCAAGTTCAAATGCAGTTCGTTCCTTCCTTATATAGGAGTGGCTGGTGTATTCCGTACTTCTAGCGGTTGGATTTCACTCAAAACTCACCAAATGACTCCTCCCACCATATTATGATGATGCCCAAGTTTTGGGCTCGATCGGAAGTGAATAAGGGTAAGAAATTGGACAATTCAGATTCAAAGGCAGTTCGTTCCTTATAGGAGTGGTTGGTGTATTCCGTAGTTCAAGACTTCGGATTTCGTTCAAAACTCCCCAAATGACTCCTCCCTCCATATTTTGATGATGCCCAAGTTTTGGTCTCGATCGGAAATCCATAGGTGTAAGAAATTGGACAATTCAAGTTCGAAGGCAGTTCGTTCCGAATTGGAGGGGTTGGTGTATTGCATAGTTCTAGCGATTGGATTTCACTCAAAACTCACCAAATGACTCCTCCCGCCATATTATGATGATGCCCAAGTTTTGGGCTCGATCGGAAATCAATAGGGGTAACAAATTGGACAATACAGGTTCAAAGGAAGTTCGTTCCTTATAGGAGTGGTTGGTGTATTCTATAGTTCTAGCGATTGGATTTCACTCAAAACTCACCAAATGACTCCTCCCACCACATTATGATGATGCCCAAGTTTTGGGCTCGATCGGAAATCAATATGGTCAAGAAATTGGACAATTCAGATTCAACGGCAGTTCATTCCTTATAGGAGTGGTTGGTGTATTTTGTAGTTCTACCGATTGGATTTCACTCAAAACTCACCAAATGACTCCTCCCACCACATTATGATGATGCCCAAATTTTGGGCTCGATCGGAAATGAATATGGTCAAGAAATTGGACAATTCAGATTCAAAGGCAGTTCGTTCCTTATAGGACTGGTTGGTGTATTCCGTAGTTCTAGCGACTGGATTTCACTCAAAACTCTCCAAATGACTCCTCCCTCTGTAATATGATGATGTCCAAGTTTTGAGCTCGATCGGAAATTAATAGGGGTAAGAAATTGGACAATTCAGGTTCAAAGGCAGTTTGTTCCGAATTGGAATGGTTGGTGTATTGCATAGTTCTAGCGATTGGATTTCACCCAAAACTCACCAAATGACTCCACCCACCATATTATGGTGATGCCCCAGTTTTGGGCTCGATCGGAAATCAATAGGGGTAAGAAATGGGACAATTCAGGTTCAAAGGCAGTTCGTTCCTTATAGGAGTGGTTGGTGTATTCCGTAGTTATAGCGCTTGGATTTAACTCAAAACTCACCAAATGACTCCTCCCACCATATTATGATGATGCCCAAGTTTCGGGCTCGATCGTAAATCCATAGGGGTAAGAAATTGGACCATTCAAGTTCTTAGGCAGTTCGTTCCGAATTGGAGTGGTTGGTGTATTCCGCAGTTCTAGCGATTGGATTTCACTCAAAACTCACCAAATGAGTCCTCCCACCATATTATGATGATGCCCAAGTTTTGGGCTCGATCGGAAATCAATAGGGGTAAGAAATTGGACAATTCAGGTTCAAAGGCAGTTCGTTCCATATAAGAGTGGTTGGTCTATTCCGTAGTTGTAGCGATTGGATTTCACACAAAACTCACCAAATGACTCCTCCCACCATATTATGATAATGCCCAAGTTTTGGGCTCGATCGGAAATCAATAGGGGTAAGAAATTGGACAATTCAAGTTCAACGGCTGTTCGTTCCTTATAGGAGTGGTTGGTGTATTCCGTAGTTCTAGCGATTGGATTTCACTCAAAAGTTACCAAATGACTCCTCCCACCATACTATGATGATGCCCAAGTTTTGGGCTCGATCGGAAAACAATAGGGGTAAGAAAATGGACAATTCAGGTTCAAGGGATGTTCGTTCCTTATAGGAGTGGTTGGTGTATTCCGTAGTTCTAGCAATTGGATTTCACTCAAAACTCACCAAATGACTCCTCCAACCATATTATGATGGTGCCCAAGTTGTGGGCTCAATCGGAAATCAATAGGGGTTTGAAATTGGACAATTCAGGTTCAAAGGCAGTTCGTTCCTTATAGGAGTGGTTGGTGTATTCCGTAGTTCTAGCGATTGGATTTCACTAAAAACTCACCAAATGACTCCTCCCACCTTATTATGATGATGCCGAAGTTTTGGGCTCGATCGGAAATCAATAGGGGTAAGAAATTGGACAATTCAGGTTCAAAGGCAGTTCGTTCCATATAAGAGTGGTTGGTCTATTCCGTAGTTGTAGCGATTGGATTTCACACAAAACTCACCAAATGACTCCTCCCTCCATATTATGATGATGCCCAAGTTTTGGGCTCGATCGGAAATCAATAGGGGTAAGAAATTGGACAATTCAAGTTCAAAGGCTGTTCGTTCTTTATAGGAGTGGTTGGGGTATTCCGTAGTTCTAGCGATTGGATTTCACTCAAAACTCACCAAATGACTCCTCCCACCATATTATGATGATTCCCAAGTTTTGGGATCGATCGGATATCCATAGGGGTAAGAAATTGGACAATTCAAGTTCGAAGGCAGTTCGTTCCAAATTGGAGTGGTTGGTGTATGGCATAGTTCTAGCGATTGGATTTCACTCAAAACTCACCAAATGACTCCTCCCACCATATTATGATGATGCCCAAGTTTTGGGCTCGATCGGAAATCAATAGGGGTAAGAAATTGGACAATTCAGGTTCAAAGGCAGTTCGTTCCTTATAGGAGTGGTTGGTGTATTCCGTAGTTCTAGCAATTGGATTTCTCTCAAAACTCACCAAATGACTCCTCCCACCATATTATGATGATCCCCAAGTTTTGGGCTCGATCTGAAATCAATAGGGGTAAGAAATTGGGCAATTCGTTCCTTATAGGAGTGGTTGGTGTATTCCGTAGTTCTAGCGATTGGATTTCACTCTAAACTCACCAAATGACTCCTCCAACCATATTATGATGATGCCCAAGTTTTGGCCTCAATCGGAAATCAATAGGGGTAAGAAATTGGACAATTCATGAACAAAGGCAGTTCTTTCCTTATAGGAGTGGTTGGTGTATTCTATAGTTCTAGCGATTGGATTTCACTCAAAACTCACCAAATGACTCCTCCCACAACATTATGATGATGCCCAAGTTTTGGGCTCGATCGGAAATCAATATGGTCAAGAACTTGGACAATTCAGATTCAAAGGCAGTTCGTTCCTTATAGGAGTGGTTGGTGTATTTTGTAGTTCTACCGATTGGATTTCTCTTAAAACTCACCAAATGACTCCTCCCACCACATTATGATGATGCCCAAATTTTGGGCTCGATCGGAAATGAATATGGTCAAGAAATTGGACAATTCAGATTCAAAGGCAGTTCGTTCCTTATAGGACTGGTTGGTTTATTCCGTAGTTCTAGCGACTGGATTTCACTCAAAACTCTCCAAATGACTCCTCCCACCATATTACGATGACGCCCAAGTTTTGGGCTCGATCGGAAATCAATAGGGGTAAGAAACTGGACAATTCAAGTTCAAAGGCAGTTCGTTCCTTCCATGTAGTTGTGGTAGGTGTATTCCGTAGTTCTTGCGTTTGGATTTCACACAATACTCACCAAATGACTCCTCCCACCATATTATGATGATGCCCAAGTTTTGGGCTCGATCGGAGATCCATAGGTGTAAGAAATTGGACAATTCAAGTTCAATGGCAGTTTGTTCCTTATAGGAGCGGTTGGTGTATTCCGTAGTTCTACCGATTGGATTTCCCTCAAAACTCACCAAATGACTCCTCCCACCATATTATAATGATGCCCAAGTTTTGGGCTCGATCGGAAATCAATAGGGGTACACTACTACAATAAAGTTAATAGACAACGGTTTTTAGCCGTTGTAGAAAGTCTTCTAAAACCGTTGAGGTTAGGAGTGTCGTCTTTTGTACCTATTTATCACAACGGTCAAAAACCGTTGTAATATGTCACTTTCAACAACGGTTTTGCTTAGTAACCGTTGTAGTATAACCCTTACTACAACGGTTAATGAGGAAAACCGTTGTAGTAAGTCACTTTCAACAACGGTTATTGATAAAAACCGTTGTAGTAAGTTACTTTCAACAACGGTTTTTCTCAAAACCGTTGTAATATGATTCTTTCCACAACGGTTATTGATAACTTTGCACAACGGTTTTCAGAATAACCGTTGTAAATGTTCTTACTATACAATGAATGTTGGTTCTAACCATTGTAATAAGAGGATTTCTACAACGGTTTGAATGGGTAACCGTTGTAGTTAATGATGTTCCTTCAGTACTGAATATGATTTAAAAATTAATTAATATTGTTGCATTCCAAAATTAACGAATATAGGTAGAACAATGATGTATTCATATTTCAATATGAAAAGAATTCGAACCTGTTCAATTACAACAATTTGAGGTCTACATGCAATCTAAAGCTTTTAAATTAGTACATACATCCCAAAGCAACCAACCACATAATCTAAAATTTTGTACATTCTATGTGAAAATTCTACCAATCACAAAATGACAATCAAAGTGATTGCCACGTAATCATGTTCAAAAGAAACCAAAACAGTGGGTTGATAACCTTGTCCACTTTCTGAGCAAAAAAACCTTGTCCACTTTGAGGTTTGAGCGACACATAACATGCCCATTCACGCCGTACTTCATCAATTTTGGAATTACCTAAGTTGTAGAATTTACAATATCAGAGAGATATGAAGAAAACAACTAAGGTTTAAAAACTACATAGCTCTGAAGACGAAATTACCTTATGTATATCTTCCCTCAAAATAGGCTCTAGATTTTCAAACGAGGTCTAAACAAACAGCCACAAACAAGAAAAAGTTAATATGGAACGAGAATATTATTACATCAGGACAACATAATTGGACATATCTCATTACAAAGCTCAAAAAGTATGCCCCAGACCTTTGTATATATAACAAAAAGTAACGTCATTTTACGGGGGACGAATGAGTGCAGCACAACCTATATACATTCAAAACCAGAATTTCAGTAACCGACATTAAATGCTGAATAGACAGTAGAGATATAGACATGGTTCTAGAGTACCTGAAAAACCATTTTCAGTAAAGGGTTCTTTGAAGCTTGCTCGTGACCTTTATCTGATTCTTGACACCTATATATATAATTAATATATTAAATTTAATATCAAATTACATGTATATGTGCAATCCAAAAATATGTATTGACATGATTTGCTAATAACATAACAAGACACCATGCTAATAACAAGACACGCACCATCTAGTTTTAGCAGATATAGCCAACAATGCTTTTAGCATATATAGCCAACATTCAATAGAGTTCTAGTGTTAGCCAGAATTCTAGTGTATGCATTCAAAGCTGCTTTTGAGACTGAGTAGGGTGGAATAAACATCGTTACAACAAATATAAATTTCAGCACCTGCAAACCCATAATGGAAAACAAATTACCGACACAGACCTTGACAGTACTAGCAACATTCCTTCCCTGAGGCCTAAAGACCCCAAGAACACTAATGGCCTGAGGAGTAAGTCCCACATGCCCCATTACAACAATTCCAGCTTCCACGATAGATTTTGCTACGGTAATTCTTGAAGGAGACCCTCCTTCTAATTTGATCGCATCCATTCCTCCTTCCTTTAAAACCCTCACTGCAGAATCGACAGCCTGCTCATAATGGAAATTGCAACATCACCCACCCATGGCCTACTTATAAAAAAACAAACCCAATCAACAAAATAGAACACACTCTCATTTCTGAAATTCAATACAGCTCTATTTCTACTTGGTTGCAATGAAATTTGAAAAAAAAAGTAAGAAAGCTCGTAGCTTCAATAATTTCATCAATTGGGTCATAAATTTCATCATTAAAAACAACAAAAACAAAAACAAAATTAGTTAAATTTCCTTTCTTTTACTTTCTCATCAGCCAAACAGAACACCCTCTGTCATGCTCATGCACAAAAAGTCAAACAATGTTCCAATGTCCTTTTCCTTCTCATTCTCATAAACAAAACAGATCTTTCTCAAAATTAGAAAAAGAAAACAAAAGGCCCATAGACAATAAACCTCCCAAATCAACAGAATTACGGAGGAATTTTCCAGTTTATTCACTACCTACCTGATTGGTGCTAGACTCATAGCAGCCAAAGGGCAAGTCCCCATGAGCCACGGCTCGGCAGTGAACAAGCATTTCATCAAGCGTGATAGGAAGGGTGGTGTCATACCCATGAACCACCATGGCGGCCGAGTTGCCGACCAAGCAAATGTTGATGCCCGCGTAGTCCAGGTGGACAGCAGAAGGGTAGTCGTAGGAGGTGCCCCATGGTGTTGGGCTCGCCGATCTTGTAAGGCTAAGCACCTGCAGAGGAAACAAAGAGAGACCTAAATCACAATAGTGTCGAAAGAAATTGAAACCCTAAATAGTTTGTTTCTTTAACTTTGTTGATCGAGGTAGAACGACAAGCCAACACCCAAATGGTTAGATTAAAACCCAAATCAGTAACCCTAAAATTAAAACCCAAATCAGTAACCCTAAAATTAAAACCCAAATCCCTCTGAAATAGAAGGAGGGGGGGAGAGAGAGAGAGAGAGAGAGAGAGGAGAGAGAGAGAGAGAGAGAGCATGGAGAGAGGGAGACGCGAGAGACAGAGTCTATTTGTCTATGGCCGTGGCAAAGGCAAGGCGACGAGGTGGAAGAACAAGACTCTGGAGAGAGGTAGATGCGAGAGACGAGATAGAAGAGAGATAACAGAGAATGAGAACTATCGGGCCTTAAGAAAAAATATTGAGTCACTGTTCACTCCGTGTTTTTTTTTAAGCTTCAATTACAACGGTTGAAAAGAAAACCGTTATGGAAAGTTGTGAAATAAAATCAGAAAACTACATACCCTAAACCACAACGCTTAAAAACCCCTTTTAACAACGGTTATGTAATAACCGTTGTGGAAGAAACAACTACAACGGTTTTGGAGCCAACCGTTGTGTATTTAGCGTTGTCTTTTTGAATATTTGTAGTAGTGGTAAGAAATTGGACAATTCAGGTTCAAAGGCAGTTCACTCCTCATAGCAGTGGTTGGAGTATTTCGTAGTACTAGCAATTGGATTTCGCTCAAAACTCACCAAATGACTCCTCCCACCATATTATGATGATGCCCATGTTTTGGGCTCGATCGGAAATCAACAGGGGTTAGAAATTGGACAATTCAGGTTCAAAGGCAGAGCATTCCTTATAAGAGTGGTTGTTGTATTGCATAGTTTTAGCAATTGGATTTCACTCAAAACTTGCCAAATGACTCCTCCCACCATATTATGATGATGCCCAAGGTTTGGGCTCGACCGGAAATTCATAGGTGTATGAAATTGAACAATTCAAGTTCAAAGGAAGTTCGTTCCGAATTGGAGTGGTTGGTGTATTGCTTGGTTCAAGCGATTGGATTTCACTTAAAACTCACCAAACGACTCCTCCCACCATATTATGACGGTGCCCAAGTTTCGGGCTCGATCGGAAATCCAAAGGTGTAAGAAATTTGCCAATTCAACTTGAAAGGAAGTTCGTTCCAAATTGGAGTGGTTGGTGTATTGCACAGTTCTAGCCGTTGGATTTCACTCAAAACTCACCAAATGACTCCTCCCACCACATTATGATGATTCCCAAGTTTAGGGCTCGATTGGAAATCAATAGGGGTAAGAAATTGGACAATTCAGGTTCAAAGGCAGTTCGTTCCTTATAGGAGTGGTTGGTGTATTCCGTAGTTCTAGCAATTGGATTTCACTCAAAACTCACCAAATGACTCCTCCCACCATATTATGATGATTCCCAAGTTTAGGGCTCGACAAAAAATGAATTGGGGTAAGAAATTGGACAATTCAGTTTCGAAGGCAGTTCGTTCCTTATAGGAGTGGTTGGAGTATTCCGTAGTCCTAGCGATTGGATTTCACTCAAAACTTACCAAATGACTCCTCCCAACATATTAGGATGATACCCAAGTTTTGAGCTCGATCGGAAATCAATAGGGGTAAGAAATTGGACAATTCAGGTTGAAAGGCAGTTTGTTCCATATAGGAGTGGTTCTTGTATTCCGTAGTTCTAGCGATGGGAGTTCACTTAAAACTCACCAAACGACTACTCCCACCATATTATGATGATGCCCAAGTTTGGGGCACGATCGGAAATCAATAAGGGTACGAAACTGGACAATTCAGGTTCAAAGGCAATTCGTTCCTTATAGGAGTAGTTGGTGTATTCCGTAGTTCTAGCGATTTGATTTTTCTCAAAACTCACCAAATGACTCCTCCCACCATATTATGGTGATGCCCAAGTTTTGGGCTCGATCGGAAATCAATGGGGGTAAGAAATTGGACAATTCAGGTTCAAAGGCAGTTCGTTCCTTATAATAGTGGTTGGTGTATTCCGTAGTTCTAGCGATTGGATTTCACACAAAACTCACGACATGACTACTCCCGCCATATTATGATGATGCCCACGTTTTGGGCTCGATCGGAAATCACTAGGGGTAAGAAATTGGGCAATTCAGTCTCAAAGGCAGTTGGTAACTTATAGGATTGGCTGGTGTATTCCGAAGTTCTAGCGATTGGAATTTACTCAAAACTCACCAAATGACTCCTCCCACCATATTATGATGATGCCCAAGTTTTGGGTTCGATCGGATATCCATAGGGGTAAGAAATGGTACAATTCAAGTTCGAAGGCAGTTCGTTCCGAACTGGAGAGGTTGGTGTATTGCATTGTTCTAGCGATTGGATTTCACTCAAAACTCAACAAATGACTCCTCCCACCATATTATGATGATGCCCGTGTTTTGGGCTCGATCGGAAATCAATTGGGGTAAGAAATTGGACAATTCAGGTCCAAAGGCAGTTCGTTCCTTATTGGAGTGGTTGATGTATTCCGTAGTTCTAGCGGTTGGATTTCACTCAAAACTCACCAAATGACTCCTCCCAGCAAATTATGATGATGCCCAAGTTTTGGGCACGATTGGAAATCAATAGGGGTAAGAAATTGGACAATTCAGGTTCAAAGGCAGTTCGTTCCTTATAGGAGTGGTTGGTGTATTCCGTAGTTCTTGTGATTGGATTTCACTCAAAACTCACCAAATGACTCCTCCCACCATATTATGATGATGCCCAAGTTTTGGGCTTGATCGGAAATCCATAGGGGTAAGAAATTGGACAATTCAAATTCGAAGGCAGTTCGTTCCGAATTGAAGTGGTTGGTGTATTGCATAGTTCTAGCGATTGGATTTCACTCAAAACTCACCAAATGACTCCTCCCGCCGTATTATGATGATGCCCAAGTTTTGGGCTCGATCAGAAATCAATAGGGGTAAGAAATTGGACAATTCAGGTTCAAAGGAAGTTCGTTCCTTATAGGATTGGTTGGTGTATTCCGTAGTTCTAGCGATTGGTTTTCGCTCACAACTCCCCAAATGACTCCTCCCACCATATTATAATGATTCCCAGGTTTAGGGCTCGATCAAAAATGAATTGGGGTAAGAAATTGGACAATTCAGTTTCGAAGGCAGTTCGTTCCTTATAGGAGTGGTTGGAGTATTCCGTAGTCCTAGCGATTGGATTTCACTCAAAACTTACCAAATGACTCCTCCCAACATATTAGGATGATACCCAAGTTTTGAGCTCAATCGGAAATCAATAGGGTTAAGAAATTGGACAATTCAGGTTGAAAGGCAGTTCGTTCCTTGTAGGAGTGGTTGGTGTATTCCGTAGTTCTAGCGATTGGATTTCAATCAAAACTCACCAAATGACTTCTCCCACTATATTATGTTGTTGCCCAAGTTTTGGGCTCGATCGGAAATCCATAGGTGTAAGAAATTGGACAATTCAAGTTGAATGGCAGTTCGTTCCGAATTGGAGTGGTTGGAGTATTGCGTAGTTCTAGCGATTGGATTTCACTCAAAACTCACCAAATGACTCCTCCCACCATATTATGATGATGCCCACGTTTTGGGATCGATGTGAAATCCATGGGGGTAAGAAATTGGACAATTCAGGTTCAAAGGCAGTTCGTTCCTTATAGGAGTGGTGGGCACTGGTGTATTCCGTAGTTCTAGCGATTGGATTTCTCTCAAAACCCACCAAATGACTCCTCCCACCATATTATGGTGATGCCCAAGTTTTGGGCTCGATCGGAAATCAATAGGGGTAAGAAATTGGACAATTCAGGTTCAAAGGCAGTTCGTTCCTTATAGGAGTGGTTGGTGTATTCCGTAGTTCTAGCGATTGGATTTCACTCAAAACTCACCAAATGACTCCTCCCACCGTATTATGATGATGCCCAAGTTTTGGGCTCGATCAGAAATCAATAGGTGTAAGAAATTGGACAATTCAGGTTCAAAAGCAGTTCGTTCCTTATAGGAGTGGTTGGTGTAATCTGTAGTTCTAGTGATTGAATTTCACTGAATTCTAACCAAATGACTCCTCCCACCATATTATGATGCTGCCCAAGTTTTGGGCCCGATCGGAAGTCCAAAGGGGTAAGAAATTGGACAATTCAAGTTCGAAGACAGTTCGTTCCAAATTGGAGTGGTTGGTTTATTGCATAGTTCTAGCGATTGGATTTCTCTCTAAACTCACCAAATGACTCCTCCCACCATATTATGGTGATGCCCAAGTGTTGGGCTCGATCGGAAATCAATGGGGGCAAGAAATTGGACAATTCAGGTTCAAAGGCAGTTCGTTCCTCATTGGAGTGGTTGATGTATTCCGTAGTTCTAGCGGTTTATTTTCACTCAAAAGTCACCAAATGACTCCTCCCAGCAAATTATGATGATGCCCAAGTTTTGGGCACGATTGCAAATCAATAGGGGTAAGAAATTGGACAATTCAGGTTCAAACGCAGTTCGTTCCTTATAGGAGTGGTTTGTGTATTCTGTCGTTCTAGCGATTGGATTTCACTCAAAACTCACCAAATGATTCCTCCCACCATATTATGATGATGCCCAAGTTTTGGGCTCGATCGAAAATCAATAGGGGTAAGAAATTGGATAATTAAGGTTGAAGGCAGTTCGTTCCTTATAGGAGTGGCTGGTGCATTCCGTAGTTCTAGCGATTGGATTTCACTCAAAACTCACCAAATGACTCATCCCACCATATTATGTTGATGCCCAAGTTTTGGGCTCGATCGGAAATCAATAGGGGTAAGAAACTGGACAATTCACGTTCAAAGGCAGTTCGTTCCTTCCATGTAGGAGTGGTAGGTGTATTCCGTAGTTCTTGCGTTTTGATTTCACACAAAACTCACCAAATGACTCCTCCCACCATATTATGATGATGCCCAAGTTTTGGGCTCGATCGGAGATCCATAGGTGTAAGAAATTGGACAATTCAAGTTCAATGGCAGTTTGTTCCTTATAGGAGCGGTTGGTGTATTCCGTAGTTCTACCGATTGGATTTCCCTCAAAACTCACCAAATGACTCCTCCCAACATATTACGATGATGCCCAAGTTTTGGGCTCGATCGGAAATCAATAGGGGTAAGAAAGTGGACAATTCAGGCTCAAAGACAGTTCGTTCCTTGTAGGCATGCCTGGTGTATTCCGCAATTCTAGCGATTGGATTTCACTCAGAACTCACCAAATGACTCCTCCCACCATATTATGATGATGCCCAAGTTTTGGGCTCGATCGCAAATCAATAGGTGTAAGAAATTGGACAATTCAAATTCGAAGGCAGTTCGTTCCGAATTGGAGTGGTTGGTGTATTGCATAGTTCTAGCGATTGGATTTCCCTCAAAACTCACCAAATTCTCCTCCCA
Organism: Prunus yedoensis; assembly: GCA_005406145.1. Classification (NCBI taxonomy): domain Eukaryota; kingdom Viridiplantae; phylum Streptophyta; class Magnoliopsida; order Rosales; family Rosaceae; genus Prunus; species Prunus yedoensis. Next base: position 1,787,725 of record BJCG01002322.1, on the reverse strand, counting down.
CCATATTATGATGATGCCCAAGTTTTGGGCTCAATCGGAAATCAATAGGGGTAAGAAATTGGACAATTCAGGTTCAAAGGCAGTTCGTTACATATAATAGTGGTTGGTGTATTCCGTAGTTCTAGTGATTGGATTTCACTCAAAACTCACCAAATGACACCTCCCACAATATTATGATGATGCCCAAGTTTTGGGCTCGATCGGGAATCAATTGGGGTAAGAAATTGGACAATTCAGGTTCAAAGGCTATTCGTTTCTTATAGGAGTGGCTGGTGTATTCCGTAGTTCTAGCTATTGGACTTCACTCAAAACACGCCAAATGACTCCTCCCACCATATTATGATGATGCCCAAGTTCTGGGCTCGATCGGAAATCAATAGGGGTAAGAAATTGGACAATTCAGGTTCAAAGGCAGTTCGTTCCTTATAGGAGTGGTTGGAGTATTCCGTAGTTCTAGCGATTGGATTTCACTCAAAACATACCAAATGACTCCTCCCACCATATTATGATGATGCCCAAGTTTTGGGCTCGATCGGAAATCAATAGGGGTAAGAAATTGGACAATTCAGGTTCATATGCAGTTCGTTCCGTATAGGAGTGGTTGGTGTATTCCGTAGTTCTAGCGATTTGATTTCACTCAAAACTCACCAAATGACTCCTCCCAATATATTATGATGATCCCCATGTTTTGGGCTCGATCGGAAATCAATAGGGGTAAGAAGTTGGACAATTCAGGTTCAAAGGCAGTTCGTTCCTTATAGGAGTGGCTGGTGTATTCCGTAGTTCTAGCGATTGGATTTCACTCAAAACTCACCAAATGACTCCTCCCAATATATTATGATGATCCCCATGTTTTGGGCTCGATCGGAAATCAATAGGGGTAAGAAATAGGACAATTCAGGTTCAAAGGCAGTTCGTTCCTTATAGGAGTGGCTGGTGTATTCCGTAGTTCTAGCGATTGGATTTCACTCAAAACTCACCAAATGACTCCTCCCAAGATATTATGATGATGCCCAAATTTTGGGTTCGATCGGAAATCAATAGGGGTAAGAAATTGGACAATTCAGGTTCATACGCAGTTCGTTCCGTATAGGAGTGGTTGGTGTATTCCGTAGTTCTAGCAATTGGATTTCACTCAAAACTCACCAAATGACTGCTCCCACCATATTATGATGATGCCGAAGTTTTGGGTTCGATCGGAAATCAATATGTCTATGAAATTGAACAATTCAGGTTCAAAGGCATTTCGTTCCTTATAGGTGTGGCTGGTGTATTGCATAGTTCTAGCGATTGGATTTCACTCAAAACTCACCAAATGACTCCTCCCAATATATTATGATGATGCCCAAGTTTTGGGCTCGATCGGAAATCATTAGGGCTATGAAATTGGACAATTCAGGTTCAAAGGCAGTTCGTTCCGAATTGGAGTGGTTGGTGTATTGCATAGTTGTAGCTATTGGATTTCACTGAAAACTCAACAAATGACTCCTCCCACCATATTAGGATGATCCCCAAGTTTTGGGCTCGATCGGAAATCAATAGGGGTAAGAAATTGGCCAATTCAGGTTCAAAGTCTGTTCGTTCCATATAGGAGTGGTTCGTGTATTCCATAGTTCTAGCGATTGGATTTCACTCAAAACATCACCAAATGACTCCTCCCACAATATTATGATGATGCCCAAGTTTTGGGCTCGATCGGAAATCAATAGGGGTAAGAAGTTGGACAATTCAAGTTCAAAGGCAGTTCTTTCCGAATTGGAGTGGTTGGTGTATTGCATAGTTCTAGCTATTGGATTTCACTGAAAACTCAACAAATGACTCCTCCCACCATATTATGATGATGTCCAAGTTTGGGCTCAATCGGAAATCAGTAGGGGTAAGAAATTGGACAATTCAGGTTCAAAGGCAGTTCGTTCCTTATAGGAGTGGTTCTTGTATTCCGTAGTTCTAGCGATTGGATTTCACTCAAAATGCACCAAATGACTCCTCCCACCATATTATGATGATGTCCAAGTTTTGGGCTCAATCGGAAATCAGTAGGGGTAAGAAATTGGACAATTCAAGTTCAAAGGCAGTTCGTTCCGAATTGGAGTGGTTAGTGTATTGCATAGTTCCAGCAATTGGATTTTACCCAAAACTCACCAAATGATAACTCCCAAAATATTATGATGAAGCCCAAGTTTTGGGCTCGATGGGAATCCGCAGATGTAAGAAATTGGACAATTCAAGTACAAAGGCAGTTCGTTCCGAATTGTAGTGGTTGGTGTATTACATAGTTCTAGCCATTGGATTTCACTGAAAACTCACCAAATGACTTCTCCCACCATATTATGATGATGCCCAAGTTTTGGGCTCGATCGGAAATCAATAGGGGTAATAAATTGGATAATTCAGGTTCAAAGGCAGTTCGTTCCTTATAGGAGTGGTTGGTGTATTCCGTAGTTCTAGTGATTGGATTTCACTCAAAACGCACCAAATGAATCCTCCCACCATATTATGATGATGCCCAAGTTTTTGGGATCCATCGGAAATCAATAGGGGTAAGAAATTGGACAATTCAGGTTCAAAGGCAGTTCGTTCCTTATAGGAGTGGTTGGTGTATTCCGTAGTTCTAGCGATTGGATTTCACTCAAAACTCACAAAATGACTCCTCCCACCATATTATGATAATGCCCACATTTTGGGCTCGATCGGAAATCCACAGGGGTAAGAAATTGGACAATTCAAGTTCGTAGGCAGTTCGTTCCGAATTGGAGTGGTTTGTGTATTGCATAGTTCTAGCAATTGGATTTCACTCAAAACTCACCAAATGACTCCTCCCACCATATTATGTTGATGCCCAAGTTTTGGGCTCGATCGGAAATCAATAGAAGTAAGAAATTGGACAATTCAGGTTCAAAGGCAGTTCCTTCCTTATCGGAGTGGTTGGTGCGTTCCGTAGTTCTAGCGATTGGATTTCACTCAAAACTCACCAAATGACTCCTCCCACCATATTTATGATGATGCCCAAGTTGTGGGCTCGATCGGAAATCAATAGGGGTAAGAAATTGGACAATTCAGGTTCAAAGGCAGTTCGTTCCTTATAGGAGTGGTTGGTGTATTCCGTAGTTATAGCGCTTGGATTTAACTCAAAACTCACCAAATGACTCCTCCCACCATATTATGATGATGCCCAAGTTTCGGGCTCGATCTTAAATCCATAGGGGTAAGAAATTGGACAATTCAAGTTCTTAGGCAGTTCGTTCCTTATAGGTGTGGTTGGTGTATTCTGTTGTTCTAGGGATCGGATTTCACTCAAAACTCAACAAATGACTCCTCCCACCATATTATGATGATGCCCAAGTTTTGGGCTCGATCGGAAATCAATAGGGGTAAGAAATTGGACAATTCAGGTTCAAAGGCAGTTCGTTCCTTATAGGTGTGGTTGGTGTATTCCGTAGTTCTAGCGATTGTATTTCACTCAAAACTCAACAAATGACTCCTCCCACCATATTACGATGATGCCAAAGTTTTGGGCTCGATCGGAAATCCATAGGGGTAAGAAATTAGACAATTCAAGTTCGAGGGCAGTTCGTTCCGAATTGGAGTGGTTGGTGTATTGCATAGTTCTAGCGATTGGATTTCACTCAAAACTCACCAAATGACTCCTCCCACCATATTATGATGATGCCCAAGTTGTGGGCTCGATCGGAAATCAATAGGGGTATGAAATTGGACAATTCAGGTTCACAGGCAGTTCGTTCCTTATATGAGTGGTTGGTGTATTCCGTAGTTCTAGTGATTGGATTTCACTCAAAACGCACCAAATGAATCCTCCCACCATATTATGATGATGCCCAAGTTTTGGGATCCATAGGAAATCAATAGGGGTAAGAAATTGGACAATTCAGGTTCAAAGGCAGTTCGTTCCTTATAGGAGTGGTTGGTGCATTGCATAGTTCTAGCGATTGGATTTCCCTCAAAACTCACCAAATGACTCCTCCCACCATATTATGATGATGCCCAAGTTTTGGGCTCGATCGGAAATCAATAGAAGTAAGAAATTGGACAATTCAGGTTCAAAGGCAGTTCCTTCCTTATCGGAGTGGTTGGTGCGTTCCGTAGTTCTAGCGATTGGATTTCACTCAAAACTCACCAAATGACTCCTCCCACCATATTTATGATGATGCCCAAGTTGTGGGCTCGATCGGAAATCAATAGGGGTATGAAATTGGAGAATTCAGGTTCAAAGGCAGTTCGTTCCTTATAGGAGTGGTTGGTGTATTCCGTAGTTCTAGCGATCGGATTTCACTCAAAACTCACCAAATGACTCCTCCCACAATATTATGACGATGCCCAAGTTTTGGGCTCGATCGGAAATCCGTAGGGGAAAGAAATTGGACAATTCAAGTTCGAAGACAGTTCGTTCCGAATTGGTGTGGTTGGTGTATTGCATAGTTCTAGCGATTGGATTTCCCTCAAAACTCACCAACTGACTCCTCCTACCATTGATCAGTTCATAATTGTATATCATTTTGTACCTCTTTAGCTTATGATTTTGTTATGTTATTGAGTTAAACTTGTGCTTTTAATCCCTTTTCTGTTTGTCATTCAGTTCATTGGGCCTTAGGTAGCAATGGTGGCTTTGGATAAGAAGAGTTGCAAAGGGGTGCAAAAACAAGCAGACTGAGTTAGCAATTCATTTCGGACTTATCTTTTTCATCTGAGCTTGGATTGGGCCAAATCACATGTGGTTGGAAAGAGGAGATTCTGAACTGCGGGATGAACTACTCAAACGTATCAATTGATTAAGCCAAGCCCAATCCGTGAGCCCATCAAATTGCACACCATGCTCAGGTTTGCAGCTGCCAACTGTTTTCCAGCAACCAAAAGAAAACCCATGTGAAGAAAGCTGGAGGTGCAGCAGCAAAAGAAGTATGGGATGAAAGTGATTCCAACCACACTACCATAGACAAGATGAAGTGAGAGTTATGGGTTGTATTAAAGGAGGAATGGTGGTGTTGGAATTCATCATGATGTTCCTCCCTCTTAGCCCTATAAATAGAGAAGTTCACAACCCCAAACACAATCAACCCCCACACAATTCACTCCAGCCATCCTCCACACTTCCATCATTCCATCAACACATCCAGAAATCATCCCCAAACATTCCCACAAACCCAAACACTCCAGAAATCAACCCAAGACTCTAAACTGCCCCAAATCCCCAAAATAGCTCCAGAAAGCCTCCCTTCCATTTCCCTACGAATTTCCTCTTTCTCAGCCATCATCACTCACCCAAACTCATCCCAAATCACCTCCATATCCTTCGTACATCCTTATAGGTGTGGTTGGTGTATTCCGCAGTTCTAGCGATTGGATTTCACTCAAAACTCACAAAATGACTCCTCCCACCATATTATGATGATGCCCAAGTTTTGGGCTCGATCGGAAATCAATAGGGGTAAGAAATTCGACAATTCAGGTTCGAAGGCAAGTCGTTCCTTATAGGAGTGGCTGGTGTATTCCGTAGTTCTAGCCATTGGATTTCACTCAAAACTCTCCAAATGACTCCTCCCACCATATTATGATGATGCCCAAGTTTTGGGCTCGATCGGAAATCAATAGGGGTAATAAACTGGACAATTCATGTTCAAAGGCAGTTCGTTCCTTATAGGAGTGGTTGGTGTATTCCGTACTTCTAGCGATTGGATTTCACTCAAAACTCACCAAATGACTCCTCCCTCCATATTACGATGATGCCCAAGTTTTGGGCTCGGTCGGAAACCAATAGGGGTAAGAAATTGGACAATTCAGGTTCAAAGGCAGTTCGTTTCATATAGGAGTCGCTAGTGTATTCCGTAGTTCTAGCGATTAGATTTCACTCAAAACTCCCCAAATGACTCCTCCCACCATATTATGTTGATGCCCAAGTTTTGGGCTCGATCGGAAATTAATAGGGGTATGAAATTGGACAATTCAGGTGCAAAGGCAGTTCGTTCCGTATAGGAGTGGTTGGTGTATTCCGTAGAACTAGCGATCGGATTTCACTCAAAACTCACCAAATGACTCCTCCCACCATATTATGATGATGCCAAAGTTTTGGGCACGATTGGAAATCCATAGGGGTAAGAAATTGGACAAGTCAAGTTCGAAGGCAGTTCGTTCCGAATTGGAGTGGTTGGTGTATTGCATAGTTCTAGCGATTGGATTTCCCTCAAAACTCACCAAATGACTACTCCCACCATATTATGACGATGCCCAAGTTTTGGGCTCGATCGGAAATCAATAGGGGTAAGAAATTGGACAATTCAGGTTCAAAGGCAGTTCGTTCCTTATAGGAGTGGTTGGTGCATTCAGTAGTTTTAGCGATTGGATTTCACTGAAAACTCACCAATGACTCCTCCCACCATATTTTGATGACGCCCAAGTTTTGGGCTCGATCGGAAATCAATAGGGGTGAGAAATTGGACAATTCAGTTTCAAAGGCAGTTCGTTCCTTATAGGTGTGGTTGGTGTATTCCGTAGTTCTAGCGATTGGATTTCTCTCAAAACTCACCAAATGACTCCTCCCACCATATGATGATGATGCCAAAGTTTTGGGCTCGATCGGAAATCCATGGGGGTAAGAAATTGGACAATTCAAGTTCGAAGGCAGTTCGTTCCTTATAGGAGTGGTTGGTGCATTCAGTAGTTTTAGCGATTGGATTTCACTCAAAACTCCCCAAATGACTCCTCCCACCATATTATGATGATGCCCAAGTTGTGGGCTCGATCGGAAATCAATAGGGGTGTGAAATTGGACAATTCAGGTTCAAAGGCAGTTCGTTCCTTATAGGAGTGGTTGGTGTATTCCGTAGTTCTAGCAATTGGATTTCACTGAAAACTCACCAAATGAATCCTCCCACCATATTATGATGATGCCCAAGTTTTGGGCTCGATCGGAAATCCATAGGGGTAAGAAATTGGATAATTCAGGTTCGAAGGCTGTTCGTTCCATATAGGAATGGTTGGTGTATTCCGTAGTTCTAGCGATCGGATTTCACTCAAAACTCCCCAAATGACTCCTCCCACCATATTATGATGATGCCCAAGTTTTGGGCTCGATCGGAAATCATTAGGGGTAAGAAATTGGACAATTCAGGTTCACAGGCAGTTCGTTACTTATAGGAGTGGTTGGTGTATTCCGTACTTCTAGCGATCGGATTTCACTCAAAACTCACCAAATGACTCCTACCACAATATTATGATGATGCCCAAGTTTTGGGCTCAATCGGAAATCCTTAGGGGAATGAAATTGGACAATTCAAGTTCGAAGACAGTTCATTCCGAATTGGAGTGGTTGGTGTATTGCATAGTTCTAGCGATTGGATTTCCCTCAAAACTCACCAAATGACTCCTCCGACCATATTATGATGATGCCCAAGTTTTGGGCAGGATCGGAAATCAATAGGGGTAAGAAATTGGACAATTCAGGTTCAAAGGCAGTTCGTTCCTTATAGGAGTGGTTGGTGTATTCCGTAGTTGTAGCGATTGGATTTCACTCAAAACTCACCAAATGACTCCTCCCACCATATTATGATGATGCCCAAGTTTTGGGCTCGATCGGAAATCCATAGGGGTAAGAAATTGGACAATTCAAGTTCGAAGGCAGTTCGTTCCGAATTGGAGTGGTTGGTGTATTGCATAGTTCTAGCAATTGGATTTCACTCAAAACTCACCAAATGACTCCTCCCACCATATTATGATGATGCCCAAGTTGGGGGCTCGATCGGAAATCAATAGGGGTATGAAATTGGACAATTCAGGTTCAAAGGCAGTTCGTTCCTTATAGGAGTGGTTGGTGTATTCCGTAGTTCTAGCGATTGGATTTCACCCAAAACTCACCAAATGAATCCTCCCACCATATTATGATGATGCCCAAGTTTTGGGCTCCATCGGAAATCAATAGGGGTAAGAAATTGGACAATTCAGGTTCAAAGGCAGTTCGTTCCTTATAGGAGTGGTTGGTGTATTCCGTAGTTCTAGCGATCGGATTTCACTCAAACTCACCACATGACTCCTCCCACAATATTATGATGATGCCCAAGTTTTGGGCTCGATCGGAGATCCATAGGGGTAAGAAATTGGACAATTCAAGTTCGAAGACAGTTCGTTCCGAATTGGAGTGGTTGGTGTATTGCATTGTTCTAGGGATTGGATTTCCCTCAAAACTCACCAAATGACTCCTCCCACCATATTATGATGATGCCCAAGTTTTGGGCTCGATCGGAAATCAATAGGGGTAAGAAATTGGACAATTCAAGTTCAAAGGCTGTTCGTTCCTTATAGGAGTGGTTGGTGTATTCCGTAGTTCTAGCGATTGAATTTCACTCAAAACTCACCAAGTGACTCCTCCCACCATATTATGATGATGCCCAAGTTTTGGGCTCGATCGGAAATCAATAGGGGTAAGAAATTGGACAATTCAAGTTTAAAGGCTATTCGTTCCTTATAGAAGAGGTTGGTGTATTCCGTAGTTCTAGCAATTGGATTTCACTCAAAACTTACCAAAAGACTACTCCCACCATATTATGATGATGCCCAAGTTTTGGCCTCGATCGGAAATCAATAGGGGTAAGAAATTGGACAATTCAGGTTCGTAGGCAGTTCCTTCCTCATAGGAGTGGTTGGTGTATTCCGTAGTTCTAGCGATTGGATTTCGATCAAAACTCACCAAATGACTCCTCCCACCATATTACGATGATGCCCAAGTTTTGGGCTCGATCGGAAATCCATAGGGGTTTGAAATTGAACAATTCAGGTTCGTACGCAGTTCGTTCCGAATTGGAGTGGTTAGTGTATTGCAATGTTCTAGCGATTGGATTTCACTCAAAAATAACCAAATGACTCCTCCCACCATATTATGATGATGCTCAAGTTCTGGGCTCGATCGGAAATCAATAGGGGTAAGAAATTGGACAATTCAGGTTCAAAGACAGTTCGTTCATTATAGGTGTGGTTGGTGTATTCCGTAGTTCTAGCGATTGGATTTCACTCAAAACTCACCAAATGACTCCTCCCACCATATTATGATGATGCCAAAGTTTTGGGATCGATCGGAAATCCGTAGGGGTAAGAAATTGGACAATTCAAGTTCGAAGGCAGTTCGTTCCGAATTGGAGGGGTTGGTGTATTCCGTAGTTCTAGCGATTGGATTTCACTCAAAACTCACCAAATGACTCCTCCCACCATATTATGATGATGCCAAAGTTTTGGGATCGATCGGAAATCCGTAGGGGTAAGAAATTGGACAATTCAAGTTCGAAGGCAGTTCGTTCCGAATTGGAGGGGTTGGTGTATTCCGTAGTTCTAGCGATTGGATTTCACTCAAAACTCACCAAATGACTCCTCCCACCATATTATGATGATTCCCAAGTTTTGGGCTCGATCGGAAATCAATAGGGGTAAGAAATTGGACAATTCAGGTTCAAAGGCAGTTCGTTCCTTATAGGAGTGGTTGGTGTATTCCGTAGTTCTAGCGATCGGATTTCACGCAAAACTCAACAAATGACTCCACCCACCATATTATGATGATGCCCAAGTTTTAGGATCGACCGGAAATCCATAGGGGTAAGAAATTGGACAATTCATGTTCGAAGACAGTTCGTTCCGAATTGGAGTGGTTGGTGTATTGCATAGTTCTAGCGATTGGATTTCACTAAAAACTCACCAAATGACTCCTCCCACCATATTATGATGGTGCCCAAGTTTTGGGCTCGATCGGAAATCAATAGGGGTAAGAAATTGGACAATTCAGGTTCGAAGGCAGCTCGTTCCATATAGGAGTGGCTGGTGTATTCTGTAGTTCTAGCGATTAGATTTCACTCAAAACTCACCAAGTTACTCCTCCCACCATATTATGATGGTGCCCAAGTTTTGGGCTCGATCGGAAATCAATAGGGGTAAGAAATTCGACAATTCAAGTTCAAAGGCAGTTCGTTCCTTATAGGAGTGGCTGGTGTATTCCATAGTTCTAGCGATTGGATTTCACTCAAAACTCACCAAATGACTCCTCCCACCATATAATGATGAACCCCATGTTTTGGGCTCGATCGGAAATCAATAGGGGTAAGAAATTGGACAATTCAGGTTCAAAGGCAGTTCGTTCCTTATAGGAGTGGCTGGTGTATTCCGTAGTTCTAGCGATTGGATTTCACTCGAAACCCACCAAATGACTCCTCCCACCATATTATGATGATGGCCAAGTTTTGGGCTCGATCGGAAATCAGTAGGGGTAAGAAATTTGGCAATTCAGGTTCAAAGGCAGTTCGTTCCTTATAGGAGTGGTTGGTGTATTCCGTAGTTCTAGCGATTGGATTTCACTCAAAACTCACCAAATGACTCCTCCCACCATATTATGATGATGACCAAGTTTTTGGCTCGATCAGAAATCAATAGGGGTAAGAAATTGAACAATTCAGGTTCAAAGGCAATTCGTTCCTTATTGGAGTGGCTGGTGTATTCCGTAGTTCTAGCGATTAGATTTCACTCAAAACTCAACAAATGACTCCTCCCACCATAGTATGATGATGCCCAAGTTTTGGGCTTGATCGGAAATCTATAGGGGCAAGAAATTGGACAATCCAAGTTCGAAGGCAGTTCTTTCCGAATTGGAATGGTTGGTGTATTGCATAGTTCTAGCGATTGGATTTCACTCAAAACTCACCAAATGACTCCTCCCACCATATTATGATGATCCCCATGTTTTGGGCTCGATCGGAAATCAATAGGGGTAAGAAATTGGACAATTCAGGTTCAAAGGCTGTTCGTTCCTTATAGGAGTGGTTGGTGTATTCCGTAGTTCTAGCGATTGGATTTCACTCAAAACTCACCAAATGACTCCTCCCACCATATTATGGTGATGCCCAAGGTTTGGGCTTGATCGAAAATCAATCGGGGTAAGAAATTGGACAATTCAGGTTCAAAGGCTGTTCGTTCCTTATAGGAGTGGTTGGAGTATTCCGCAGTACTAGCGATTGGATTTCACTCAAAACTCACCAAATGACAACTCCCACCATATTATGATGATGCCCATGTTTTTGGCTCGATCGGAAGTCAATAGGGGTAAGAAATTGGACAATTCAGGTTCAAAGGCAGTTCGTTCCGTATAGGAGTGGTTGGTGTATTCCGTAGTTCTAGGGATTGGATTTCACTCAAAACTCACCAAATGACTCATCCCCCCATATTATGATGATGCCCAAGTTTTGGGCTCGATCGGAAATTAGTAGCGGAAATAAATTTGACAATTCAGGTTCAAAGGCAGTTCGTTCCTTATAGGAGTGGTCGTTGTATTCCGTAGTTCTATCGATCGGATTTCACTGAAAACTCACCAAATGACTCCTCCCATCATATTATGATGATGCCCAAGTTTTGGGCTCGATCGGAAGTCCAATGGGGTTAAAAATTGGACAATTCAGGTTCGAAGACAGTTCGTTCCGAATTGGAGTGGTTGGTGTATTGCATAGTTCTACCAATTGGATTTCACTCAAAACTCACCAAATGACTCCTCCCACCATATTATGATGATGCCCAAGTTTTGGGCTCGATCAGAAATCAATAGGGGTAAGAAATTGGACAATTCAGGTTCAAAGGCAGTTCGTTCCTTATTGGAGTGGCTGGTGTATTCCGTAGTTCTAGCGATTGGATTTCACTCAAAAGCCTCCAAATGACTCCTCCAACCGTATTATGATGATGGCCAAGTTTTGGGCTCGATCGGAAATCAGTAGCGGTAAGAAATTGGACAATTCAGGTTCAAAGGATGTTCGTTCCTTATAGGTGTGGTTGGTGTATTCCGTAGTTCTAGCGATTGGATTTCACTCAAAACTCCCCAAATGACTCCTCCCACAATATTATGATGATGCCCAAGTTTTGGGGTCGATCGGAAATCAATAGGGGTAAGAAATTGGACAATTCAGGTTCAAATGCAGTTCGTTCCTTATAGGAGTAACTGGTGTATTCCGTACTTCTAACGATTGGATTTCACTCCAAACTAACCAAATGACTCCTCCCACCATATTATGATGATGCCCAAGTTTTTGGCTCGATCGGAAAACAGTAGGGGTAAGAAATTGGACAATTCAGGTACAAGGGCAGTTCGTTCCATAAAGGAGTGGTTGGTGTATTCCGTAGTTCTAGCGATTGGATTTCACTCAAAACTCACCAAATGACTCCTCCCACCATATTATGATGATGCCCAAGTTTTGGGCTTGATCAGAAATCTGTAGGGGTAAGAAATTGGACAATTCAGGTTCAAAGGCAGTTCGTTCGTTATAGGAGTGGTTGGTGTATTCTGTAGTTCTAGCGATTGGATTTCCCTCAAAACTCACCAAATGACTCCTCCTACCATATTATGATGATGCCCAAGTTTTGGGCTCGATCGGAAATCAATAGGGGTAAGAAATTGGACCATTAAGGTTCAAAGGCAGTTGATTCCTTATAGGAGTGGTCGGTGTAGTCCGTAGTTCTAGCGATTGGATTTCACTCAAAACTCACAAAATGAGTCCTCCCACCATATTATGATGATGCCCAAGTTTTGGGGTCAATCGGAAATCAATAGGGGTAAGAAATTGGACAATTCAGGTTCAAAGGCAGTTCTTTCCTTATAGGAGTGGTTGGTGTATTGCTTAGTTCTAGCGATTGGATTTCACTCAAAACTCACCAAATGACTTCTCCCACCATATTATGATGATGCCCAAGTTTTGGGCTCGATCGGAAATTAATAGGGGTAAGAAATTGGACAATTCAGGTTCGAAGGCAGTTCGTTCCTTATAGGAGTGGCTGGTGTATTCCGTAGTTCAGGAGATTGGATTTCACTCAAAACTAAACAAATGACTCCTCCCACCATATTATGATGATGCCCAAGTTCTTGGCTCGATCGGAAATCAATAGGGGTAAGAAATTGGACAATTCAGGTTCAAAGGCAGTTCGTTCCTTATCGGAGCGGTTGGTGTATTCCGTAGTTCTAGCGATTGGATTTCACTCAAAACTCACTAAATGACTCCTCCCACCATATTGTGATGATACCCAAGTTTTGGGCTCGATCGGAAATCAGTCGGAGTAAGAAATTGGACAATTCAGGTTCAAAGGCAGTTCGTTCCTTATGGGAGTGGCTGGTGTATTCCGTAGTTCTAGCGATTGGATTTCACTCAAAACTCACCAAATGAGTCCTCCCACCATATTATGATGATGCCCAAGTTTTGGGGTCGATCGGAAATCAATAGGGGTAAGAAATTGGACAATTCAGGTTGAAACGCAGTTCGTTCCTTATAGGAGTGGTTGGTGTATTCTGTAGTTCTAGCGATTGGATTTCACTCAAAACTCACCAAACTACTCCTCCCACCATTTTGTGATGATGCCCAAGTTTTGGGCTCGATCGGAAATCAATAGGGGTAAGAAATTGGACAATTCAGGTTCAAAGGCAGTTCGTTCCATATAGGAGTGGTTGGTGTATTCCATAGTTCTAGCGATTGGATTTCACTCAAAACTAACCAAATGACTCCTCTCACCATATTATGGTGATGCCCAAGTTTTGGGCTCTATCGAAAATAAATAGGTGTAAGAAATTGGACAATTTAGATTCGAAGGCAGTTCGTTCCTTACAGGTGTGGCTGGTGTATTCCGTAGTTCTAGCGATTGGATTTCACTCAAAACTCACCAAATCACTCCTTCTACCATATTATGATGATGCCCAAGTTTTGGGATCGATCGGAAATCAATTGGGGTAAGAAATTGGACAATTCAGGTTCAAAGGCAGTTCGTTCCTTATAAGGGTGGCTGGTGTATTCCGTAGTTCTAGCGATCGGATTTCACTCAGAACTCACCAAATGACTCCTCCCACCATATTATGATGATGCCCAACTTTTGGGCTCGATCGGAAATCAATAGGGTTAAGAAATTGGACAATTCAAGTTCAAAGGCAGTTCGTTCCTTATAGGAGTGGTTGGTGTATTCCGTAGTTCTAGCGATTGGATTTCACTCAAAACTCACCAAATGACTCCTCCCACCATATTACGATGATGCCCAAGTTTTGGGCTCGATCTGAAATCAATAGGTGTAAGAAATTGGACAATTCAGGTTCAAAGGCAGTTCGTTCCTTATAGGTGTGGTTGGTGTATTCCGTAGTTCTAGCGATTGGATTTCACTCAAAACTCTACAAATGACTCCTCCCACCATATTATGATGATGCCCAAGTTTTGGGCTCGATCGGAAATCAATCGGAGTAAGAGATTGGGCAATTCAGGTTCAAAGGCAGTTCGTTAATATGGGAGTGGCTGGTGTATTCCGTAGTTCTAGTGATTGGATTTCCCTCAAAACTCGCCAAATGACTCCTCCCACCATATTATGATGATGCCCAAGTTTTGGGCTCGATCGGAAATCAATAGGGGTAAGAAATTGGACAATTCAGGTACAAAGGCAGTTCGTTTCTTATAGGACTGGTTGGTGTATTCCGTAGTTCTAGCGATTGGATTTCACTCAAAACTCACCAAATGACTCCTCCCACCATATGATGATGATTCCCAAGTTTTGGGCTCGATCGGACATCGATCGGAGTAAGAAATTGGGCAATTCAGGTTCAAAGGCAGTTCGTTAATATGGGAGTGGCTGGTGTATTCCGTAGTTCTAGCAATTGGAATGTACTCAAAACTCACCAAATGACTCCTCCCACCATATTATGATGATGCCCAAGTTTTGGGCTCGATCGGAAATCAATAGGGGTAAGAAATTGGACAATTCAGGTTCAAAGGCTGTTCGTTCCTTATAGGAGTGGTTGGTGTATTCCGTAGTTCTAGCGATTGGATTTCACTCAAAACTCACCAAATGACTCCTCCCACCATATGATGATGATTCCCAAGTTTTGGGCTAGATCGGACATCGATCGGAGTAAGAAATTGGGCAATTCAGGTTCAAAGGCAGTTCGTTAATATGGGAGTGGCTGGTGTATTCCGTAGTTCTAGCAATTGGAATGTACTCAAAACTCACCAAATGACTCCTCCCACCATATTATGATGATGCCCAAGTTTTGGGCTCAATCGGAAATCAATAGGGGTAAGAAATTGGACAATTCAGGTTCATACGCAGTTCGTTCCGTATAGGAGTGGTTGGTGTATTCTGTAGTTCTAGCGATTGGATTTCACTCAAAGCTCACCAAATGGCTCCTCCCACCATATTATGATGATGCCCAAGTTTTGGGCTCGACCGGAAATCAATAGGGGTAGGAAATTGATAAATTCAGGTTCAAAGGCAGTTCGTTCCTTATAGGAGTGGCTGGTGTATTCCGTAGTTCTAGCGATTAGATTTCACTCAAAACTCATCAAATGACTCCTCCCACCATATTATGATGATGCCCAAGTTTTGGGCTCGATCGGAAATCAATCGGAGTAAGAAATCGGGCAATTCAGGTTCAAAGGCAGTTCGTTAATATGGGAGGGGCTGGTGTATTCCGTAGTTCTAGCGATTGGATTTCACTCAAAACTCACCAAATGACTCCTCCCACCATATTATGATGATGCCCAAGTTTTGGGCTCGATCGGAAATCAATAGGGGTAAGAAATTGGACAATTCAGGTTCAAAGGCAGTTCGTTCCATATAGGAGTGGCTGGTGTATTCCGTAGTTCTAGTGATTGGATTTCCCTCAAAACTCACCAAATCACTCCTCCCACCATATTATGATGATGCCCAAGTTTTGGGCTCGATCGGAAATCAATAGGGGTAGGAAATTGGACAATTCAGGTTCAAAGGCAGTTCGTTCCTTATAGGAGTGGCTGGTGTATTCCGTAGTTCTAGCGATTAGATTTCACTCAAAACTCATCAAATGACTCCCCGCACCATATTATGAGGATGCCCAAGTTTTGGGCTCGATCGGAAATCAATCGGAGTAAGAAATCGGGCAATTCAGGTTCAAAGGCAGTTCGTTAATATGGGAGGGGCTGGTGTATTCCGTAGTTCTAGCGATTGGATTTCACTCAAAACTCACCAAATGACTCCTCCCACCATATTATGATGATGCCCAAGTTTTGGGCTCGATCGGAAATCAATAGGGGTAAGAAATTGGACAATTCAGGTTCGAAGGCAGTTCGTTCCTTATTGGAGTGGCTGGTGTATTCCGTAGTTCTAGATATTGGATTTCACTCAAAACTCACCAAATGACTCCTCCCACCATATTATGATGATGCCCAAGTTCTAGGCTCGATCGGAAATCAATAGGGGTAAGAAATTGGACAATTCAGGTTCAAAGGCAGTTCGTTCCTTATAGGAGTGGTTGGTGTATTGCTTAGTTCTAGAGATTGGATTTCCCTCAAAACTCACCAAATGATTCCTCCCACCATATTATGATGATGCCCAAGTTTTGGGCTCGATCGGAAATCAATAGGGGTAAGAAATTGGACAATTCAGGTTGAAAGGCAGTTCGTTCCTTATAGGAGTGGTTGGTGTATTGCTTAGTTCTAGAGATTGGATTTCACTCAAAACTCACCAAATGATTCCTCCCACCATATTATGATGATGCCCAAGTTTTGGGCTCGATCGGAAATCAATAGGGGTAAGAAATTGGACAATTCAGGTTGAAAGGCAGTTCGTTCGTGATACGAGTGGTTGGTGTATTCCGTAGTTCTAGTGATTGGATTTCACTCAAAACTCACCAAACGACTCCTCCCACCATATTATGATGATTCCCAAGTTTTGGGCTCGATCGGAATTCAATAGGGGTAAGAAATTGGACAATTCAGGTTCAAAGGCAGTTCGTTCCTTATAGGTGTGGCTGGTGTATTACGTAGTTCTAGCTATTGGATTTCACTCAAAACTCACCAAATGACTCTTCCCACCATTTTATGATGATGCCCAAGTTTTGGGCTCGATCGGAAATCAATAGGGGAAAGAAATTGGACAATTCAGGTTCAAAGGCAGTTCGTTCCTTATGGGCGTGGCTGGTGTATTCCGTAGTTCTAGCGATTGGATATCACTCAGAACTCACCAAATGACTCCTCCCACCATATTATGATGATGCCCAAGTTTTGGGCTCGATCGGAAATCAATAGGGGTAAGAAATTGGACAATTCAGGTTCAATGGCAGTTCGTTCCTTATAGGAGTGGCTGGTGTATTCCGTAGTTCTAGCGATTGGATTTCACTCAAAACTCGCCAAATGACTCCTCCCACCATATTATGATGATGCCCAAGTTTTGAGCTCGATCGGAAATCCATAGGGGTAAGAAATTGGACAATACAGGTTCAAAGGAAGTTCGTTCCTTATAGGAGTGGTTGGTGGATTCCGTAGTTCTAGCGGTTGGATTTCACTCAAAACTCTCCAAATGACTCCTCCCACCATATTATGATGATGGCCAAGTTTTGGGCTCGATCAGAAATCAATAGGGGTAAGAAATTGAACAATTCAAGTTCAAAGGCAGTTCGTTCCTTATAGGAGTGGCTGGTGTATTCCATAGTTCTAGTGATTGGATTTCACTCAAAACTCTCCAAATGACTCCTCCCACCATATTATGATGATGCCCAAGTGATCAGTTCATAATTGTATATCATTTTGTACCCCTCTAGCTTATGATTTGGCTATGTTGTTGAGTTAAACTTGTGCTTTTAATCCCTTTTCTGTTTGTCATTCAGTTCTTTGGGCCTTAGGTAGCAATGGTGGCTTTGGATAAGAAAAGTTGCACAATGTTGCAAAAACGAGCAGACTGAGTTCGCAATTTGTTTCGGCCTTAACTTCCTCCTCCCAACTTGGATTGGCCCAAATGATTTGTGGTTAGAAAGAGGAGTTTCTGAACTGCAAGATGGACTGCTCATACGTATCCATTGATGAAGCCAAGCCCAATCCGTGGTCCCATCAAGTTGCACCATGCTCAGGATTGCAGCTGCCAGCTGATGAGCTTGTCACCTCCTTTAAGCCATGTGCCTCACCCCAGCTGTAACTGACTTTGGCAGCAAAAGAAGACCACATGGGATGGCACCCAAAAGAAGATCACATGGTTTGGCAGCACTGCCACAACTGATCACCTTTGAACCCATGTGAAGAAGGCTTGAGGTGCAGCAGCAAAAGATGAAGGATGGTGTGGGAATATCATCATGATGTTCCTCCCTCTTAGCCCTATAAATAGAGAGGTCTTCAAGCTTCAAAGAAACACACATCCACCCCATACACTCTAGGTACACAGCCAGATACTCTAAACTGCCCCAAAACACCAAAACAGCTCCAGAAAACCTCCCTTCTATTTCCTACGAATTTCCTCTCTCTCAACCATCACCACTCACTCAAACTCATCCCAAATCACCTCCATATCCTTCATACATCCTTCCAGACGTGGAGAAGCTCTTGAAGAAGCATTGGACACCATAAGAATTTCAGAAAAGGGTTTTTCTACTCTTATGACATTCATTATGTTTTCCCAATTCTGTTTTAGTTTCTTTTCCATTATGAGTAGCTAAATCCATAACTAGGGTTTCGATGTAACCTAACATGAATATTCTGGGTTTATAAGTTTGAAGTTTGGAGTTTCAAGTTTGATTCATGATTCATGTTTTTATTCATTTTGCCTACTTGCCTATATGCTGATCGGAATGCTTAGCTACCATTTTGATTTGTATATCTTGATTTGAATTAAGAGTAGACACCATGCTTTAATTCGAATTGAACTATGAATAGGAAGAGTATGTATGGACATTCGACAACAGGGATTAGATACATGCTTGGTTGTTTAAATTGTTCTTCTATGCTTAATGGGTTCCTAATGCTTAATTTAGGTTAGACAACAAATGATCAAATTAGGGAATTAGGAACACAAGGTTAGGACCAGACACCATGGCCTAATCATACTTTAGCTAGAATCAATCTTTGAATCTGAATTAGACTTGTTACTTGACTCCTTATAACCCAGAATTGAATTGTTATGGTGAATCGAATGCCCTAGTCTCCAAATCCGTTTTCCAGCCCTTCAAAATCACTCTTTGTTACACTTGTTTATTTGCTTTCATTTGCAATTTCAGTTTGCTCACTTCCTTTCACAATCACAATCACTCTCACTTTAATTTCTGTTTTAGACTTAACCTCCTAACTTCTTGAATTCGGTAATCTACATACATAACTAATTTGAACTTCTCAGTCTTCGTGGGTACGACCTCGTACTTGTCTTGCTATACTACTAATTGCCCCGTACAATTGCGAGTTAACATAATATTAACAACAAATTTTGGCGCCGTTGCCGGGGACTGAACGAAAGTTCTTCCCTGGTTATGTGCCCAAGGTTACCCTATTCTTTTTAGTGTTTCTAATTAACTCAAGTTATTTTCTGTTTCAGGTAGTTTATGTCTAGAAATCCATTCCTTGAACAAGTGAGGTCTTCGTTCCAACGTTCCAAATCCTTGAACGCAGGACCATCGTTGCAACCCAACCGGGTGATCTCTGGAGTTCAGAATCGTCTAGAAAGGGAGTTGTCAACTGCAAAAGACCAAGCTCTGGCCACATTTTCAAGTCTTGCTCTCCACACTGAACTTCCTGGTTCTTCACCTTCAAATTCGGAAGCAAGTTCAGACCAAGAAGAAGAAGAAGAGATGGCTGCCAATGAGTTCATGGGAGAACTTGATATCCCAACAATTCCAGCATCTCCTTCAAGCATTTTGCTGCCCACTGTAGCTCGAAATTATGAGCTTAAATCTTCTCATCTTAATATGTTACCTTCCTTTTATGGTTTACCTAATGAAGATCCATTAACTCATATAAAGGATATTTTTAATGTTGTGAGTTCTTTTCCCTTGACAGGTGTGACGGAAGATGAACTTCGAATGAGAGTGTTTCCATACACTTTGAAGGATAAGGCAAAATATTGGTTGAATTCTTTGAAGCCTGGTTCACTCACTACATGGGCTGCCATTCAAAAGAAGTTCCTGGAAAAATACTTCTCCACGCAAAAGACCGACATGCTCAGGGACAAGATCTTATTATTTGCACAGCAAGATGATGAATCGTTTTGTGAAGCATGGGAGAGATTCAATGGGCTGCTCAACCAATGTCCTCATCATGGGATTCCATTGAAGCTTCAAATGCGTATGTTTTATAAAGGACTAACCTCTTCTAGTCATAATATAGTCACCAATTTTGCAGGTGGTTCTTTTAAAACCAAGACTCCCGAAGAAACGTATGAACTCTTTGAAGAGATAGCAATGGAGACCCAACATACGGATACAAGAGGTAAACGTGTTGTTAGTGGTTCTAATGATTCTTCTAGTGTGCAGATTTTAAAATTGGAACAAAAGCTAGATGCTCTTCTTGCATTAAACTCAAGAAGCCCTCCGAAAGAAGTGTGTAGTATTTGCGAAACTCAAGATCATGCTACCATAGCTTGTCCACTTGGGGCTGGATATCCAGAATTTGTGCAAGAGCAAGCTAAGTTGGTAAATTCCTACAACCAAGGTCCAAGAAATGATCCATACTCTCAAAGTTATAATCCAGGTTGGAGGAATCATCCAAACTTTTCATGGAGGAATACTCAGAATCAAGCCAATCCCCCTTCATTCCAAAAGCCACAACAAACATCATCATTGGAGGATATAGTTAAGCAGATGGCAATCAACCAATCCAATTTTCAGCAAACTACACAAGCTGCCATCTCCAAATTGGAAGTCCAATTAGGCCAAATAGCTGCTGAAATAACTCAAAGAGAGCTTGGGAAATGGCCAAGCCAAACTGAGATCAATCCAAAGAACCATGAAGTCAAGGCCATTCATGTGCTCAGATCAGGTAAGATTATTGATAATAAAGTTGATTCTAATCTTTCAAATGATGTTGTGATTGTAGAAGATGAAGAGGAAGAGACCATGGCTACGAAAGGAGAACAACCCAAAACTTCTCAATCTGCTCCTAAGGCCAAATCAGATTCTCAGAAATCCGATCAATTCCAATTGCATAAAAGGGATGACAAATTTGTGCCACCACATCTTCAAGAAGATAGATACGTGCCACCCGCTCCATATGTTCCACCTATTCCATTTCCAGGCCGTCTTAAGAAAGCAAAGCAAGATAAGGCTTTTAAAGAGATTTATGATATTTTGAGCAAAGTTAATATCAATTTGCCTTTGCTTGATCTTATTGAACAGATTCCTGCATATGGAAAATTCATCAAGGACTTGAAAACTCACAAGCTCAATTTCGCTCCAAATGAAGGAGTAAAGCTTGACCAGAATGTAAGTGCTGTGTTGCAAAGGAAGCTTCCACCAAAACTAGATGATCCTGGCAGCTTTGACATTCCCATTAACATTGGAGGCAAGAAGGTTGGAAGAGCCATGTTGGACTTGGGAGCAAGTGTCAATCTAATGCCATATTCAGTGTATCAAAAGCTTGGCTTAGAAGGGATGAAGAAGACTTCAGTGCGACTTGAACTAGCTGATCATTCTATAAAATATCCAAAAGGTATTGTAGAAGATATTCTAGTTCAAGTTAATACACTAATTCTCCCTGCTGATTTTGTAGTGATGGACATGGAAGACAATCCAAATGGAGATCGTGTTGATCCCATTCTCCTAGGCAGGCCATTCATGGCCACTGCAGACACAATCATCAAAGTGAAAGATAGCACCCTCTCCATGACTGTTTTGGGTGAAACTGTTGAATTTAAAATGCTTAATGCTCTATCTCAACCTTCTATCTCTCTTGATTCTTGCTTTTCAATTGATGTTGTGGATCATGAGGTATCTTCCAAAATTTTGCAGAGAAAGTCTAATGATGCTCTAGAAGCTGTCTTAACACAAGAAGAGGAAGATCTTTGTGAACCGGAGTTCCAAGAAGTGGTGGCTGCCCTAGAAGTGTTCCAGCCATTTCCACCATTTTCTGAGCCACCACTTGAGCCTCTTGAACCATGCTCTATGAAATTGGAACCGTCCAATGTCAGCCCAATGTTCAAAGTTACAGACATGAAGAAAAAGAAAAGAAAAAGACAGAGGAAGCGAAGGAAGAGGGGAAGAAGTTGGGTGAACTATCTTGAGATGATTGATCCGAAACCTCCCAATTCATGATAAGTTGCATATATTGTCTTGCCAAGACAGTAACTAAGGCGCTTCTTGGGAGGCAACCCATGTGTTCAAGAAGACGGTGTTTCGTAACGGTCGACCTAATCGCATCAAGGGGGAGTTTCTCTAAACCTTCTTCTTAACTTTTCCCTTTATCATTTGCATGTTCTCAATCATCTTTTCTATGCTTTAACATTGAGGACAATGTTCAATTTAGGTCTGGGGGGAAGGTTTTCAATTTTAATTCATTTGTGGTTTCAATTTTTGTTCTTTTGTCATTTTTTTTTAAAAATGTCATACAATCAATGCTATGGAGCTGCCATTGAGGTTTTCATATCAGAATTTTGCACTTCACAAAGCTTTGGCTCTTAGAATTCTGGTGGCTAAAGTACCATGCTCAAATTCTTGAAGGAGAAAAGTGGAGACTACCCTAGTGAGCTACATTGAGCCTAATTGCTTTCCTGAGAGGGTTTAAAGTGTTTCTACTTCTCATCTCTACTCATTTTCTTCATTTCACTCTAAATGATCTCATTGTTCCATTTTGATTGAATACTAAGGATGATTCTCTTTTGCAGATATCATGTGCTTGCTCTCATTCATGAATGAACTCATTGAAGTGATGCTAGGCTATGTGTGCATAACCATTCTGTGTGCTTCCTTTTCACCCTACCCATTTGTGTGTTCCATCAGCCCTTTTGAAGCCAAACACTTCAAGCCCTTTTCTTCCATCACCCTCATAATTCCCCAACCTTTGTATCTCAATTTGAGATATTTAACCTATTGCAGCCATACCCTAGCTTAGAAATATACCAAGGTGTGCCAAGATAAAGTTTGAAGCAAGGAAGTTGCTGCCATGTGCCTAAATGAAAATTGGTGTGAATATGTGCAATGAAGCTAAAGAAGATGCAGATCAAGTCAGCAAATAAGAAAGATAAAGAGAAAGTGTTTCGATTTGATCTAAGTGTGAAATATAAAGTTTATGCCATGTGATACCATGAAGTTTGCAGCCCTGCCAATCTAAATCAATGATACCTTGCAGATCAAAGAAGAATGTAACCTTGGTATGTTCTTAAGTTACTTGTTTTTCCTTCCAATTCTTCCATTTCCCCTAACCTTAGCCTTTCATTACAAACCTTGTAAAAGACCTAGCTGATCTTTGAGGATGTATTCATGGTTGCTGTAAGTATGTGTGTATCTCTATTCTTAGTATTTGATTCCTTTCATGAGATCTAACCAAAACTTGTGCTTCTATTTCTTACACTCACTTATGCTTTCTTGAGAGAATTAAACCATAGGTTCTGAGTGATTGAGTGTTATCTGTGAGAATTAGAGTCGAAGCATGTTCTCTATTCAAGGTTTGAGTGTGCTTGCTTTGAAGCCGTGTGCCTTTGAGCTATAGCTTCCACTTTACACACTGATTGATCACCTATCTTGGCAACTCTATGGTGTTGGAGGTATGACCGAAGTTTTCGTTCATTTTCATTAGTTGATTTCAAAGTTTTACTAATCACTTTGTTTTGTAGAGTCAGTAAAGCGTTTGTGGGTATCGTTTCTGTTAAACCCTCAGGAGACACAACTCCTCCTACTAGGGATGCCTAGAGGTTTAAAGGCTTGTTGCATATGCTCAATGCAATCGAGTTACCTGCGGAAGTGGTTTAGTTAACTTCTTGTTTTATTTTTAACTTTGTTTTGTGTTGTTTTGCTCGAGGACTAGCAAAATCTAGGTCTGGGGGTATTTGATCAGTTCATAATTGTATATCATTTTGTACCCCTCTAGCTTATGATTTGGCTATGTTGTTGAGTTAAACTTGTGCTTTTAATCCCTTTTCTGTTTGTCATTCAGTTCTTTGGGCCTTAGGTAGCAATGGTGGCTTTGGATAAGAAAAGTTGCACAATGTTGCAAAAACGAGCAGACTGAGTTCGCAATTTGTTTCGGCCTTAACTTCCTCCTCCCAACTTGGATTGGCCCAAATGATTTGTGGTTAGAAAGAGGAGTTTCTGAACTGCAAGATGGACTGCTCATACGTATCCATTGATGAAGCCAAGCCCAATCCGTGGTCCCATCAAGTTGCACCATGCTCAGGATTGCAGCTGCCAGCTGATGAGCTTGTCACCTCCTTTAAGCCATGTGCCTCACCCCAGCTGTAACTGACTTTGGCAGCAAAAGAAGACCACATGGGATGGCACCCAAAAGAAGATCACATGGTTGGCAGCACTGCCACAACTGATCACCTTTGAACCCATGTGAAGAAGGCTTGAGGTGCAGCAGCAAAAGATGAAGGATGGTGTGGGAATATCATCATGATGTTCCTCCCTCTTAGCCCTATAAATAGAGAGGTCTTCAAGCTTCAAAGAAACACACATCCACCCCATACACTCTAGGTACACAGCCAGATACTCTAAACTGCCCCAAAACACCAAAACAGCTCCAGAAAACCTCCCTTCTATTTCCTACGAATTTCCTCTCTCTCAACCATCACCACTCACTCAAACTCATCCCAAATCACCTCCATATCCTTCATACATCCTTCCAGACGTGGAGAAGCTCTTGAAGAAGCATTGGACACCATAAGAATTTCAGAAAAGGGTTTTTCTACTCTTATGACATTCATTATGTTTTCCCAATTCTGTTTTAGTTTCTTTTCCATTATGAGTAGCTAAATCCATAACTAGGGTTTCGATGTAACCTAACATGAATATTCTGGGTTTATAAGTTTGAAGTTTGGAGTTTCAAGTTTGATTCATGATTCATGTTTTTATTCATTTTGCCTACTTGCCTATATGCTGATCGGAATGCTTAGCTACCATTTTGATTTGTATATCTTGATTTGAATTAAGAGTAGACACCATGCTTTAATTCGAATTGAACTATGAATAGGAAGAGTATGTATGGACATTCGACAACAGGGATTAGATACATGCTTGGTTGTTTAAATTGTTCTTCTATGCTTAATGGGTTCCTAATGCTTAATTTAGGTTAGACAACAAATGATCAAATTAGGGAATTAGGAACACAAGGTTAGGACCAGACACCATGGCCTAATCATACTTTAGCTAGAATCAATCTTTGAATCTGAATTAGACTTGTTACTTGACTCCTTATAACCCAGAATTGAATTGTTATGGTGAATCGAATGCCCTAGTCTCCAAATCCGTTTTCCAGCCCTTCAAAATCACTCTTTGTTACACTTGTTTATTTGCTTTCATTTGCAATTTCAGTTTGCTCACTTCCTTTCACAATCACAATCACTCTCACTTTAATTTCTGTTTTAGACTTAACCTCCTAACTTCTTGAATTCGGTAATCTACGTACATAACTAATTTGAACTTCTCAGTCTTCGTGGGTACGACCTCGTACTTGTCTTGCTATACTACTAATTGCCCCGTACAATTGCGAGTTAACATAATATTAACAACACCAAGTTTTGGGCTCGATCGGAAATCCGTAGGTGTAAGAAATTGGACAATTCAAGTTCGAAGGCAGTTCGTTCCGAATTGGGGTGGGTGGTGTATTGCATAGTTCTAACGATTGGATTTCACTCAAAACTCACCAAATGACTCCTCCCACCATATTATGATGATGCCCAAGTTTTGGGCTCGATCGGAAAGCAATAGCGGTAAGAAATTAGACAATTCAGGTTCAAAGGCAGTTCGTTCCTTATAGGTGTGGCTGGTGTATTCCGTAGTTCTAGCGATTTGATTTAACTCAAAACTCACCAAATGACTCCTCCCACCATATTATGATGATGCCAAAGTGTTGGGCACGTTCGGAAATCCATAGGGGTAAGAAATTGGACAATTCAAGTTCGAAGGCAGTTCGTTCCGAATTGGAGTGGTTGGTGTATTCCGGAGGCAGTTTGTTCCTTACAGGAGTGGTTGGTGTATTCCGTAGTTCTAGCGATCCTAGTTCACTCAAAACTCAACAAATGACTCCTCCCACCATATTATGATGATGCCCAAGTTTTGGGCTCGATCTGAAATCCATAGGGGTAAGAAATTGGACAGTTCAAGTTCGAAGACAGTTCGTTCCGAATTGGAGTGGTTGGTGTATTGCGTAGTTCTAGCGATTGGATTTCACTCAAACTCACCAAATGACTCCTCCCACCATATTATGATGATGCCAAAGTTTTGGGCTCGATCGGAAATAAATAGGGGTAAGAAATTGGACAATTCAAGTTCAAGGGCAGTTCGTTCCTTATTGGAGTGGTTGGTGTATTCCGTAGTTCTAGCGATTGGATTTCACTCAAAACTCACCAAATGACTCTTCCCACCATATTATGATGATACCCAAGTTTTGGGCTCGATCGGAAATCCATAGGAGTAAGAAATTGGACAATTCAGGTTCGAAGGCAGTTCGTTCCTTATAGGAGTGGTTGGTGTATTCCGTAGTTCTAGCTATTGGATTTCACTCAAAACTCACCAAACGACTCCTCCCACCATATTATGATGATGCCCAAATTTTGGGCTCGATTGGAAATAAATAGGGATAAGAAATTGGACAATTCAAGTTCAAGGGCAGTTCGTTCCTTATTGGAGTGGTTGGTGTATTCCGTAGTTCTAGCGATTGGATTTCACCCAAAACTCACCAAATGACTCCTCCCACCATATTATGATGATGCCCATGTTTTGGGCTCGATCGGAAATCCATAGGGGTAAGAAATTGGACAATTCAAGTTCGTAGGCAGTTCGTTCCGAATTGGACTGGTTGGTGTATTGCATAGTTCTAGCAATTGGATTTCACTCAAAACTCACCAAATGACTCCTCGCACCATATTATGATGATGCCCAAGTTTTGGGCTCGACCGGAAGTCAATAGGGGTAAGAAATTGGACAATTCAGGTTCAAAGGCAGTTCGTTCCATATTGGAGTGGTTGGTGTATTCCGTAGTTCTAGCGATTGGATTTCACTCAAAACTCACCAAATGACTCCTCCCACCATATTATGATGATGCCCAAGTTTTGGGCTCGATCGGAAATCAATAGGGGTAAGAAATTGGATAATTCAAATTGAAAGGCAGTACGTTCCTTATAGGAGTGGTTGGTGTATTCCGTAGTTCTAGCGATTTATTTTCACTCAAAACTCACCAAATGACTCCTCCAACCATATTATGATGATGCCCAAGTTTTGGGCTCGATCGGAAATCAATAGGGGTAAGAAATTGGACAATTCAGGTTCAAACGCAGTTCGTTCCTTATAGGAGTGGTTCGTGTATTTCGTAGTTCTAGCAATGGGATTTCACTCAAAACTCACCAAATGACTCCACCCACCATATTATGATGATGCCCAAGTTTTGGGCTCGGTCGGAAATCCATAGGGGTAAGAAATTGGACAATTCATGTTCGAAGACAATTCGTTCTGAATTAGAGTGGTTGGTGTATTGCATAGTTCTAGCGATTGGATTTCACTCAAAACTCACCAACTGACTCCTCCCACCATATTATGATGATGCCCAAGTTTTGGGCTCAATTGGAAATCCATAGGGGTAAGAAATTGGACAATTCATGTTCGAAGACAATTCGTTCCGATTTGGAGTGGTTGGTGTATTGCATAGTTCTAGCGATTGGATTTCACTCAAAACTCACCAAATGACTCCTCCCACCATATTATGATGATGCCCAAGTTTTGGGCACGATCGGAAATTAATAGGGGTAAGAAATTGGACAATTCGGGTTCAAAGGCAGTTCGTTCCTTCTAGGAGTGGTTCGTGTATTCCGTAGTTCTAGCGATTGGATTTCACTCAAAACTCACCAAATGAGTCCTCCCACCATATTATGATGATGCCCACGTTTTGGGCTCAATCGGAAATCCATAGGGGTAAGAAATTGGACAATTCAAGTTCGAAGACAGTTCGTTCCGAATTGGAGTGGTTGGTGTATTGCATAGTTCTAGCGATTGGATTTCAGTCAAAACTCACCAAATGACTCCTCCCACCATCTTATGTTGACGCCCAAGTTTTCGGCTCGATCGGAAAAAAACAGGGGTAAGAAATTGGACAATTCAGGTTCAAAGGCAGTTCGTTCCTTAGAGGAGTGGTTGGTGTATTGCATAGTTCTAGCGATTGGATTTCACTCAAAACTCACCAACTGACTCCTCCCACCATATTATGATGATGCCCAAGTTTTGGGCTCAATTGGAAATCCATAGGGGTAAGAAATTGGACAATTCATGTTCGAAGACAATTCGTTCCGATTGGAGTGGTTGGTGTATTGCATAGTTCTAGCGATTGGATTTCACTCAAAACTCACCAAATGACTCCTCCCACCATATTATGATGATGCCCAAGTTTGGGCTCGATCGGAAATCAATAGGGGTAAGAAATTGGACAATTTAGGTTCGAAGGCAGTTCGTTCAATATTGGAGTGGTTGGTGTATTCCGTAGTTCTAGCGATTGGATTTCACTCAAAACTCACCAAATGACTCCTCCCACCATATTATGATGATGCCCAAGTCTGGGTTAGATCGGAAATCCATAGGGGTAAGAAATTGGACATTCAGGTTCAAAGGCAGTTCGTTCCGAACTGAAGTGGTTTGTGTATTGCATAGTTCTAGCGATTGGATTTCACTCAAAACTCACCAAATGACTCCTCCCACCATATTATGATGATGCCCAAGTTTTGGACTTGATCGGAAATCAATAGGGGTAAGAAATTGGACAATTCAGTTTTAAAGGCAGTTTGTTCCTTAGAGGAGTGGTTGGTGTATTCCGCAGTTCTAGCGATTGGATTTCACTCAAAACTTACCAAATGACTCCTCCCAAGACAGTTCGTTCCGATTTGGAGTTGTTGGTGTATTGCATAGTTCTAGCGGTTGGATTTCACTCAAAACAACCCAAATGACTCGTCCCACCATATTTTGATGATGCCCAAGTTTTGGCCTCGATCGGAAATCAATAGGGGTAAGAAATTGGACAATTCAGGTTCAAAGGCAATTCGGTCCTTATAGGAGTGGTTGGTGTATTCCGTAGTTTTAGCGGTTGGATTTCACTCAAAACTCACCAAATGACTCCTCCCACCATATTATGATGATGCCCATATTTTGGGCTCGATCGGAAATCAATAGGGGTAAGAAATTGGACAATTCAAGTTCGGAGGCAGTTCGTTCCGAATTGGAGTGGTTGGTGTATTGCATAGTTCTAGCAATTGGATTTCACTCAAAACTCACCAAATGACTCCTCCCACCATATTAAGATGATGCCCAAGTTTTGGGCTCGATCGAAAATCAATTGGGGTAAGAAATTGGACAATTCATGTTCAAAGGCAGTTCGTTCCTGATATGAGTGGCTGGTGTATTCCGTAGTTCTAGCGATTGGATTTACCTCAAAACTCACCAAATGACTCCTCCCACCATATTATCATGATGCCCAAGTTTTGGGCTCGATCGGAAATCCATAGGGGTAAGAAATTGGACCATTCAAGTTCGTAGGAAGTTCGTTCCGAATTGGAGTGGTTGGTGTATTGCATAGTTCTAGCGATTGGATTTCACTCAAAACTCACCAATGACTCCTCCCACCATATTATGATGATGCCCAAGTTTTGGGCTCAATTGGAAATCCATAGGGTAAGAAATTGGACAATTCATGTTCGAAGACAATTCGTTCCGATTTGGAGTTGTTGGTGTATTGCATAGTTCTAGCGGTTGGATTTCACTCAAAACTACCCAAATGACTCGTCCCACCATATTTTGATGATGCCCAAGTTTTGGCCTCGATCGGAAATCAATAGGGGTAAGAAATTGGACAATTCAGGTTCAAAGGCAATTCGGTCCTTATAGGAGTGGTTGGTGTATTCCGTAGTTTTTAGCGGTTGGATTTCACTCAAAACACACCAAATGACTCCTCCCACCATATTATGATGATGCCCATGTTTTGGGCTCGATCGGAAATCAATAGGGGTAAGAAATTGGACAATTCAAGTTCGGAGGCAGTTCGTTCCGAATTGGAGTGGTTGGTGTATTGCTAGTTCTAGCAATTGGATTTCACTCAAAACTCACCAATGACTCCTCCCACCATATTATGATGATGCCCAAGTTTTGGGCTCAATTTGAAATCCATAGGGGTAAGAAATTTGACAATTCATGTTCGAAGACAATTCGTTCCGATTTGGTGTGGTTGGTGTATTGCATAGTTCTAGCGATTGGATTTCACTCAAAACTCACCAAATGACTCCTCCCACCATATTATGATGATGCCCAAGTTTTGGGCTCGATCGGAAATCAATTGGGGCAAGAAATTGGACACTACAGGTTCGTAGGCAGTTCGTTCCTTGTAGGAGTGGCTGGAGTATGCCGTAGTTCTAGTGATTGGATTTCACTCAAAACTCACCAAATGAGTCCTCCCACCATATTATGATGATGCCCAAGTTTTGGGCTCAATTGGAAATCCATAGGGGTAAGAAATTGGACAATTCATGTTCGAAGACATTCGTTCCGATTTGGAGTGGTTGGTGTATTGCATAGTTCTAGCAATTGGACTTCACTCAAAACTCACCAAATGACTTCTCCCACCATATTAAGATGATGCCCAAGTTTGGGCTCGGTCGGAAATCAATTGGGGTAAGAAATTGGACAATTCATGTTCAAAGGCAGTTCGTTCCTGATATGAGTGGCTGGGTATTCGTAGTTCTAGCGATTGGATTTCACTCAAAACTCACCAAATGACTCCTCCCACCATATTAGGATGATGCCCAAGTTTTGGGCTCGATCGGAAATTCATACGGGTAAGAATTGGACAATTCAAGTTCGAAGGCAGTTCGTTCCGAATTGGAGTATTTGTCGTGTTGCTTAGTTCTAGCGATTGATTTTACTCAAACTCACCAAATGACTCCTCCCACCATATTATGATGATGCCCAAGTTTTGGCTGGATCGGAAATTAATAGGGTAAGAAATTGGACAATTCAGGTTCAAAGGCAGTTCGTTCCTTATAGGAGTGGCTGGTGTATTCCGTAGTTCTAGCAATTGGATTTCACTTAAAACTCACCAAATGACTCCTCCCACCATATTAGGATGATGCCCAAGTTTTGGGCTCGATCGGAAATCAATAGTGGTTAGAAATTGGACAATTCAGGTTCCAAGGCTGTTCATTCCTTATAGGAGTGGTTGCTGTATTCCGTAGTTCTAGCGAATGGATTTCACTCAAAACTCATCAAATGACTCCTCCCACCATATTATGATGATGCCCAAGTTTGGGCTCGATTGGAAATCCATAGGGGGTAAGAAATTGGACAATTCAAGTTCGCAGGCAGTTCGTTCCGAATTGGAGCGATTGGTGTATTGCATAGTTTCTAGCGATCGGATTTCACTCAAAACTCACCAATGACTCCTCCCACCATATTATGATGATTCTCAAGTTTTGGGCTCGATCGGAAATTCATAGGTGTAAGAAATTGGACAATTCAAGTTCGAAGGCGGTTCGTTACGAATTGGAGTGGTCGGTGTATTGCATAGTTCTAGCGTTGGATTTCACTCAAAACTCACCAAACGACTCCTCCCACCGTATTATGATGATGCGCAAGTTTTGGGCTCGGTCGGAAATCGATAGGGATAAGAAATTGGACAATTCAGGTTCAAACGCGGTTCGTTCCTTATAGGAGTGGTTCGTGTATTTCGTAGTTCTAGCAATGGGATTTCACTCAAAACTCACCAAATGACTCCTCCCACTATATTATGATGATGCCCAAGTGTTGGGCTCGATCGAAATCCATAGGTGTAAGAAATTGAACCATTAAAGTCGAAGGCAGTTCGTTCCGAATTGGAGTGGTTGGTGTATTGCATAGTTCTAGCGATTGGATTTCACTCAAAACTCACCAAATGACTCCTCCCACCATATTATGATGATGCCCAAGTTTGGGCTCAATTGGAAATCCATAGGGTAAGAAATTGGACAATTCATGTTCGAAGACAATTTGTTCCGATTTGGAGTGGTTGGTGTATTGCATAGTTCTAGCGATTGGATTTCACTCAAAACTCACCAAATGACTCCTCCACCATATTGTGATGATGCCCAGTTTTGGGCTCAATTGGAAATCCATAGGGGTAAGAAATTGGACAATTCATGTTCGAACGCGGTTCGTTCCTTATAGGAGTGGTTCGTGTATTTCGTAGTTCTAGCAATGGGATTTCACTCAAAAATCACCAAATGACTCCTCCCACTATATTATGATGATGCCCAAGTGTTGGGCTCGATCGGAAATCCATAGGGGTAAGAAATTGGACCATTCAAGTTCGAAGGCAGTTCGTTCCGAATTGGAGTGGTTGTTGTATTGCATAGTTCTAGCGATTGGATTTCACTCAGAACTCACCAAATGACTCCTCCCACCATATTATGATGATGCCCAAGTTTTGGGCTCAATTGGAAATCCATAGGGGTAAGAAATTGGACAATTCATGTTCGAAGACAATTTGTTCCGATTTGGAGTGGTTGGTGTATTGCATAGTTCTAGCGATTGGATTTCACTCAAAACTCACCAAATGACTCCTCCCACCATATTGTGATGATGCCCAAGTTTTGGGCTCAATTGGAAATCCATAGGGGTAAGAAATTGGACAATTCATGTTCGAAGACGATTCGTTCCGATTTGGAGTGGTTGGTGTATTGCATAGTTCTAGTGATTGGATTTCACTCAAACTCACCAAATGACTCCTCCCACCATTTTATGATGATGCCCAAGTTTTGGGCTCGATCGGAAATCAATTGGGGTAAGAAATTGGACACCACAGGTTCGAAGGCAGTTCTTTCCTTATAGGAGTGGCAGGTGTATGCCGTAGTTCTAATGATTGGATTTCACTCAAAACTCACGAAATGACTCCTCCCACCATATTATGATGATGCCCAAGTTTTGGGCTCGATCGGAAATCAATAGGGTAAGAAATTGGACAATCCAGGTTCATAGGCAGTTCGTTCCTTATAGGAGTGGTTGGTGTATTCTGTAGTTCTAGCGATTGGATTTCACTCAAAACTCACCACATGACTCCTCCCACCATATTATGATGATGCCCAAGTTTTGGGCTCGATCGGAAATCCATAGGGGTAAGAAATTGGACAATTCAAGTTCGAAGGCAGTTCGTTCCTTATAGGAGTGGCTGGTGTATTCTGTAGTTCTAGCGATTGGATTTCACTTAAAACTCACCAAATGACTCCTCCCACCATATTAGGATGATGCCCAAGTTTTGGGCTCGATCGGAAATCAATAGTGGTTAGAAATTGGACAATTCATGTTCCAAGGCTGTGCGTTCCTTATAGGAGTGGTTGTTGTATTCCGTTGTTCTAGCGAATGGATTTCACTCAAAACTCATCAAATGACTCCTCCCACCATATTATGTTGATGCCCAAGTTTTGGGCTCGATTGGAAATCCATAGGGGGTAAAGAAATTAGACAATTCAAGTTCGCAGGCAGTTCGTTCCGAATTGGAGCGATTGGTGTATTGCATAGTTCTAGCGATTGGATTTCACTCAAAACTCACCAAATGACTCCTCCCACCATGTTATGATGATTCCCAAGTTTTGGGCTCGATCGGAAATTCATAGGTGTAAGAAATTGGACAATTCAAGTTCGAAGGCGGTTCGTTACGAATTGGAGTGGTTGGTGTATGCATAGTTCTAGCGATTGGATTTCACTCAAAACTCACCAAACGACTCCTCCCACCGTATTATGATGATGCGCAAGTTTGGCTCGATCGGAATCCATAGGGGTAAGAAATTGAACATTCAAGTTCGAAGGCAGTTCGTTCCGAATTGGAGTGGTTGGTGTATTGCTTAGTTCTAGCGATTGGATTTCACTCAAAACTCACCAAATGACTCTCCCACCATATTATGATGATGCCCAAGTTTTGGGCTCAATTGGAAATCCATAGGGTAGAAATTGGACAATTCATGTTCGAACGCGGTTCGTTCCTTATAGGAGTGGTTCGTGTATTTCGTAGTTCTAGCAATGGGATTTCACTCAAAAATCACCAAATGACTCCTCCCACTATATTATGATGATGCCCAAGTGTTGGGCTCGATCGGAATCCATAGGGGTAAGAAATTGGACCATTCAAGTTCGAAGGCAGTTCGTTCCGAATTGGAGTGGTTGTTGTATTGCATAGTTCTAGCGATTGGATTTCACTCAGAACTCACCAAATGACTCCTCCCACCATATTATGATGATGCCCAAGTTTGGGCTCAATTGGAAATCCATAGGGGTAAGAAATGGACAATTCATGTTCGAAGACAATTTGTTCCGATTTGGAGTGGTTGGTGTATTGCATAGTTCTAGCGATTGGATTTCACTCAAAACTCACCAAATGACTCCTCCCACCATATTGTGATGATGCCCAAGTTTTGGGCTCAATTGGAAATCCATAGGGGTAAGAAATTGGACAATTCATGTTCGAAGACGATTCGTTCCGATTTGGAGTGGTTGGTGTATTGCATAGTTCTAGTGATTGGATTTCACTCAAAACTCACCAAATGACTCCTCCCACCATTTTATGATGATGCCCAAGTTTTGGGCTCGATCGGAAATCAATTGGGGTAAGAAATTGGACACACAGGTTCGAAGGCAGTTCTTTCCTTATAGGAGTGGCAGGTGTATGCCGTAGTTCTAATGATTGGATTTCACTCAAAACTCACGAAATGACTCCTCCCACCATATTATGATGATGCCCAAGTTTTGGGCTCGATCGGAAATCAATAGGGGTAAGAAATTGGACAATCCAGGTTCATAGGCAGTTCGTTCCTTATAGGAGTGGTTGGTGTATTCTGTAGTTCTAGCGATTGGATTTCACTCAAACTCACCACATGACTCCTCCCACCATATTATGATGATGCCCAAGTTTTGGGCTCGATCGGAAATCCATAGGGGTAAGAATTGGACATTCAAGTTCGAAGGCAGTTCGTTCCTTATAGGAGTGGCTGGTGTATTCTGTAGTTCTAGCGATTGGATTTCACTTAAAACTCACCAAATGACTCCTCCCACCATATTAGGATGATGCCCAAGTTTTGGTCTCGATCGGAAATCAATAGTGGTTAGAAATTGGACAATTCATGTTCCAAGGCTGTGCGTTCCTTATAGGAGTGGTTGTTGTATTCCGTTGTTCTAGCGAATGGATTTCACTCAAAACTCATCAAATGACTCCTCCCACCATATTATGTTGATGCCCAAGTTTTGGGCTCGATTGGAAATCCATAGGGGGTAAGAAATTAGACAATTCAAGTTCGCAGGCAGTTCGTTCCGAATTGGAGCGATTGGTGTATTGCATAGTTCTAGCGATTGGATTTCACTCAAAACTCACCAAATGACTCCTCCCACCATGTTATGATGATTCCCAAGTTTTGGGCTCGATCGGAAATTCATAGGTGTAAGAAATTGGACAATTCAAGTTCGAAGGCGGTTCGTTACGAATTGGAGTGGTTGGTGTATTGCATAGTTCTAGCGATTGGATTTCACTCAAAACTCACCAAACGACTCCTCCCACCGTATTATGATGATGCGCAAGTTTTGGGCTCGATCGGAAATCCATAGGGGTAAGAAATTGAACCATTCAAGTTCGAAGGCAGTTCGTTCCGAATTGGAGTGGTTGGTGTATTGCTTAGTTCTAGCGATTGGATTTCACTCAAAACTCACCAAATGACTCCTCCCACCATATTATGATGATGCCCAAGTTTTGGGCTCAATTGGAAATCCATAGGGGTAAGAAATTGGACAATTCATGTTCGAACGCGGTTCGTTCCTTATAGGAGTGGTTCGTGTATTTCGTAGTTCTAGCAATGGGATTTCACTCAAAAATCACCAAATGACTCCTCCCACTATATTATGATGATGCCCAAGTGTTGGGCTCGATCGGAAATCCATAGGGGTAAGAAATTGAACCATTCAAGTTCGAAGGCAGTTCGTTCCGAATTGGAGTGGTTGGTGTATTGCTTAGTTCTAGCGATTGGATTTCACTCAAAACTCACCAAATGACTCCTCCCACCATATTATGATGATGCCCAGTTTTGTGCTCAATTGGAAATCCATAGGGGTAAGAAATTGGACAATTCATGTTCGAAGACAATTCGTTCCGATTTGGAGTGGTTTGTGTATTGCATAGTTCTAGCGATTGGATTTCACCCAAAACTCACCAAATGACTTCTCCCACTATATTATGTTGTTTCCCAAGTTTTGGGCTCGATCGGAGATCCATAGGTGTAACAAATTGGACAATTCAAGTTGAAAGGCAGTTCGTTACGAATTGGAGTGGTTGGTGTATTGCACAGTTCTAGCAATTGGATTTCACTCAAAACTCACCAAATGACTCATCCCACCATATTATGATGATGCCCAAGTTTTGGGCTCGATCGGAAATCAATAGGGGTAAGAAATTGGACAATTCAAGTTCGAAGGCAGTTCGTTCCTTATAGGAGTGGTTGGTGTATTCCGTGCTTCTAGCGATTGGATTTCACTCAAAACTCACCAAATGACTCCTCCCACCATATTATGATGATGCCCAAGTTTGGGCTCGTTCGGAAATCCATAGGAGTAAGAAATTAGACAATTCAATTTCAAAGGCAGTTTGTTCCGAATTGGAGTCGTTGGTGTATTGCATAATTCTAGCAATTGGATTTAGTCAAAACTCCCCAAATGACTCCTCCCACCGTATTATGATGTTGCCCAAGTTTTGGCCTCGATCCGAAATCAATAGGGTAAGAAATTGGACAATTCAGGTTCATAGGCAGTTCGTTCCATATAGGAGTGGTTGGTGTATTCCGTAGTTCTAGCGATTGGATTTCACTCAAAACTCACCAAATGACTTCTCCCACCATATTATGATGATCCCCAAGTTTTGCACTCGATCGGAAATCCATAGGTGTAAGAAATTGGACAATTCAACTTCCAAGGAAGTTTGTTCCGAATTGGAGTGGTTGGTGTGTTCCGTAGTTCTAGCGATTGGATTTCACTCAAAACTCACCAAATGTCTTCTCCCACCATATTATGATGAGGCCCAAGTTTTGGGCTCGATCGGAAATCAATAGGGGTAAGAAATTGGACAATTCAGGTTGAAAGGCAGTTCGTTCCTTATAGGAGTGGCTGGTGTATTCTGTAGTTCTAGCGATTCGATTTCACTCAAAACTCACTGAATGACTCCTCCCACCATATTATGATGATCCCCAAGTTTGCGCTCGATCGGAAATCAATAGGGGTAAGAAATTGGACAATTCAGGTTGAAAGGCAGTTCGTTCCTTATAGGAGTGGCTGGTGTATTCCGTAGTTCTAGCGATTCGATTTCACTCAAAACTCACCGAATGACTTCTCCCACCATATTATGATGATGCCCAGGTTTTAGGCTCGATCGGAAATCAATAGGGGTAATTAATTGGACACTTCAGGTTCAAAGGCAGTTCGTTCCTGATGGGGGTGGCTGGTGTATTTCGTCGTTCTAGCGATTGGATTTCACTCAAAACTTACCAAATGACTCCTCCCACCATATTATGGTGATGCCCAAGTTTGGGCTCAATTGGAAATCCTTAGGGGTAAGAAATTGGACAATTCATGTTCGAAGACAATTCGTTCCGATTTGGAGTTGTTGGTGTATTGCATAGTTCTAGCGGTTGGATTTCACTCAAAACTACCCAAATGACTCGTCCCACCATATTTTGATGATGCCCAGGTTTTGGGCTCGATCCGAAATCCATAGGTGTCAGAAGTGGACAATTCATTGTTCAAAGGCAGTTCGTACGAATTGGGGTGGTTGGTGTGTGGCATAGTTCTGGTGATTGGATTTCACTCAAAACTCACCAAATGACTCCTCCCACCATATTATGATGTTGCCCAAGTTTTGGCCTCGATTGGAAATGAATAGGGGTAAGAAATTGGACAATTCAGGTTCAACGGCTGTTCGTTCCTTATAGGAGTGGTTGGTGTATTCCGTAGTTCTAGCGATTGGATTTCTCTCAAAACTCACCAAATGACTCCTCCCACCATATTATGATGATGCCCAAGTTTGGGATCGATCGGAAATCAATAGGGGTAAGAAATTGGACAATTCAGGTTGAAAGGCAGTTCGTTCCATATAGGAGTGGCTGGTGTATTCCTTAGTTCTAGCGTTTGGATTTCACTCAAACTCCCCAAATGACTCCTCCCACTATATTTTGACAATGCCCAAGTTTTGGGCTCGATCCGAAATCCATAGGTTTCAGAAAGTGGACAATTCATGTTCAAAGGCAATTCGTTACGAATTGGGTGGTTGGTGTGTGGCATAGTTCTAGACTTCGGAAATCAATAGGGGTAATAAATTGGACAATTCAAGTTGAAAGGCAGTTCGTTCCATATAGGAGTGTTTGGTGTATTCCGTAGTTCTAGCTACTGGATTTCACTTAAAACTCACCAAATGACTCCTCCCACCATATTATGATGATGCCCAAGTTTTGGGCTCGAGGGGAAATCAATCGGAGTAAGAAATTGGACAATTCAGGTTCAAAGGCAGTTCGTTCCTTATGGGAGTGGCTGGTGTATTCCGTAGTTCAAGCGATTGGATTTCACTCAAAACTCAACAAATGACTCCTCCCACCATATTATGATGATGCCCAAGTTTTAGGCTCGATCGGAAATCAATAGGGGTAAGAAATTGGACAATACAGGTTCAAAGGAAGTTCGTACCTTATAGGAGTGGTTGGTGGATTCCGTAGTTCTAGCGATTGGATTTCACTCAAAACTCACCAAATGACTCCTCCCACCAATTATGATGACGCCTAAGTTTTGGGATAGATCGGAAATCCATAGGTGTAAGAAATTGGACAATTCAACTTCAAAGGAAGTTCATTTCGAATTGGAGTGGTTGTTGTGTTGCTTAGTTCTAGCGATTGGATTTAACTGAAAACTCAAGAAATGATTCCTCCCACCATATTATGATGGTTTCCAGGTTTTGGGCTCGATCTGAAATCAATAGGGATTAGAATTGGACAATTCAGGTTCAAAGGCAGTTCGTTCCTTATAGGAGTGTTTGGTGTATTCCGTAGTTCTAGCGATTGGATTTCACTCAAAACTCACCAAATGACTCGTCCCACCATATTATGATGATACCCAACTTTCGGGCTCGATCGGAAATCCATAGGTGTAAGAAATTGGACAATTCAAGTTCAAAGGCAGTTCGTTCCGAATTGGAGTGGTTAGTGTATTGTATAGTTCTAACAATTGGATTTTACTCAGAACTCACCAAATGACTCCTCCCAAAATATTATGATGATGCCCAAGTTTTGGGCTCGATCGGAAATCAATAGGGGTAAGAAATTGGACAATTTAGGTTCAAAGGAAGTTCGTTCCTTATAGGATTGGTTGGTGTATTCCGTAGTTCTAGCGATTGGTTTTCGCTCACAACTCACCAAATGACTCCTCCATATTGTGATGATGCCCAGGTTTAGGGCTCGATCAAAAATGAATTGGGGTAAGAAATTGGACAATTCAGTTTCGAAGGGAGTTCGTTCCTAGTAGGAGTGGTTGGAGTATTCCGTAGTCCTAGCGATTGGATTTCACTCAAAACTTACCAAATGACTCCTCCCAACATATTAGGATGATGCCCAAGTTTTGAGCTCGATCGGAAATCAATAGGGGTAAGAAATTGGACAATTCAGCTTGAAAAGGCAGTTCGTTCCTTATAGGAGTGGTTCTTGTATTCCGTAGTTCTAGCGATTGGATTTCACTCAAAACTCAACAAACGACTCCTCCCACCATATGACTCCCCCCACTGTATTATGTTGTTGCCCAAGTTTTGGGCTCGATCGGAAATCCATAGGTGTAAGAAATTGAACAATTCAAGTTGAAAGGCAGTTCGTTCCTTGTAGGAGTGGTTGGTGTATTCCGTAGTTCTAGCGATTGGATTTCAATCAAAACTCACCAAATGACTTCTCCGACTATATTATGTTGTTGCCCAAGTTTTGGGCTCGATCGGAAATCCATAGGTGTAAGAAATTGGACAATTCAAGTTGAATGGCAGTTCGTTTCGAATTGGAGTGGTTGGAGTATTGCGTAGTTCTAGCGATTGGATTTCACTCAACACTCACCAAATGACTTCTCCCACCATATTATGTTGTTGCCCAAGTTTTGGGCTCGATCGGAAATCCATAGGTGTAGGAAATTTGACAATTCAAGTTGAAACGCAGTTCGTTCCTTATAGGAGTGGTTGGTGTATTCCGTGGTTCTAGCGATTGGATTTCACTCAAAACTCACCAAATGACTCCTCCCACCATATTACGATGATGCCCAAGTTTTGGGCTCGATCGGAAATCCATAGGGGTAAGAAATTGGACAATTCAGGTTCAAAGGCAGTTCGTTCCTTGTAGGAGTGGTTGGTGTATTCCGTAGTTCTAGCGATTGGATTTCACTCAAAACTCACCAAATGACTCCTCCACCATATTACGATGATGCCCAAGTTTTGGGTTCGATTGAAAATCCATAGGTGTAAGAAATTGGACAATTCAGGTTCAAAGGCAGTTCGTTCCGAATTGGAGTGGTTGGTGTATTGCATAGTTCTAGCGATTGGATTTCAATCAAAACTCACCAATTGACTCCTCCCACCATATTATGGTGGTGCCCAAGTTTTGGGCTCGATCAGAAACCAATAGGGGTTAGAAATTGGACAATTCAGTTTCAAAGGCATTTCGTTCCTTATTGGAGTGTTTGGTGTATTCCGTAGTTCTAGCGACTGGATTTCACTCAAAACTCACCAAATGACTCCTCCCACCAAATTATGATGACGCCAAAGTTTTGGGCTCGATCGGAAATCCATAGGTGTAAGAAATTGGACAATTCAACTTCAATGGAAGTTCGTTTCGAATTGGAGTGGTTGTTGTGTTGCTTAGTTCTAGCGATTGGATTTAACTGAAAACTCGCCAAAGGATTCCTCCCACCATATTATGATGGTTCCCAAGTTTTAGGCTCGATCTGAAATCAATAGGGATTAGAATTGGACAATTCAGGTTCAAAGGCAGTTCGTTCCTTGTAGGAGTGGTTGGTGTATTCCGTAGTTCTTGCAATTGGATTTCACTCAAAACTCACCAAATGACTCCACCCACCATATTATGATGATGTCCAAGTTTTGGGCTCGATCGGAAATCAATAGGGGTAAGAATTGAACAATTCAGGTTCAAAGGCAGTTCGTTCCTTCCTTATAGGAGTGGTTGGTGTATTCCGTTGTTCTAGCGATTGTATTTCACTCAAAACTCACCAAATGACTGCTCCCACCATATTATAATGATACCCAAGTATTGGGCTCCATCGGAAATCAATAGGGGTAAGAAATTGGACAATTCAAGTTCAAAGGCAGTTCGTTCCTTCCTTATAGGAGTGGTTGTGTATTCCATAGTTCTACCGATTGCATTTCACTCAAAACTCACCAAATGACTCCTCCAACATATTATGATGATGCCCACGTTTTGGGATCGATGTGAAATCCATGGGGGTGGTGGGCGCTGGTGTATTCCGTAGTTCTAGCGATTGGATTTCTCTGAAAACTCACCAAATGACTCCTCCCACCATATTATGATGATGTCCAAGTTTTGGGCTCGATGGGAAATCCATAGGGGTAAGAAATTGTACAGTTCAGGTTCGAAGGCAATTCGTTCCGAATTGGAGAGGTTGGTGTATTGCATAGTTCTAGTGATTGGATTTCACTCAAAACTCACCAAATGACTCCTCCCACCGTATTATGATGATGCCCAAGTTTTGGGCTCGATCAGAAATCAATAGGTGTAAGAAATTGGACAATTCAGGTTCAAAAGCAGTTCGTTCCTTATAGGAGTGGTTGGTGTAATATGTAGTTCCAGTGATTGGATTTCACTGAATTCTCACCAAATGACTCCTCCCACCATATTATGATGCTGCCCAAGTTTTGGGCCCGAACGGAAGTCCAGTGGGGTAAGAAATTGGACAATTCAAGTTCGAAGACAGTTCGTTCCGAATTGGAGTGGTTGGTTTATTGCATAGTTCTAGCGATTGGATTTCTCTCAAAACTCACCAAATGACTCCTCCCACCATGTTATGATGATGCCCAAGTTTTGGGCTCGATCGGAAATCACTAGAGGTAAGAATTGGGCAATTCAGTCTCAAAGGCAACTGTAACCTATAGGAGTGGCTGGTGTATTCCGAAGTTCTAGCGATTGGATTTCACTCAAAACTCACCAAATGACTCCTCCCACCATATTATGATGATGCCCAAGTTTTGGGCTCGATCGAAAATCAAGTGGGGTAAGAAATTGGACAATTCAGGTTCAAAGGCAGTACGTTCCTTATAGGAGTGGTTGGTGTATTCCGTAGTTCTACCGATTGGATTTCACTCAAACTCACCAAATGACTCCTCCCACCATATTATGATGATGCCCAAGTTTCGGGCTCGATCGGAAATCCATAGGGGTAAGAAATTGTACAATTCAAATTCGAAGGCAATTCGTTCCGAATTGGAGTGGTTGGTGTATTGCATAGTTCTAGCGATTGGATTTTACTCAAAACTCACCGAATGACTCCTCCCACCATATTATGATGATGCCCAAGTTTTGGGCTCGATCGGAAATCCATAGGGGTAAGAAATTGGAAAATCAGGTTCAAAGGCAGTTCGTTCCTTATAGGAGTGGTTGGTGTATTCCGTCGTTCTGGCAATTGGATTTCACTCAAAACTCACCAAATGACTCCTCCCACTATATTATTACGATGCCCAAGTTTTGGGCTCAATCGGAAATCAATTGGGGTAAGAAATTGGACAATTCAGGTTCAAAGGCAGTTCGTTCCATATAATAGTGGTTGGTGTATTCCGTAGTTCTAGTGATTGGATTTCACACAAAACTCTCCAAATGACTACTCCCACCATATTATGATGATGCCCAAGTTTTGGGCTCGATCGGAAATCAATAGGGGTAAGAAAGTGGACCATTCAGGTTCAAAGACAGTTCGTTCCTTACAGGAGTGCCTGGTGTATTCCACAGTTCTAGCGATTGGATTTCACTCAAAACTCACCAAATGACTCCTCCCACCATATTGTGATGATGCCCAACTTTTGGGCTCGATCGGAAATTAATAGGGGTAAGAAAGTGAACAATTCAGGTTCAAAGACAGTTCGTTCCTTATAGGAGTGCCTGGTGTATTCCGCAGTTCTAGCGATTGGATTTCACTCAAAACTCACCAAATGACTCCTCCCACCATATTATGATGATGCCCAAGTTTTGGGCTCGATCGGAAATCATTAGGGGTAAGAAAGTGGACAATTCAGGCTCAAAGACAGTTCGTTCCTTGTAGGAGTGCCTGGTGTATTCCGCAGTTCGAGCGATTGCATTTCCCTCAAAACTCAACAAATTCTCCTCCCACCATATTATGATGATGCCCAAGATTTGGGCCCGATCGGAAATCAATTGGGGTAAGAAATTGGACAATTCAGGTTCAAAGGCAGTTCGTTCCTTATAGGAGTGGTGGTGTATTCCGTAGTTCTACCAATTGGATTTCACTCAAAACTCACCAAATGACTCCTCCCAGCATATTATGATGATGCCCAAGTTTCGGGCTCGATCGGAAATCCATAGGGTAAGAAATTGTACAGTTCAAGTTCGAAGGAAGTTCGTTCCGAATTGGAGTGGTTGGTGTATTGCATAGTTCTAGCGATTAGATTTCACTCAAAACTCACCAAATGACTCCTCCCACCATATTATGATGATGCCCAAGTTTTGGGCTCGATCGGAAATCAATAGGGGTAAGAAATTAGACATTTCAGGTTCAAACGCAGTTCGTTCCTTGTAGGAGTGGCTGGTGTATTCCGTGGTTCTAGCGATTGGATTTCACTCAAAACTCACCAAATGATTCCTCCCACCATATTATGATGATGCCCAAGTTTTGGCCTCGATCGGAAATCCATAGGGGTAAAAAATTGGACAATTCAAGTTCGGAGGCAGTTCGTTCCGAATTGGAGTGGTTGGTGTATTGCATATTTCTAGCGATTGGATTTCACTCAAAACTCACCAAATGACTCCTCCCACCATATTATGATGATGCCCAAGTTTTGGGCTCGATCGGAAATCAA
This sequence comes from Prunus yedoensis, assembly GCA_005406145.1. Classification (NCBI taxonomy): domain Eukaryota; kingdom Viridiplantae; phylum Streptophyta; class Magnoliopsida; order Rosales; family Rosaceae; genus Prunus; species Prunus yedoensis. The sequence continues at coordinate 1,743,689 of BJCG01002322.1, read as the reverse complement.
TAGGGGTAAGAAATTGGACAATTCAGGTTCAAAGGCAGTTCGTTCCTTATAGGAGTGCCTGGTGTATTCCGTAGTTATAGCGATTGGATTTCACTCAAAACTCACCAAATGACTCCTCCCACCATATTATGATGATGCCCAAGTTTTGGGCTCGATCGGAAATCCATAGGGGTAACGAATTGGACAATTCAAGTTGGAAGGCAGTTCGTTCCGAATTGGAGTGGTTGGTGTATTGCAAAGTTCTCGCGATTACATTTCACTCAAAACTCAACAAATGACTCCTCCCACCATATTATGATGATGCCCAAGTTTTGGGTTCGATCGGAAATCAATAGGGGTAAGAAATTGGACAATTCAGGTTCAAAGGCAGTCCGTTCCTTATAGGAGTGGTTGGTGTACCCAGTAGTTCTAGCGATTGGATTTCACTCAAAACTCACCAAACGACTCCTCCCACCAAATTACGATGATGCCCTAAGTTTTGGGCTCGATCGGAAATAAATAGGTGTAAGAAATTGGACAATTCAAGTTCAAAGGCAGTTCGTTCCGAATTGGAGTGGTTCGAGTATTGCATATTTCTAGCGATTGGATTTCACTCCAAACTCACCAAATGATTCATCCCACCATATTATGATGATGCCGAAGTTTTGGGCTCGATCGGAAATAAATAGGGGTAAGAAAGGGAACAATTCAGGTTCAAAGACAGTTCGTTCCTTATAGGAGTGCCTGGTGTATTCCGCAGTTCTAGAGATTGGATTTCACTCAAAACTCACCAAATGACTCCTCCCACCATATTATGATGATGCCCAAGTTTTGGGTTCGATCGGAAATCAATAGGGGTAAGAAAGTGGACAATTCAGGTTCAAAGACAGTTCGATCCTTATAGGAGTGCCTGGTGTATTCCGGAATTCTAGCGATTGGATTTCACTCAGAACTCACCAAATGGCTCCTCCCACCATATTATGATGATGCCCAAGTTTTGGGCTCGATCGGAAATCAATAGGTGTTAGAAATTGGACAATTCAAATTCGAAGGCAGTTCGTTCCGAATTGGAGTGGTTGGTGTATTGCATAGTTCTAGCGATTGGATTTCACTCAAAACTCACCAAATGACTCCTCCCGCCATATTATGATGATGCCCAAGTTTTGGGCTCGATCGGATATCAATAGGGGTAAGAAATTGGACAATTCAGGTTCAAAGGCAGTTCGTTCCTTATAGGAGTGCCTGGTGTATTCCGTAGTTCTAGCGATTGGATTTCACTGAGAACTCACCAAATGACTCCTCCCAACATATTATGATGATGCCCAAGTTTTGGGCTCGATCGGAAATCCATAGGGGTAACGAATTGGACAATTCAAGTTGGAAGGCAGTTCGTTCCGAATTGTTGTGGTTGGTGTATTGCATAGTTCTAGCGATTGGATTTCCCTCAAAACTCACCAAATTCTCCTCCCACCATATTATGATGATGCCCAAGTTTTGGGCTCAATTGGAAATCAATAGGGGTAAAAAATTGGACAATTCAGGTTCAAAGGCAGTTCGTTCCTTATAGGAGTGGCTGTTGTATTCCGTAGTTCTAGCTATTGGATTTCACACAAAACTCACCAAATGACTCCTCCCACCATATTATGATGATGCCCAAGTTTTGGGCTCGATCGGAAATCAATAGGGGTAAGAAAGTGGACAATAAATGTTCAAAGACAGTTCGTTCCTTATAGGAGTGGTTGGTGTATTCCGTAGTTCTAGCGATTGGATTTCACTCAAAACTCACCAAATGACTCCTCCCACCATATTATGATGATGTCCAAGTTTTGGGCTCAATTGGAAATCAATAGGGGTAAGAAATTGGACAATTCAGGTTCTAAGGCAGTTCGTTCCATATAGGAGTGGTTGGTGTATTACGTTGTTCTAGCGATTGGATTTCACTCAAAACTCACCAAATGACTCCTCCCACCATATCACGGTGATGCCCAAGTTTTGGGCTAAATCGGAAATCAATAGGTGTAAGAAATTGGACAATTCAAATTCGAAGGCAGTTCGTTCCGAATTGGAGTGGTTGGTGTATTGCATAGTTCTAGTGATTGGATTTCACTCAAAACTCACCAAATGACTCCTCCCGCCATATTATGATGATGCCCAAGTTTTGGGCTCGATCGGATATCAATAGGGGTAAGAAATTGGACAATTCAGGTTCAAAGGCAGTTCGTTCCTTATAGGAGTGCCTGGTGTATTCCGTAGTTCTAGCGATTGGATTTCACTCAAAACTCACCAAATGACTCCTCCCACCATATTATGATGATGCCCAAGTTTTGGGTTCGATCGGAAATCAATAGGGGTAAGAAATTGGACAATTTAGGTTCAAAGGCAGTTCGTTCGTTATCGGAGTGGTTGGTGTATTCCGTAGTTCTAGCGATTGGATTTCACTCAAAACTCACCAAATGACTCCTCCTACCATATTATGATAACGGCCAAGTTTTGGGCTCGATCGAAAATCAATAGGGGTAAGAAATTGGACAATTCAGGTTCAAAGGCAGTTCGTTACTTACAGGAGTGGCTGTTGTATTCCGTAGTTCTAGCTATTGGATTTCACACAAAACTCACCAAATGACTCCTCCCACCATATTACGATGATGCCCAAGTTTTGGGCTCGATCGGAAATAAATAGGGGTAAGAAATTGGACAATTCAGGTTCAAAGGCAATTCGTTCCTTATAGGAGTGGTTGGTGTATTCCGTAGTTCTAGCGATTGGATTTCACTAAAAACTCACCAAATGACTCCTCCCACCATATTATGGTGATGCCCAAGTTTTGGACTCGATCGGAAATCAATAGGGGTATAAAATTGGACAATTCAGGTTCAAAGGCAGTTCTTTCCTTATAGGGGTGGTTGGTGTATTCCGTAGTTCTAGCGATTGGATTTCACTCAAAACTCACCAAATGACTCCTCCCACCATATTATGGTGATGCCCAAGTTTTAGGCTCGATCGGAAATCCATAGGGGTAAGAAATTGGACAATTCAGGTTCAAAGGCAGTTCGTTCCATGTAGGAGTGGTTGGTGTATTACGCAGTTCTAGCGATTGGATTTCACTCAAAACTCACCAAATGACTCCTCCCACCATATTATGATGATGCCCAAGTTTTGGGCTCGATCGGAATTCAATAGGGGTAAGAAATCGGACAATTCAGGTTCAAAGGCAGTTCGTTCCTTATAATAGTGGTTGGTGTATTCCATAGTTCTAGCGATTGGATTTCACTCAAAACTCACCAAATGACTCCTCCCACCATATTATGATGATGCCCAAGTTTTGGGTTCGATCGGAAATCAATAGGGGTAAGAAATTGGACATTTCAGGTTCAAAGGCAGTTCGTTCGTTATCGGAGTGGTTGGTGTATTCCGTAGTTCTAGCGATTGGATTTCACTGAAAACTCACCAAATGACTCCTCCCACCATATTATGAAGATGCCCAAGTTTTGGGCTCGATCGGAAATCCATAGAGGTAACGAATTGGACAATTCAGGTTCAAAGGCAGTTCGTTCCATATAGGGGTGGTTGGTGTATTCCGTAGTTCTAGTGATCGGATTTCACTCAAAATTCACCAAATGACTCCTCCCACCATATTATGATGATGCCCAAGTTTTGGGCTCCATCGGAAATCCATAGGGGTAAGAAATTGGAGAATTCAAGTTCGGAGACAGTTCATTCCGAATTGGAGTGGTTGGTGTATTGCATAGTTCTAGTGATTGGATTTCACTAAAAACTCCCCAAATGACTCCTCCCACCATATTATGATGATGCCGAAGTTTTGGGCTCGATCAGAAATCCATAGGTGTAATAAATTGGACAGTTCAGGTTCTAAGGCAGTCCGTTCCTTATAGGAGTGGTTGGTGTATCCCGTAGTTCAGGCGATTGGATTTCACTCAAAACTCACCAAACGACTCCTCCCACCATATTACGATGATGCCCAAGTTTTAGGCTCGATCGGAAATAAATAGGGGTAAGAAATTGGACAATTCAGGTTCAAAGGCAATTCGTTCCTTATAGGAGTGGTTGGTGTATTCCGTAGTTCTAGCGATTGGATTTCACTAAAAACTCACCAAATGACTCCTCCCACCATATTATGGTGATGCCCAAGTTTTGGACTCGATCGGAAATCAATAGGGGTATAAAATTGGACAATTCAGGTTCAAAGGCAGTTCGTTCCTTATAGGAGTGGTTGGTGTATTCCGTAGTTCTAGCGATTGGATTTCACTCAAAACTCACCAAATGACTCCTCCCACCATATTATGATGATGCCCAAGTTTTGGGCTCGATCGAAAATCCATAGGGGTAAGAAATTGGACAATTCAAGTTCGCAGACAGTTCGTTCCGAATTGGAGTGGTTGGTGTATTGCATAGTTCTAGATATTGGATTTCACTAAAAACTCCCCAAATGACTCCTCCCACCATATTATGGTGATGCCCAAGTTTTGGACTCGATCGGAAATCAATAGGGGTATAAAATTGGACAATTCAGGTTCAAAGGCAATTCGTTCCATGTAGGAGTGGTTGGTGTATTACGTAGTTCTAGCGATTGGATTTCACTCAAAACCCACCAAATGATTCCTCCCACCATATTATGATGATGCCCAAGTTTTGGGCTCGATCGGAATTCAATAGGGGTAAGAAATCGGACAATTCAGGTTCAAAGGCAGTTCGTTCCTTATAATAGTGGTTGGGGTATTCCATAGTTCTAGCGATTGGATTTCACTCAAAACTCACAAATGACTCCTCCCACCATATTATGATGATGCCCAAGTTTTGGGTTCGATCGGAAATCAATAGGGGTAAGAAATTGGACAATTCAGGTTCAAAGGCAGTTCGTTCGTTATCGGAGTGGATGGTGTATTCCGTAGTTCTAGCGATTGGATTTCACTCAAAACTCACCAAATGACTCCTCCTACCATATTATGATAACGGCCAAGTTTTGGGCTCGATCGAAAATCAATAGGGGTAAGAAATTGGACAATTCAGGTTCAAAGGAAGTTCGTTACTTACAGGAGTGGCTGGTGTATTCCGTAGTTCAAGCGATTGGATTTCACTCAAAACTCACCAAAGGACTCCTCCCACCATAGGAGTAACGAATTGGACAATTCAGGTTCAAAGGCAGTTCGTTCCTTATAGGGGTGGTTGGTGTATTCCGTAGTTCTAGTGATCGGATTTCACTCAAAACTCACCATATGACTCCTCCGACCATATTATGATGATGCCCAAGTTTTGGGCTCGATCAGAAATCCATAGGGGTAAGATATTGGACAATTCAGGTTCAAAGGCCTTTCGTTCCTTATAGGAACGGTTGGTGTATTCCGTAGTTCTTGCGATTGGATTTCACTTAAAACCCACCAAATGACTCCTCCCACCATATTATGATGATGCCCAAGTTTTGGGCTCGATTGGATATCCATAGGGGTAAGAAATTGGACAATTCAAGTTCGAAGGCAGTTCGTTCCGAATTGGAGTGATTGGTGTATTGAACAGTTCTAGCGATTGGATTTCTCTCAAAACTCACCAAATGACTCCTCCTACCATATTATGTTAATGGCCAAGTTTTGGGCTCGATAGGAAATCAATAGGGATAAGAAATTGGACAATTCAGGTTCAAAGGAAATTCGTTCCTTATAGGAGTGGCTAGTGTATTCCATAATTCTAGCGATTGGATTTCACTCAAAACTCAACAAATGACTCCTCCCACCATATTATGATGAAGCCCAAGTTTTTGGCTCGATCGGAAATCAATAGGGGTAAGAAATTGGACAATTCAGGTTGAAAGGCAGTTCGTTCCTTACAGGAGTGGTTGGTTTATTTCGTAGTTCTAGCGATTGGATTTCACTCAAAACTCACCAAATGACTCCTCCCACCATGTTATGATGATGCCCAAGTTTTGGGCTCGATCGGAAATCAATAGGGGTAAGAAATTGGACAATTCAGGTTCAAAAGCAGTTCGTTCCATGTAGGAGTGGTTGGTGTATTCCGTAGTTCTAGCGATTGGATTTCACTTAAAACTCACCAAATGACTCCTCCCACTATATTATGATGATGCCCAAGTTTTGGGCTCCATCGGAAATCAATAGGGGTAAGAAATTGGACAATTCAGGTTGAAACGCAGTTCGTTCCTTATTTGCGTGGTTGGTGTATTCCGTAGTTCTAGCAATTGGATTTCACTCAAAACTCACCAAATGACTCCTCCCAATCTATTATGATGATGCCCAAGTTTTGGGCTCGATCGGAAATCAATAGGGGTTAGAAATTGGACAATTCAGGTTCGAACGCAGTTCGTTCCTTATTTGCGTGGTTGGTGTATTCCATAGTTCTAGCGATTGGATTTCACTCAAAACTCACCAAATGACTCCTCCCACCATATTATGATGATGCCCAAGTTTTGGGCTCGATCGGATATCCATAGGGGTAAGAAATTGGACAATTCAGGTTCAAAGGCAGTTCTTTCCTCATAGGAATAACTGGTGTATTCCGTAGTTCTAGCAATTGGATTTCACTCAAAACTCACCAAATGACTCCTCCCAAAATATTATGATGATGCCCAAGTTTTCGGCTCGATCGGAAATCCGTAGGGGAAATAAATTGGACAATTCAGGTTCAAAGGCAGTTCGTTCCTTATAGGAGTGGTCGGTGTATTCCGTAGTTCTTGCGATTAGATTTCACTCACAACTCACCAAATGACTCCTCCCACCATATTATGACGATGCCCAAGTTTTGGGCCCGATTGGAAATCAATAGGGGTAAGAAATTGGACAATTCAGGTTCAAAGGCAATTCGTTCCTTACAGGAGTGGCTGATGTATTCCGTAGTTCTAGCGATTGGATTTCACTCAAAACTCACCAAATGACTCCTCCCACCATATTATGATGATGCCCAAGTTTTGGGCTCGATCGGAAATCAATAGGGGTAAGAAATTGGACAATTCAGGTTCAAAGGTAGTTCGTTCCTTATAGGAGTCGTTGGTGTATTTCGTTGTTCTAGGGATTGGATTTCACTCAAAACGCACCAAATGACTCCTCCCACCATATGATGTTGATGCCCAAGTTTTGGGCTCGATCGGAAATCAATAGGGGTAAGAAATTGGACAATTCAGGTTCAAAGGCAGTTCGTTCCGTATAGGAGTGGTTGGTGTATTCCGTAGTTCTAGCGATTGGATTTCACTCAAAATAAACCAAATAACTCCTCCCACCATATTATGATGATGCCCAAGTTTTGGGGTCGATCGGAAATCAATAGGGGTAAGAAATTGCACAATTCAGGTTCAAAGGCAGTTCGTTCCTTATAGGTGTGGTTGGTGTATTCCGTAGTTCTAGTGATCGGATTTCACTCAAAACTCCCCAAATGACTCCTCCCACCATATTATGATGATGCCCAAGTTTTGGGCTCGATTGGGAATCCATAGGGGTAAGAAATTGGACAATTCAAGTTCGAAGACAGTTCGTTCCAAATTGGAGTGGTTGGTTTATTGCCTAGTTCTAGCGATTGGATTTCACTCAAAACTCACCAAATGACTCCTCCCACCATATTATGGTGATGCCCAAGTTTTGGGCTCGATCGGAAATCAAAAGGGGAAAGAAATTGGACAATTCAGGTTCATAGGAAGTTCGTTCCTTATAGGAGTGGTTGGTGTATTCCGTAGTTCTAGCGGTTGGATTTAACTCAAAACTCACCAAATGACTCCTCCCACCACATTATGATAATGGCCAAGTTCTGGGCTCGATCGGAAATCACTAGGAGTGGTTGCTGTATTCCGTGGTTCTAGCGATTGGATTTCACTCAAAACTCACCAAATGACTCCTCCCACCATATTATAATGATGCCCAAGTTTTGGGCTTGATCGGAAATCAATAGGGGTACGAAATTGGACAATTCAGGTTCCTAGGCAGTTCGTTCCGTATAGGAGTGGTTGGAGTATTCCGTAGTTCTAGCGATTGGATTCACTCAAAACTCACGAAATGACTCCTCCCACCATATTATGATGGTGGACAAAGTTCTGGGCTCGATCCGAAACCAATAGGGGTAAGAAATTGGACAATTCAGGTTCAAAGGCAGTTCGTTCCATATAGGAGTGGTTGGTGTATTCCGTGGTTCTAGCGATTGGATTTCACTCAAAACTCACGAAATGACTCCTCCCACCATATTATGATGATGCCCAAGTTTTGGGCTCGATCGGAAATCAATAGGGGTAAGAAATTGGACAATTCATGTTCAAAGGCAGTTCGTTCCTTATCGGGGTGGTTGGTGTATTCCGTAGTTCTAGCGATTGGATTTCACTCAAAACTCACCAAATGACTCCTCCCACCATATTATGATGATGGCAAAGTTTTGGGCTCGATCGGAAATCAATAGGGGTAAGAAATTGGACAATTCAGGTTCCGAGGAAGTTCGTTACTTATAGGAGTGGTTGGTGTATTCCGTAGTTCTAGCGATTGGATTTCACTCAAAACTCACCAAATGAGTCCTCCCACCATATTATAATAATGCCCAAGTTTTGGGATCGATCGGAAATCAAGAGGGGTAAGAAAAAGGACAATTCAGGTTCAAAGGCAGTTCATTCCTTATAGGAGTGGTTGGTGTATTCCGTAGTTCTAGCGATTGGATTTCACTCAAAACCCACCAAATGACCCCACCCACCATATTATGATGATGCCCAAGTTTTCGGCTCGATCGGGAATCAATAGGGGTAAGAAATTGGACAATTCAGGTTCAAAGGCAGTTCGTTCCATATAGGAGTGGTCGGTGTATTCCGTAGTTCTAGCGATCGGATTTCACTCAAAACTCACCAAATGACTCCTCCCATCATATTATGATGATGCCCAAGTTTTGGGCTCGATCGGAAGTCCAATGGGGTAAAAAATTGGACAATTCAAGTTCGAAGACAGTTCGTTCCGAATTGGAGTGGTTGGTATATTGCATAGTTCTAGCAATTGAATTTCACCCAAAACTCACCAAATGACTCCTCCCACCATATTATGATGATGCCCAAGTTTTGGGCTCGATCAGAAATCAGTAGGGGTAAGAAATTGGACAATTCAGGTTCAAAGGCAGTTCGTTCCTTATAGGAGTGGTTGGTGTATTCCGTAGTTCTAGCGATTGGATTTCACTCCAAACTCACCAAATGACTCCTCCCACCATATTATGATGATGCCCAAGTTTTGGGCTCGATCGGAAACCAATAGGGGTAAGAAATTGGACAATTCAGGTTCAAAGGAAATTCGTTCCTTATAGGAGTGGCTGGTGTATTCCGTAGTTCAAGCGATTGGATTTCACTCAAAACTCAACAAATGACTCCTCCCACCATATTATGATGATGCCCAAGTTTTTGGCTCGATCGGAAATCAATACGGGAAAGAAATTGGACAATTCAGGTTCAAAGGCAGTTCGTTCCTCACAGGTGTGGCTGGTGTATTCCGTAGTTCTAGCGATTGGATTTCACTCAAAACGCACCAAATGACTTCTCCCACCATATTATGATGATGGCCAAGTTTTGGGATCGATCGGAAATCAATAGGGGTAAGAAATTGGACAATTCAGGTTCAAAGGCAGTTCATTCCTTATAGGAGTGGTTGGTGTATTCCGTAGTTCTAGCGATTGGATTTCACTCAAAACTCACCAAATGACTCCTCCCACCATATTATAACAATGCCAAAGTTTTGGGATCGATCGGAAATCAATAGGGGTAAGAAATTGGACAATTCAGGTTCAAAGGCAGTTCGTTCCTTATTGGAGTGGCTGGTGTATTCCGTAGTTCTAGCGATTGGATTTCACTCAAAACTCAACAAATGACTCCTCCCACCATATTATGATGATGCCTAAGTTTTGGGCACGATCGGAAATCAATTGGGGTAAGAAATTGAAAAAATTCAGGTTCGAAGGCAGTTCTTTCCGAATTGGAGTGGTTGGTGTATTCCGTAGTTCTAGCGATCGGATTTCACACAAAACTCACCAAATGACTCCTCCCATCTTATTATGATGATGCCCAAGTTTTGGGCTCGATCGGAAGTCCAATGGGGTAAAAAGTTGGACAATTCAGGTTCGAAGGCAGTTCGTTCCTTATAGGAGTGGCTGGTGTATTCCGTAGTTCTAGCGATTGGATTTCACTCAAAACTCACCGAATGACTCCTCCCACCATATTATGATGATGGCCAAGTTTTGGGCTCGATCGGAAATCAGTATGGGCAAGAAATTTGGCAATTCAGGTTCAAAGGCAGTTTGTTCCTTATAGGAGTGGTTGGTGTATTCCGTAGTTCTAGCGATTGGATTTCACTCAAAACTCAACAAATGACTCCTCCCACCATATTATGATGATGCCCAAGTTTTGGGCTTCATCGGAAATCAATTGGGGTAAGAAATTGGAAAAATTCAGGTTCGAAGGCAGTTCGTTCCTTACAGGTGTGGCTGGTGTATTCCGTAGTTCTAGCGATTGGATTTCACTCAAAACTCACCAAATGACTCCTGCCACCATATTATGATGATGCCCAAGTTTTGGGCTTGATCGGAAATCTATAGGGGTAAGAAATTGGACAATTCAGGTTCGAAGGCAGTTCGTTCCTCACAGGTGTGGCTGGTGTATTCTGTAGTTCTAGCGATTGGATTTCACTCAAAACACAACAAATGACTCCTCCCACCATATTATGATGATGCCCAAGTTTTGGGCTCGATCGGAAATCAATAGGTGTAAGAAATTGGGCAATTCAGGTTCGAAGGCAATTCGATCCTTATAGGAGTGGTTGGAGTATTCCGTAGTTCTAGCGATTGGATTTCACTCAGAACTCATCAAATCACTCCTCCCACCACATTATGATGATGCCCAAGTTTTGGGCTCGATCTGAAATCCATAGGTGTAAGAAATTGGACAATTCAAGTTCGAAGGCAGTTCTTTCCGAATTGGAGTGGTTGGTGTATTGCGTAGTTCTAGCGTTTGGATTTCACTCAAAACCCACCAAATGACTCCTCCCACCATGTTATGATGATGCCCAAGTTTTGGGCTCCATCGGAAATCAGTAGGGGTAAGAAATTGGACAATTCAGGTTCAACGGCAGTTCGTTCCTTATAGGAGTGGTTGGAGTATTCCGTAGTTCTAGCGATTGGATTTCACTCAGAACTCTCCAAATGACTCCTCCCAATATATTATGATGATGCCCAAGTTTTGGGCTCGTTCGGAAATCAATAGGGGTAAGAAATTGGACACTTTAGGTTCAAAGGCTGTTCGTTCCTTATAGGAGTGGTTGTAGTATTCCGTAGTTCTAGCGATTGGATTTCACTCAAAACTCACTAAATGACTCCTCCCACCATATTATGATGATGCCCAAGTTTTGGGCTCGATCGGAAATTCATAGGGGTAAGAAATTGGACAATTCAGGTTCAAAGGCAGTTCGTTCCTTATAGGAGTGGTCGGTGTATTCCGTAGTTCTAGCGATTGGATTTCACTCAAAACTCACCAAGTAACTCCTCCCACCATATTATGATGGTGCCCAAGTTTTGGGCTCGATCGGAAATCCATAGGTGTAAGAAATTGGACAATTCAAGTTCGAAGGTAGTTCGTTCCGAATTGGAGTGGTTGTAATATTCCGTAGTTCTAGCGATTGGATTTCACTCAAAACTCACCAAATGACTCCTCCCACCATATTATGATGATGCCCAAGTTTTGGGCTCGATCGGAAATCAATAGGGGTAAAAAATTGGACAATTCAAGTTCGAAGATAGTTCGTTCCGAATTGGAGTGGTTGGTGTATTGCATAGTTCTAGCTATTGGATTTCCCTCAAAACTCACCAAAGGACTCCTCCCACCATATTATGATGATGCCCAAGTTTTGGGCTCGATCGGAAATCAATAGGGGTAAAAATTTGGACAATTCAGGTTCAAAGGCTGTTCGTTCCTCATAGGAGTGGTTGGTGTATTCCGTAGTTCTAGTGATTGGATTTCACTCAAAACTCACCAAGTAACTCCTCCCACCATATTATGATGATGCCCATGTTTTGGGCTCGATCGGAAATCAATAGGGGTAAGAAATTGGACAATTCAAGTTTAAAGGCTGTTCGTTCCTTATAAGAGTGGTTGGTGTATTCCGTAGTTCTAGTGATTGGATTTCACTCAAAACTTACCAAATGACTCCCCCCACCATATTATGATGATGCCCAAGTTTTGGCCTCGATCGGAAATCAATAGGGGTAAGAAATTAGATAATTCAGGTTCGAAGGCTGTTCGTTCCATATAGGAATGGTTGCTGTATTCCGTAGTTCTAGTGATTGGATTTCACTCAAAACACACCAAATGACTCCTCCCACCATATTATGATGATGCCCAAGTTTTGGGCTCGATCGGAAATCCATAGGGGTAAGAAATTGGACAATTCAAGTTCAAAGGCAATTCGTTCCTTATAGGAGTGGTTGTTGTATTCCGTAGTTCTAGCGATCGGATTTCACTCAAAACTCACCAAATGACTCCTCCCAACATATTATGGTGATGCCAAAGTTTTGGGCTCGATCGGAAATCCAAAGGGGGTAAGAAATTAGACAATTCAAGTTTGAATGCAGTTCGTTCCGAATTGGAGTGGTTGGTGTATTGCATAGTTCTAGCGATTGGATTTCACTCAAAAGTCACCAAATGACTTCTTCCACCATATTATGATGATGCCCAAGTTTTGGGCTCGATCGGAAGTCAATAGAGGTAAGAAATTGGACAATTCAGGTTCTTAGGCAGTTCGTTCTTTATAGAAGTGGTTGGTGTATTCCGTAGTTCTAGCGATTGGATTTCGCTCAAAACTCGCCAAATGACTCCTCCCTCCATATCATGATGATGCCCAAGTTTTGGGCTCGATCGGAAATCAATAGTTGCAAGAAATTGGACAATTCAGGGCCAAAGGCAGTTCGTTCCTTATAGGAGTGGTTGGTGTATTCCGTGGTTCTAGCGATTGGATTTCACTCAAAACTCACCAAATGGCTACTCCCACAATATTATGATGATGCCCAAGTTTTGGGCTCGATCGGAAGTCAATAAGGGTAAGAAATTAGACAATTCAGGTTCAAAGGTAGTTCGTTCTTTATTGGAGTGGTTGGTGTACTCCGTAGTTCTAGCAGTTGGATATCACTCAAAACACACCAAAAGACTCCTCCCACCATATTACGATGTGGCCCACGTTTGGGCTCCATCGGAAATCAGTAGGGGTAAGAAATTGGACTATTCAGGTTCAAAGGCAGTTCGTTCCTTATAGGAGTGGTAGGTGTATTCCGTAGTTTTAGCGATTGGATTTCACCGAAAACTCACCAAATGACTCCTCCTACCATATTATGGTGATCCCCAAGTTTTGGGCTCGATCGAAAATCAATAGGGGTAAAAAATTTGACAATTCCGGTTCAAAGGCAGTTCGTTCCTTGTTGGAGTGGTTGGTGTATTCCGTAGTTCTAGCGATTAGATTTCACTCAAAACTCACCAAATGACTCCTCCCACCATATTATGATGATGCCCAAGTTTTGGGCTCGATCGGAAATCAATAAGGGTAAGAAATTGGACAATACAGGTTCAAAGGCAGTTCGTTCCTTATAGGAGTGGTCGATGTATTCCGTAGTTTTCAAGATTGGATTTCACTCAAACTCACCAAGTGACTCCTCACACCATATTATGATGATGCCCAAGTTTTGGTCTTGCTCGAAAATCAATAGGGGTAAGAAATTGGACAATTCAGGTTCAAAGGGCGTTCGTTCCTTATAGGAGTGGTTGGTGTATTCCGCAATTCTACCGATTGGATATCACTCAAAACACACCAAATGACTACTCCCACCATATTATGATGAGGCCCAAGTTTTGGGCTCGATCGGAAATCAATAGGGGTAAGAAATGGGACAATTCAGGTTCAAAGGCAGTTCGTTCCTTATAGGAGTGGTTGGTGTATTCCATAGTTCTAGCGATCAGATTTAACTCAAAACTCACCAAATGACTCCTCCCACAATATTATGATGATGCCCAAGTTTTGGGCTCGATCGGAAATCCATAGGGGTAAGAAAAGGGACAATTCAAGTTCGAAGACAGTTCGTTCCGAATTGGAGTGGTTGGTGTATTGCATAGTTCTAGCGATTGGATTTCACTCAAAACTCACCAAATGAATCCTCCCACCATATTATGATGATGCCCAAGTTTTGGGCTCGATCGGAAATCAATTGGGGTATGAAATTGGACAATTCAGGTTCAAAGGCAGTTCGTTCCTTATAGGAGTGGTTGGTGTATTCCGTAGTTCTACCGATTGGATTTCACTCAAAACTCACCATATGAATCCTCCCACCATATTATGATGATCCCCAAGTTTTGGGCTCGATCGGAAATCAATAGAGGTATGAAATTGGACAATTCAGGTTCATAGGCAGTTCGTTCCTTATAGGAGTGGTTGTTGTATTCCGTAGTTCTAGCGATCGGATTTCACTCAAAACTCACCAAATGACTCCTCCCGCCATATTATGATGATGCCCAAGTTTTGGGCTCGATCAGAAATCAATAGGGGTAAGAAATTGGAGAATTCAGGTTCAAAGGCAGTTCGTTCCTTATAGGAGTGGTTGTTGTATTCCGTAGTTCTAGCGATCGGATCTCACTCAAAACTCACCAAATGACTCCTCCCGCCATATTATGATGATGCCCAAGTTTTGGGCTCGATCAGAAATCAATAGGGGTAAGAAATTGGATAATTCAGGTTCAAAGGCAGTTCGTTCCTTATAGGAGTGGTTGGTGTATTCCGCAGTTTTAGCGATTGGATTTCACTCAAAACTAACCAAATGACTCCTCCCACCATATTATGACGATGCCCATGTTTTGGGCTCGATTGGAAATCAATAGGGGTAAGAAATTGGACAATTCAGGTTCAAAGGAGTTCGTTCCTTATAGTAGTGGTTGTTGTATTCCGTAGTTCTAGCGATCGGATTTCACTCAAAACTCACCAAATGAATCCTCCCACCATATTATGATGATGCCCAAGTATTGGGCTCGATCGGAAATCAATAGGGGTAAGAAACTGGACAATTTAGGTTCAAAGGCAGTTCGTTCCTTATAGGAGTGGTTGTTGTATTCCGTAGTTCTAGCGATCGGATTTCCCTCAAAACTCACCAAATGACCCCTCCCGCCATATTATGATGATTCCCAAGTTTTGGGCTCGATCAGAAATCAATAGGGGTAAGAAATTGGATAATTCAGGTTCAAAGGCAGTTCGTTCCTTATAGGAGTGGTTGGTATATTCCGTAGTTCTAGCGATTGGATTTCACTCAAAACTCACCAAATGACTCCTCCCACCATATTATGATGATGCCAAAGTTTTGGGCTCGATCGGAAATCCAAAGGGGTAAGAAATTGTACAATTCAAGTTCGAAGCCAGTTCGTTCCGAATTGGAGTGGTTGGTGTATTGCATAGTTCTAGCAATTGGATTTTACTCAAAACTCACCAAATGACTCCTCCCACCATATTATGATGATGCCCAAGTTGTGTGTTGTTAATATTATGTTAACTCGCAATTGTACGGGGCAATTAGTAGTATAGCAAGACAAGTACGAGGTCGTACCCACGAAGACTGAGAAGTTCAAATTAGTTATGTACGTTGATTACCGAATTCAAGAAGTTAGGAAGTTAAGTCTAAAACAGAAATTAAAGTGAGAGTGATTGTGATTGTGAAAGGAAGTGAGCAAACTGAAATTGCAAATGAAAGCAAATAAACAAGTGTAACAAAGAGTGATTTTGAAGGGCTGGAAAACGGATTTGGAGACTAGGGCATTCGAATCACCATAACAATTCAACTCTGGGTTATAAGGAGTCAAGTAACAAGTCTAATTCAGATTCAAAGATTGATTCTAGCTAAAGTATGATTAGGCCATGGTGTTTGGTCCTAACCTTGTGTTCCTAATTCCCTAATTTGATCATTTGTTGTCTAACCTAAAATTAAGCATTAGGAACCCAATAAGCATAGAAGAACAATTTAAACAACCAAGCATGTATCTAATCCCTGTTGTCGAATGTCCATACATACTCTTCCTATTCATAGTTCAATTCGAATTAAAGCATGGTGTCTACTCTTAATTCAAACGAAGATAGTTAACAAACAAGTTCTAATGGTGATCAATCATTCAAACAAGCATGTTAACTTATAAGCATAATGAATAAGAACATGAATCATGAATCAAACTTGAAACTCCAAACTTATAAACCCAGAATATTCATGTTAGGTTACATTGAAGCCCTAGTTATGGATTTAGCTACTCATAATGGAAAAGAAACTAAAACAGAAATGGGAAAACATAATGAAAGCCATAAGAGTAAAAGAAACCCTTTTCTGAAGTTCTTGTGGTGTCCAATGCTTCTTCAAGAGCTTCTCCACGTCTAGAAGGATGTACGAAGGATATGGAGGTGATTTGGGATGAGTTTGGGTGAGTGATGATGGCTGAGAAAGAGGAAATTCGTAGGGAAATGGAAGGGAGGCTTTCTGGAGCTATTTTGGGGATTTGGGGCAGTTTAGAGTCTTGGGTTGATTTCTGGAGTGTTTGGGGTTGTGGGAATGTTTGGGGATGATTTCTAGATGTGTTGATGGAATGATGGAAGTGTGGAGGATGGCTGGAGTGAATTGTGTGGGGGTTGATGGTGTTTGGGGTTGTGGACTTCTCTATTTATAGGGCTAAGAGGGAGGAACATCATGATGAATTCCAACACCACCATTCCTCCTTTAATACAACCCATAACTCTCACTTCATCTTGTCTATGGTAGTGTGGTTGGAATCACTTTCATCCCATACTTCTTTTGCTGCTGCACCTCCAGCTTTCTTCACATGGGTTTTCTTTTGGTTGCTGGAAAACAGTTGGCAGCTGCAAACCTGAGCATGGTGTGCAATTTGATGGGCTCACGGATTGGGTTTGGCTTCATCAATTGATATGTTTGAGTAGTGCATCCTGCAGTTCAGAATCTCCTCTTTCCAACCACAAGTGATTTGGCCCAATCCAAGCTCAGATGAAAAAGATAAGTCCGAAATGAATTGCTAACTCAGTCTGCTCGTTTTTGCACCCCTTTGCAACTCTTCTTATCCAAAGCCACCATTGCTACCTAAGGCCCAATGAACTGAATGACATAACCAAATCATAAGCTAGAGAGGTACAAAATGATATACAATTATGAACTGATCAAATACCCCCAGACCTAGATTTTGCTAGTCCTCGAGCAAAACAACACAAAACAAAGTTAAAAACAAAACAAGAAGTTAACTAAACCACTTCCGCAGGTAACTCGATTGCATTGAGCATATGCAACAAGCCTTTAAACCTCTAGGCATCCCTAGTAGGAGGAGTTGTGTCTCCTGAGGGTTTGACAGAAACGATACCCACAAACGCTCTACTGACTCTACAAAACAAAGTGATTAGTAAAAGTTTGAAATCAACTAATGAAAATGAAAGAAAACTTTCGTCATACCTCCAATACTATAGAGTTGCCAAGATAGGTGATCAATCAGTGTGTAAAGTGGAAGCTATAGCTCAAAGGCACACGGCTTCAAAGCAAACACACTCAAACCTTGAATAGAGAACATGCTTCGACTCTAATTCTCACAGATAACACTCAATCACTCAGAACCTATGGTTTAATTCTCTCAAGAAAGCAATAATGAGTGTAAGAAATAGAAGCACAAGTTTGGTTAGATCTCATGAAAGGAATCAAATACTAAGAATAGAGATACACACATACTTACAGCAACCATGAATACATCCTCAAAGATCAGCTAGGTCTTTTACAAGGTTGTAATGAAAGGCTAAGGTTAGGGGAAATGGAAGAATTGGAAGGAAAAACAAGTAACTTAAGAACATACCAAGGTTGCATTCTTCTTTGATCTGCAAGGTATCATTGGTTTAGAATGGCATGGCTGCAAACTTCATGGTATCACCTGGCACAGACTTTATTTTTCACACTTAGATCAAATCGAAACACTTTCTCTTTATCTTTCTTATTTGCTGATTTGATCGCTTCTTCTTTAACTTCATTGCACAGATGCATACCAATTTTTATTTAGGTACATGGCAGCAACTTCCTTGCCTCAAACGTGATCTTGGCACACCTTGGTATATTTCTAAGCTAGGGTATGGCTGCAATGGTTAAATATCTCAGATTGAGATACAAAGGTAGGGAAAATGATGAGGGTGATAGAAGAAGAAGGCTTGAAGTGTTTGGCTGCAAGAGAGCTAATGGAACACACAAATGGGAAGAGTGAAAAGAAAGCACAAAGAGTGGTTGGTGTATTCAGTAGTTCCAGCGATTGGATTTCACTCAAAACTCACCAAATGACTCCTCCCACCATATTATGATGATGCCAAAGTTTTGGGCTCGATCGGAAATCCAAAGGGGTAAGAAATTGTACAATTCAAGTTCGAAGCCAGTTCGTTCCGAATTGGAGTGGTTGGTGTATTGCATAGTTCTAGCGATTGGATTTCACTCAAAACTCACCAAATGACTCCTCCCACCATATTATGATGATTCCCAAGTTTTAGGCTCGATCGGAAATCAATAGGGGAAAGAAATTGGACAATTCAGGTTCAAAGGCAGTTCGTTCCTTATAGGAGTGGTTGGTGTATTCCGTAGTACTAGCGATTGGATTTCACTCAAAACTCACCAAGTGACTCCTCCCACCATATTATGGTGATGCCAAAGTTTAGGGCTCGAACGGAAGTCCATAGTGGGTAAGAAATTGGATAATTCAGGTTCAAAGGCAGTTCGTTCCTTATAGGAGTGGTTGGTGCATTCCTTAGTTCTAGCGATTGGATTTCACTCAAAACTCACCAAATGACTCCTCCCACCATATTATGATGATGCCCAAGTTTTGGGCAGGATCGGAAATCAATAGGAGTAAGAATTTGGACAATTCAGGTTCAAAGGCAGTTCGTTCCTTCTAGGAGTGGTTGGTGTATTCCGTAGTTCTAGTGGTTCGATTTCACTCAAATCTCACCAAATGACTCCTCCCACCATATTATGATGATGCCCAAGTTTTGGGCTCGATCGGAAATCAATAGGGGTAAGAAATTGGACAATTCAGGTTCAAAGGCAGTTCGTTCCTTATAGGAGTGGTTGGTGTATTCCGTAGTTCTAGCGATGGGATTTCACTCAAAACTCACCAAATGACTCCTCCCACCATATTATGATAATGCCCAAGTTTTGGGCCCGATCGGAAATCCATAGGGGTAAGAAATTGGACAATTCAAGTTCGAAGGCAGTTCGTTCCAAATTGGAGTGGTTGGTGTATTGCATAGTTCTAGCGATTGGATTTCACTCCAAACTCTCCAAATAACTCCTCCCACCATATTATGATGATGCCCAAGTTTTGGGCTCGATCGGAAATCAGTAGGGGTAAGAAATTGGACAATTCAAGTTCGAAGGCTGTTCGTTCCAAATTGGAGTGGTTGGTGTATTGCATAGTTCTAGCGATTGGATTTCACTCCAAATTCTCCAAATAACTCCTCCCACCATATTATGATGATGCCCAAGTTTTGGGCTCGATCGGAAATCAATAGGGGTAAGAAATTGGACAATTCAAGTTCGAAGGCTGTTCGTTCCAAATTGGAGTGGTTGGTGTATTGCATAGTTCTAGCGATTGGATTTCACTCCAAATTCTCCAAATAACTCCTCCCACCATATTATGATGATGCCCAAGTTTTGGGCTCGATCGGAAATCAATAGCGGTAAGAAATTGGACAAATCAAGTTCAAAGGCTGTTCGTTCCTTATAGTAGTGGTTGGTGTATTCCGTAGTTCTAGCGATTGGATTTCACTCAAAACTCACCAAATGACTCCTCCCACCATATTATGATGATGCCCAAGTTTTGGGCTTGATCGGAAATCAATAGGGGTAAGAAATTGGACAATTCAGGTTCAAAGGCAGTTCGTTCCTTATAGGAGTGGTTGGCGTATTACGTAGTTCTAGTGATGGGATTTCACTCAAAACTCACCAAATGACTCCTTCCATCATATTATGATAATGCCCAAGTTTTGGGCTCGATCGGAAATCCATAGGGGCAAGAAATTGGACAATTCAAGTTCGAAGGCAGTTCGTTCCAAATTGGAGTGGTTGGTGTATTGCATAGTTCTAGCGATTGGATTTCACTCCAAACTCTCCAAATAACTCCTCCCACCATAATATGATAATCCCCAAGTTTTGGGCTCGATCGGAAATCAATAGGGGTAAGAAATTGGACAATTCAGGTTCAAAGGCAGTTCGTTCCTTATAGGAGTGGTTGGTGTATTCCGTAGTTCTAGCGATTGGATTTCACTCAAAACTCACCAAATGACTCCTCCCACCATATTATGATAATGCCCAAGTTTTGTGCTCGATCGGAAAACAATAGGGGTAAGAAATTGGACAAATCAAGTTCGAAGGCTGTTCGTTCCTTATAGGAGTGATTGGTGTATTCCGTAGTTCTAGCGATTGAATTTCACTCAAAACTCTCCAAATGACTCCTCCCACCATATTATGATGATGCCCAACTTTTGGGCTCGATCGGAAATCAATAGGGGTAAGAAGTTGGACAATTCAGGTTCAAAGGCAGTTCGTTCCTTATAGGAGTGGTTGGTGTATTGCATAGTTCTAGCGATTGGTTTTCACTCTAAACACACCAAATGACTCCTCCAACCATATTATGATAATGCCCAAGTTTTGGGCTCGATCGGAAATCCATAGGGGTAAGAAATTGGACAATTCAAGTTCGTAGGTAGTTCGTTACGAATTGGAGTGGTAAGTGTATTGCATAGTTCTGGCAATTGGATTTCACTCAAAACTCACCAAATGACTCCTCCCACCATATTATGATGATGCCCAAGTTTTGGGCTCGATCGGAAATCAATAGGGGTAAGAAATTGGACAATTCAGGTTCAAAGGCAGTTCGTTCCTTATAGGAGTGGTTGGTGTATTCCGTAGTTCTAGCGATTGGATTTCACTCCAAACTCACCAAATGACTCCCCCCCACCATATTATGATGATTCGCAAGTTTAGGGCTCGATCGGAAATCAATAAGGGTAAGAAATTGGACAATTCAGGTTCAAAGGCAGTTCGTTCCTTATAGGAGTGGTTGGTGTATTCCGTAGTTCTGGCGATTGGATTTCACTCAAAACTCACCAACTGACTCCTCCCAGCATATTATGATGATGCCCAAGTTTTGGGCACGATCGGAAGTCCAATGGGGTAAGAAATTGGACAATTCAAGTTCGAAGACAGTTCGTTCCGAATTGGAGTGGTTTACGTATTGCATAGTTCTTGCAATTGGATTTCCCCCAAAACACACCAAACGACTCCTCCCACCATATTATGATGTTGCCCAAGTTTTGGGCTCGATCAGAAATCAATAGGGGTAAGAAATTGGACAATTCAGGTTCAAAGGCAGTTCGTTCCTTATAGGAGTGGCTGGTGTATTCCGTAGTTCTAGCGATTAGATTTCACTCAAAACTCACCAAATGACTCCTCCCACCATATTATGACGAGTCCCAAGTTTAGGGCTCGATCGGAAATCAATAGGGGTAAGAAATTGGATAATTCAGGTTCAAAGGCAGTTCGTTCCTTATAGGAGTGGTTGGTGCATTCCTTAGTTCTAGCGATTGGATTTCACTCAAAACTCACCAAATGACTCCTCCCACCATATTATGATGATGCCCAAGTTTTGGGCAGGATTGGAAATCAATAGGGGTAAGAATTTGGACAATTCAGGTTCAAAGGCAGTTCGTTCCTTATAGGAGTGGTTGGTGTATTCCGTAGTTCTAGTGGTTGGATTTCACTCAAAACTCACCAAATGACTCCTCCCACCATATTATGATGATGCCCAAGTTTTGGGCTCGATCGGAAATCAATAGGGTTAAGAAATTGGACAATTCAGGTTCAAAGGCAGTTCGTTCCTTATAGGAGTGGCTGGTGGATTCCGTAGTTCCAGCGATTGGATTTCACTCAAAACTCACCAAATGACTCCTCCCACCATATTATGATGATGCCCAAGTTTTGGGCTCGATCGGAAATCAATAGGGGTAAGAAATTGGACAATTCAGGTTCGAAGGCAGTTCGTTCCTTCTAGGAGTGGTTGGTATATTCCGTAGTTCTAGCGATTGGATTTCACTCAAAACTCACCAAATGACTCCTCCAACCATATTATGATAATGCCCAAGTTTTGGGCTCGATCGGAAATCCATAGGGGTAAGAAATTGGACAATTCAAGTTCGTAGGTAGTTCGTTACGAATTGGAGTGGTAAGTGTATTGCATAGTTCTGGCAATTGGATTTCACTCAAAACTCACCAAATGACTCCTCCCACCATATTATGATGATGCCCAAGTTTTGGGCTCGATCGGAAATCAATAGGGGTAAGAAATTGGACAATTCATGTTCAAAGGCAGTTCGTTCCTTATAGGAGTCGTTGGTGTATTCCGTAGTTCTAGCGATTGGATTTCGCTCCAAACTCACCAAATGACTCCCCCCACCATATTATGATGATTCCCAAGTTTAGGGCTCGATCGGAAATCAATAGGGGTAAGAAATTGGACAATTCAGGTTCAAAGGCAGTTCGTTCCTTATAGGAGTGGTTGGTGTATTCCGTAGTTCTGGCGATTGGATTTCACTCAAAACTCACCAACGGACTCCTCCCAGCTTATTATGATGATGCCCAAGTTTTGGGCACGATCGGAAGTCCAATGGGGTAAGAAATTGGACAATTCAAGTTCGAAGACAGTTCGTTCCGAATTGGAGTGGTTGGTGTATTGCACAGTTCTAGCGATTGGATTTCACTGAAAACACACCAAATGACTCCTCCCACCGTATTATGATGATGCCCAAGTTGTGGGCTCGATCGGAAATCAATAGGGGTATGAAATTGGACAATTCAGGTTGAAAGGCAGTTCGTTCCTTATAGGAGTGGTTGGTGTATTCCGTAGTTCTAGAGCTTGGATTTCACTCAAAACTCAACAAATGACTCCTCCCACCATATTATGATGATGCCCAAGTTTTGGGCTCGATCGGAAATCAATAGGGGTAAGAAATTGGACAATTCAGGTTCAAAGGCAGTTCGTTCCTTATACGAGTGGTTGGTGTATTCCGTAGTTCTAGCGATCGGATTTCACTCAAAACTCAACAAATGACTCCCCCCACCATATTATGATGATGCTCAAGTTTTGGGCTCGATCGGAAGTCAAGAGGGGTAAGAAATTGGACAATTCAAGTTCGAAGACAGTTCGTTACGAATTGGAGTGGTTGGTGTATTGCATAGTTCTAGCGATTGGATTTCACTCAAAACTCACCAAATGACTCCTCCCACCATATTATGATGATGCCCAAGTTTTGGGCTCAATCGGAAATCAACAGGGGTAAGAAATTGGACAATTCAGGTTCAAAGGCAGTTCGTTCCTTATAGGAGTGGTTGTTGTATTCCGTAGTTCTAGCGATCGGATTTCACTCAAAACTCACCAAATGACACCTCCCACCATATTATGATGATGCCCATGTTTTGGGCTCGATCGGAAATCCATAGGGATAAGAAATTGGACAATTCAAGTTCGAAGACAGTTCGTTCCGAATTGGTGTGGTTGGTGTATTGCATAGTTCTAGCGATTGGATTTCACTCAAAACTCACCAAACGACTCCTCCCACCAGATTATGATGATGCCCAAGTTTTGGGCTCGATCGGAAATCAATAGGGGTAAGAAATTGGACAATTCAGGTTCAAAGGCAGTTCGTTCCTTATAGGAGTGGTTGGTGTATTGCATAGTTCTAGCGATTGGTTTTCACTCAAAACACACCAAATGACTCCTCCCACCGTATTATGATCATGCCCAAGTTGTGGGCTCGATCGGAAATCAATAGGGGTATGAAATTGCACAATTCAGGTTCAACGGCATTTCGTTCCTTATAGGAGTGGTTGGTGTATTCCGTAGTTCTAGCGATTAGATTTTACTCAAAACTCACCAAATGACTCCTCCCCCCATATTATGATGATGCCCAAGTTGTGGGCTCGATCGGAATCAATAGGGGTATGAAATTGGACAATTCAGGTTCAAAGGCAGTTCGTTCCTTATAGGAGTGGTTGTTGTATTCCGTAGTTCTAGCGATCGGATTTCACTCAAAACTCACCAAATGACACATCCCACCATATTATGATGATGCCCATGTTTTGGGCTCGATCGGAAATCCATAGGGATAAGAAATTGGACAATTCAAGATTGAAGACAGTTCGTTCCGAATTGGTGTGGTTGGTGTATTGCATAGTTCTAGCGATTGGATTTCACTCAAAACTCACCAAAGGACTCCTCCCACCATATTATGATGATGCCCAAGTTTTGGGCTCGATCGGAAATCAATAGGGGTAAGAAATTGGACAATTCAGGTTCAAAGGCAATTCGTTCCTTATAGGAGTGGTTGGTGTATTCCGTAGTTCTAGCGATTGGATTTCACTTAAAACTCACCAAATGACTCCTCCCACCATATTATGATGATGCCCAAGTTTTGGGCTCGATCAGAAATCAACAGGGGTAAGAAATTGGACAATTCAGGTTCAAAGGCAGTTCGTTCCTTATAGGAGTGGTTGGTGTATTCCGTAGTTCTAGCGATCGGATTTCACTCAAAACTCACCAAATGACTCCTCCCACCATATTACGATGATGCCCAAGTTTTGGGCTCGATTGGAAATCCATAGGGGTAAGAAATTGGACAATCCAAGTTCGAAGACAGTTCGTTCCGAATTGGAGTGGTTGGTGTATTGCATAGTTCTAGCGATTGGATTTCACTCAAAACTCACCAAACGACTCCTCCCACCATATTATGATGATGCACAAGTTTTGGGCTCGATCGGAAATCAATACGGGTAAGAAATTGGACAATTCAGGTTCAAAGGCAGTTCGTTCCTTATAGGAGTGGTTGGTGTATTCCGTAGTTCTAGCGATTGGATTTCACTCAAAACTCACCAAATGACTCCTCCCACCATATTATGATGATGCCAAAGTTTTGGGCTCAATCAGAAATCCATAGGGGTAAGAAATTGGACAATTCAAGTTCGAATGCAGTTCGTTCCGAATTGGAGTGGTTGGTGTATTGCATAGTTCTAGCGATTGGATTTCACTCAAAACTCACCAAATGACTCCTCCCACCAATTTATGATGATGCCCAAGTTGTGGGCTCGATCGGAAATCAATAGGGGTAAGAAATTGGACAATTCAGGTTCAAAGGCAGTTCGTTCCTTATAGGAGTAGTTGGTGTATTCCGTAGTTCTAGCGATTGGATTTCACTCAAAACTCTCCAAATGACTCCTCCCACCATATTATGAGGATGCCCAAGTTTTGGGCTCGATCGGAAATCAATAGGGGTAAGAAATTGGACAATTCAGGTTCAAAGGCAGTTCGTTCCTTATAGGAGTGGTTGGTGTATTCCGTAGTTCTAGCGATTGAATTTCACTAAAAACTCACCAAATGACTCCTCCCACCATATTATGATGATGCCCAAGTTTTGGGCTCGATCGGAAATCAACAGGGGTAAGAAATTGGACAATTCAGGTTCAAAGGCAGTTCGTTCCTTATAGGATTGGTTGTTGTATTCCGTAGTTCTAGCGATCGGATTTCACTCAAAACTCACCAAATGACTCCTCCCACCGTATTATGATGATGCCCAAGTTTTGGGCTCGATCGGAAATCATTAGGGGTAAGAAATTGGACAATTCAGGTTCAAAGGCAGTTCGTTCCATATAGGAGTGGTTGGTGTATTCCGTATTTCTAGCAATTGGATTTCACTCAAATCTCACCAAATGACTCCTCCCACCATATTATGATGATGCCAAAGGTTTGGGCTCGATCGAAAATTCATAGGGGTAAGAAATTGGACAATTCAAGTATGAAGGTAGTTCGTTCCGAATTGGAGTGGTTGGTGTATTGCATAGTTTTAGCATTTGGATTTCACTCAAAACTCACCAAACGACTCATCCCACGATATTATGATGATGTGCACGTTTTGGGCTCGATCGGAAATCAATAGGGGTAAGATATTGGACAATTCAAGTTCAAAGGCAGTTCGTTCCTTATAGGAGTGGTTGGTGTATTCCGTAGTTGTAGCGATTGGATTTCACTCAAAAATCACCAAATGACTCCTCCCACCATATTATGATGATGCACAAGTTTTGGGCTCGATCGGAAATCCATAAGGGTAAGAAATTCGACAATTCAAGTTCGAAGACAGTTCGTTCCGAATTGGAGTGGTTGGTGTGTTGCATAGTTCTAGCGTTTGGATTTCACTCAAAACTCACCAAATGACTCCTCTCACCATATTATGATGATGCCCAGGTTTTGGGCTTGATCGGAAATCCATCGGGGTAAGAAATTGGACAATTCTGGTTCAAAGGCAGTTCTTTCCTTATAGGAGTGGTCGGTGTATTCCGTAGTTCTAGCGATTGGATCTCACTCAAAACTCACCAAATGACTCCTCCCACCTTATTATGATGATGCCCAAGTTTTGGGCTCGATCGGAAAACCATAGGGGTAAGAAATTGGACAATTCAAGTTCGAAGACAGTTCGTTCCGAATTGGAGTGGTTGGCGTATTGCATAGTTCTAGCGTTTGGATTTCACTCAAAACTCACCAAATGACTCCTCCCACCATATTATGATGATGCCCAAGTTTTGGGCTCGATCGGAAATCAATAGGGGTAAGAAATTGGATAATTCAGGTTCAAAGGCAGTTCGTTCCTTATAGGAGTGGTTGGTGTATTCCGTAGTTCTAGCGATTGGATTTCACTGAAAACTCACCAAATGACTCCTCCCACTATATTATGATGATGCCCAAGTTGTGGGCTCGATCGGAAATCAATAGGGGTATGAAATTGGACAATTCAGGTTCAAAGGCAGTTCGTTCCTTATAGGAGTGGTTGGTGTATTCCGTAGTTCTAGCGATTGGATTTCACTCAAAACTCACCAAATGAATCCTCCCACCATATTATGATGATGCACAAGTTTTGGGCTCGGTCGGAAATCAATAGGGGTAAGAAATTGGACAATTCAGGTTCAAAGGCATATCGTTCCTTATAGGAGTGGTTGTTGTATTCCGTAGTTCTAGCGATCGGATTTCACTCAAAACTCACCAAATGGCTCCTCCCACCATATTATGATGATGCCCAAATTTTGGGTTTGATCGGAAATCCATAGGGGTAAGAAATTGGACAATTCAGGTTCAAAGGCAGTTCTTTCCTTATAGGAGTGGTCGGTGTATTCCGTAGTTCTATCGATTGGATTTCACTCAAAACTCACCAAATGACTCCTCCCACCATATTATGATGATGCCCAAGTTTTGTTCTCGATCGGAAATCAATAGGGGTAAGAAATTGGGCAATTCAGGTTCGAAGGCAGTTCGTTCCTTATAGGAGTGGTTGGTGTATTCCATAGTTCTAGAGATTGGATTTCACTCAAAACTCACCAAATGACTCCTCCCACCATATTATGATGATGCCCAAGTTTTGGGCTCGATCGGAAATCCATAGGGGTAAGAAATTGGACAATTCAGGTTCAAAGGCAGTTCGTTCCTTCCTTATAGGAGTGGTTGGTGTATTTCGTAGTTCTAGCGATTGGATTTCACTCAAAACTCTCCAAATGACTCCTCCCACCATATTATGATGAGGCCCAAGTTTTGGGCTCGATCGGTAATCAATAGGGGTAAGAAATTGGACAATTCAGGTTGAAAGGCAGTTCATTCCTTATAGGAGTGGCTGGTGTATTCCATAGTTCTATCGATTGGATTTCACTCAAAACTCACCAAATGACTCCTCCCACCATATTATGATGATGCCCAAGTTTTGGGCTCGATCGGAAGTCCATAGGTGTAAGAAATTGGACAATTCAAGTTGAAAGGCGGTTCATTCCGAATTGGAGTCGCTGGTGTATTGCGTAGTTCTAGCAATTTTATTTCAGTCAAAACTCACCAAAGGACTCCTCCCACCATATTTTGGCAATGCCCAAGTTTTGGGCTCGATCCGAAATCCATATGTGTCAGAAAATGGACAATTCATGTTCAAATGCAGTTCGTTACGAATTGGGGTGGTTGGTGTATTGCATAGTTCTAGCGATTGGATTTCATTCAAAACTCACCAAATGATTCCTCCCACCATATTATGATGATGCCCAAGTTTTGGCCTCGATCGGAAATCAATATGGTCACGAAATTGGACAATTCAGGTTCAAAGGCAGTTCGTTCCTTATAGGAGTGGTTGGTGGATTTCGTAGTTCTAGCGATTGGATTTTACTCAAAACTCACCAAATGACTCCGCCCACCATATTATGATGATGCCCAAGTTTTGGGCTCGATCGGAAATCAATAGGGTAAGAAATTTGACAATTCAGGTTCAAAGGCAATTCGTTCCTTATAGGAGTGGTTGGTGTATAATGCAGTTCTAGCGATTGGATTTCACTCAAAACTCCCCAGATGACTCATCCCACCACATTATGATGATGCCCAAGTTTTTGGCTCGATCGGAAATCAATATGGTCAAGAAATTGGACAATTCAGATTCAAAGGCAGTTCGTTCCTTATAGGAGTGGTTGGTGTATTCCGTAGTTCTAGCGATTGGATTTCACTCAAAACTCTCCAAAAGACTCCTCCCACCATATTATGATGATGCCCAAGTTTTGGGCTCGATCGGAAATCAATAGGGGTAAGAAATTGGACAATTCAGGTTGAAAGGCAGTTCGTTCCTTATAGGAGTGGCTGGTGTATTCCGTACTTCAAGCTATTGGATTTCACTCAAAACTCAGCAAATGACTCCTCCCACCACATTATGATGATGCCCAAGTTTTGGGCTCGATCGGAAATCAATATTGGTAAGAAATTGGACAATTCAAGTTCGTAGGCAGTTCGTTCCGAATTGGAGTGGTTGGTGTATTGCATAGTTCTAGCGATTGGATTTCACTCAAAACTCACCAAATGACTTCTCTCACCATATTATGATGATGCCCAAGTTTTGGGCTCGATCGAAAATCAATAAGGGTAAGAAACTGGACAATTCAGGTTCAAAGGCAGTTCGTTTCTTATAGGAGTGGTTTGTGTATTCCGTAGTTCTAGCAATTGGATTTCACTCAAAACTCACCAAATGACTCCTCCCACCATATTATGATGATGCCCAAGTTTTGGGCTCGATCGGAAATCCATAGGTGTAAGAAATTGGACAATTCAAGTTCGAAGGCAGTTCGTTCCGAATTGGAGTGGTTGGTGTATTGCATAGTTGTAGCGATTGGATTTCACTCAAAACCCACCAAATGACTCCTCCCACCATATTATGATGATGACCAGGTTTTGGGCTCGATCGGAAGTCCATAGGTGTAAGAAATTGGACAATTCAAGTTGAAAGGCGGTTCGTTCCGAATTGGAGTCGCTGGTGTATTGCGTAGTTCTAGCAATTTTATTTCAGTTAAAACTCACCAAATGACTCCTCCCACCATATTTTGGCAATGCCCAAGTTTTGGGCTCGATTCGAAATCCATATGTGGCAGAAAATGGACAATTCATGTTCAAATGCAGTTCGTTACGAATTGGGGTGGTTGGTGTATTGCATAGTTCTAGCGATTGGATTTCACTCAAAACTCACCAAATGATTCCGCCCACCATATTATGATGTTGCCCAAGTTTTGGGCTCGATCGGAAATCAATAGGGGTAAGAAATTGGACAATTCAAGTTCAAAGGCAGTTCGTTCCTTCCTTATAGGAGTGGTTGGTGTATTCCGTAGTTCTAGCGATTGGATTTCACTCAAAACTCACCAAATGACTCCTCCCACCATATTATGATGATGCCCAAGTTTTGGGCTCGATCGGAAATCAATAGGGGTAAGAAATTGGACAATTCATGTTCAAAGGCAGTTCGTTCCTTACTGGAGTTGTTGGTGTATTCTGTAGTTCTAGCGATTGGATTTCACTCAAAACTCACCAAATGACTCCTCCCACCACATTATGATGATGCCCAAGTTTTGGGCTCGATCGGAAATCAATAGGGGTAAGAAATTGGACAATTCAGGTTGAAAGGCAGTTCGTTCCTTATAGGTGGGGCTGGTGTATTCCGTAGTCCTGACGATATGATTTCACTCAAAACTCACCAAATGATTACTCCAAACATATTATGTTGACGCCCAAGTTTTGGGCTCGGTCGGAAATCAACAGGGGAAAGAAATTGGACAATTCAGGTTCAAAGGCAGTTCGTTCCGTATAGGAGTGGTTGGTGTATTCCGTAGTTCTAGCGATTGGATTTCACTCAAAGCTCACCAAATGACTCCTCCCACCACATTATGATGATGCCCATGTTTTGGGCTCGAACTAAAATCAATTGGGGTAAGAAATTGCACAATTCAAGTTCAGAGGCAGTTCGTTCATTATAGGAGTGGTTGGTGTATTCCGTATTTCTAGCGATTGGATTTCACTCAAAGCTCACCAAATGACTCCTCCCACCATATTATGATGATGCCCAAGTTTTGGGCTCGATCGGAAATCCATAGGTGTAATAAATTGGACAATTCAAGTTCTAAGGCAGTTCGTTTCGAATTGGAGTGGTTGGTGTATTGCATAGTTCAAGCGATTGGATTTCACTCAAAACTCTCCAAATGACTCCTCCCTCTGTAATATGACGATGTCCAAGTTTTGGGGTCAATCGGAAATCAATAGGGGCAAGAAATTGGACAATTCAGGTTCAAAGGCAGTTCTTTCCGAATTGGAGTGGTTGGTGTATTGCGTAGCTCTAGCAATTGGAATTTACTCAAAACTCACCAAATGACTCCTCCCACCGTATTATGATGATGTCCAAGTTTTGGGCTCGGTCGGAAATCCATTGGTGTAAGTAATTGGACAATTCAGGTTCAATGGCAGTTCGTTCCTTATAGGAGTGGTTGGCGTATTCCGTAGTTCCAGCGATTGGATTTCACTCAAAACTCACCAAATGACTCCTCCCACCGTAATATGATGATGCCCAAGTTTTGGGCTCGACCGGAAATCAGTAGTGTTAAGAAATTGGACCATTCAGGTTCAAAGGCAGTTCGTTCCTTATAGGAGTGGTTGGTGTATTTCATAGTTCTAGAGATTGAATTTCTCTCAAAACTCACCAAATGACTCCTCCCACCATATTATGATGATGCCCAAGTTTTGGGCTCGATCAGAAATCAATAGGGGTAAGAAATTGGTCAATTCAGGTTCAGAGGCAGTTCGTTTATTACTGTAGTGGTTGGTGTATTTCGTAGTTCTAGCGAATGGATTTCACTCAAAGCTCACCAAATGACTCCTCCCACCATATTATGATGATGCCCAAGTTTTGGGCTCGATCGGAAATCCATAGGGATTAGAAATTAGGCAATTCAGGTTCAAAGGAAGTTCGTTCCTTATAGGAGTGGTTGGTGTATTCCGTAGTTCTAGCGATTGGATTTCACTCAAAACTCACCAAATGACTCCTCCCCACCATATTACGATGATGCCCAAGTTTTGGGCTCGATCGGAAATCAGTAACGGTAAGAAATTGGACAATTCAGGTTCAAAGGCAGTTCGTTCCTTATAGGAGTGGTTGGTGTATTCCGTAATTATAGCGAATCGATTTCCCTCAAAACTCTCCAAATGACCCCTCCCACCATATTATGATGATGCCCAAGTTTTGGGCTCTATCGGATATCCATAGGTGTAAGAAATTGGACAATTCAAGTTCAACGGCTGTTCGTTCCTTATAGGAGTGGTCGGTGAATTCCGTTGTTCTAGCGATTGGATTTCACTGAAAACTCCCCAAATGTCTCCTCCCACCATATTATGATGATGCCCAAGTTTTGGGCTCGATCGAAAATCAACAGGTGTAAGAAATTGGACAATTCAAGTTCAAAGGCAGTTCGTTCCTTATAGGAGTGGTTGGTGTATTCCGTAGTTCTAGCGATTGGTTTTCGCTCACAACTCACCAAATGACTCCTCCCACCATTTTCTGATGATGCCCAGGTGTAGGACTCGATCAAAAATGAATTGGGGTAAGAAATTGGACAATTCAGTTTCGAAGGCAGTTCGTTCCTTATAGGAGTGGTTGGTGTATTCAAGTTCAACGGATGTTCGTTTCTTATAGTTGTGGTCGGTGAATTCCGTTGTTCTAGCAATTGGATTTCACTCAAAACTCACCAAATGACTCCTCCCACCATATTATGTTGATGCCCAAGTTTTGGGTTCGATCGGAAATCCATAGGTATAAGAAATTGGACAATTCAAGTTCAAAGGCAGTTCGTTCCGAATTGGAGTGGTTAGTGTATTGCATAGTTCTAGCAATTGGATTTTACCCTAAACTCACCAAATGACTCCTCCCAAAATATTTTGATGATGCCCAAGTTTTGGGGTCGATGGGAATCCACAGATGTAAGAAATTGGACAATTCAAGTTCAAAGGCAGTTCGTTCCGAATTGTAGTGGTTGGTGTATTACATAGTTCTAGCCATTGGATTTCACTGAAAACTCACCGAATGACTCCTCCCACCATATTACGATGATGTCCAAGTTTTGGGCTCGATCGGAAATCAATAGGGGTAAGAAATTGGACAATTCAGGTTCAAAGGCAGTTCGTTCCTTGTAGGAGTGATTCGTGTATTCCGTAGTTCTAGCGATTTGATTTCACTCAAAACGCACCAAATGACTCCTCCCGCCGTATTATAATGATGCCCAAGTTTTGGGCTCGAACGGAAATCCATATTTGTAAGAAATCCTATAAGGAACGAACTGCCTTTGAAACCCTAAAGGAAGTTCGTTCCGTGTTGGAGTGGTTGGCGTATTGCATAGTTCTAGCGATTGGATTTCACTCAAAACTCTCCAAATGACTCCTCCCTCTGTAATATGACGATGTCCAAGTTTTGAGCTCGATCGGAAATCAATAGGGGTAAGAAATTGGACAATTCAGGTTCAAAGGCAGTTCGTTCCTTATAGGATTGGTTGGTGTATTCCGTAGTTCTAGCGATTGGATTTCACTCAAAACTCTCCAAATGACTCCTCCCACCTTATTATGATGATGCCCAAGTTTTGGGCTCGATCGGAAATCAATAGGTGTAAGAAATTGGACAATTCAAGTTCAAAGGCAGTTCGTTCCGAATTGGAGTGGTTGGTGTATTGCGTGGTTCTAGCGATTGGATTTCACTCAAACCTCACCAAATGACTCCTCCGACCATATTATGATGATGCCCAAGTTTTGGGCTCGATCGGAAATCAATAGGGGTAAGAAATTGGACAATTTAGGTTCACAGGCAGTTCGTTCCTTATAGGAGTGGCTAGTGTATTCCGTAGTTCTAGCGATTGGATTTCACTCAAAAGTCACCAAATGACTCCTCCCACCATATTATCATGATGCCCAAGTTTTGGGCTCGATCGGAAATCAAAACGGGTAAGAAATTGGACAATTCAGGTTCGAAGGCAGTTCGTTCCTTATAATAGTGGTTGGTGTATTCCGTTGTTCTAGCGATTGGATTTCACTCAAAACTCACCAAATGACTCCTCCCACCATATTATGATGTTGCCCAAGTTTTGGGGTCCATCGGAAATCAATACGGGTAAGAAATTGGACAACTCAGGTTCAAAGGCAGTTCGATCCTTAAGTGGTTGGTGTATTTCGTAGTTCTAGCGATTGCATTTCACTCAAAACTCACCAAATGACTCCTCCCACCATATTATGATGATGCCCAAGTTTTGGGCTCGATCGGAAATCAATAGGGGTATGAAATTGGACAATTCAAGTTCAAAGGCTGTTCGTTCCGAATTGGACTGGTTGGTGTATTGCATAGTTCTAGCGATTGGATTTCACTCAAAACTCACCAAATGACTCCTCCCACCATATTATGATGATGCCCAAGTTTTGGGATCGATCGGAAATCAATAGGGGTAAGAAATTGGACAATTCAAGTTCGAAGGCTGTTCGTTCCGAATTGGACTGGTTGGTGTATTGCATATTTCTAGCGATTGGATTTCACTCAAAACTCACCAAATGACTCCTCCCACCATATTATGTTGATGCCCAAGTTTTGGGCTCGATCGGAAATCCATAGGGGTAAGAAATTGGACAATTCAAGTTCGAAGACAGTTCGTTCCGAATTTGAGTGGTTGGTGTATTGCATTGTTCTAGCGATTTGATTTCACTCAAAACTCACCAAATGACTCCTCCCACCATATTATGTTGATGCCCAAGTTTTGGGCTCGATCGGAAATCCATAGGAGTAAGAAATTGGACAATTCAATTTCAAAGGCAGTTTGTTCCGAATTGCAGTCGTTGGTGTGTTGCATAGTTCTAGCAATTGGATTTCAGTCAAAACTCCCCAAATGACTCCTCCCACCATATTATGATGATGCCCAAGTTTTGCGCTCGATCGGAAATCAACAGGGGTAAGAAATTGGACAATTCAGGTTCAAAGGCAGTTCGTTCCGAATTGGGTTGGTTGGTGTATTGCATAGTTCTAGCGATTGGATTTCACTCAAAACTCACCAAATGACTCCTCCCACCATATTATGTTGATGCCCAAGTTTTGGGCTCGATCGGAAATCCATAGGTGTAAGAAATTGGACAATTCAACTTCAAGGGCAGTTTGTTCCGAATTGGAGTGGTTGGTGTGTTGCATAGTTCTAGCGATTGGATTTCACTCAAAAATCACCAAACGACTCCTCCCACCATATTATGATGATGCCCAAGTTTTGGACTCGATCGGAAATCCATAGGTGTTAGAAATTGGATAATTCAATTTCAAAGGCAATTTGTTCCGAATTGAAGTCGTTGGTGTATTGCATAGTTCTAGCAATTGGATTTCAGTCAAAACTCCCCAAATGACTCCTCCCACCATATTATGTTGATGCCCAAGTTTTCCGCTCGATTGGAAATCAATAGGGGTAAGAAATTGGACAATTCAGGTTCAAAGGCAGTTCGTTCCTTATAGGAGTGGTTGGTGTATTCCGTAGTTCTAGCGATTGGATTTCACTCAAAACTCACCAAAATACTCCTCCCACCATATTATGATGTTGCCCAAGTTTTGGCCTAGATCGGAAATCAATGGGGGTAAGAAATTGGACAATTCGGGTTCAAAGGCAGTTCGTTCCTTATAGGAGTGGTTGGTGTATTCCGTAGTTCTAGCGATTGGATTTCACTCAAAACTCACCAAATGACTCCTCCCACCGTATTATGATGTTGCCCAAGTTTTGCACTCGATCGGAAATCCATAGGTGTAAGAAATTGGACAATTCAACTTCAAAGGCAGTTTGTTCCGAATTGGAGTGGTTGGTGTGTTGCATAGTTCTAGCGATTGGATTTCACTCAAAACTCACCGAACGACTCCTCCCACCATATTATGATGATGCCCAAGTTTTGGACTCGATCGGAAATCCATAGGTGTAAGAAATTGGACAATTCAACTTCAAAGGAAGTTCGTTTCGAATTGGAGTGGTTGTTGTGTTGCTTTGTTCTAGCGATTGGATTTAACTGAAAACTCACCAAAGGATTCCTCCCACCATATTATGATGGTTCCCAAGTTTTGGGCTCGATCTGAAATCAATAGGGATTAGAATTGGACAACTCAGGTTCAAAGGCAGTTCGTTCCTTAATGGAGTGGTGGGTGTTGGTGTATTCCGCAGTTCTAGCGATTGGATTTCACTCAAAACTCACCAAATGACTCCTCCCACCATATTACGTTGATGCCCAAGTTTTGGGCTCGATCGGAAATCAATAGGGGTTATAAATTGGACAATTCAGGTTCAAAGGCAATTCGTTCCATATAGGAGTGGTTGGTGTATTCCGTAGTTCTAGCGATTGGATTTCACTCAAAACTCAACAAATGACTCCTCCCACCATATTACGATGATGCCCAAGTTTTGGGCTCGATCAGAAATCAATAGGGGTAAGAAATTAGACAATTCATGTTCAATCGCAGTTCATTCCGAATTGGAGTGGTTGGTGTATTGCATAGTTTTAGCGATTGGATTACTCAAAACTCACCAAATGACTCCTCCCACCATATTATGATGTTGCCCAAGTTTTGGGATCTATCGGTAATCAATAGGGGTAAGAAATTGGACAATTCAGGTTCAAAGGCAGTTCGTTCCTTGTAGGAGTGGTTGGTGTATTCCGTAGTTCGAGCGATTGGATTTCACTCAAAACTCACCAATTGACTCCTCCCACCATATTACGATGATGCCCATGTTTTGGGCTCGATCGAAAATAAATCGGTGTAAGAAGTTGGACAATTCCTTTTCAAAGGCAGTTCGTTCCGAATTGGAGTGGTGTATTGCATAGTTCTAGTGATTGGATTTCACTCAAAACTCTCCAAATGACTCCTCCAACCATATTATGATAATTCCCTAGTTTTGGGCTCGAACGGAAATCAATAGGTGTAAGAAATTGGACAATTCAGGTTGAAACGCAGTTCGTTCCTTATAGGAGTGGTTGGTGTATTCCGTAGTTCTAGCGATTGGATTTCACTCAAAACTCACCAAATGACTCCTCCCACCATTTTATGATGATGCCCATGTTTTGGGCACGATCGGCAATCCATAGGTATAAGAAATTGGACAATTCAAGTTCAGAGGCATTTCGTTCCGAATGTGAGTGGTTGGTGAATTGCATAGTTCTAGCGAATGGATTTCACTCAACACTCACCAAATGACTCCTCGCACCATATTATGATGATGCCCAAGTTATGGGGTCGATCGGAAATCCATAGGTGTAAGAAA
Source organism: Prunus yedoensis (assembly GCA_005406145.1). NCBI lineage: Eukaryota > Viridiplantae > Streptophyta > Magnoliopsida > Rosales > Rosaceae > Prunus > Prunus yedoensis. Next base: position 1,706,977 of record BJCG01002322.1, on the reverse strand, counting down.
TTGAACAATTCAAGTTCCAAGGCATTTCGTTCCGAATTGGAGTGGTTGGTGTATTGCATAGTTCTAGCGATTGGATCTCACTCAAAACTCCCCAAATGACTCCTCCCACCATATTATGATGATGCCCAAGTTTTGGGCTCGATCGGAAATCAATAGGGGTAAGAAATTGGACAATTCAGGTTCAAAGGCAGTTCGTTCGTTATAGGAGAGGTTGGTGTATGCCTTAGTTCTAGCGATTGGATTTCACTCCAATCTCACCAAATGACCTCTCCCACCATATTATGATGATGCCCAAGGTTTGGGCTCGATCGGAAATCCATAGGAGTAATAAATTGGACAATTCAACTTCAAAGGCAGTTCGTTCCGAATTGGAGTGGTTGGTGTATTGCATAGTTCTTGCGAATGGAGTTAACTCAAAACTCACCAAATGACTCCTCCCACCATATTATGATGATGCCCAAGTTTTGGGCTCGATCGGAAATCAATAGGGGTAAGAAATTGGACAATTCAGGTTCCAAGGCAATTCGTTCCATATAGGAGTGGTTGGAGTATTCCGTAGTTCTAGCGATTGGATTTCACTCAAAACTCACCTCATGGCTTCTCCCACCATATTATGATGATGCCCAAGTTTTAGGCTCGATTGGAAATCAATAGGGGTAAGAATTTGGAAAATTCAGGTTCAATGGCAGTTCGTTCCTTATAGGAGTGGTTGGTGTATTCCGTAGTTCTTGCGATTGGATTTCACTCAAAACTCACTAAATGACTCCCCCCACCATATTATGATGATGCCCAAGTTTTGGGCTCGATCGGAAATCCATAGGGGTATGAAATTGGACAATTCAAGTTCAAAGGCAGTTCGTTCCTTCCTTATAGGAGTGGTTGGTGTATTCCGCAGTTCTAGCGATTGGATTTCACTCAAAATTCACCAAATGATTCCTCCCACCGTATTATGATGATGCCCAAGTTTTGGGCTCGATCGGAAATCAATGGGGGTTAGAAATTGGACAATTCAGGTTCGAAGGCAGTTCGTTCCTTATATAAGTGGTTGGTGTATTCCGTAGTTCTAGCGATTGGATTTCACTCAAAACTCATCAAATGATTCCTCCCACCATATTATGATGATGCCCAAGTTTTGGGCTCGATCGGAAATCAATAGGGGTAAGAAATTGGACAATTCAGGTTCAGAGGTAGTTCGTTCCGAATTGGAGTGGTTGGTGTATTGCCTTGTTCTAGCGATTTGATTTCACTCAAAGCTCACCAAATGACTCCTCCCACCATATTATGGTGATGCCCAAGTTTTGGGCTCGATCGGAAGTCCATAGGTGTAAGAAATTGGACAACTCAAGTTCAAAGGCAGTTAGTTCTGCATTGGAGTGGTTGGTATATTGCATAGTTCTAGCGATTGGATTTCACACAAAACTCACCAAATGACTCCTCCCACCACAATATGATGAGGCCCAAGTGTTGGGCTCGATCGGGAATCCATAGGTGTAAGAAATTGGACAATTCAAGTTCTAAGGCAGTTCGTTTCGAATTGGAGTGGTTGGTTTATTGCATAGTTCTAGCGATTGGATTTCACTCAAAACTCTCAAAATGATTGCTCCCACCATATTATGATAATGCCCAAGTTTTGGGGTCAATCGAAAATCAATAGGGGCAAGAAATTGGACAATTCAGGTTCAAAGGCAGTTCTTTCCGAATTGGAGTGGTTGATGTATTGCATAGCTCTAGAGATTGGAATTTACTCATAACTCACCAAATGACTCCTCCCACCGTATTATGATGATGTCCAAGTTTTGGGCTCGGTCGGAAATCCATTGGTGTAAGAAATTGGACAATTCAGGTTCAATGGCAGTTCGTTCCTTATAGGAGTGGTTGTTGTATTCCGTAGTTCTAGCGATCGGATTTCACTCAAAACTCACCAAATAACTCCTCCCACCATATTATCATGATGCCCAAGTTGTGGGCTCGATCGGAAGTCAATAGGGGTATGAAATTGGACAATTCAGGTTCAAAGGCAGTTTGTTCCTTATAGTAGTGGTTGGTGTATTCCGTAGTTCTAGCGATTGGATTTCCCTCAAAACTCACCAAATGACTCCTCCCACCGTAATATGCTGATGCCCAAGTTTTGGGCTCCACCGGAAATCAGTAGTGTTAAGAAATTGGACCATTCAGGTTCAAAGGCAGTTCGTTCCTTATAGGAGTGGTTGGTGTATTTCGTAGTTCTAGAGATTGAATTTCTCTCAAAACTCACCAAATGACTCCTCCCACCATATTATGAGGATGCCCAAGTTTTGGGCTCGATCAGAAATCAATAGGGGTAAGAAATTGGTCAATTCAGGTTCAGAGGCAGTTCTTTTATTATAGTAGTGGTTGGTGTATTTCGTAGTTCTAGCGATTGGATTTCACTCAAAGCTCACCAAATGACTCCTCCCACCATATGATGATGATACCCAAGTTTTGGGCTCGATCGGAAATCCATAGGTGTAAGAAATTGAACAATTCAAGTTCGAAGGAACTTCGTTCCGAATTGGAATGATTGGTGTATTGCTTAGTTCAAGCCACTGAATTTCACTCAAAACACACCCTTGGGGTGTGATTTGAAGCTTGAAAGCTTCTCTATTTATAGGGCTAAGAGGGAGGAACATCATGATGGATTCCCACACCATCCTTCATCTTTTGCGGCTGCACAAGCTTTCATCACATGGGTTCAAAGGTGATCAGTTTTGCTGCCAACCCATGTGATTGCCTTTTGCTGCCAACCCATGTGGTTGCCTTTTGCTGCCAACCCATGTGGTTGCTTTTGGTTGCTGGAAAAACGAGTTTTCTGAACCAGGCTTAGTGTAGGACGGCCAGAGGTTTCAAAACTTATCCAATGGGGCTCAAATTTGGATATGTTATACTAGACACCCATTGGAACAACTTCTATGAAGAAAGTATTCCCATCGGAGCAGTAGAAGTGCGCGTTTTGGACCTTGAAAGTTGGCTGCCGAACAGAGACTGGAATTGACTTCATTTCATTTCTTTTCTTTCTTTTTGCTTTACATGCATGCACATGCTTTCTTTAACAGCTCAGAACCTGATCTCCAGCTCCAAAGTGATCTGCCAATTCAATTCCCATGTTCAAAGGCTGAAGCAAAGATGCCTCTCATCATTTCTTCATTCTTCTCTCTCTCCTTTCTCTTTGCTTCACATGCACATGCTTTCTTTAATAGCTCCAGCATGTACCAACTTGCTCCTTCAGAAATTCATAGCTGGAAAGCCTCCCAACTTCACTCATTATGTTGGGTACAAAGTCAGTTGCAGCTGGGGTGAGGCACATGGCTAAAAGGAGGAGACAAGGCTCCAAGCTGGCAGCTGCAAATCCTGCTGAGCAAGGTTGGGTGTTGGACGGGCTGAGCTCTCCACAAATGTCCAATTGGGCTAAAATTTGGATATGTTGTAGTAGACACCCATTGGAACAAGTTTCATGAAGATCTTCACCTCATTCGAGCCCCATAGCATGCTGATCCAAGGCCAAGAAGTTGACCTACGAAATTGGGCTGGAAAGGGGTTGTAGCCAAAATGTGTTTGTCTTTAAGCTCATATTCTTCATATGCCAATCAGCCCATAACATGCATGGATTGCATCAAATGTTATCTCTTGCTATCTTAACCTACAAAACACACAAACAGAGGTAAGTGACTCAAAAATAAAGAGAAACTAAGAAAAATCACTAAGTAAAGAAGGCATGCAAGTGTATGAAATTATGGACTTATCAAAACAGAAAATAAATTAAAAGCACAAGTTTAACTCAATAACATAACCAAATCATAAGCTAGAAGGGTACAAAATGATATACAATTATGAACCGATCAATGACTCATCCCACCATATTATAATAATGCCCAGGTTTTGGGATCGATCGGATATCAATAGGGGTAAGAAATTGGACAATTCAGGTTCAAAGGCAGTTCATTCCTTATAGGAGTGGTTGGTGTATTTTGCAGTTCTAGCGATTGGATTTCACTCAAAACCCACCAAATGACTCCTCACACCTTATTATGATGATGCCCAAGTTTTGGGCTCGATCGGAAATCCATAGGTGTAAGAAATTGGACAATTCAAGTTCGAAGGAAGTTCGTTCCTTATAAGAGTGGCTGGTGTATTCCGTAGTTCTAGCGATTGGATTTCACTCAAAACGCACCAAATGACTTCTCCCACCATATTATGATGATGCCCAAGTTTTGGGCTCGATCGGAAATCAGTAGGGGTAAGAAATTGGACAATTCAGGTTCAAAGACAGTTCGTTCCTTATAGGAGTGGTTGGTGTATTCCGTAGTTCTAGCGATTGGATTTCACTCAAAACTCACCAAATGACTCATCCCAACATATTATGATGATGCCCAAGTTTTGGGCTCGATCGGAAATCAATATCTGCAAGAAATTGGACAATTCAGGTTCAAAGGCAGTTCGTTCCTTATAAGAGTGGTTGGTGTATTCCGTAGTTCTAGCGATTGGATTTCACTCAAAACTCACCAAATGACTCCTCCCACTATATTATGATGATGCCCAAGTTTTGGGCTCGATCGGAAGTCCAATGGAGTAAAAAATTGGACAATTCAAGTTCGAAGACAGTTCGTTCCGAATTGGAGTGGTTGGTGTATTGCATAGTTCAAGCAATTGGATTTCACCCAAAACTCACCAAATGACTCCTCCCACCATATTATGATGATGCCCAAGTTTTGGGCCCGATCAGAAATCAATAGGGGAAAGAAATTGGACAATTCAGGTTCAAAGGAAGTTCGTTCCTTATAGGAGTGGTTAGTGTATTCCGTAGTTCTAGCGATTGGATTTCACTCAAAACTCACAAAATGACTCCTCCCACCATATTATGTTGATGCCCAAGTTTTGGGCTCGATCGGAATTCAATAGGGGTAAGAAATTTGACAATTTAGGTTCAAAGGCTGTTCGTTCCTTAAAGGAGTGGTTGGTGTATTCCGTAGTTCTAGCGATTGGATTTCATTCAAAACTCACCAAATGACTCCTCCCACCATATTATGATGATACCCAAGTTTTGGGCTCGATCGGAAATCAATAGGGGCAAGAAATTGGACAATTCAGGTTCAAAGGCAATTCGTACCTTATAAGAGTGGCTGGTGTATTCTGTAGTTCTAGCGATTGGATTTCATTCAAAACTCACCAAATGACTCCTCCCACCATATTATGATGATGCCCAAGTTTTGGGCTCGATCGGAAATCAATAGGGGTAAGAAATTGGACAATTCCAGTTCAAAGGCAGTTAGTTCCTTGTAGGACTGGTTAGTGTATTCCGTAGTTCTAGCGATTGGATTTCATTCAAAACTCACCAAATTACTCCTCCCACCATATTATGATGTTGCCCAAGTTTTGGGCTCGATCGGAAATCAATAGGGGTAAGAAATTGGACAATTCAGGGTCAAAGGCAGTTCGTTCCTTATAGGAGTGGTTGGTGTATTCCGTAGTTCTAGCGATTGGATTTCACCCAAAACTCACCAAATGACTCCTCCCACCACATTATGATGATGCCCAAGTTTTGGGCTCGATCGGAAATCAATAGGGGTAAGAAATTGGACAATTCCAGTTCAATGGCAGTTCGTTCCTTATAGGACTGGTTAGTGTATTCCGTAGTTCTAGCGATTGGATTTCACTCAAAACTCTCCAAATGACTCCTCCCACCATATTATGATGATGCCCAAGTTTTGGGCTCGACCGGAAATCAATAGGGGTAAGAAATTGGACAATTCAGGTTCAAAGGCAGTTCGTTCCTTATAGGAGTGGTTGGTGCATTCCGTAGTTCTAGCGATTGGATTTCATTCAAAACTCACCAAATGACTCCTCCCACCATATTATGATGATGCCCACGTTTTGGGCTCGATCGGAAATCAATAGGGGTAAGAAATTGGACAATTCAGGTCCGAAGGCAGTTCGTTCCTTATAGGAGTGGTTGGTGTATTCCGTAGTTCTAGTGATTGGATTTTACTCAAAACTCACCAAATGACTCCTCCCACCATATTATGATGATGCCCAAGTTTTGGGCTCGATCGGAAATCAATACGGGTAAGAAATTGGACAATTCAGGTTCAAAGGAAGTTCGTTCCTTATAGGAGTGGTTAGTGTATTCCGTAGTTCTAGCGATTGGATTTCACTCAAAACTCCCCAAATGACTCCTCCCACCATATTATGTTGATGCCCAAGTTTTGGGCTCGATCGGAATTCAATAGGGGTAAGAAATTGGACAATTTAGGTTCAAAGGCTGTTCGTTCCTTAAAGGAGTGGTTGGTGTATTCCGTAGTTCTAGCGATTGGATTTCATTCAAAACTCACCAAATGACCCCTCCCACCATATTATGATGATGCCCAAGTTTTGGGCTCGATCGGAAGTCCAATGGGGTAAAAAATTGGACAATTAAGGTTCGAAGACAGTTCGTTCCGAATTGGAGTGGTTGGTGTATTGCATAGTTCTAGCAATTGGATTTCACCCAAAACTCACCAAATGACTCCTCCCACCATATTATGATGATTCCCAACTTTTGGGCTCGATCGGAAATCAATAGGGGTAAGAAATTGGACAATTCAGGTCCGAAGGCAGTTCGTTCCTTATAGGAGTGGCTTGTGTATTCCGTAGTTCTAGCGATTGGATTTCACTCAAAACCCCCCAATTGACTCCTCCCACGATATTATGATGATGGCCAAGTTTTGGGCTCGATCGGAAATCAGTAGGGGTAAGAAATTTGGCAATTCAGGTTCAAAGGCAGTTCGTTCCTTATAGGAGTGGTTGGTGTATTCCGTAGTTCTAGCGATTGGATTTCATTCAAAACTCACCAAATGACTCCTCCCACCATATTATGATGATGTCCAAGTTTTGGTTTCGATCGGAAATCAATAGGGGTAAGAAATTGGACAATTCAGGTTCGAAGGCAATTCGTTCCTTATAGGAGTGGCTGGTGTATTCCGTAGTTCTAGCGATTAGATTTCACTCAAAACTCAACAAATGACTCCTCCCACCATAGTATGATGATGCCAGAGTTTTGGGCTTGATCAGAAATCTATAGGGGTAAGAAATTGGACAATCCAAGTTCGAAGGCAGTTCGTTCCGAATTGGAGTGGTTGGTGTATTGCATAGTTCTAGCGATTGGATTTCACTCAAAACTCACCAAATGACTCCTCCCACCATATTATGATGATCCCCATGTTTTGGGCTCGATCGGAAATCAATAGGGGTAAGAAATTGGACAATTCAGGTTCAAAGGCAGTTCGTTCCTTATAGGAGTGGTTGGTGTATTCGGTAGTTCTAGAGATTGGATTTCACTCAAAACTCACCAAATGACTCCTCCCACCATATTATGCTGATGCCCAAGTTTTGGGCTCGATCGGAAATCAATCGGGGAAAGAAATTGGACAATTCAGGTTCAAAGGAAGTTCGTTCCTTATAGGAGTGGTTGGTGTATTCCGTAGTTCTAGCGATTAGATTTCACTCAAAACTCACCAAATGACTCCTCCCACCATATTATGATGATGCCCAAGTTTTAGGCTCGATCGGAAATGAATAGGGGTAAGAAATTGTACAATTCAGGTTCAAAGGAAGTTCGTTCCTTATAGGAGTAACTGGTGTTTTCCGTAGTTCTGGTGATTGGATTTCACTCAAAACTCACCAAATGATTCCTCCCAACATATTGTGATGATGTCCTAGTTTTGGGCTCGATCGGAAATCAATAAGGGTAAGAAATTGGACAATTCAGGTTCAAAGGAAGTTCGTTTCTTATAGGAGTAACTGGTGTTTTCCGTAGTTCTGGCGATTGGATTTCACTCAAAATTCACCAAATGATTCCTCCCAACATATTGTGATGATGCCCAAGTTTTGGGCTCGATCGGAAATCAATAGGGGTAAGAAATTGGACAATTCAGGTTCAAAGGAAGTTCGTTCCTTATAGGAGTGGTCGGTGTATTCCGTAGTTCTAGCGATCGGATTTCACTCAAAACTCAACGAATGACTCCTCCCACCATATTATGATGATGCCCAGGTGTTGGGCTCGATCGGAAATCCATAGGTGTAAGAAATTGGACAATTCAGGTTCCAACGCAGTTCTTTCCTTATAGGCGTGGTTGGTGTATTCCGTAGTTCTAGCGATTGGATTTCACTCAAAACTCACCAAATGACTCCTCCCACCATATTATGATGATGCCCAAGTTTTGGGCTCGATCGGAAATCAATAGGGGTAAGAAATTCGACAATTCAGGTTCAAAGGCAATTCGTTCCTTATAGGAGTTGTTGGCACTAAAACTTGAACAGATAGAGATGAGTGCAACTTACAAGAGATGTGGACGATCTAGGAGATGGATTGAGTGATAGATGGAGATTCTTCCTGTCTTCGGATGCTGATCCTTAATAGAAGGAAGCTAAGACTCGTAAGGTCTATGGAACCGGTGTGGAACCAGCCTAAGACCCTCCGATGCCGAAGTAAGATTGTTTTCTAAGAGCTTTTGCTGTTGACAATGTAATAGTATAAAAGTCAAGCTAAAAAGTCTTACCCCAGTATTGTAGTGAAGGGGCCTATTTATAAAGGGAGTTTTGGATGCTCTTAGTACTCACTTTCGATGTGGGACTCGTGGGAGGGCCCTATGAGGTTGACACGAGTCCTTAGATATTTCGGGCGGGTGCTTCGAGGTTGATTCTGCAGAATCGGTAGGGGGTACCGATTGCACACTGTGTTGGGCCTATAGCGGCTATTTGCTGCTTTGAGACAGTGTCATCGGTAGCCGATGCCGATTGTTCGAGGCCTTGGGTGCTTGGGTGAGTTTCTAAGATCCACGTGTCGTTGAATGAGTGGAGGGTCAGATATGGTACAAACAGTAGTCCCCCAAGTTGCCGATTGAGAAGCTTCTCGGTTGGGGACTTCAGTCTGTCCTCGGCATTCTGATCCGAACACGATGGTCTCGGTGTTGCCGATGGTGGTATGTAGTCCCCCAAGTGCCTGAGCGAGTGAGTTTGGAAAATCGACCGCATCAGGTACCGAATGGTTGAAGAGGCCAGTGGAAAGCCATCGATGTGCGCCTACCGTTCGGTACAGAGGTGATTGAGGAATCATTCAATGTGCGCCTGCCGTTCGGCACGAGAGGTGATTGAGAAATCATCCAATGTGCGCCTGCCGTTCGGCACGAGAGGTGATTGAGAAATCATCCAATGTGCGTCTGCCGTTCGGCACGAGAGGTGATTGAGAAATCATCCAATGTGCGACTGCCGTTCGGCACGAGAGGTGATTGGGAAATCATCCAATGTGCGATTGCCGTTCGGCATGAGAGGTGATTGAGAAATCATCCAATGTGCGACTGCCGTTCGGCACGAGAGGTGATTGAGAAATCATCCAATGTGCGCCTGCCGTTCGGCACGAGAGGTGATTGAGAAATCATCCAATGTGCGCCTGCCGTTCGGCACGAGAGGTGATTGAGAAATCATCCAATGTGCGCCTGCCGTTCGGCACGAGAGGTGATTGAGAAATCATCCAATGTGCGATTGCTGTTCGGCACGAGAGGTGATTGAGAAATCATCCAATGTGCGACTGCCGTTCGGCACGAGAGGTGATTGAGAAATCATCCAATGTGCGACTGCCGTTCGGCACGAGAGGTGATTGAGAAATCATCCAATGTGCGCCTGCCGTTCGGCACGAGAGGTGATTGAGAAATCATCCAATGTGCGACTGCCGTTCGGCACGAGAGGTGATTGAGAAATCATCCAATGTGCGACTGCCGTTCGGCACGAGGGGTGATTGAGAAATCATCCAATGTGCGCCAACCGTTCGCTATTGGAGTTGTGCTCGAGGGTGGCGAGATCTGTTATGTTCGAGAAGTTGAAGCGTCTCTGAGGAGGTGAGAAGTATCAACTGACAACGTCTGAGCATCCCCATGCATGCGTGACACGTGTCGGCATGGTTGTGAAGGGTCGCGTCGTTCCGTATTCCGATGCGTCGCTTCGTTTCCCGATGTTAGATCGGCCTTATAAACATGAGGAGTGGACGAGGGTTCGAAGACTTGTGTGTTTTGAGAGCAAAGCGAGCTTGTGAGAGGCGATTTCCGGCAACCGTGCGAAGGCTGAGCAGGCGATTTCCGGCGAGCGTGAACAAGGCGGAGGCGATTTCCGGCGAATTTGAACCACCGTGCAAACAGGGTATGTTGCTATGTTTTTGTATTTTTCTGAATCAAAGTGTTGAATCCGAAAAATATTGATTTGAATAAAGTATGAACAAGCATGAACGAGCATGAACTAGTATGAACATTGGTGTTTAGGTGGTAGAATAGGATTTTGATTCTAGCATAGCACTTAGTTTCCCTTCGTTTGTGTTTGTAGATGTCAGATACCGAATCCGAGGGTAGGCGTAGTCCGAGGGCATTTGAGGACGAATCGTCCTCGGGGAGGTCTCCCGAGGGAAGTGAGAGTGCTGAACCTGGGAGCTCTTCAAGTTGTGAAATAGTGGAGGGTCAAGGAGTGCGCACCGAAGCTGGGGGCACTTCAACGAGAGTGACTGGGGGTGGTGAGCCCTCGACTTCGGGTCGTGAGGCCGAAGAGGGTGCTGTGTCCGTTGCTGCCCCAGGGCAGGGGGTGCTGAGGGTTGTCAGTGGTAAGCAACGGATACCGGTTGCGAAGCCCACAAAACTGGTTTTTGGGGTAGATAACTTAGAGCCGAACACTCTGACCGAATCTGAACTGGCTAAGATTCGGGCGGAGTATAATATTCCGGAATCAGTAGGGATGCGGATTCCGGAGCCCTTGGAGTCGCTTAGTGACAATGACAAGGGAGTTGTCTTCTTCACCGATGTGTTTAAGCATGGCCTTCGGCTGCCGTTGAGGCATTCGGTGCAGAAGATCCTAGCGGCGATCGGGTATGCACCAGGGCAGTATAATCCAAACTTTTGGATTACGTTGCTCGGGACGATCGCAGCTTTCAACTTGGCTGGCGAGGGGGAACCGAGCTACGAGCAGTGGGCCCAGCTGTATAGTGTGACCAGGGCGAAGAGTGCCGATCACGGTGGGTGGGTACAGTCGAACTGTCTATCGGCAGGGCAGCGTGGGCACTTTGTGGTTGGGGTGCCGAGCTCCCAAAAGACATGGCGTAAGCGCCGTGTGATTGTCTCCGGCGATTGGGAATCGGCACCAGGAGTAATCGTCGAGAGGCGAATCCCTACGACCTTCCAGACAGTCGGTAGGATAGGACCTGCCGTTCGGCAGGAGTGTTTGTGTTTTTTTTTTTTTTTTTTTTTTTTGAACTGACCGTTTGCAATTTGGTTGTAGTATCCTTGAAACGGTCGGCCGCACCGATCAGAGAGGTGGAAGCGATAGAGCGGGTGCGAGAAAAGATTACCGAAGAAGGTCGCTTTTGTAAGGAGCTGCTCTACTTCCGGAATTTGTTCAAGGCAGGGCTGATCGGTAGGGCTGAACACGACCGAAGAGTCAAGGAGGAAGAGGAGGAAGAAAAAAGGCAGAGTAAGAGATGCCGTTCGGCAGTCAGTTATCTTTTCTTCTTTCTTCAAATACCGTTTCCAAAATGACTTGTGTGTTTGCAGTGGCAGGTGGGCGCCCAATGAGTGAGGCGACGAGGAGGCGGCTAGAGGGGCAAGGGGCGCTGAAGCAGAAGAAAGGTCAGTCCCCAAGGCCGAAGAAGAAGACGGCAGCGGCGGCGGATGACCAGACGGTGGCCGATCGTCGCCGGGAGAAGAAGGCGGCCGAAGCCGAAGCCGTTCGGGAGGTCCATCTCCAGGTGACGGGCAAAAGAATGATCGAAGGCGCCCTGGACGTGACGCCGTTGCCGAAGAAGCCAAGGGGGCTGGATGAAGGGACATCGGTGCTGATTCTCGATGATGAGGTGGAGGGGGAGGGGCCAGTGAACGTGGCGTGCCCTCGGAAGGCCGTGGCGTTTATCAACAGTATGATCGATGGCGCTCAAATGGAGTTATCCGAGATCGAGCAACTGTCGATGAAGACGGTGCGGGAGCAGACCGGACGTGCCTTCCGGCTTCAGGCTGCAGTAAGTGTGTAGAGTTGTTTTGTTTGTGTCTTTTGATTCGGTAGATATTGATCTGTCCGCCGTTGTTTTGCAGGCTGATATGGAAATGTGGCTCTGCGTCAAGCGGGCCGTCAATGCTGCCGAACGGTACCAGAAGAAATTTGAGGACGGCCGTTCGAAGATTGCCGAAGCCGGGAAAATGCTGCAGGACGCTGATCGGCATGCCGAGGAAAACGCCGCAAAAATTGCAGAGCTGACGTCTAAGCTTGCGGCGGCCGAATTGGAGGCGGTGGCTGCTCAAGAGGCCAAGGCGGCAGTGGAGGTGGCTATGGACGCGGCCGAACAGTCGCATGCGACGGAGGTGGAGGATGTGAAGGCAAAGGCCGTTGCTGACTACCGATCGTCGGAGGGGTTCACGCTTCTGGTGGACAAAGAAGTCATGGAGCAGTGTGACGACTTTGTCTACCGATTCAAACGGTACAATGCTGACAAGAAGCTGAACCTCAACTTCCTTCGGGATCCGCCACCACTGCCGGAAGGCGTAACCGAGGAGATGGTAGAGGCTTATAAAGGCGAGGACGTCGAGCCAGAAGAAGCCGATGACACCGAGTCTAGCAGCGAGGAGGACGATGGTCATCCTGCGCCGAATGTGGTGGCCCCGACCAGTGCCGAGCCTGTTGCTGCCGCTGATGCCGAACCTGATGCCCCTTAAATTTGTCATAGTTGCCCTTCTTCATTTTGCATCATTGTGGAAATGTAAAAACAATATTTTTGAAATATGCCGAACGGCATTTTGTCTATACAGTTTGCCCTTCAGTGGCCCTTTTGTTTTTATGCTATGTTTATTTGTGTTTGGTTCGAATATAACTCCCATATTCGTATATGTGTGCATGCCGTTGGTAATATATGTAGAGTAGAATACCGTTTCTTTTTGGTAAAGCAGTATGTATGGAATAGGGATTGTATTGAAATAAACCGATTACAAAAATAACGATCGAAGACGACAACCGAAGGCTCGATCACTTGTACAAAGGTGATGACCGAAGGTGAAGACCGAAGGTGCGATCACTTGTAGTAGTATTTGAGATGCTCTATGTTCCAAGGGTGGCCGAGGGTTTGACCATCGGTACCGCGCAATCGGTAAGTTCCTGGTCGGCAGACGGTAACGACCTCGTAAGGGCCTTCCCAAGAAGGGCCAAGGGTGCCTTTGTTGGGGTCCTTGGTGGCGAGAGAGACTTTGCGTAAGACCCAGTCCCCCACTTTCAGCGATCGGCGTTTGACGCGCGAGTCGTAGTAGCGAGAGGTCCTCTGTTTGTAAGAAGTGTTCCGAAGCTGAGCCTGGAAACGGTGTTCATCGATGAGGTCCAGGTTGAGCGTGAGCAAGGTTTCGTTTCGCTCTGGCTTGTAAGATGCCGTTCGGCACGAGGGTGCGTTGATCTCGACTGGGACAACAGCTTCGGTACCGAAAGCAAGGGAAAAGGGCGTTTCGCCAGTTGACCATCGGTAGGAGGTGTTGATAGCCCATAACGCTTCTGGGAGTAAATCGGGCCAGGCTCCTTTTGCTGCCCCGAGTTTCTTCTTCAGTGTCTTCTTGATGATCTTGTTGATGGCTTCAACTTGGCCGTTCGATTGTGGATGTGCCGGAGATGCGAAGAACAAGTTGATGCCGAATCGGTGGCAAAGGTGTCGAAACTGGGAGGAGTCGAACTGTTTTCCGTTGTCGGTGATGATTGTGTTCGGGAGACCGAATCGACAAATGATGTTCTTCCACACGAAATGCTCGACTCTTGCCGCAGTGATAGTTGCCAAGGCTTCGGCTTCGGTCCATTTTGTAAAGTAGTCGACGGCGACAATGGCGTACTTGAGCTGTCCCGTTGCTTGGGGCATGGGGCCGATGAGATCTAAACCCCATTGAGCGAAGGGCCATGGGCTGACAATTGGAGTAAGTGATTCGGCAGGGAGTTTTGGAACAGAGCCGAAACGTTGGCATTGATCACACTTCTGGACGAGTGTGGTGGCATCGGTGTGGAGGGTCGGCCAATAGTACCCCTGCCGAATGGTCTTGAAGGCCAGAGATCGAGCGCCGGAATGGTCTCCGCAAGCTCCTTCGTGAATCTCTCGTAAGACGTAGTTTCCCTGCTGCGGGGTCATGCACCGAAGCAGTGGCAAGGAATGGCCGCGCCGATAGAGGATTTGATTCAAGATTAAGTAGCGTGCCGATCGGCGGCGGAGAGTCTTGGCCTCAGTTTTGTTGGTTGGTAGCGTGCCACTTGTGAGGTAGGCGAGGATTGGATCCATCCAGCTTGGATCCTGCCGAACGGCATGTATCTCAGCTTCGGCGGTGCTGCGCCGAGCGAGGATTTCGATCGGTACGTGGCGACCGACGTTGTCGTCAATTGCTGAGGCCAATCGTGATAGGGCATCGGCGTGGCTGTTCTCGGATCTGGGGATCTGCTGAACCTGATACGCGTCAAAGTGACGTAGCAATCGGCGGGCATGCGTCAGGTAGGCAGCCATCGAAGTATCCTTGGCTTCGAATTCAGTCAGTATCTGATTAACGACGAGTTGTGAGTCGCTGCATATCTTCAGCTGTTGGGCGCCCATTCCCTTGGCGAGCCGAAGGCCTGCCAAGAGAGCTTCATATTCGGCTTCATTGTTGGAAGCTTGGAATTGGAATCGGATGGCATACTCGATGGTTGTCTGATCGGGGGCCTTTAGTACTAGTCCGGCTCCGCTGCCCTGTCGGTTAGACGAGCCGTCCACGTAGAGGGTCCAGACGGGAATCGACGGACCAAAAGGCCTTTCGGTCGGATGAGCAATTGTGGAGGCCGAAGCCGATGTCTGGGCGATGTCGTCCTGACGTTCCTCCTCGGACGTGGTCATTTCAGAGATGAAGTCAGCTACGGCTTGGCCCTTCTCGGCAGGCCGAGGGTGATAGCGGATGTCGAATTCGCCGAGTTCAATGGCCCACTTCACCAGCCGACCGGATGTCTCTGGTTTTTGTAGTATTTGACGTAGAGGCTGGTTGGTGAGGACAACAATACTGTGAGCTTGGAAATACGGCCGAAGCTTGCGAGCGGAGAGGACGAGAGCGTAGGCGAGCTTTTCCAACTCAGGGTACCGAATCTCGGCGTCCTGCAAGGCGTGGCTAGTATAGAAAATTGGGAGCTCGATGTCGTTCGGCTTGCGAATGAGTACAGAGCTCAATGCCGTTGCCGATACTGATAAGTAGATAATTAATTCTTCGCCGGGAAGAGGAGTAGATAGTAAGGGCGCTCTGCTCATGTAGGTCTTGAGGTCTTGAAAGGCTCGATCGCATTCGGCAGTCCAGACAATCTGCCGTTTGCTTCCTTTGAGGGCTTTGAAGAAAGGGGCACATCGATCGGTAGCCTTGGATATGAATCGGGCCAGGGCGGCGACACGGCCTGTAAGGCTTTGAATATCCTTCTGTGTCTTCGGCGTCTGCATGTCGAGCAATGCCTTGATTTTTTCAGGGTTGGCCTCAATTCCCCGTTGGCTGATCATGAAGCCAAGAAATTTACCTGAGGAGACGCCGAAGGCACATTTGCTTGGTTTCAGACGCATACGGTACTTCTTTAAGACATCGAACATGAGGGAGAGGTTATGGAGATGAGAATCGGCTGTTTTGCTTTTGACCAGCATGTCATCCACATAAACTTCCATCGAGGTGCCGATGAGTTCAGAGAAGATTTTGTTGACCAAGCGTTGGTAGGTTGCCCCAGCATTCTTCAGGCCGAAAGGCATGACGTTGTAACAGTAGAGTCCTTTGTCGGTGATGAATGCCGTGTGTTCGCGATCGGCAGGGCTCATAAATATCTGGTTGTACCCTGAGTATGCGTCCATGAAGCTGAGAAGTTCATGGCCTGCCGTTGCGTCTACCATCTGATCGATCCTTGGCAGAGGAAAGCTGTCCTTGGGACAAGCCTTGTTGAGATCGGTATAGTCCTGACACATTCGCCAGGCGCCGCTTGATTTTTTGACCAGGACCGAATTTGCCAACCAAATTGGGTAGGTGACCTCCCGGATGAAGCCGATTGTCCGTAGTTTCTCCACTTCAATTCTCATCGCCTCGTACCGTTCGGCATCATAGGCTCGGCGTTTCTGCCTGATGGGCTTGAAAGTGGGACAGATGCTGAGTTTGTGGCTGATGACGCTCGGGTCGATACCAGGCATGTCATCGTATGACCAGGCGAAGACTTCCGTGTTGGCGCGCAAGAAGGCTATGAAATCGGTACGCAGGGCCGAAGTCAAGGTGGTGCCGATTCGGACCTGGCGGTCGGGCTGTGCTTCGGAGAGAGCGACCGATTCCAAATCCTCGACGGGTTGTGCCTGTGGGGTGACGGCCTCATCTCTGGGATCATCCGGTTTGTCTGTCCCCCTGCCGTTCGGTACCGTCATCTTGGTAGAGACAGAGTACGCTTCGCGAAGCGTAGCTCTTGCCGATTCCTTGGTTGCCGAAACGTAACAAGTCCGTGCACTCAATTGATCCCCTCGCACTTGGCCAACGCCAGCGTGTGTGGGGAACTTGAGGAGGAGCATGTGTGGTGACAGCATGGCCTTCATCCCTGTGAGCGCAGTCCTACCGATGATGGCGTTATACGCCGTTGGGCAGTCGACCACCAGGAAATGAGTGTAGATGATCGTTCGTCGGGGGATGGTGCCGATGGCAAGTGGGAGCTGAACACTGCCGATCGGCTGAATAACGTCGCCCGAGAAGCTGAGGAGAGGGGTGATTTCTCTGTTCAGGTGCCGAGGGTCTGTACCGAGGGCGTGAAAAGCATCGGCAAAGAGCACATTGACCGAACTGCCAGTATCGATGAGGATTCGGCCTACGTCAAAGTCGGAAATATCGGCCCGTATGATCATGGGATCGGAGTGAGGGAAGATGATGCCTCGTTCTTCCTCCTCAGAGAAGGTGATAGGTTCCCAGCCGTTTCGCTGAAACTTGTCGTTACGTCCTCCCGCTACACTGAGGATCTGGGGATGCTGAACGGCACGAACGTAATTCTTGATGGATCGGTGGCTGGCTTCGGCAATGGGGGCCCCTCCACTGATCATATTGATCTGCCGATTCGCCGATTTGTCCGATGCCGGTTTGGGGCTTAGATACTGATCCAGTTTGCCCTCATTGATGAGGCGTTCGACAATTCTTCGAAGGGCGATACAGGATTCGGTGTCGTGGCCGTTGTATTGGTGGTATCGGCAGAAGACGCCTGTGTCCTTCTTGTTCTGTCGTGGAAGCTTTCGGTTGCTCGGCTTTGGTATTATTTCACCTTCGGTCATGAGGACATGTTCATAGGTGGTGTTGACCAGAGTGAAAATTTCCTCTGGCCGATTCTTCTTCGGATCCCCGAAGGCGTTTCGCCTGCCGGAGTCCTTGCCCTTTTTGCTGCTGTCCTGCCGATCCCGGAAGTGGTCCTTTCGTTTGTTTCGGGGCTCGTAAGGAGCAGATTCAGGGGGTGCCGTTCGGTAGGGGGCTAGATTCACAGTCCGATTCGCTGGGAACCGGTCATAACCTTGTGCCGAAGGCCCATCGGCTGTTGCCGCTTTGTTTGGTAGGGCTGAAGCCGATCCCTTGGAATTGAAATGTTCGGCCTTGGCGTGGATGGCTGCCTGCTTCATCAATTCGGAGTAGGTTGTCCAGTTGCTGCTGTGGACCAGATACCGAAATTGGGACGACCGAAGGCCGCTTTTGAAGGCACCGAAGGCTGCCCTATCATCAGTTTCGGGACATCGGGAATATTCATGGCTGAACCTGGCTGCGAACTCCCGTAGTGGCTCATCGTCTTGCTGCCGAACGGTATAGAGATCATCGGCAGAATATAGGCGGTCGGTCTGAATCATAAAATGGTTGAGGAATGTCTGCTTCAACTGATCGAATGAGTCAACCGTACCCGGCTCCATTCGGTAGAACCAATTCAGTGCCGCTCCTATCAGGGTGGAGGGGAACAGTAAGCATTGGCCTTCATCTGTCAGTCCTTTGCAACCCAGAGCTGATTGGAAGGTATGAATGTGAGTGACGGGGTCTTCCACCCCGGAGTAGAACGATATTCGGAGGGCCTGAACCTCCTTTTCGTGTCTGAAAGTTCGGATGCGATTGGTGAACGGCCCTGGCTGTACCGTCCCCCAAGTTGGTGTCCGAGCCTGATTCTGTTCTTCCTCAATGCGGTTCATCTTCTGGAGGAGGAGACGGATGGTAGGATCGGTAGAGGGGAGATCGTTGCCGAAAGGCTCCCTTGTGTCTTTCTCTGTACGCCGACCAGAGTGGTGGCCCTGAGTTTCCTGACCTGCCGTTCGGCTTGGGCTCCTCCGATAACCTCCGGCATGCCGATCGTTTCCTCCGTTCGATCTATGACTCTGGTGCACCTTCGAGGGTCTTGTTGATCGGGAAGAGCTAGTATTTCCTGGTGAAGGTGGGACGTAATCTGATTCATCTGTTTCCTCCAGGCCGACTGCGCTATACCGTTGGCGTAAGGGGGACTTTGGTCCAAGCGCCTCTAACTGCCGATCGCGGAGTTTTGCTCGAATCTGGATGGGTGAGGGCTGCCGTTCCCTACGTTGTTCGTTGATCCTATCGCGACAATCGGAGTAGACTCGATAGTCTGGATGGCGCTCCTTGGGGGAGGGTACGAACAGTCTTCGGGAGGCAGTGGGTTTGTCTGCGGCTTGCTGTTTCCCTTTATCCTGAGCGCTAGGCTTCCGTACGCTCTTAACTGACTTTTCCTGCCGAAGCTGTATGGTTCGTTCCAGACTGTTGTGCAGTTGGGTTGACTGTGTTTGCTGATCGTGCAATTGCCTTTGGGTGTCATCGAGTTTGGAGGCGAGGATATTGTTGTGTTCCTGCATCCTTGCCATTTCCCGCTGAAGGGTCTCCATGCGAGCTTCCAGAGTGGTTGGCCGAGCAGGCGCCTCTGGTCGCGGTGTCTGAAGTAAGGGAGCCAGACTTGGCTCTCCGCCGAGGCCGATGATGATTCCATCGGCAGGGAGGGCCGAAGATGGATTCATTTTTTGGTCTCAGAGTTTCTTTTGAGATATGGGTTAATCGATAAGCGATTCCCACAGACGGCGCCAATCTGTTGGCACTAAAACTTGAACAGATAGAGATGAGTGCAACTTACAAGAGATGTGGACGATCTAGGAGATCGATTGAGTGATAGATGGAGATTCTTCCTGTCTTCGGATGCTGATCCTGAATAGAAGGAAGCTAAGACTCGTAAGGTCTATGGAACCGGTGTGGAACCAGCCTAAGACCCTCCGATGCCGAAATAAGATTGTTTTCTAAGAGCTTTTGCTGTTGACAATGTAATAGTATAAAAGTCAAGCTAAAAAGTCTTACCCCTGTATTGTAGTGAAGGGGCCTATTTATAAAGGGAGTTTTGGATGCTCTTAGTACTCACTTTCGATGTGGGACTCGTGGGAGGGCCCTATGAGGTTGACACGAGTCCTTAGATATTTCGGGCGGGTGCTTCGAGGTTGATTCTGCAGAATCGGTAGGGGATACCGATTGCACACTGTGTTGGGCCTATAGCGGCTATTTGCTGCTTTGAGACAGTGTCATCGGTAGCCGATGCCGATTGTTCGAGGCCTTGGGCGCTTGGGTGAGTTTCTAAGATCCACGTGTCGTTGAATGAGTGGAGGGTCAGATATGGTACAAACAGGAGTGGCTGGTGTATTCCGTAGTTCTAGCGATTGGATTTCACTCAAAACCCACCAAATGACTCCTCCCACCATATTATGATGATGCCCAAATTTTGGGCTCGATCAGAAATCAATTTGGGTAAGAAATTGGACAATTCAGGTTCAAAGGCAGTTTGTTCCTTATAGAAGTGGCTGGTGTATTCCGCAGTTCTAGCGATTGGATTTCACTCAAAACTCGCCAAATGACTCCTCCCACCATATTATGATGATGCCCAAGTTTTGGGCTCAATCGGAAATCAATAGGGGTAAGAAATTGGACAATTCAGGTTCAAAGGCTGTTCGTTCCTTATAGGAGTGGTTGGAGTATTCCGCAGTACTAGCGATTGGATTTCTCTCAAAACTCAAAAAATGACTCCTCCCACCATATTATGATGATGCCCATGTTTTTGGCTCGATCGGAAGTCAATAGGGGTAAGAAATTGGACAATTCAGGTTCAAAGGCAGTTCGTTCCGTATAGGAGTGGTTGGTGTATTCCGTAGTTCTAGGGATTGGATTTCACTCAAAACTCACCAAATGACTCATCCCACCATATTATGATGATGCCCAAGTTTTGGGCTCGATCGGAAATCAGTAGCAGCAAGAAATTTGACAATTCAGGTGAAAAGGCAGTTCGTTCCTTATAGGAGTGGTCGGTGTATTCCGTCGTTCTAGCGATCCGATTTCACTCAAAACTCACCAAATGACTCCTCCCATCATATTATGATGATGCCCAAGTTTTGGGCTCGATCGGAAGTCCAATGGGGTAAAAAATTGGACAATTCAGGTTCGAAGACAGTTCGTTCCGAATTGGAGTGGTTGGTGTATTGCATAGTTCTAGCAATTGGATTTCACCAAAAACTCCCCAAATGACTGCTCCCACCATATTATGATGATGGCCAAGTTCTGGGCTCGATCGGAAATCAATAGGGGTAAGAAATCGGACAATTCAGGTTCAAAGGCAATTCATTCCTTATAGGAGTGGCTGGTGTATTCCGTAGTTCTAGCGATTACATTTCACTCAAAACTCAACAAATGACTCCTCCCACCATATTATGCTGATGCCCAAGTTTTGGGCTCGATCGGAAATCAATAGGGGTAAGAAATTGTACAATTCAGGTTCAAAGGAAGTTCGTTCCTTATAGGAGTAACTGGTGTTTTCCGTAGTTCTGGCGATTGGATTTCACTCAAAACTCCCCAAATGATTCCTCCCAACATATTGTGATGATGCCCAAGTTTTGGGCTCGATCGGAAATCAATAGGGGTAAGAAATTGGACAATTCAGGTTCAAAGGAAGTTCGTTCCTTATAGGAGTAACTGGTGTATTCCGTAGTTCTAGCGATTAGATTTCACTCAAAACTCAACAAATGACTCCTCCCACCATATGATGATGATGCCCAAGTTTTGGGCTCGATCGGAAATCAATAGGGATAAGAAATTGGACAATTCAGGTTGGAAGGCAGTTCATTCCTCACAGTTGTGGCTGGTGTATTCCGTAGTTCTAGCGATTGGATTTCACTCAAAACTCACCAAATGACTCCTCCCACCATATTATGATGATCCCCATGTTTTGGGCTCGATCGGAAATCAATAGGGGTAAGAAATTGGACAATTCAGGTTCAAAGACAGTTCGTTCCTTATAGGAGTGGTTGGTGTATTCGGTAGTTCTAGCGATTGGATTTCACTCAAAACTCACCAAATGACTCCTCCCACCATATTATGATGATGCCCAAGTTTTGGGCTCGATCGGAAATCTATACGGGCAAGAAATTGTACAATTCAGGTTCAAAGGAAGTTCGTTCCTTATAGGAGTAACTGGTGTTTTCCGTAGTTCTGGCGATTGGATTTCACTCAGAACTCACCAAATGATTCCTCCCCCCATATTGTGATGATGCCCAAGTTTTGGGCTCGATCGGAAATCAGTAGGGGCAAGAAATTGGACAATTCAGGTTCAAAGGAAGCTCATATTCCTCATGTGCCAATCAGCCCATAACATGCATGGATTGCATCAAATGTTATCTCTTGCTATCTTAACCTACAAAACACACAAACAGAGGTAAGTGACTCAAAAATAAAGAGAAACTAAGAAAAATCACTAAGTAAAGAGGGCATGCAAGTGTATGAAATTATGGACTTATCAAAACAGAAAATAAATTAAAAGCACAAGTTTAACTCAATAACATAACCAAATCATAAGCTAGAAGGGTACAAAATGATATACAATTATGAACCGATCAAATACCCCCAAACCTAGATTTTGCTAGTCCTCGAGCAAAACAACACAAAACAAAGTTAAAAGCAAAACAAGAAGTTAACTAGACCACTTTCGTAGGTAACTCGATTGCATTGAGCGTATGCAACAAGCCTTTAAACCTCTAGGCATCCCTAGTAGGAGGAGTTGTGTCTCTTGAGGGTTTAATAGAAACGATACCCACAAACGCTTGACTAATTCTACAAGACAAAGTAGTTAGAAAACTTATTAGATTTGTTAGTCCTTAAGCAAAATAAAAGAAAACAAAAACAAAAATAATTACAAAAATAAAAATAAAAATAAATAAATAAAAACTCAAAACAATCATTCCGAACATTTTCTGAAGAGAAATGACTCATGCACATGACTCAAAAGTTTTAACAATAAAAACTCAATTTTAGATATTATTGACAAGGCGGCAAAGTTCAAAACACAACATGCTCAAAGTGTAGTAGTGTGATAGCCAAATGCAACAAATTCCCCAATCTTAGTTTTCACACAATTTCAAAAATCATACCAAACACAAATACAACTTCAAATCTCACCAAAGTGGTCCTCTCACAAATGAATCACTCAGAAGAGGGCTACAATGCAACACTCAGTAATAAACAAGAGATTAGAGTTAAACCATAAGGGACTTAACTCAAAATAGGAAGATGAAGAACTTGCATTAATATGATCTCAAGAAGGATGCCAAACTCTTAAAAGTAAGAAAATGCATGCAATTCAACCATATGACATTTAAGATCAATTTAGGTCTTTATTATAGGTTGTAATGGGGCCAAGGGTGTAAGGTGAGTGAGAAATGAAAGGTATGGATAATACAAAGTCCAAGGAACTCAAAATGTAAGAGCATAAAATAATTGTTTACAAGACTTCGAATCATCACGATTAGATTTTTTTCTTTTACATGATCAAAACTCCTTATACCTTCATTTACAATGGTTTACACTCCTTTCCAAACAACAATTATTTTTGAAGGCCCAAAAATGAATTTTCAATCAACCACCACATAATTACAACTTTTCTCTTCTTTCACCAATTAAGTGAAGTTCTCTTTTTTTTTTTTTTTTTCCTTTTTTTTTTTTTTTTTTTTTTTGTTGGTAATATCCCTTCTCAAACTTAGCATGAAAAAACACATCCAAATTTAAAGCTCATGAGTTCCTTAGAAAGGTAAATTCTTGTTTTTCAGGCTAAAGCTAGGAATTGCAATTGGTAAAATGAAAAAAAAAGGTTTACATGTAGGCTCAAAATGGTTAACAATGGAAAATCATGCTTAAGCATGCATAAGGTTAGCTTGAAAGGCACAAACGGTCCAAAGAAGGCCTTAATATCATTTCTTAAATGTCATGAAATCAAATTGCACAAGAATGAATGACTTTTAAGTGTTCAACCAAATCAACGAATAATGAGATCAAACAACAACTTTGATGACAAGAAAATAAGAGTATGTGTATAACACTCATGAAATGAAGCACAAGGCTCAAAAGCTCACATTATATGGTTATATAAGTCTAATTTATGCTTGATACAATTCTTTGGGTCATGCAAATCCTTTAATTGGAAAATTATGAAACAAATGGCAAGTGCAAAGAAGGTTTCAAACATATCATGCTAGAACGATGCCAAATTATTATTTTTTTATTTTTTTAATTAATTAATTATTTTTTTTTTACAATAAAAATTTACAAGGAAAAATAAATAAATAAAAAATAAAATCAATTTTCATTTAAGTCATGCAAACATTTATCACAATCTCATCATAAGTGTTCGGAAAGTGACTCAAAACAAAACAAGACTCAAAATAAATAAAAAAAGAAACAAAAAAAAACAAGCAAATTTTTTTTTTTTTTATAATAAAATTTTTATACAATTTTTTTTTTTAAGAAAAACCAAGTTTACTTGCTAAACTCCAATACCCCCAAACCTAGAAATGAACATTGTCCTCAATGTTTAAAAATTTAGGCACAAGCAATGTCAAAAATAACAAATGAAGGTATTAAAGCAAATAAAAATCACAAAACAAACACAAATAAAATAAAATAAAATAATTACAAAAATAAAAAAAAAAACAAAACAAACAAACAAATAAAAAAAAGAAACGAAACAGTAAAACACTCGAAACAGAAAGCCCTAAACAAACAGTCTTACGCAAACCAAAACCCAAACGATTGAAAGCCCAACCCAAAAGAAAGTTAACCCACTTTGAAACTTAAACAAAGGTGAAACCCTACCCACAAAGAAATCCGAAGCCCACACGTTTGTTTTATTTTTATTTTTATTTTTTAATTTAATGAAACGTGAATTGGGAGTGCGAAGGCGGGATTTATGAAAAGAAAGAGTGTGGTCCCTACTGCCTCGGTTCCTAGGAAGTGACAGGCAAAAAGAGTGAGGGACGTGTCGGCGTGCAGAGGCAGCTTTCACATCCCCCAAACCTGAATTATTGGCCTATTGGGTGAAGCGGGATGACTTTTCACTTTGAAGGTGGTGAAAGGTGAAAATACAATTAAGGGGGGTTGAGAAACGGGTGGCCGTAAGGGCTGCACAGAACTCAGAACCGCAACGGCTAGGGTTTAGCAGACTAAGTCTATAAAAGGTAAAATGAAAGGGTAAAACAAAACACAAACTCAGAAACACACAAAAGAGAAAAGAAGGAAAGAAGAAAAACGAGTGAGAAATCAAATGGCCTCTAACTACCCATTTTCGTTGGATCTCAACCTAGCTCCACCGACTCAGACACGGGGCCAAGCAGCGGCACCAGTATGGATGCCCTACTTTGCCTCCGCAAGGGGGCCTGTGACAGTAGCTGACTCAATACTCCTGGACAACGATGTTGCCATTGGAGTGGGCAGAAATCTAGTGACTCCTAAAGATATACGCGTGTTCGGGACAAGGGATGACAACCGGGTCGTTAGTGATGCCATGGCACTGAGCGTGCAGAGTGCAGCATGTGTTGCAAGTTTGGGTCATCGCCTACTTGCGAAGTCCCATGAGGTAGAGGTGCTAAAGGGTCAGTTGGCGGCGGAGCGAAGTATGGTTGAAGAGTGTCAGACTGCTATAAAAAGCTTGAAAAGGGAGAGGGCAAGGATAGTGGAGGTGAATCGACACCAGCTAGAAGTATTGCGGGATGAGAATAAAAACCTATCAAAAATGGTAGAGTTGTATTCTCGCGACATGCGAAAGCAGCTGGAGGACCTAGACCGACCGGGTAAACGCAAGCAAGCAGATCGCGAGAGAAGTTACGCTCAAGCTAAGAGTGCGATCTTTGGGAGCTCAAGTGGTGCGCCCCAAGAGGCTGTGCGTGAAGCCCAGGAAGAGGACAGCCAGAGGGCCAAACTCAAAGCTCCAATGGTCGAGACACCAAGCACCGAGAAGAAATGATTTCTACTGCTAATTGTTGTTTTTATTTTATTTTGTTTTTTTTGTTTTTTTTTCGGAAATAAAAGAGTAAATTTGCTGAAGGAAAAAGAAAACGGAAAACAAAAGCACACTTCCCAAACTTAAATCAAACGAAGACGACAAACGGAAAAGAAAGCACAGTTCCCTAACATAAAATAAAGATGATAGCCGAAAGGGAAAAGCAGAAACACAAAGCTCTAGAAAATGAAAGTAACGGGCAAAAATATAAAACACCAGAAAACACGGAAAAAAGAAAAGTAAAGTGAAAGTAAAGGTGCTCCCCCTTGAAGCGATTAGGTCGAGGATGCCCTGGAAATCCGAAGTGGTGTTGGCTCTCTCTCATCAGCATATGTCTATTTAAACCACGCCTCCGCAAGCGGATGATACCCAGCATTTCTTCCTGCAAACTCAAAGAAAAACATCAAAAAATCCAGAAACAAAAAAATATGGCATCCTCATGCACTCACCTTGATGATCTCAACCTTGAGCTCTCACTTGCACCACCGAATGCCGAGACAAGGGCTCCTCCAACTCCTGTCTTCCCAAACTCTACATATCATCACGGCACGGCCTCAAACTTTGCTGAGGCAATACCGATCTGTGCTGAGGCAAGGTCGAACAGAGCTGAGGCAAGGCCGAACAGAGCAGTGCTGCTGGGAGGTATGATTGGCAGCAAGCTCACACCGGCAGATCATTGGCATATAGCACATAGGTCTGACAAGGAGGCAGTGGACGAGTCCCACACTTATACCGCGCTCCAAGCAGTCTCGGCCACAAATCTGGGCTTGCGCCTACTAGCAAGAACACGAGAGTGTGGAGCACTGAGCGAGGAGGTGGCTTCCTTGAAGGCTATGGTGGCGGACTTGCAGAAGCGGCTTTACTGTGCCAATCAGTATGTGGAAGAACTGCAGAGAAAGAATGAGGACCATGTAGAGTTGCTGCAGATTCTACAAGTGCGAGACAATAGCGGCAAGCCATGAGGATGATGAAGATGAAGAAGATGAAGTTGTTTTTTATTTTATTTCTAAATTTACTTGAATGTTTTTTGTTTTTTTTGTTTTTTTTGTTTTTTTGGTTTTTTGTTTTTTTGTTTTTAATGCAACGTTTGAAATAAAATAAAAATGTGTTTTAACACTCAGAAATAAACTAACTAACCATACCACGTAAATAAATACATAAACTAACTTAAGAAAACAAAAATAAAAGCAAAGACTCAAGAGAAAAGAAAACAAAGAAAATTTAAAAAAAACATAATTTAAAAACACACGAATATACAAGCAACTCACGGATGACCAGTTAAGGGCCTCAGAAAACACAGCCAGGGGATCCGGGAAGGTTGGAGGGGTCACAATGGTCCCGCTTAAAACCCAAACTTCTTAGACACCGAAGGTGTCGCCTAAAGAACTCCTAGACACTGTATTGACGGAAGTGCTTGCTGGAGTTACCAAAAGTTAGCTCATATGAAAAATAAAAATTTTTTTTAAATTTTTTTTAAAAAGATATTCTCGTAAGAAAAAGAAACAAAAACAAATTAAGATAAAATGAAACAACAAACCATAAACGAAAATGAACTAATTACTCTAAACAAACTCAAACAAACGACATAAATTGTTGTACTAAAAGAAACAAACCAAGAAACCAAAGAAAAACACAAACAGCACTTTCTATCACCTATTTATCACCATTTGGACAGATTCGTTTCTATGTTTTTCAGCTTCGACCTCTGTTCAGTTTTTAGCCTATAACTTTCAAACCGTAAGTCCAAAATTTACGTTCTTTATACGCGGACCAAAAGGTAAAAACAATGACGGAAATAAACAAAATTAAGATAAGAGAAAGGATTGAAATGCTCCCCCTTGAAGCGATTAGGTCGAGCATGGATGCACTTGGAGGTCGCGACTTCTCCCATTGCTCCACACCTCCCATTCTTATGATTGAGGTTGCCATCTCTCTCCATTTTTATTAAGCTATCATAAATTGCTAAAACCAACACACAAACTTGAAATGGAATTGAAAGGATTAGGAATGAACAATAGAGAACTAAGTAGACTTTAAACATCATAAATAAAAAGAAAAATCAACACACATCCAATTCCATGCTTCAAAGCAACAAGCACCAATGGGTTGTGTAAGCTGGGACTTAAACCCAGTTCTCTTGCTTGTTGGGCAATTGTCCTTTTCTGTTGGACTACAAACACAACTTGTCCATTAACGTCATTAACTTTAAAACAAGAAATTGTCTGAAAAAACATGAAAAATGAGAAATAAAAATAAAACAAGTAGGGAAAAGAAATAGAACCAAACTATGTTGCCAATCCCCGGCAACGGCGCCAAAAACTTGTTGTGTCGGATTCACTGCACCAAAATGGATTCAGCTGCATCCTCAACTTGTGATACTCGCAAGTGCACGAGCCGTTTGGTAGTATAGCATATGTAAGTGCGAGGTCGATCCCACGAGGATTGGTGATTGAATGATTCAATTCATTTCTCCTACACAAAACAAAAATGAAAAAGAAAATAAATAAAACAAGAAAAAGGAAATAACTCAAGCAAATAATCTCCCAAGTTCAATTAGATTAATGGATTGATTCTAGCTAAAGTATGATTAAGCCATGGTGTTTGGTCATAACCTTGGGTTCCTAATTCCCTAATTTGATCATTTGTTGTCTAACCTAAAACTAAGCATTAGGAACCCATTAAGCATAGAAGAACAATTTAAACAACCAAGCATGTATCTAATCCCTGTTGTCGAATGTCCATACATACTCTTCCTATTCATAGTTCAATTCGAATTAAAGCATGGTGTATACTCTTAATTCAAACCAAGATAGCTAACATGCAAGCCTAAATGGTGATCAATCATTCAAACTAGCATATTAACTTATAAGCATAATGAATAAGAACAAAAACCATAACTGAAACTTGGAAACTAATTAAACTTGAATACTTAAGAAAGAATGTACATTACAAATAAAAGTAAAGTGGAACTAAGAAAACTTGAAGGAAAATTCAGTAAAATCATTTTATTACAACAATTGACAACTTGAAAGAGAAACTAAGAGAATTTGACGGAGAGAAGGGAAGGGAGCTCTAGAGAAGTGTTTGAGAGCTCCCCCCCTTGGGGTGTGATTTGAAGCTTGAAGGCTTCTCTATTTATAGGGCTAAGAGGGAGGAACATCATGATGGATTCCCACACCATCCTTCATCTTTTGCTGCTGCACAAGCTTTCATCACATGGGTTCAAAGGTGATCAGTTTTGCTGCCAACCCATGTGATTGCCTTTGGTTGCTGGAAAAACGAGTTTTCTGAACCAGGCTTAGTGTAGGACGGCCAGAGGTTTCAAAACTTATCCAATAGGGCTCAAATTTGGATATGTTATACTAGACACCCATTGGAACAACTTCTATGAAGAAAGTATTCCCATCGGAGCAGTAGAAGTGTGCGTTTTGGACCTTGAAAGTTGGCTGCCGAACAGAGACTGGAATTGACTTCATTTCATTTCTTTTCTTTCTTTTTGCTTTACATGCATGCATATGCTTTCTTTAACAGCTCAGAACCTGATCTCCAGCTCCAAAGTGATCTGCCAATTCAATTCCCATGTTCAAAGGCTGAAGCAAAGATGCCTCTCATCATTTCTTCATTCTTCTCTCTCTCCTTTCTCTTTGCTTCACATGCACATGCTTTCTTTAATAGCTCCAGCATGTACCAACTTGCTCCTTCAGAAATTCATAGCTGGAAAGCCTCCCAACTTCACTCATTATGTTGGGTACAAAGTCAGTTGCAGCTGGGGTGAGGCACATGGCTAAAAGGAGGAGACAAGGCTCCAAGCTGGCAGCTGCAAATCCTGCTGAGCAAGGTTGGGTGTTGGACGGGCTGAGCTCTCCACAAATGTCCAATTGGGCTAAAATTTGGATATGTTGTAGTAGACACCCATTGGAACAAGTTTCATGAAGATCTTCACCTCATTCGAGCCCCATAGCATGCTGATCCAAGGCCAAGAAGTTGACCTACGAAATTGGGCTGGAAAGGGGTTGTAGCCAAAATGTGTTTGTCTTTAAGCTCATATTCCTCATATGCCAATCAGCCCATAACATGCATGGATTGCATCAAATGTTATCTCTTGCTATCTTAACCTACAAAACACACAAACAGAGGTAAGTGACTCAAAAATAAAGAGAAACTAAGAAAATCACTAAGTAAAGAAGGCATGCAAGTGTATGAAATTATGGACTTATCAAAACAGAAAATAAATTAAAAGCACAAGTTTAACTCAATAACATAACCAAATCATAAGCTAGAAGGGTACAAAATGATATACAATTATGAACCGATCAGCAGTTTGTTCCTTATAGAAGTGGCTGGTGTATTCCGTAGTTCTAGCGATTGGATTTCACTCAAAACTCACCAAATGACTCCTCCCACCATATTATGATGATGCCCAAGTTTTGGGCTCGATCGGAAGTCCAATGGGGTAAGAAATTGGACAATTCAAGTTCTAAGACAGTTCGTTCCGGATTTGAGTGGTTAGTGTATTGCACAGTTCTAGCAATTGGATTTCACCCAAAACCCACCAAATGACCCCTCCCACCATATTATGATGATGCCCAAGTTTTGGGCTCGATCAGAAATCAATTTGGGTAAGAAATTGGACAATTCAGGTTCAAAGGCAGTTTGTTCCTTATAGAAGTGGCTGGTGTATTCCGTAGTTCTAGCGATTGGATTTCACTCAAAACTCGCCAAATGACTCCTCCCACCATATTATGATGATGCCCAAGTTTTGGGCTCGATCGGAAGTCCAATGGGGTAAGAAATTGGACAATTCATGTTCTAAGACAGTTCGTACTGAATTGGAGTGGTTGGTGTATTGCACATTTCTAGCAATTGGATTTCACCCAAAACTCACCAAATGACGCCTCCCACCATATTATGATGATGCCCAAGTTTTGGGCTCGATCAGAAATCAATTTGGGTAAGAAATTGGACAATTCAGGTTCAAAGGCAGTTTGTTCCTTATAGAAGTGGCTGGTGTATTCCGTAGTTCTAGCAATTGGATTTCACTCAAAACTCGCCAAATGACTCCTCCCACCATATTATGATGATGCCCAGGTTTTGGGCTCGATCGGAAGTCCAATGGGGTAAGAAATTGGACAGTTCAAGTACTAAGACAGTTCGTACTGAATTGGAGTGGTTGGTGTATTGCACATTTCTAGCAATTGGATTTCACCCAAAACTCACCAAATGACGCCTCCCACCATATTATGATGATGCCCAAGTTTTGGGCTCGATCAAAAATCAATTTGGGTAAGAAATTGGACAATTCAGGTTCAAAGGCAGTTTGTTCCTTATAGAAGTGGCTGGTGTATTCCGTAGTTCTAGCGATTGGATTTCACTCAAAACACAACAAATGACTCCTCCCACCATATTATGATGATGCCCAAGTTTTGGGCTCGATCGGAAATCAATAGGGGTAAGAAATTGGAGAGTTCAAGTACTAAGACAGTTCGTACTGAATTGGAGTGGTTGGGGTATTGCACATTTCTAGCAATTGCATTTCACCCAAAACTCACCAAATGACGCCTCCCACCATATTATGATGATGCCCAAGTTTTGGGCTCGATCGGAAATCAGTAGGGGTAAGAAATTGGACAATTCAGGTTTAAAAGGAAGTTCGTTCTTTATAGGATTGGTTGGTGTATTCCGTAGTTCTAGCAATTGGATTTCACTCAAAACTCACCAAATGACTCCTCCCACCATATTATGGTGATGCCCAAGTTTTGAGCTCGATCAGAAATCTACAGGGGTAAGAAATTGAACAATTCAGGTTCGAAGGCAGTTCGTTCCTTACATGTGTGGCTGGTGTATTCCGTAGTTCTAGCGATTGGATTTCACTCAAAACTCACCAAATGACTCCTCCTACCATATTATGATGATGCCCAAGTTTTGGGATCGATCGGAAATCACTAGGGGTAAGAAATTGGACAATTCAGGTTCAAAGGCAGTTCGTTCCTTATAGGAGTGGTTGGGGTATTCCGTAGTTCTAGCGATTGGATTTCACTCAAAACTCAACAAATGACTCCTCCCACCATATTATGATGATGCCCAAGTTTTGGGCTCGATCGGAAATCAATAGGGGTAAGAAATTGGACAATTCGTGTTCAAGGGAAGTTCGTTCCTTATAGGAGTGGTTGGTGTATTCCGTAGTTCTAGCGATTGGATTTCACTCAAAACCCACCAAATGACTCCTCCCACGATATTATGATGATGCCCAAGTTTTGGGCTCGATCGGAAATCAATAGGGGTAAGAAATTGGACAATTCAGGTTCGAAGGCAGTTCGTTCCTTACAGGTGTGGCTGGTGTATTCCGTAGTTCTTGCGATTGGATTTCACTCAAAACTCACCAAATGACTCCTCCTACAATATTATGATGATGCCCAAGTTTTGGGATCGATCGGAAATCAACAGGGGTAAGAAACTGGACAATTCAGGTTCGAAGGCAGTTCGTTCCTTACAGGTGTGGCTGGTGTATTCCGTAGTTCTTGCGATTGGATTTCACTCAAAACTCACCAAATGACTCCTCCTACAATATTATGATGATGCCCAAGTTTTGGGATCGATCGGAAATCAATAGGGGTAAGAAATTGGGCAATTCAGGTTCAAAGGCAGTTCGTTCCTTATAGGAGTGGTTGGGGTTTTCCGTTGTTCTAGCGATTGGATTTCACTCAAAACTCACCAAATGACTCCTCCCACCATATTATGATGATGCCCAAGTTTTGGGCTTGATCAGAAATCTGTAGGGGTAAGAAATTGGACAATTCAGGTTCAAAGGCAGTTCGTTCGTTATAGGAGTGGTTGGTGTATTCCGTAGTTCTAGCGATTGGATTTCCCTCAAAACTCACCAAATGACTCCTCCTACAATATTATGATGATGCCCAAGTTTTGGGATCGATCGGAAATCAACAGGGGTAAGAAACTGGACAATTCAGGTTCGAAGGCAGTTCGTTCCTTACAGGTGTGGCTGGTGTATTCCGTAGTTCTTGCGATTGGATTTCACTCAAAACTCACCAAATGACTCCTCCTACAATATTATGATGATGCCCAAGTTTTGGGCTCGATCGGAAGTCAATAGGGGTAAGAAATTGGACAATTCGGTTTCAAAGGATGTTCGTTCCTTATAGGAGTGGTTGGTGTATTCCGTAGTTCCAGCGATTCGATTTCACTCAAAACTCACCAAATGACTCCTCCCACCATATTGTGATGATGTCCAAGTTTTGGCCTCGATCGGAAATCAATAGGGGTAAGAAATTGGACCATTAAGGTTCAAAGGCAGTTGATTCCTTATAGGAGTGGTCGGTGTAGTCCGTAGTTCTAGCGATTGGATTTCACTCAAAACTCACCAAATGAGTCCTCCCACCATACTATGATGACGGCCAAGTTTTGGGCTCGATCGCAAATCAATAGGGGTAAGAAATTGGACAATTCATGTTCAAGGGCAGTTCGTTCCTTATAGGAGTGGTTGTTGTATTCCGTAGTTCTAGCGATTGGATTTCACTCAAAACTCACCAAATGACTCCTCCCACCATGTTATGATGATGCCCAAGTTTTGGGCTCGATCGGAAATCAATAGGGGTAAGAAATTGGACAATTCAGGTTCGAAGGCACTTCGTTCCTTATAGGAGTGGCTGGTGTATTCCGTAGTTCTAGAGATTGGATTTCACTCAAAACTCAACAAATGACTCCTCCCACCATATTATGATGATACCCAAGTTTTTGGCTCGATCGGAAAACAATAGGGGTAAGAAATTGGACAATTCAGGTACAAGGGCAGTTCGTTCCTTATTGGAGTGGTTGGTGTATTCCGAAGTTCTAGCGATTGGATTTCACTCAAAACTCACCAAATGACTCCTCCCACCATATTATGGTGATGCCCAAGTTTTGGGCTCGATCGGAAATCAATAGGGGTAAGAAATTGGACAATTCAGGTTTAAAAGGAAGTTCGTTCCTTATAGGAGTGGTTGGTGTATTCCGTAGTTCTAGCGATTGGATTTCACTCAAAACTGACCAAATGACTCCTCGCACCATATTGTGATGATGCCCAAGTTTTGGGCTCGATCGGAAATCAATAGAGGAAAGAAATTGGACAATTCAGGTTTAAAAGGAAGTTCGTTCCTTATAGGATTGGTTGGTGTATTCCGTAGTTCTAGCGATCGGATTTCACTCAAAACTCACCAAGTGACTCCTCCCCCCATATTATGGTGATGCCCAAGTTTTGGGCTCGATCAGAAATCAATAGGGGTAAGAAATTGGACAATTCAGGTTCAAAGGCAGTTCGTTCCTTACAGTTGTGGCTGGTGTATTCCGTAGTTCTTGGATTGGATTTCACTCAAAACTCACCAAATGACTCATCCTACCATATTATGATGATGCCCAAGTTTTGGGATCGATTGGAAATGAATAGGGGTAAGAAATTGGACAATTCAGGTTCAAAGGCAGTTCGTTCCTTATAGGAGTGGTTGGGGTATTCCGTAGTTCTAGCGATTGGATTTCACTCAAAACTCACCAAATGACACCTCCCACCATATTATGATGATGCCCAAGTTTTTTGCTCGATCAGAAATCAATAGGGGTAAGAAATTGGACAATTCGGGTTCAAAGGATGTTCGTTCCTTATAGGCGTGGTTGGTCTATTCCGTAGTTCTAGCGATTGGATTTCACTCAAAACTCACCAAATGACTCCTCCCACTATATTATGATGATGCCCAAGTTTTGGGTTCGATCGGAAATCAATAGGGCTATGAAATTGGACAATTCAGGTTCAAAGGCATTTCGTTCCTTATAGGATCGCTTGGTGTATTCCGTAGTTCTAGCGATTGGATTTCACTCAAAATTCACCAAATGACTCCTCCCACAATATTATGATGATGCCCAAGTTTGGGGTCGATCGGAAATCAATAGGGGTAAGAAATTGGACAATTCAGGTTCAAATGCAGTTCGTTCCTTATAGGAGTGGTTGGGGTATTCCGTAGTTCTAGCGATTGGATTTCACTCAAAACTCACCAAATGACTCCTCCCACCATATTAAGATGATGCCCAAGTTTTGGGCTCGATCGGAAATCAGTAGGGGTAAGAAATTGGACAATTCAGGTTTAAAAGGAAGTTCGTTCCTTATAGGATTGGTTGGTGTATTGCGTAGTTCTAGCGATTGGATTTCACTCAAAACACAACAAATGACTCCTCCCACCATATTATGATGATGCCCAGGTTTTGGGCTCGATCGGAAATCAATATTGGTAAGAAATTGGAGAGTTCAAGTACTAAGACAGTTCGTACTGAATTGGAGTGGTTGGGGTATTGCACATTTCTAGCAATTGGATTTCACCCAAAACTCACCAAATGACGCCTCCAACCATATTATGATGATGCCTAAGTTTTGGGCTCGATCGGAAATCAATAGGGGTAAGAAATTGGACAATTCAGGTTCGAAGGCAGTTCGTTCCTTACAGGTGTGGCTGGTGTATTCCGTAGTTCTAGCGATTGGATTTCACTCAAAACTCACCAAATGACTCCTCCTACAATATTATGATGATGCCCAAGTTTTGGGATCGATCGGAAATCAACAGGGGTAAGAAATTGGACAATTCAGGTTCGAAGGCAGTTCGTTCCTTACAGGTGTGGCTGGTGTATTCCGTGGTTCTTGCGATTGGATTTCACTCAAAACTCACCAAATGACTCCTCCTACCATATTATGATGATGCCCAAGTTTTGGGAACGATCGGAAATCAATAGGGGTAAGAAATTGGGCAATTCAGGTTCAAAGGCAGTTCGTTCCTTATAGGAGTGGTTGGGGTTTTCCGTTGTTCTAGCGATTGGATTTCACTCAAAACTCACCAAATGACTCCTCCCACCATATTATGATGATGCCCAAGTTTTGGGCCCAGTCGGAAATCAATAGGGGTAAGAAATTGGACAATTCAGGTTCAAAGGCAGTTCGTTCCTTATCGGAGTGGTTGGTGTATTCCGTAGTTTTAGCTATTGGATTTCACTCAAAACTCACCAAATGACTCCTCCCACCATATTATGATGATGCCCAAGTTTTGGGCTCGATCGGAAATCAATAGGGGTAAGAAATTGGACAATTCGGGTTCAAAGGATGTTCGTTCCTTATAGGAGTGGTTGGTGTATTCCGTAGTTCCAGCGATTGGATTTCACTCAAAACTCACCAAATGACTCCTCCCACCATATTATGATGATGCCCAAGTTTTGGGCTCGATCGAAAATCAATAGGTGTAAGAAATTGGACAATTTAGGTTCGAAGGCAGTTCATTCCTTACAGCTGTGGCTGGTGTATTCCGTAGTTCTAGCGATTGGATTTCACTCAAAACTCACCAAATGACTCCTTCTACCATATTATGATCATGCCCAAGTTTTGGGATCGATCGGAAATCAATTGGGGTAAGAAATTGGACAATTCAGGTTCAAAGGCAGGTTGTTCCTTATAGGGGTGGCTGGTGTATTCCGTAGTTCTAGCGATTGGATTTTACTCAAAACTCACCAAATGACTCCTCCCACCATATTATGATGATGCCCAAGTTTTGGGCTCGATCGGAAATCCATAGGTGTAAGAAATTGGACAATTCAGGTTCAAAGGCAGTTCGTTCCTTATAGGAGTGGTTGGTGTATTGCATAGTTCTAGCAATTGGATTTCACTCAAAACTCACCAAATGACACCTCCCACCACATTATGATGATGCCCAAGTTTTGGACACGATCGGAAGTCCAATGGGGTAAGAAATTGGACAATTCAAGTTCGAAGACAGTTCTTTCCGAATTGGAGTGGTAGGTGTATTGCATAGTTCTAGCAATTGGATTTCACCAAAAACTCACCACATGACTGCTCCCACCATATTATGATGATGGCCAAGTTCTGGGCTCGATCGGAAATCAATAGGGGTAAGAAATCGGACAATTCAGGTTCAAAGGCAGTTCGTTCCTTATAGGAGTGGTTGGTGTATTGCTTAGTTCTAGCGATTGGATTTCACTCAAAACACACCAAATGATTCCTCCCACCATATTATGATGATGCCGAAGTTTTGGGCTCGATCGGAAATCAATAGGGGTAAGAAATTGGACAATTCAGGTTCAAAGGCAGTTCGTTCGTTATACGAGTGGTTGGTGTATTCAGTAGTTCTAGCGATTGGATTTCACTCAAAACTCACCAAACGACTCCTCCCACCATATTATGACGATGCCCAAGTTTTGGGCTCGATCGGAAATCGATATGGGTAAGAAATTCGACAATTCAAGTTCGAAGGCAGTTCGTTCCTTATAGAAGTGGTTGGTGTATTTCGTAGTTCTGCGGATTGGATTTCACTCAAAACTCACCAAATGACTCCTCCCAACATATTTTGATGATGCCCAAGTTTTGGGCTCGATCGGAAATCAATAGGGGTAAGAAATTGGACAATTCAGGTTCGAAGGCAGTTCATTCGTTATAGGAGTGGTTGGTGTATTCCGTAGTTCTAGCGATTGGATATCACTCAAAACTCACCAAATGACTCCTCCCACCATATTATGATGATGCCCAAGTTTTGGGCTCGATCGGAAAGCAATAGCGGTAAGAAATTGGACAATTCAGGTTCAAAGGCAGTTCGTTCCTTATAGGTGTGGCTGGTGTATTCCGTAGTTCTAGCGATTGGATTTCACTCAGAACTCACCAAATGACTCTTCCCACCATATTATGATGATGCCCAAGTTTGGGGCTCGATCGGAAATCCATAGGGGTAAGAAATTGGACAATTCAAGTTCGAAGGCAGTTCGTTCCGAATTGGAGTGGTTGGTGAATTGCATAGTTCTAGCGATTGGATTTCACTCAAAACTCACCAAACTACTCCTCCCACCGTATTATGATGATTCCCAAGTTTTGGGCTCGATCGAAATTCAATAGGGGTAAGAAATTGGACAATTCAGGTTCAAAGGCAGTTCGTTCCTTATAGGTGTGGCTGGTGTATTACGTAGTTCTAGCGATTGGATTTCACTCAAAACTCACCAAATGACTCTTCCCACCATATTATGATGATGCCCAAGTTTTGGGCTCGATCGGAAATCCATAGGGTTAAGAAATTGGACAATTCAAGTTCGAAGGCAGTTCGTTCCTTATAGGAGTGGCTGGTGTATTCTGTAGTTCTAGCGATTGGATTTCACTCAAAACTCACCAAATGACTCCTCCCACCATATTACGGTGATGCCCAAGTTTTGGGGTCGATCGGAAATCAATAGGGGTGAGAAATTGGACAATTCAGGTTCAAAGGCAGTTCGTTCCTTATAGAAGTGGTTGGTGTATTCCGTAGTTCTACGGATTGGATTTCACTCAAAACTCACCAAATGACTCCTCCCAACATATTATGATGATGCCCATGTTTTGGGGTCGATCGGAAGTCCAATGGGGTAAGAAATTGGACAATTCAGGTTCGCAGACAGTTCATTCCGAATTGGAGTGGTTGGAGTATTGCATAGTTCTAGCAATTGGATTTCACCCAAAACTCACCAAATGACTCCTCCCACCATATTATGATGATGCCCAAGTTTTGGGCTCGATCAGAAATCAATAGGGGTATGAAATTGGACAATCGAAGTTGGTAGGCAGTTCGTTCCGAATTCGAGTGGTTGGTGTATTGCATAGTTCTAGCTATTGGATTTCACTCAAAACTCACCAAATGACTCCTCCCACCATATTATGATGATGCCCAAGTTTTCGGCTCGATCGGAAATGAATAGGGGTAAGAAATTGGACAATTCAATTTCAAAGGCAGTTCGTTCCTTATAGGAGTGGCTGGTGTATTCCATAGTTCTAGCTATTGGATTTCACTCAAAACTCTCCAAATGACTCCTCCCACCATATTATGATGATGCCCAAGTTTTGGGCTCGATCGGAAATCCGTAGGTGTAAGAAATTGGACAATTCAAGTTCGAAGGCAGTTCGTTCCGAATTGGAGTGGTTGGTGTATTGCATAGTTCTAGCGATTGGATTTCACTCAAAACTCACCAAATGACTCCTCCCACCATATTATGTTGATGCCCAAGTTTTGGGCTCGATCGGAAATCCATGGGGGTAAGAAATTGGACAATTCAGGTTCAAAGGCAGTTCGTTTCTTATGGGAGTGGTTGGTGTATTCCGTAGTTCTAGAGATTGGATTTCACTCAAAACTCACCAAATGACTCCTCCCATCATATTATGATGATGCCCAAGTTTTGGGGTCGATCGGAAATCAATAGGGGTAAGAAATTGGACAATTCAGGTTCAAAGGCAGTTCGTTCCTTATAGGAGTGGTTGGTGTATTCCGTAGTTCTAGCGATTGGATTTAACTCAAAACTCACCAAATGACTCCTCCCACTATATTATGATGATGCCAAAGTTTTGGGCACGATCGGAAATCCATAGGGGTAAGAAATTGGACAGTTCAAGTTCGAAGACAGTTCGTTCCGAATTGGAGTGGTTGGTGTATTGCGTAGTTCTAGCGATTGGATTTCACTCAAAACTCACCAAATGACTCCTCCCACCATATTATGTTGATGCCCAAGTTTTGGGCTCGATCGGAAATCAATAGGGGCAAGAAATTGGACAATTCAGGTTCAAGGGCAGTTCGTTCCTTATAGGAGTGGTTGTTTTATTCCGTAGTTCTAGCGATTGGATTTCTCTCAAAACTTACCAAATGACTACTCCCCCCATATTATGATGATGCCCAAGTTTTGGGCTCGATCGGAAATCAATAGGAGTAAGAAATTGGACAATTCAGGTTCGAAGGCAGTTCGTTCCTTATTGGAGTGGTTGGTGTATTCCGTAGTTCTAGCGATTGGATTTCACTCAAAACTCACCAAATGACTCCTCCCACCAATTATGATGATGCCCAAGTTTTGGGCTCGATCGGAAATCCATAGGGGTAAGAAATTGGACAATTCAAGTTCGTAGGAAGTTCGTTCCGAATTGGAGTGGTTGGTGTATTGCATAGTTCTAGCGATTGGATTTCACTCAAAACTCACCAAATGACTCCTCCCACCATATTATGATGATCCCCAAGTTTTGGGCTCGATCGGAAATCAATAGGGGTAAGAAATTGGACGATTCAGGTTCAAAGGCAGTTCGTTCCGCATAGGAGTGGTTGGTGTATTACGTAGTTTTAGCGATTGGATTTCACTCAAAACTCACCAAATGACTCCTCCCATCATGCTATGGTGATGCCCAAGTTTTGGGCTTGATCGG
This sequence comes from Prunus yedoensis, assembly GCA_005406145.1. Classification (NCBI taxonomy): domain Eukaryota; kingdom Viridiplantae; phylum Streptophyta; class Magnoliopsida; order Rosales; family Rosaceae; genus Prunus; species Prunus yedoensis. The sequence goes on along the minus strand of BJCG01002322.1, from coordinate 1,667,361 downwards.
AAATCAATAGGGGTAAGAAATTGGACAATTCAGGTTCAAGGGCAGTTCGTTCCTTATAGGAGTGGTTGTTTTATTCCGTAGTTCTAGCGATTGGATTTCTCTCAAACCTTACCAAATGACTACTCCCCCCATATTATGATGATGCCCAACTTTTGGGCTCGATCGGAAATCAATAGGAGTAAGAAATTGGACAATTCAGGTTCGAAGGCAGTTCGTTCCTTATTGGAGTGGTTGGTGTATTCCGTAGTTCTAGCGATTGGATATCACTCAAAACTCACCAAAGGACTCCTCCCACCATATTATGATGATGCCCAAGTTTTGGGCTCGATCTGAAATCCATAGGGGTAAGAAATTGGACAATTCAAGTTCAAAGGCAGTTCGTTCCTTATTGGAGTGGTTGGTCTATTGCATAGTTCTAGCGACTGGATTTCACTCAAAACTCACCAAATGAGTCCTCCCACCATATTATGATGATGCCCAAGTTTTGGGCTCGAACAGAAATTAATAGGGGTAAGAAATTGGACAATTCAAGTTCGTAGGAAGTTCGTTCCGAATTGGAGTGGTTGGTGTATTGCATAGTTCTAGCGATTGGATTTCACTCAAAACTTACCAAATGACTCCTCCCACCATATTATGATGATGCCCATGTTCTGGGCTAGATCGGAGATCAATAGGGGTAAGAAATTGGCCAATTGAGGTTCAAAGGCAGTTCGTTCCGTACAGGAGTGGCTGGTGTATTCCGTAGTTCTAGCAATTGGATTTCACTCAAAACTCACCAAATGACTCCTCCCACCATATTATGATGATGCCCAAGTTTTGGGCTCGATCGGAAATCAATAGTGGTTAGAAATTGGACAATTCAGGTTCAAAGGCAGTTCGTTCCTTACAGGAGTGGCTAGTGTATCCCGTAGTTCTAGCGATTGGATTTCACTAAAAACTTACCAAATGACTCCTCCCACCATATTATGATGATGCCCAAGTTTTGGGCTCGATCGGAAATCAATAGGGGTAAGAAATTGGACAATTCAGGTTCAAAGGCAGTTCGTTCCTAATAATAGTGGTTGGTGTATTGCATAGTTCTAGCGATTGGATTTCACTCAAAACTCACCAAATGACTTCTCCCACCATATTATGTTGTTTCAAAAGTTTTAGGCTCGATCGAAGATCCATAGGTGTAAGAAATTGGACAATTCAAGTTGAAAGGCAGTTCGTTACGAATTGGAGTGGTTGGTGTATTGCACAGTTCTAGCCATTTGATTTCACTCAAAACTCACCAAATGACTCCTCCCACCATCTTATGTTGATGCCCAAGTTTTGGGCTCGATCGGAAATGAATAGGGGTAAGAAATTGGACGATTCAAGTTCTAAGGCAGTTCGTTCCTTATAGGAGTGGTTGGTGTATTCCGTAGTTCTAGCGATTGGATTTCACTCCAAACGACTCCTCCCACCATGTTATGATGATGCCCAAGTTTTGGACTCGATCGGAAATCCATAGGTGTAAGAAATTGGACAATTCCATTTCAAAGGCAGTTCGTTCCGAATTGGAGTCGTTGGTGTATTGCATAGTTCTAGCAATTGGATTTCAGTCAAAACTCCCCAAATGACTCCTCCCACCATATTTTGACAATGCCCAAGTTTTGGGCTCGATCCGAAATCCATAGGTGTCAGAAACTGGACAATTCAGGTTCAAAGGCAGTTCGTTCCTTATAGGAGTGGTTGGTGTATTCCTTAGTTCTAGCGATTGGATTTCACTCAAAACTCACTAAATGACTCCTCCCACCACATTATGATGATGCCCAAGTTTTGGGCTCGATCAAAAATCAATATGGTCAAGAAATTGGACAATTCAGATTCAAAGGCAGTACGTTCCTTATAGGAGTGGTTGGTGTATTCCGTAGTTCTAGCGATTGGATTTCACTCAAAACTATCCAAAGACTCCTCCCACCATATTATGATGATGCCCAAGTTTTGGGCTCGATCGGAAAACAATAGGGGTAAGAAATTGGACAATTCAGGTTGAAAGGCAGTTCGTTCCTTATAGGAGTGGCTGGTGTATTCCGTAGTTCTAGCGATTGGATTTCACTCAAAACTCACCAAATGACTCCTCCCACCATATTATGATGATGTCCATGTTTTGGGCTCGATCGGAAATCAATATGGTCAAGAAATTGGACAATTCAGAATCAAAGGCAGTTCGTTCCTTATGGGAGTGGTTGGTGTATTCCGTAGTTCTAGCGATTGGATTTCACTCAAAACTCACCGAATGACTCCTCCCACCATATTATGATGGTGCCCAGGTTTTGGGCTCAATCGGAACTCAATAGGGGTAATTAATTTGTAAATTCAGGTTCAAAGGCAGTTCGTTCCTGATAGGAGTGGCTGGTGTATTCCGTAGTTCTAGCGTTTGGATTTCACTCAAAACTCACCAAATGACTCCTCCCACCATATTATGATGATGCCCAAATTTTGGGCTCGTTCGAAAGTCCATAGGAGAAAGAAATTGGACAATTCATGTTGAAAGGCGGTTCGTTTCGAATTGGAGTCGCTGGTGTATTCCGTAGTTCTAGCGTTTGGATTTCACTCAAAACTCACCAAATGACTCCTCCCACCATATTATGATAATGCCCAAGTTTTGGTCTCGATCGGAAATCCATAGGTGTCAGAAATTGGACAATTCAAGTTCAAAGGTAGTTCGTTCCGAATTGGGGTGGTTGGTGTATTGCATAGTTCTAGCGATTGGATTTCACTCAAAACTCACCAAATGACTCCTCCCACCGTATTATGGTGATGCCCAAGTTTTTTTGTTTCGATCGGAAATCCATAGGTGTAAGAAATTGGACAATTCAACTTCAAAGGAAGTTCGTTCCGAATTGGAGTGGTTGTTGTGTTTCTTAGTTCTAGCGATCGGATTTCATTCAAAACTCACCAAATGACTCCTCCCACCATATGATGATGATGCCCAAGTTATGGGCTCGATCGAAAATCCATAGGTGTAAGAAATTGGACAATTCAAGTTCAAGGGCAGTTCGTTCCGAATTGGAATGGTTGGTGTATTGCATAGTTCTGGCGATTGGATTTCAATCAAAACTCACCGAAAGACTCCTCCCACCATATTATGGTGGTGCCAAATTTTTGGGCTCGATCGGAAACCAATAGGGGTTAGAAATTGGACAATTCAGTTTCAACGGCAGTTCGTTCCTTATAGGAATGTTTGGTGTATTCCGTAGGTCTAGCGATTGGATTTCACTCAAAACTCCCCAAATGACTCCTCCCACCAAATTATGATGATGCCCAAGTTTTGGGCTCGATCGGAAATCCATAGGTGTAAGAAATTGGACAATTCAAGTGCAAAGGAAGTTCGTTCCGAATTGGCGTGGTTGTTGTGTTGCTTAGTGCTAGCAACTGGATTTAACTTAAAACTCACCAAATGATTCCACCCCCCATATTATGATGACGCCCAAGTTTTGGGCTCGTTTGGAAATCCAGAGGTGTAAGAAATTGGACAATTCAAGTGCAAAGGAAGTTCATTCCGAATTGGAGTGGTTGTTGTGTTGCTTAGTGCTAGCAACTGGATTTAACTTAAAACTCACCAAATGACTCCTCCCACCATATTATGATGATGCCCAAGTTTTGGGCTCGATCGGAAATCAATAGGGGTAAGAAATTGGACAGTTCAGGTTCACAGGCAGTTCGTTCCTTACAGGAGTGGTTGGTGTATTCCGTAGTTCTAGCGATCGGATTTCACTCAAAACTCACCAAATGACTCCTCCCACTATATTATGATGATGCCCAGGTTTTAGGCTCGATCGGAAATCCATAGGTGTAAGAAATTGGACAATTCAAGTGCAAAGGAAGTTCGTTCCGAATTGGAGTGGTTGTAGTGTTGCTTAGTGCTAGCAACTGGATTTAACTTAAAACTCACCAAATGATTCCACCCCCCATATTATGATGGTTCCCAAGTTTTGGGCTCGATATGAAACCAATAGGGGTTAGAAATGGGACAATTCAGATTCAAGGGCAGTTCGTTCCTTATGGGAGTGGTTGGTGTATTCCGTAGTTCTAGCGACTGGATTTCACTCAAAACTCTCCAAATGACTCCTCCCACCATATTATGATGATGCCCAACTTTTGGGCTCGATCGGAAAACAATAGGGGTAAGAAATTGGACAATTCAGGTTCAAAGGCTGTTCGTTCCATATAGGAGTGGTTGGTGTATTCCGTAGTTCTAGCGATTGGATTTCACTGAAAACTCACCAAATGACTCCTCCCACCAAATTATGATGATGCCCAAGTTTTGGGCTCGATCGGAAATCCATAGGTGTAAGAAGTTGGACAATTCAAGTTCAAAGGCAGTTCGTTCCGAATTGGAGTGGTTGGTGTATTGCTTACTTCTAGCGATTGGATTTCACTCAAAACTCACCAAATGACTCCTCCCACCATATTATGATGATGCCCAAGTTTTGGGCTCGATCCGAAATCAATAGGGGTAAGAAATTGGACAATTCAGGTTCAAAGGCAGTTCGTTCCTTATAGGAGTGGTTGGTGTATTCCGTTGTTCTCGCGATTGAATTTCACTGAAAACTCACCAACTGAATCCTCCCCCCATATTATGATGATGCCCAAGTTTTGGGCTCGATCGGAAATCCATAGGTGTAAGAAGTTGGACAATTCAAGTTCAAAGGCAGTTCGTTCCGAATTGGAGTCGTTCGTGTTTTGCATAGTTCTAGCGATTGGATTTCACTCAAAACTCCGCAAATGACACCTTCCACCATATTATGATTATGCCCAAGTTTTGGGCTCTATCGGAAATCAATAGGGGTAAGAAATTGGACAATTCAGGTTCAAAGGCAGTTCGTTCCGAATTGGAGTGGTTGGTGTATTGCTTACTTCTAGCGATTGGATTTCACTCAAAACTCACCAAATGACTCCACCCACCATATTATGATGATGCCCAAGTTTTGGGCTCGATCCGAAATTAATAGGGTAAGAACTTGGACAATTCAGGTTCAAAGGCAGTTCGTTCCTTATAGGAATGGCTGGTGTATTGCGTAGTTCTAGCGATTGGATTTCACTCAAAACTCACCAAACGACTCCTCCCGCCATATTATGATGATGCCCAGGTTTTAGGCTCGATCGGAAATCAATAGGGGTAAGAAATTGGACAGTTCAGGTTCACAGGCAGTTCGTTCCTTATAGGAGTGGTTGGTGTATTCCGTAGTTCTAGCGATCGGATTTCACTCAAAACTCACCAAATGACTCCTCCCACTATATTATGATGATGCCCAGGTTTTAGGCTCGATCGGAAATCCATAGGTGTAAGAAATTGGACAATTCAAGTTCAAAGGAAGTTCGTTACGAATTGGAGTGTTTGGTGTATTGCGTAGTTCTAGCGATTGGAATTCACTCAAAACTCACCAAATGACCCCTCACACCATATTGTGATGATGCCCAAGTTTTCGGCTCGATTCGAAATCAATACGGGTAAGAAATTGGACAATTCAGGTTCAGAGGAAGTTCGTTTCTTATTGGAGTGGTTGGTGTATTCCGTAGTTCTAGCGATTAGATTTCACTCAAAACTCACCAAATGACTCCTCGAACTATATTATGATGATGCACAAGTTTTGGGCTCGATCGGAATGCAATAGGGGTTAGAAATTGGACAATTCAGGTTCGAAGGCAGTTCGTTCCTTATAGGAGTGGATGGTGTATTCCGTCGTTCTTGCGATTGGATTTCACTCAAAACTCACCAAATGATTCCACCCACCATATTACGATGATGCCCATGTTTTGGGCTCAATCCGAAATCAATAGGGGTATGAAATTGGATAATTCAGGTTCAAAGGCAGTACGTTCATTATAGGAGTGGTTGGTGTATTCCTTTGATCTAGCGATTGGATTTCACTCAAAACTCACCAAATCACTCCTCCCACCATGTTATGATGATGCCCAAGTTTGGGCTCGATCGGAAATCAAAGGGGGTTAGAAATTGGACAATTCAGGTCCGAAGGCAGTTCGTTCCTTATAGAAGTGGTTGGTGTATTCCGTAGTTCTAGCGATTGGATTTCACTCAAAACTCAACAAATGATTCCTCCCACCATATTATGATGATGCCCAAGTTTTGGTCTCGATCGGAAATCAATAGGGGTAAGAAATTGGACAATTCATGTTCAGAGGCAGTTCGTTCCGAATTGGAGTGGTTGGTGTATTGCATAGTTCTAGCGATTGGATTTCACTCAAAACTCACCAAATGACTCCTCCCACCATATTATGATGATGCCCAAGTTTTGGGCTCGATCGGAAATCCATAGGTGTAAGAAATTGGACAATTCAAATTCAAAGGCAGTTCGTTCCGAATTGGACTGGTTGGTGTATTGCGTAGTTCTAGCGATTGGATTTTACTCAAAACTCACCAAATGACTCCTCCCACCATATTATGACGATGTCCAAGTTTTGGGATCGATCGGAAATCAATAGGGGTAAGAAATTGGACAATTCAGGTTCAAAGGTAGTTCGTTCCTTATAAGAGTGGTCGGTGTATTCTGTAGTTCTAGCAATTGGATTTCTCTCAAAACTCACCAAATCACTCCTCCCACCATATTATGATGAGGCCCAAGTTTTGGGATCGATCGCAAATCAGTAACGGTAAGAAATTGGACAATTCAAGTTCAAAGGCAGTTCGTTCCTTATAGGAGTGGTTGGTGAATTCCGTAGTTCTAGCGATTGGATTTCACTCAAAACTCACCAAATGACTCCTCCCACCATATTATGACGATGCCCAAGTTTTGGGCTCGATCGGAAATCCATAGGTGTAAGAAATTGGACAATTCAAATTCAAAGGCAGTGCGTTCCGAATTGGACTGGTTGGTGTATTGCGTAGTTCTAGCGATTGGATTTTACTCAAAACTCACCAAATGACTCCTCCCATCATATTATGATGATGCCCAAGTTTTAGGCTCGATCGTAAATCAATAGATGTAAGAAATTGGACAATTCAAGTTCAAAGGCAGTTCATTCCTTATAGGAGTGGTTGGTGTATTCCGTAGTTCTAGCGATTGCATTTCACTCAAAACTCACCAAATGACTCCTCCCACCATATTATGATGATGCCCAAGTTTTGGGCTCGATTGGAAATCCATAGGTATAAGAAATTGGACAATTCAAGTTCAAAGGCAGTTCGTTCCGAATTGGAGTGGTTAGTGTATTGCATAGTTCTAGCAATTGGATTTTACTCAAAACTCACCAAATGACTCTGTTTACACCATAATGAACGACCAATTAGAGAGAGACACGTGGACCGGATCGAATCTGGTCAAAGTCGCCTTCGGCACCTAGCGCCTGGTCAAGATTGTCTTCGGCAGCCTGGTTACCGATTCCCCCATTAGGGCAACGCCCACTCCCAGGACACGTGGCGCGCTCACAATCGACGTCCACAGTCCCACATCGAAATTCTACATCAAGTGCACACCTCACAAGGCCTATAAAAGAGGCCAACTACCCCAAAAGAGGGGGATCGGAAGGTACGGCATACAAGCTTATCAATCTGTCAGTAGAACTTTATAAAATCCCGAACTTACTTAAGCATCGGAGAGCCTACGGCCGGTACCACACCGGTGCCCTAGGTCTTACCGAGCGATCTCCTGTTTTGCAGATCACGCTCCCTACCGAGGCTTCAGGCATTCCGAAGACTCGAAGTTCCTAAGTTGACCCTCTAAGTCAAAGAACCACTTTTTGGCGTCAACAGTTTGGCGCCGTCTGTGGGAAACGATTAAACAAATCGACCCTTTGTCCCGAACATATGGGGACCACTGAAAAAACTACGTTCGGAACGCAACAGGGGATGCCGTTCGGTATGCCAAGCGGGGTGAGCCCAGTTCCACAACCATACACGCCGGCAACTAACGCTTCGGTAACCCAACCCGCTAAAAATGCGGAGCTTTTAGCCCAAGTCGTGTCCCTTCGGCAGGACATGGCTAGGTTACAGGAACACAATAATTTCCTCTCGTCCAGAGTGGACGAAACACAGCAGTTGCTGAACCGGCAACAAACGCAAAACATTCAGACCGATCAGTCGTCCGAGAGCTTGCAGACTCCCCGTCGGCAGAGGAAGGGCAAGCAGGCGGCAAAGGTAACGCCAGCGCCGTCCAAACAGTTGGTAGTCCCTGCGCCAAAGAACAGACCCCGTCATTCGCCTCCTCCTTCAGAGGGTACAGAAGATGGAGGACGATAGGACACGCTCACAGGAGCCAGATTGGGGAAGGCTTCGGCCAGGACCCTTCACCGAACGCATAAGGTACCCACGGCAAGACAGGGATGTCCAGCCCCTACGCATAACCCCTTACACAGGAGTAGAGGATCCCTTGACGCATCTCCACTCTTTCCAATCGGCTGTAGGGTGCCGAGGGCTAAGTGACGAAGGACTATGCCTACTGTTCCCCTCTTCGCTCACGGAGGCGGCTCTGAATTGGTTCTACCGATTGGAACCAGGAACGGTGGATTCTTTCGATGAACTGAAGCAGCTCTTCCTGAACCATTTTATGATTCAGACAGACAGACTGTACTCTGCCGATGACCTATATAACATTCGGCAGAGAGATGACGAACCACTACGCGAGTATGCCGCACGTTTCAGCCATGAGTACTTGAGGTGTCCGGATACCGATGACAGGGCAGCCTACGGCTCCTTCAAGAGTGACCTACGGTCCTCACACTTTCGGTATCTGGTGCACAGCAGCAACTGGCGTACGTACGATGAACTCATGAAGCAAGCGGCAATCCACGCCAAAGCCGAATACTTCAATTCAAGGGTCGAGCCCACGGCTCGGCAGAGCGAACACATGCAGCGGTCCTCCACGGCACTTGCATCGCCGTTCGTACCAGCGGCGCAAGCTGTCGAATACCCTGACAGCCATAAGCGCAAAGATACCGGAAGTTCCCAAAGGGGGCATTCCAAGAAGAATAAAAGCAAGTACGGTAGGGACAACTACCGAGCGCTGCTGCCAGCTCATAACCAAGGAACGGAAGTGTTCACCTTGCTCAACACCTCTTACGAGGCAGTATTGATGAACGAAAACGAGATAATTCCGAAGCCCGCCTTCTGGAAGCCCAGTCGGCAGGACGACCGAGACACAGGGAAATTCTGCCGATACCATCAGCAGAACAGCCACAATACCGAGGACTGTATAAGTCTGCGAAAAATTATCGAGCGGCTGATTCGAGAAGGCAAACTGGATCAGTACATAGCCAGGTCGCAGCAGGCGCCGGTGCCGAACGCCAATCGGCAGATCAACATGATTAGCACGATCAGTGGTTGTCCAACCCTCGCCGAAGCATCTAACCGTTCGATGAAGCAGTATGTTAGAGCGGCGCAGTACCCTCAGGTCCTCGGCATCGAGAGTAGCCGGCACGCAAAGATGCCGAAGGTCAGGTGGGAGCCTATCACTTTCTCTGAGGAAGAAGAAGAAGGAATCATCTACCCACATGACGACCCAATGATCATCCGGGCCGAGATTGCCGAATTCGATGTCGGACGAGTTCTGATCGACACTGGCAGTTCGGTAAACGTCATCTTCGCCGATGCATTCCGAGAACTCGGGATAGATGACAGCCAAGTCAACCGGCAGCTCTCGCCTCTTTTCGGGAGACTTGGTCCAGCCGGTCGGCAGTGTCAGATTGCCAATCGCCTTCGGCATGGCCCCACGGAGGGCCATGGTCTACGACCAGTTCCTCGTAGTGGACTATCCGACGGCTTACAACGTCATAGTTGGCCGAACGGCACTCACAGCAATCAAGGCCCACTTGTCACCCCACATGCTGCTCATGAAATTCCCAACCTGCTTCGGCACTAGGGCAATCAGGGGCGACCAGGTGAGCGCTCGGAACTGCTACGCCACGGCGCTGAAATCAGCAACCCCTCAGAAGCAAAAGGAGACCCTGACTGTCGTAGACTTGCCGAACGGCAATGAACCAGTAGATGATCCAAGGGAGGAAACGCCCACTCCGGTGGCACAACCTGCCGAAGATCTTGAAACTGTGGCGCTAGACGAAGACCAATCGGAACGGTGCGTAAGAATCGGTACCATGCTGAACGCCACCCTCCGTGCCGAATTTATCCAGTTCCTTCGGCAAAACTCGGAAGTCTTCGCCTGGTCTTACAACGACATGCCGGGCATATCTCCCGATGTCATCAACCACAAGCTCAGCATCTCACCAGCCTTCAAACCCGTCAGGCAAAAGCGCCGATCCTATGATACCGAACGGTACGAAGCTATGAAGAACGAGGTGGACAAACTCATGACCATAGGCTTCATTCGGGAGGCCATATACCCGGAATGGCTGGCTAACTCAGCCATGGTTCGGAAGGCAAAGGGCGGATGGCGAATGTGCCAGGACTATACCGACCTCAATAAGGCCTGTCCGAAGGATAGCTTCCCGTTGCCACGCATCGATCAGCTGGTAGACGCCACTGCCGGTCACGAGCTGCTCAGCTTCATGGATGCATACTCTGGGTATAACCAGATCTTCATGCACCCTGCCGACAGCGAACACACGGCGTTCATAACGGACAAAGGCCTATACTGTTACAACGTCATGCTGTTCGGCTTGAAGAATGCCGGGGCAACCTACCAGATATTGGTCAACCGAATCTTCGCTGAGCAGATCGGCAGTACAATGGAGGTCTACGTGGATGACATGCTAGTAAAGAGCCAAACGGCAGGGGAGCATCTGAAAAACCTATCGCTCATGTTCGGCATCTTGAAGGATTACCGAATGAGACTCAACCCAACGAAGTGTGCCTTCAGCGTATCTTCTGGTAGATTCCTCGGTTTTATGATCAGCCAGAGGGGCATTGAGGCGAACCCCGACAAGATCAAAGCCATAATCAACATGGAGGTGCCGAAGACACAAAAGGATATCCAGAGCCTTACCGGACGAGTGGCAGCCCTCACTCGCTTCATCTCCAAAGCCACAGATAAGTGCGCACCGTTCTTCAAAGCCTTGAAAGGGGGCAAACACCATATCGAGTGGACTGCCGAATGCGATAAGGCATTTCAAGACTTGAAGGACTACATGGCCAGGGCGCCACTACTCTCCAAACCCCTACCTGGAGAAATTCTTTCCCTGTATCTATCGGTATCCCTTACTGCCGTCAGTTTAGTACTGATACGGGTCCCAGAGAAGGCGGAGCTGCCGATTTTCTATGTCAGTAAGGCCCTCCAGGGGGCAAAGTCTCGGTACCCCCCACTCGAGCAGCTGGCTTTAGCTCTGGTCGTTTCTGCCCGACGGTTGAGACCCTATTTTCAGGCCCACACCAACATCGTCCTCACCAATCAGCCCCTTCGGCAGGTTTTTCAAAAACCAGAAACGTCCGGTAGGCTGGTGAAATGGGCAATCGAGTTAGGAGAATTCGACGTTCAGTTCAAACCCAGACCTGCCGAAAAAGGAAAGGCCGTGGCAGACTTCATTGCTGAACTAACGCCTTCGGAGGCTTCAGAACCTGGAAAAACCCCTCCATTGGAAGGCCTACCGAACGGTAGCCGGTTAGACCAGTCCAAACCCATCTGGATCCTACATGTGGACGGCTCGGCAAACCAGCAGGGATGCGGAGCTGGTCTTGTACTCACCGCTCCCGATGGAACCAAGATGGAATATGCCATCAGATTCGGCTTCCGAACGTCCAACAACGAAGCCGAATACGAGGCGCTTTTGGCCGGCCTACGGCTCGCCAGAAGCATGGGTGCTAAGCAGGTCAGCATCTACAGCGACTCACAGCTCATCGTGAACCAGATCACTGCCGATTTCGCAGCAAAGGATGCATCAATGATGGCATACCTCACAGCGGCACACTTACTACTTCGGCAGTTTCAGGCCTACGAGATTCGGCAGGTTCCCAGGTCAGAAAACAGCCATGCTAACGCACTAGCCAGGCTAGCATCGGCAATTAACGATAAGGTTGGCCGAAAGGTCCCTGTCGAGATCTTAGCCCAGCCAAGCACAACTTCTGCTGACGTATGTACCGTCCGGTATGAAGACACATGGATGTCGCCCATTCATGCCTACCTAACGAACGGCACCCTCCCTGAGGACAAGGCCAAGGCAAGACAGCTGCGTTACCGATCGGCAAGGTACATCGTCATCAACGATGTTCTGTACAAACGTGGCTACACCACTCCGTACATGAAATGCATCACCGAAGAGCAGGGTGAATATGTCCTCCGGGAGATCCACAGTGGAGTCTGCGGTGACCATTCCGGTTCCAGATCCCTGGCCCACAAAGCCTTTCGGCAGGGCTACTACTGGCCGTCGATGCATCGGGATGCAACAGCGATGGTGAAGAAGTGCGATAAGTGCCAACGGTTCGGCAACATTCCCCACCTGCCTGCCGAACCCCTCACACCGATCATAAGCCCATGGCCGTTCACTCAATGGGGGCTCGACTTAATCGGTCCGATGCCGCAGGGCAAGGGACAGGTTAAGTATGCAATTGTTGCCGTGGATTATTTCACAAAGTGGGTCGAAGCCGAGGCCCTAGCAACCATAACAGCGGCGAGGGTCGAGGAGTTCGTCTGGACCAACATCTGTTGTCGCTTCGGCATCCCCTACGCCATCATCACTGACAACGGCAGACAGTTTGATTCGGGACTCTTCAGGCAGTTCTGTACCCGCCTCAAAATCAACTTGTTCTTCGCCTCACCAGCTCACCCCCAGTCGAACGGTCAGGTAGAGGCCGTAAACAAAATCATCAAGAAACTTTTGAAACGGCAACTCAACAGTGCCAAGGGCGCCTGGCCAGAGAAGCTTCCCGAAGCTCTATGGGCCACACGAACATCTTACCGAACCTCCACGGGGGAAACTCCCTTCAGCCTTGCATTCGGCTCGGAAGCCGTTGTCCCAGTTGAGATCGGCGAGCCCTCCTACCGAACGGAAAGCTTCGAGCCGAAGGCAAACGAAGCCGCAGTCACGCTAAGCCTGGATTTGATTGAGGAACGCCGAACGGTAGCCAACCTTCGGAATGAGGCGTACAAGCAGCGCGTCTCTCGGTATTACGACTCTAGGGTCAGGCCCCGCTCCTTCAGAATCGGAGACTGGGTTATGCGCGAGGTATCGCTTGCAACCAAAAACCCAACGGAGGAAGGGAGCCTCGGACCTTCCTGGGAAGGACCCTATGAAGTCATCGACATCCTCAGATCGGGTACCTACAGACTCCGAGGCACAGATGGGAAGACCCTCGGTCACCCATGGAATGTGGAGCACCTGAAGAGTTATTTTAAGTAAAGCCCCCTAGCCAACGGCAGGGAGGAATTTGTATTTTTGCCCACGGTGCCTATATATATAAAATGAGATTATTCGGAATCGCACACGTTCGGAATATCATGGCCTATCGGCATCTTTTTCAAAAAATGTTTCGGTAGGGCTCACTATTCACGAGCCACAGCAACATTGCCTACGGCGATCAAAAGCTACACTCGTTGTCTTTACTACCGATTCAAAAAAGCCTTGGCGCAATTTTTACAAGTCCTAGTCCCACTTAAAACCAGCACGGAACCCTAGACTTGCCCACGGCATCTTTATAGACAAAAGGCTATTGGGGCCTCGCTCCTTCCGATGCCTATGGTACATGGGTTCTGGCAGGCAGGTACGAGCCAACGGCAGTACCATCACTTTGGGTTTGTCTACCGAAAGTAGAGACACTTGGCTAATCCAAAGCAAAGCAGACTCCTAAATGACCAACGGCATAAAGTCAATAACTATCCTAGACAGTTATTAGCCTACGGCAGTAACAAACACGGGTAAAATTCAAACAGAAAACACAAGTAGTAGAAACAAATATTACTTAAATTAAAAATGCCCTCGGCATTAAGGTGTTCGGAAATGTGGCCAACGGCCATAATAACACAAAAGAAAAACAATTACAAAACAATAAAGTAGTTCAGGCCTCGGCAGTCCGATCTCCCTGGTCAGCGGCAGTCTCGACCGCAGCGTCAGTGGTGGCATCTGGGGCGCCCTCGGCATCAGTACCCTCGGCATCTTCGGGGGCATCCTCCCCCTCGTACTCCTCAATCATCTCTTCTGTAATACCTTCCGGTAGAGGAGGGGGATCGGCAGCAAAATTCAGGTTCAGCTTCTGGCCTGGGTTAAACCGTTTGAAACGGTAGATGAGGTCCGCCATCTCAGCAGCCACTTCATTGTCCACCAGCGTCACTGCCTCGGTAGGCCCGCCCTCGTCCTCGACCGCAAAGTTGGCCCTCTGAGGATCGGTAAGCCGTACCCTCTTGGGGGTGGAGGCGGCATCCAGATCTACCGTCATGGGCCGCTTCCCGGATTCCTTAGAGGAAGCGGCATCGGCAGCCACGCCAGGACTGAGTACCGGTTCGTCAACCGATGCCCTTCTGCTCGTGGGCTCGGCATGGCGCTGCCTCTACCGTTCGGCAAGGGGCTGCTCCTCGGGGTCTGCCTCCGAGACCCGTTCGGTAGAAGCCTCTGGGTGCTTCTTCTGTTTCTTCCCCTTCGCGATCACCCCAAGGCGCCGTTTGGAGGTCTCGAACATCTTTTTGGCCTCGGCAGTTTTCCTCGCTTCAGACACTACATGAACGGAAAGGAAACGTCAGCCGAAGGAATAAAAAAATAAAAAATAAAAAAATAAAAAATAAAAAAAAAAACTCAAGTGAACTTACTCTCGGCAGGGTTAGCGAGGCGTGCTCTGATGAGGTTTGCAGTAAAAAGGAACTGTGGGTATTCCTTGTCACCGGCAGGAACTTTCAGCCTCACCGTGTCAATCTGCCGAAGCTCCGATTGAGTTGCCGTTGGTTGCTTCAGTTTGCCTGCAAAAATAACGAAATCAGATTAGTCCATCAAACAGAAAATATGGCCTACCGATCGGTAAGGTAGCGACCTACCGGCAATCTGGAAGGTGGTGGGGATGTGAAAGCGAACGGGCACTCCCGAAGGCGATTCCCAATCGCCAGAAAGTAGCACCCGCCGATTCCTCCACGACTTCTGAGAAGTCGGCACAGCATTCAGAAAATGCCCCTTTCGGAAGCCTTGAGACAGTTCGCTTGCACCCAGCCACCATGATCGGTACTCTTGGACTTGGTAATGCTGTACAAGTGCGAGAACTGCTCGTATGAAGGCCCCTCCTCATCGGCAAGCTCGAATGCCGTTACTACCCCCATCAGAACGGCCCAGAAGTTCGGATTGAACTGACCAGGGGCATACCCAATTTGGGCCAGGATCCTTTGAACTGGGGCCTGCAACGGCAACCTAACACCCTGCTGAAGGACGTCGGTAAAGAATGCAACCTCACCATCCTTGGGGTTGCTCAGAGATTCGGTAGGGCCTGGGATCCTCATCCCTACCGAATGAGGAATCATGAACTCCGCCCTGATCCTCGCCAGCTCTCGGTAAGTTAGCTTATTGGGCGGCAGGTAGTCTACGTCAAACAACTGTTCTCTCGCCACTCCCATCTGCACCCTCGGATTACCGCTGCTCACTATGGTCACCCTCGGCCTAGGAATTGGCTCGGGAGACTCTTCTCGACCGGAAGTAGAGGCCTCAGGGCGGCGACTGGAAGATGCCTCCGGCATCCGAGCATAACCCTCTTGAGGATCGGAAGGCAGGTCCGGCACCACTTGCCGACCGTCGCTATACACGACCACCAGCGGTAGGGGCTGACTAGTCATAAGCCCCTTACCGATCCCATGGGTGGGAGCAGCCCTAAATCTCTCACCAACCACTTCCACTTCCGAACCGCTATCACTATCGGTATCCTGGCCCGACTCCTCACCATCGGAAGCCCTTTCCCTATCTGGGGATTCATTCTCAAACGCGTTGGGCTCGCTCTCGAATCCTGACTCGCTATCAGACATCTACAAAAAACAACGGAAGGAAACTAAGGGCCATGCAGAGAGCTACCCTACCGATGCCTGCGTCTCTACCTATGGCAACTAGACTACCGAACCACACCCCACTTGCATAAAGTTCTAGTCTAGTTCAAACCAAGGAAGGACGTACGCATAACTAAAGGAAAGAAAGAGAAAGGTTACAGGACGGTACCTTATGAGAACTGGGGTATCAGGACGAAAATCACTTCGCCTTCCGAATGCGTTCGCCGGAAATCGCCTGTGTTACCGTTTTCTCTCACCGGAAATCGCCTCTGTTACCGTTTGCACTCGTCGGAAATCGCCTGGACAGAGCTCTCGCTTCACTCACAAATGCAAAGTGAGATTTGCCTCAGAGACCCCTCCTATTTATATGGCGAGAGACGCAACGGTACGCCTCGAGAAACCAAACGGCGCATTAATGGCGCCACTCCGCGTGATTTGACACGACACGTGTCGCGCACAGAGTGGGACCTCTGACAGCACGCTGGGTACATAAGACGAAGCGTCACTCTGTCCCATCACTGCCCCCTCTACGCGTGGAAAGCGAGAGAAAAGATCAAACTCGCCCAAGTCAATGAACAATCGGCAATATTCTCTCGGAACCCGGTCAACGCATCAAGGACCCTCAGCGCGCCCCCCCTGACAAGCTACCGAACGGTAATCCTCCCAGTGGCGACCCAAAGCTCCTCAGCAGATTCCTGGGTGAATCGGCACTGGGACAAGGCTCTTGCGCGGCCCCTCTCACAAGCTACCGAACGGTAGGGCCATCTTGGCGTTCACCATAGAACAAGCAAGTCCCCAACCGAGAAATCTCGCCTGAGAACTTGGGGGACTCCTGTTTACACCTTAATGAAAGACCAATTAGAGAGAGACACGTGGACAGGATCGAATCTGGTCAAAGTCGCCTTCGGCACCTAGCGCCTGGTCAAGATTGTCTTCGGCAGCCTGGTTACCGATTCCCCCATTAGGGCAACGCCCACTCCCAGGACACGTGGCGCGCTCACAATCGACGTCCACAGTCCTACATCGAAATTCTACATCAAGTGCACACCTCCCAAGGCCTATAAAAGAGGCCAACTACCCCAAAAGAGGGGGATCAGAAGGTACGGCATACAAGCTTATCAATCTGTCAGTAGAACTTTATAAAATCCCGAACTTACTTAAGCATCGGAGAGCCTACGGCCGGTACCACATCGGTACCCTAGGTCTTACTGAGCGATCTCTTGTTTTGCAGATCACGCTCCCTACCGAGGCTTCAGGCATTCCGAAGACTCGAAGTTACTAAGTTGACCCTCTAAGTCAAAGAACCACTTTTTGGCGTCAACAGACTCCACCCAAAATATTATGATGATGCCCAAGTTTTGGGCTCGATGGGAATCCACAAATGTAAGAAATTGGACAATACAAGTTCAAAGGCGGTTCGTTCCGAATTGGAGTGGTTGGTGTATTGCATAGTTCTAGCCATTGGATTTCACTGAAAACTCACCAAATGACTCCTCCCACCATATTATGATGATGTAAAAGTTTTGGGCTCGATAAGAAATCAGTAGGGGTAAGAAATTGGACAATTCAGGTTCAAAGGCAGTTCGTTCCATATAGGAGTGGTTCGTGCATTCCGTAGTTCTAGCGATTGGATTTCACTCAAAACGCACCAAATGACTCCTCCCACCATATTATGATGATGCCCAAGTTTTGGGCTCGATCGGAAATCATTAGTGCTAAGAAATTGGACAATTCAGGTTCAAAGGTAGTTCGTTCAATATAGGAGTGGTTGGTGTATTCCGTAATTCTAGTGAATCGATTTCCCTCAAAAGTAACCAAATGACCCCTCCCACCATATTATGATGATGCCCAAGTTTTGGGCTCGATCGGAAATCCATAGGTGTAAGAAATTGGACAATTCAAGTTCAACGGCTGTTCGTTCCTTATAGGAGTGGTTGGTGAATTCCGTAGTTCTAGTGATTGGATTTCACTCAAAACTCACCAAATGACCCCTCCCACCATATTATGATGATGCGCAAGTTTTGGGCTCGATCGGAAATCAATAAGTGTAAGAAATTGGACAATTCAAGTTCAAAGGCATTTCGTTCCTTATAGGAGTGGTTGGTTTATTTCGTAGTTCTAGCGATTGCATTTCACTCAAAACTCACCAAATGACTCCTCCCACCATATTATGATGATGCCCAAGTTTTGGGCTCGATCGGAAATCCATAGGTATAAGAAATTGGACAATTCAAGTTCAAAGGCAGTTCGTTCGAATTGGAGTGGTTAGTGTGTTGCGTAGTTCTAGCAATTGGATTTTACCCAAAACTCACCAAATGATAACTCCCAAAATATTCTGATGATGCCCAAGTTTTGGGCTCGATTGGAATCCGCAGATGTAAGAAATTGGACAATTCTAGTTCAAAGGCAGTTCGTTCAGAATTGTACTGGTTGGTGTATTACATAGTTCTAGCCATTGGATTTCACTGAAAACTCACCAACTGACTCCCCCCACCATATTACGATGATGTCCAAGTTTTGGGGTCGATCGGAAATCAATAGGGGTAAGAAATTGGACAATTCAGGTTCAAAGGCAGTTCGTTCCTTATAGGAGTGGTTCGTGTATTCCCCAGTTCTTGCGATTTGATTTCACTCAAAACGCACCAAATGACTCCTCCCACCATATTATGATGACGGCCAAGTTTTGGGCTCGATCGGAAATCAATATTGGTAAGAAATTGGACAATTCAAGTTCAATGGCAGTTCGTTCCGAATTGGAGTGGTTGGTGTATTGCGTAGTTCTAGCGATTGGATTTCACTAAAAACTCTCCAAATGACTCCTCCCACCATATTATGATGATACCCAAGTTTTGAGCTCTATCGGAAATCAAAAGGGGTAAGAAATTGGACAATTCAGGTTCAAAGGCAGATCGTTCCTTATAGGTGTGGTTGGTGTGTTCCGTGGTTCTAGCGATTGGATTTCACTCAAAACTCACCAAATGACTCCTCCCACCATATTATGATGATGCCCAAGTTTTGGGCTCGATCGGAAATCCATAAGGGTAAGAAATTGGACAATTCAAGTTCGAAGGCAGTTCGTTCCGAATTGGAGTGGTTGGTGTATTGCATAGTTCTAGCGATTGGATTTCCCTCAAAACTCACCAAATGACTCCACCCACCATATTATGATGATGCCCAAGTTTTGGGTTCGATCGGAAATCTATAGGGGTTAGAAATTGGACAATTCAAGTTCGAAGACAGTTCGTTCCGAATTGGAGTGGTTGGTGTATTGCACAGTTGTAGCGATTGGATTTCACTCAAAACTCACCAAATGATTCCTCCCACCATATTACGATGATGTCCAAGTTTTGGGCTCGATCGGAAATCAATAGGGGTAAGAAATTGGACAATTCAGGTTCAAAGGCAGTTCGTTCCTTATAGGAGTGGTTCGTGTATTCCGCAGTTCTAGCGATTTGATTTCACTCAAAACGCACCAAATGACTCCTCCCACCATATTATGATGATGGCCAAGTTTTGTGCTCGATCGGAAATCCATATTGGTAAGAAATTGGACAATTCAAGTTTTGGGCTCGATCGGAAATCCATAGGGGTAAGAAATTGGACAATTAAAGTTTGAACACAGTTCGTTCCGAATTATAGTGGTTGGTGCATTGCATAGTTCTAGCGATTGGATTTCACTCAAAACTCACCAAATGACTCCTCCCACCATATTATGATGATGCCCAAGTTTTGGGCTCGATCGGAAATCAATAGGGGTAAGAAATTGGACAATTCAGGTTCAAAGGCAGTTCATTCCTTATAGGAGTGGTTGTTGGATTCCGTAGTTCTAGCGATCGGATTTCACTCAAAACTCACCAAATGACTCCTCCCACCATATTATGATGATGCCCAAGTTTTGGGCTCGATCAGAAATCAATAGGGGTAAGAAATTGGACAATTCAGGTTCAAAGGCAATTCGTTCCTTATAGGAGTGGTTGGTGTATTTCGTAGTTTTAACGATTGGATTTCACTCAAAACTCACCAAATGACTCCTCCCACCATATTATGGTCATGCCAAAGTTTTGGGCTCGACCGGAAATCCATAGGGGGTAAGAAATTGAACAATTCAAGTTCGAAGGCAGTTCGTTACGAATTGGAGTGGTTGGTGTATTGCATAGTTCTAGCGATTGGATTTCACTCAAAACTCACCAAATGACTCCTCCCACCAAATTATGATGATGCCCAAGTTTTGGACTCGATCGGAAATCAATAGTTGCAAGAAATTGGACAATTTAGGGCCAAAGGCAGTTCGTTCCTTATAGGAGTGGTTGTTGTATTCCGTGGTTCTAGCGATCGGATTTCACTCAAAACTCACCAAATGACTCCTCCCACAATATTATGATGATGCCCAAGTTTTGGGCTCGATCGGAACTCAATAAGGGTAAGAAATTGGACAATTCAGGTTCAAAGGCAGTTCGTTCCTTATATGAGTGGTTGGTGTATTCCGTAGTTTTAGCGATTGGATTTCACTCAAAACTCACCAAATGACTCCTCCCACCATATTATGGTGATGCCCAAGTTTTGGGCTCGATCGAAAATCAATAGGGGTAAGAAATTGGACAATTCAGGTTCAAAGGCAGTTCGTTATTTATTGGAGTGGTTGGTGTATTCCGTAGTTCTAGCAATTGGATGTCACTCAAAACACACCAAAAGACTCCTCCCACCATATTACGATGAGGCCCAAGTTTTGGGCTCGATCGGAAATCCATAGGGGTAAGAAATTGGACAATTCAGGTTCAAAGGTAGTTCGTTCCTTATAGGAGTGGTCGATGTATTCCGTAGTTTTAAAGATTGGATTTCACTCAAAACTCACCAAATGACTCCTCCCACCATATTATGATGATGCCCAAGTTGTGGTCTCGATCGGAAGTCAATAGGGGTATGAAATTGGACCATTAAGGTTCAAAGGCAGTTTGTTCCTTATAGGAGTGGTTGGTGTACTCCGTAGTTCTAGCGATTGGATTTCACTCAAAACTCACCAAATGAATCCTCCCAACATATTATGATGATGGCCAAGTATTGGGCTCGATCGGAAAAAAATAGGGGTAAGAAACTGGACAATTCAGCTTCAAATGCAGTTCGTTCCTTATAGGAGTGGTTGTTGTATTCCGTAGTCTTAGGGATTGGATTTCACTCAAAACTCACCAAATGAATCCTCCCATCATATTAGGATGATGCCCAAGTTTTGGGCTCGATCGGAAATGAATAGGGGTAAGAAATTGGACAATTCAGGTTCAAAGGCAGTTCGTTCCTTATAGGAGTGGTTGGTGTATTCCGTAGTTCGAGGGATTGGATTTCACTCAAAACTCACCAAATGAATCCTCCCACCATATTATGATGATGCCCAAGTTTTGGGGTCGATCGGAAATCAATAGGGGTAAGAAATTGGACAATTCAGGTTCTAAGGCAGTTCGTTCCTTATAGGAGTGGTTGGTGTATTCCGTAGTTCTAGCGGTTGGATTTCACTCAAAACTCACCAAATGACTCCTCCCACCATATTATGATGATTCCCAAGTTTTGGGCTCGATCGGAAATCAATAGGGGTAAGAAATTGGACAATTCAGGTTCAAAGGCAGTTCGTTCCTTACAGGAGTGGTTGGTGTATTCCGTAGTTCTAGCGATTGGATTTCACTCAAAACTCACCAAATGAATCCTTCCACCATATTATGATGATGCCCAAGTTCTGGGCTCGATCGGAAATCAATAGGGGTAAGAAACTGGACAATTCAGGTTCAAAGGCAGTTCGTTCCTTATAGGAGTGGTTGTTGTATTCTGTAGTTCTAGCGATCGGATTTCACTCAAAACTCACCAAATGACTCCTCCCACCATATTCTGCTGATGCCCATGTTTTGGGCTCGATCGGAAATCAATCGGGGTAAGAAATTGGACAATTCAGGTTCAAAGGCTGTTCGTTCCTTATAGGAGTGGTTGGTGTATTCCGCAGTTCTAGCGATTGGATTTCACTCTAAACTCACCAAACGACTCCTCCCACCATATTATGATGATGCCCAAGTTTTGGAC
Organism: Prunus yedoensis; assembly: GCA_005406145.1. Classification (NCBI taxonomy): domain Eukaryota; kingdom Viridiplantae; phylum Streptophyta; class Magnoliopsida; order Rosales; family Rosaceae; genus Prunus; species Prunus yedoensis. The sequence continues at coordinate 1,645,420 of BJCG01002322.1, read as the reverse complement.
TCGATCAGAAATCCATAAGTGTAAGAAATCGGAAGTCAATATTATGATGATGCCCATGTTTTGGGCTCGATCGGAAATCCATAGGGTTAAGAAATTGGACAATTGAAGTTCGAAGACAGTTCGTTCCGAATTGGAGTGGTTGGTGTATTGCATAGTTCTAGCGATTGGATTTCACTCAAAACTCACCAAATGACTCCGTCCACCATATTATGATGGTTCCTAAGTTTTGCGCTCGATCGGAAATCAATAGGGGTAAGAAATTGGAAAATTCAGGTTCGTAGCCATTTCGTACCTCAGAGGAGTGGTTGGTGTATTCCGTAGTTCTAGAGATTGGATTTCACTCAAAACTCACCAAATGACTCCTCCCACCATATTATGATGATGCCCAAGTTTTGGGCACGATCGGAAATCAATAGGGGTAAGAAACTGGACAATTCAGGTTCAAAGGCAGGTCGTTCCTTATAGGAGTGGTTGTTGTATTCTGTAGTTCTAGCGATCGGATTTCACTCAAAACTCACCAAATGACTCCTCCCACCATATTATGATGATGCCCATGTTTTGGGCTCGATAGGAAATCAATAGGGGTAAGAAATTGGACAATTCAGGTTCAAAGGCTGTTCGTTCCTTATAGGAATGGCTGGTGTATTCCGTTGTTCTAGCAATTGGATTTCACTCAAAACTCACCAAATGACTCCTCCCACCATATTATGATGATGCCCATGTTTTGGGCTCGATAGGAAATCAATAGGGGTAAGAAATTGGACAATTCAGGTTCAAAGGCTGTTCGTTCCTTATAGGAATGGCTGGTGTAGTCCGTTGTTCTAGCAATTGGATTTCACTCAAAACTCACCAAATGACTCCTCCCACCATATTATGATGATGCCCATGTTTTGGGCTCGATAGGAAATCAATAGGGGTAAGAAATTGGACAATTCAGGTTCAAAGGCTGTTCGTTCCTTATAGGAGTGGTTGGTGTATTCCGCAGTTCTAGCGATTGGATTTCACTCTAAACTCACCAAACGACTCCTCCCACCATATTATGATGATGCCCAAGTTTTGGACTCGATCAGAAATCCATAAGTGTAAGAAATTGGACAATTGAATTTCAAAGGCAGTTCGTTCCGAATTGGAGTGGTTGGTGTATTCCGTAGTTCTAGCGATTGGCTTTCACTCAAAACTCACCAAATGAATCCTCCCACCATATTATGATGATGCCCAAGTTTTGGGCTCGATCGGAAATCAATAGGGGTAAGAAACTGGACAATTCAGGTTCAAAGGCAGGTCGTTCCTTATAGGAGTGGTTGTTGTATTCTGTAGTTCTAGCGATCGGATTTCACTCAAAACTCACCAAATGACTCCTCCCACCATATTATGATGATGCCCATGTTTTGGGCTCGATAGGAAATCAATAGGGGTAAGAAATTGGACAATTCAGGTTCAAAGGCTGTTCGTTCCTTATAGGAATGGCTGGTGTATTCCGTTGTTCTAGCAATTGGATTTCACTCAAAACTCACCAAATGACTCCTCCCACCATATTATGATGATGCCCATGTTTTGGGCTCGATAGGAAATCAATAGGGGTAAGAAATTGGACAATTCAGGTTCAAAGGCTGTTCGTTCCGTATAGGAGTGGTTGGTGTATTCCGCAGTTCTAGCGATTGGATTTCACTCTAAACTCACCAAACGACTCCTCCCACCATATTATGATGATGCCCAAGTTTTGGACTCGATCAGAAATCCATAAGTGTAAGAAATTGGACAATTGAATTTCAAAGGCAGTTCGTTCCGAATTGGAGTGGTTGGTGTATTCCGTAGTTCTAGCGATTAGCTTTCACTCAAAACTCACCAAATGAATCCTCCCACCATATTATGATGATGCCCAAGTTTTGGGCTCGATCGGAAATCAATAGGGGTAAGAAACTGGACAATTCAGGTTCAAAGGCAGGTCGTTCCTTATAAGAGTGGTTGTTGTATTCTGTAGTTCTAGCGATCGGATTTCACTCAAAACTCACCAAATGACTCCTCCCACCATATTCTAATGATGCCCATGTTTTGGGCTCGATCGGAAATCTATAGGGTTAAGAAATTGGACAATTGAAGTTCGAAGACAGTTCGTTCCGAATTGGACTGGTTGGTGTATTGCATAGTTCTAGCGATTGGATTTCACTCAAAACTCACCAAATGACTCCGTCCACCATATTATGATGATGCCCAAGCTTTGGGCTCGATCGGAAATCAATAGGGGTAAGAAGTTGGACAATTCAGGTTCTAAGGCAGTTCGTTCCTTATAGGAGTGGTTGGGGTATTCCGTAGTTCTAGCGATTGGATTTCACTCAAAACCCACCAAATGACTCCTCCCACCATATTGTGATGATGCCCAAGTTTTGGGCTCGATCGGAAATCAATATGGGTAAGAAATTGGACAATTCAAGTTCAAAGGCAGTTCGTTCCTTATAGGAGTGGTTGGTGTAATCTGTAGTTCTAGTGATTGGATTTCACTGAATTCTCACCAAATGACTCCTCCCACCATATTATGATGCTGCCCAAGTTTTGGGCCCGATCGAAAATCAATAGGGGTAAGAAATTGGACAATTCAGGTTCAAAGGCAGTTCGTTCCTTATAGGAGTGGCTGGTGTATTCCATAGTTCAAGCGATTGGATTTCACTCAAAACTCACCAAATGACTCCTGCCCCCATATTATGATGATGCCGAAGTTTTGGGCTCGATTGGAAATCCATAGGGGTAAGCAATTGGACAATTCAAGTTCGAAGTCAGTTCGTTCCTTATAGGAGTCGTTGGTGTATTCCGTAGTTCTAGCGATTGGATTTCACTCAAAACTCACCAAATGACTCCTCCCACCATATTATGATGATGCCCAAGTTTAGGGCTCGATCGGAAATCAATCGGGGTAAGAAATTGACCAATTCAAGTTCAAAGGCTGTTCGTTCCTTATAGGAGTGGCTGGTGTATTCCGTTGTTCTAGCAATTGGATTTCACTCTAAACTCACCAAATGACTCCTCCCACCATATTATGATGATGCCCAAGTTTTGGGATCGATCGGATATCCATAGGGGTAAGAAATTGAACAATTCAAGTTCGAAGGCAATTCGTTCCAAATTGGAGTGGTTGGTGTATGGCATAGTTCTAGCGATTGGATTTCACTCAAAACTCCCAAAATAACTCCTCCCACCATATTATGATGATGCCCAAGTTTTGGACTCGATTGGAAATCAATAGGGGTAAGAAATTGGACAATTCAGGTTCAAAGGCAGTTCGTTCCTTATAGGAGTGGTTGGTGTATTCCCTAGTTCTAGCGAATGGATTTCACTCAAAACTCACCAAATGACTCCTCCCACCATATTATGATGATGCCCAAGTTTTGGGCTCGATCGGAAATCAATAGGGGTAAGAAATTGGACAATTCAGGTTCAAAGACAGTTCGTTCCTTATAGGAGTGGTTGGTGTATTCCGTAGTTCTAGCAATTGGATTTCACTCAAAACTCACCAAATGACTCCTCCCACCATATTATGTTGCTGCCCTACTGTTGGGCTCGATCGGAAATCAATAGTGGTAAGACATTGGACAATTCAGGTTCAAAGGCAGTTCGTTCCTTATAGGAGTGGTTGGGGTATTCCGTAGTTCTAGCGATTGGATTTCACTGAAAACTCACCAAATGACTCCTCCCACCGTATTATGGTGATTCCCAAGTTTTGGGCTCGATCGGAAATCAATACGGGTAAGAAATTGGACAATTCAGGTTCAAAGGCAATTCGTTCCTTATTGGAGTGGTTGGTGTATTCCGTAGTTCTAGCGATTTCATTTCTCTCAAAACTCACCAAATGACTCCTCCCACCATATTATGGTGATGCCCAAGTTTTGGGCTTGATCGGAAATCAATGGGGGTAAGAAATTGGACAATTCAGGTTCAAAGGCAGTTCGTTCCTTATAATAGTGGTTGGTGTATTCCGTAGTTCTAGCGATTGGATTTTACACAAAACTCACCAAATGACTACTCCCGCCATATTATGATGATGCCCACGTTTTGGGCTCGATCGGAAATCACTAGGGGTAACAAATTGGGCAATTCAGTCTCAAAGGCAGTTGGTAACTTATAGGAGTGGCTGGTGTATTCCGAAGTTCTAGCGATTGGAATTTACTCAAAACTCACCAAATGACTCCTCCCACCATATTATGATGATGCCCTTGTTTTGGGCTCGATCAGAAATCAATTGGGGTAAGAAATTGGACAATTCAGGTCCAAAGGCAGTTCATTCCTTATTGGAGTGGTTGATGTATTCCGTAGTTCTAGCGGTTGGATTTCACTCAAAAGTCACCAAATGACTCCTCCCAGCAAATTATGATGATGCCCTAGTTTTGGGCACGATTGGAAATCAATAGGGGTAAGAAATTGGACAATTCAGGTTCAGAGGCAGTTCGTTCCTTATAGGAGTGGTTGGTGTATTCCGCAGTTCTAGCGATTGGATTTCACTCAAAACTCACCAAATGACTCCTCCCACCATATTATGATGATGCCCAAGTTTTGGGCTCGATCGGAAATCCATAGGGGTAAGAAATTGGACAATTCAAATTCGAAGGCAGTTCGTTCTGAATTGGAGTGGTTGGTGTAATGCATAGTTCTAGCAATTGGATTTCACTCAAAACTCACCAAATGACTCCTCCCGCAATATTATGATGATGCCCAAGTTTTGGGCTCGATCGGAAATCAATAGGGGTAAGAAATTGGACAATTCAGGTTCAAAGGAAGTTCGTTCCTTATAGGATTGGTTGGTGTATTCCGTAGTTCTAGCGATTGGTTTTCGCTCACAACTAACCAAATGACTCCTCCCACCATATTATAATGATTCCCAGGTTAGGGCTCGATCAAAAATGAATTGGGGTAAGAAATTGGACAATTCAGTTTCGAAGGCAATTCGTTCCTTATAGGAGTGGTTGGAGTATTCCGTAGTCCTAGCGATTGGATTTCACTCAAAACTTACCAAATGACTCCTCCCAACATATTAGGATGATACCCAAGTTTTGAGCTCGATCGGAAATCAATAGGGGTAAGAAATTGGACAATTCAGGTTGAAAGGCAGTTCGTTCCATATAGGAGTGGTTCTTGTATTCCGTAGTTCTAGCGATGGGAGTTCACTTAAAACTCACCAAATGACTCCTCCCACCATAATATGATGATGCCCAAGTTTTGGGCTCGATCGGAAATCAATAAGGGTAAGAAACTGGACAATTCAGGTTCCATATAGGAGTGGTTGGTGTATTCCGTAGTTCTGGCGATTGGATTTCACTCAAAACTCACCAAACGACTCCTCCCACCATATTATGTTGTTGCCCAAGTTTTGGGCTCGATCGGAAATCCATAGGTGTAAGACATTGAACAATTCGAGTTGAAAGGCAGTTCGTTCCTTGTAGGAGTGGTTGGTGTATTCCGTAGTTCTAGCGATTGGATTTCAATCAAAACTCACCAAATGACTTCTCCCACTATATTATGTTGTTGCCCAAGTTTTGGGTTCGATCGGAAATCCATAGGTGTAAGAAATTGGACAATTCAAGTTGAATGGCAGTTCGTTCCGAATTGGAGTGGTTGGAGTATTGCGTAGTTCTAGCGATTGGATTTCACTCAAAACTCACCAAATGACACCTCCCACCATATTATGATGATGCCCACGTTTTGGGATCGATGTGAAATCCATGGGGGTAACAAATTGGACAATTCAGGTTCAAAGGCAGTTCGTTCCTTATAGGAGTGGTGGGCGCTGGTGTATTCCGTAGTTCTAGCGATTGGATTTCTCTCAAAACTCACCAAATGACTCCTCCCACCATATTATGGTGATGCCCAAGTTTTGGGCTCGATCGGAAATCAATAGGGGTAAGAAATTGGACAATTCAGGTTCAAAGGCAGTTCGTTCCTTATAGGAGTGGTTGGTGTATTTCGTAGTTCTAGCGATTGGATTTCTCTCAAAACTCACCAAATGACTCCTCCCACCATATTATGGTGATGCCCAAGTGTTGGGCTCGATCGGAAATCAATGGGGGCAAGAAATTGGACAATTCAGGTTCAAAGGCAGTTCGTTCCTTATTGGAGTGGTTGATGTATTCCGTAGTTCTAGCGGTTGGATTTCACTCAAAAGTCACCAAATGACTCCACCCAGCAAATTATGATGATGCCCAAGTTTTGGGCACGATTGGAAATCAATAGGGGTAAGAAATTGGACAATTCAGGTTCAAAGGCAGTTCGTTCCTTATAGGAGTGGTTGGTGTATTCTGTCGTTCTAGCGATTGGATTTCACTCAAAACTCACCAAATGATTCCTCCCACCATACTATGATGATGCCCAAGTTTTGGCTCGATCGGAAATCAATAGGGGTAAGAAATTGGATAATTAAGGTTGAAAAGCAGTTCGTTCCTTATAGGAGTGGCTGGTGTATTCCGTAGTTCTAGCGATTGGATTTCACTCAAAACTCACCAAATGACTCATCCCACCATATTATGTTGATGCCCAAGTTTTGGGCTCGATCGGAAATCAATAGGGGTAAGAAATTGGACAATTCAGGTTCAAAGGCAGTTCTTTTCTTATAGGAGTGGTTGGTGCATTGCATAGTTCTAGTGATTGGATTTCACTCAAAACTCACCAAATGACTCCTCCCACCATATTATGATGATGCCCAAGTTGTGGGCTCGATCGGAAATCAATAGGGGTATGAAATTGGACAATTCAGGTTCACAGGCAGTTCGTTCCTTATAGGAGTGGTTGGTGTATTCCGTAGTTCTAGTGATTGGATTTCACTCAAAACTCACCAAATGAATCCTCCCACCATATTATGATGATGCCCAAGTTTTGGGATCGATCGGAAATCAATAGGGGTAAGAAATTGGACAATTCAGGTTCAAAGGCAGTTCGTTCCTTGTAGGAGTGGTTGGTGTATTCCGTAGTTCAAGCGATCGGATTTCACTCAAAACTCAACAAATGACTCCTCCCACCATATTATGATGATGCCCAAGTTTTGGGCTCGATCGGAAATCCATAGGGGTAAGAAATTGGACAATTCAAGTTCGCAGGCAGTTCGTTCCGAATTGGAGTGGTTGGTGTATTCCGTAGTTCAAGCTATCGGATTTCACTCAAAACTCAACAAATGTCTCCTCCCACCATATTATGATGATGCCCAAGTTGTGGGCTCGATCGGAAATCAATAGGGGTAAGAAATTGGACAATTCAGGTTCAAAGGCAGTTCCTTCCTTGTAGGAGTGGTTGGTGCATTGCATAGTTCTAGCGATTGGATTTCCCTCAAAACTCACCAAATGACTCCTCCCACCATATTATGATGATGCCCAAGTTTTGGGCTCGATCGGAAATCAATAGAAGTAAGAAATTGGACAATTCAGGTTCAAAGGCAGTTCGTTCCTTATAGGAGTGGTTGGTGCGTTCCGTAGTTCTAGCGATTGGATTTCACTCAAAACTCACCAAATGACTCGTCCCACCATATTTATGATGATGCCCAAGTTGTGGGCTTGATCGGAAATCAATAGGGGTATGAAATTGGAGAATTCAGGTTCAAAGCCAGTTCGTTCCTTATAGGAGTGTTTGGTGTATTCCGTAGCTCTAGCGATTGGATTTCACTCTAAACTCACCAAATGAATCCTCCCACCAAATTATGTTGATGCCCAAGTTTTGGGCTCGATCGGAAGTCAATAGGGGTAAGAAATTGGACAATTCAGGTTCAAAGGCAGTTCGTTCCTTATAGGAGTGGTTGGTGTATTCCGTAGTTCTAGCGATCAGATTTCACTCAAAACTCACCAAATGACTCCTCCCACAATATTATGACGATGCCCAAGTTTTGGGCTCGATCGGAAATCCGTAGGGGAAAGAAATTGGACAATTCAAGTTCGAAGACAGTTCGTTCCGAATTGGAGTGGTTGGTGTATTGCATAGTTCTAGCGATTGGATTTCCCTCAAAACTCACCAACTGACTCCTCCTACCATTGATAAGTTTATAATTGTATATCATTTTGTACCTCTTTAGCTTATGATTTTGTTATGTTATTGAGTTAAACTTGTGCTTTTAATCCCTCTTCTGTTTGTCATTCAGTTCATTGGGCCTTAGGTAGCAATCGTGGCTTTGGATAAGAAGAGTTGCAAAGGGGTGCAAAAACAAGCAGACTGAGTTAGCAATTCATTTCGGACTTGATCGGAAATCAACAGGGGTAAGAAATTGGACAATTCAGGTTCAATGGAAGTTCGTTCCTTGTAGGAGTGGTTGGTGCATTCCTCAGTTCTAGCGATTGGATTTCACTCAAAACTCACCAAATGACTCCTCCCACGATATTATGATGACGCCCAAGTTTTGGCAGGATCGGAAATCAATAGGGGTAAGAAATTGGACAATTCAGGTTCAAAGGCAGTTCGTTCCTTATAGGTGTGGTTGGAGTATTCCGTAGTTATAGCGATTGGATTTCACTCAAAACTCACCAAATGACTCCTCCCACCATATTATGATGATGCCAAAGTTTTGGGCTCGTTCGGAAATCCATAGGGGTAAGAAATTGGACAATTCAAGTTCGAAGGCAGTTCGTTCCGAATTGGAGTGGTTGGTGTATTGCATAGTTCTAGCGATTGGATTTCACTCAAAACTCACCAAATGACTTCTCCCACCATATTATGATGATGCCCAAGTTGTGGGCTCGATCGGAAATCAATAGGGGTATGAAATTGGACAATTCAGGTTCAAAGGCAGTTCGTTCCTTTTAGGAGTGGTTGGTGTATTCCGTAGTTCTACCGATTGGGTTTCACTCAAAACTCACCAAATGAATCCTCCCATCATATTATGATGATGCCCAAGTTTTGGGCTTGATCGGAAATCAATAGGGGTAAGAAATTGGACACTTCAGGTTCAAAGACAGTTCGTTCCTTATAGTAGTGGTTGGTGTATTCCGTAGTTCTAGCGATCGGATTTCACTCAAAACTCACCAAATGACTCCTCCCACAATATTATCATGATGCCCAAGTTTTGGGCTCGATCGGAGATCCATAGGGGTAAGAAATTGGACAATTCAAGTTCGAAGACAGTTCGTTCCGAATTGGAGTGGTTGGTGTATTGCATAGTTCTAGAGATTGGATTTCCCTCAAAACTCACCAAATGACTCCTCCCACCATATTACGATGATGCCCAAGTTTTGGGCTCGATCGGAAATCAATAGGGGTAAGAAATTGGACAATTCAAGTTCAAAGGCTGTTCGTTACTTATAGGAGTGGTTGGTGTATTCCGTAGTTCTAGCGATTGGATTTCACTCAAAACTCACCAAGTGACTCCTCCCACCATATTATGATGATGCCCAAGTTTTGGGCTCGATCGGAAATCAATAGGGGTAAGAAATTGGACAATTCAAGTTTAAAGGCTCTTCGTTCCTTATAGAAGTGGTTGGTGTATTACGTAGTTCTAGCGATTGGATTTCACTCAAAACTTACCAAATGACTCCTCCCACCATATTATGATGATGCCCAAGTTTTGGGCTCGATCGGAAATCAATAGGCCTAAGAAATTGGACAATTCAGGTTCAAAGACAGTTTGTTCATTATAGGTGTGGTTGGTGTATTCCGTAGTTCTAGCGATTGGATTTCACTCAAAACTCACCAAATGACTCCTCCCACCATACTATGATGATGCCAAAGTTTTGGGCTCGATCGGAAATCCATAGGGGTAAGAAATTGGACAATTCAAGTTCGAAGGCAGTTCGTTCCGAATTGGAGTGGTTGGTGTATTCCGTAGTTCTAGCGATTGGATTTCACTCAAAACACACCAAATGACTCCTCCCACCATATTATGATGATGCCCAAGTTTTGGGCTCGATCGGAAATCAATAGGGGTAAGAAATTGGACAATTCAGGTTCAAAGGCAGTTCGTTCCATATAGGAGTGGCTGGTGTATTCCGTAGTTCTAGCGATTAGATTTCACTCAAAACTCACCAAGTGACTCTTCCCACCATATTATGATGATGCCCAAGTTTTGGGCTCGATCGGAAATCAATAGGGGTAAGAAATTCGACAATTCAGGTTCAAAGGCAGTTCGTTCCTTATAGGAGTGGCTGGTGTATTCCGAAGTTCTAGCGATTGGATTTCACTCAAAACTCTCCAAATGACTCCTCCCACCATATTATGATGATGCCCAAGTTTTGGGCTCGATCGGAAATCAATTGGGGTAAGAAATTGGACAATTCATGTTCATAGGCAGTTCGTTCCTTATAGGAGTGGTTGGTGTATTCCGTAGTTCTAGCGATTGGATTTCACTCAAAACTCACCACATGACTCCTTCCACAATATTATGATGATGCCCAAGTTTTGGGCTCGATCGGAGATCCATAGGGGTAAGAAGTTGGACAATTCAAGTTCGAAGACAGTTCGTTCCGAATTGGAGTGGTTGGTGTATTGCATTGTTCCAGGGATTGGATTTCCCTCAAAACTCACCAAATGACTCCTCCCACCGTATGATGATGATGCGCAAGTTTTGGGCTCGATCGGAAATCAATAGGGGTAAGAAATTCGACAATTCAAGTTCAAAGGCTGTTCGTTCCTTATAGGAGTGGTTGGTGTATTCCGTAGTTCTAGCGATTGGATTTCACTCAAAACTCACCAAGTGACTCCTCCCACCATATTATGATGATGCCCAAGTTTTGGGCTCGATCGGAAATCAATAGGGGTATGAAATTGGACAATTCAAGTTTAAAGGCTGTTCGTTCCATATAGAAGGGGTTGGTGTATTCCGTAGTTCTAGCGATTGGATTTCACTCAAAACTTACCAAAAGACTACTCCCACCATATGATGATGATGCCCAAGTTTTGGGGTCGATCGGAAATCCATAGGGGTATGAAATTTGATAATTCAAGTTCGTAGGCAGTTCGTTCCGAATTAGAGTGGTTGGTGTATTCCGTAGTTCTAGCGATTGGATTTAACTCAAAACACTCCAAATGACTCCTCCCACCATATTATGATGATGCCCAAGTTTTGGGCTCGATCGGAAATCAATAGGGGTAAGAAATTGGACAATTCAGGTTCAAAGACAGTTCGTTCATTATAGGTGTGGTTGGTGTATTCCATAGTTCCAGCGATTGTATTTCAATCAAAACTCCCCAAATGACTCCTCCCACCATATTATGATGATGCCAAAGTTTTGGCTCGATCGGAAATCCGTAGGGGTAAGAAATTGGACAATTCAAGTTCGAAGGCAGTTCGTTCCGAATTGGAGTGGTTGGTGTATTCCGTAGTTCTAGAGATTGGATTTCACTCAAAACTCACCAAATGACTCCTCCCACCATATTATGATGATTCCCAAGTTTTGGGCTCGATCGGAAATCAATAGGGGTAAGAAATTGGACAATTCAAGTTTAAAGGCTGTTCGTTCCTTATAGAAGAGGTTGGTGTATTCCGTAGTTCTAGCGATTGGATTTCACTCAAAACTTACCAAAAGACTACTCCCACCATATGATGATGATGCCCAAGTTTTGGGCTCGATCGGAAATCAATAGGGGTAAGAAATTGGACAATTCAAGTTCAAAGGCTGTTCGTTCCTTATAGGAGTGGTTGGTGTATTCCGTAGTTCTAGCGATTGGATTTCACTCAAAACTCACCAAGTGACTCCTCCCACCATATTATGATGATGCCCAAGTTTTGGGCTCGATCGGAAATCAATAGGGGTAAGAAATTGGACAATTCAAGTTTAAAGGCTGTTCGTTCCTTATAGAAGAGGTTGGTGTATTCCGTAGTTCTAGCGATTGGATTTCACTCAAAACTTACCAAAAGACTACTCCCACCATATTATGATGATGCCCAAGTTTTGGCCTCGATCGGAAATCAATAGGGGTAAGAAATTGGACAATTCAAGTTCAAAGGCAGTTCGTTCCTTATAGGAGTGGTTGGTGTATTCCGTAGTTCTAGCAATTGGATTTCGATCAAAACTCACCAAATGACTCCTCCCACCATATTACGATGATGCCCAAGTTTTGGGCTCGATCGGAAATCCATAGGGGTTTGAAATTGAACAATTCAAGTTCGTAGGCAGTTCGTTCCGAATTGGAGTGGTTAGTGTATTGCAAAGTTCTTGCGATTGGATTTCACTCAAAAATAACCAAATGACTCCTCCCCCCATATTATGATGATGCCCAAGTTTTGGGGTCTATCGGAAATCCATAGGGGTATGAAATTGGATAATTCAAGTTCGTAGGCAGTTCGTTCCGAATTAGAGTGGTTGGTGTATTCCGTAGTTCTAGCGATTGGATTTAACTCAAAACACTCCAAATGACTCCTCCCACCATATTATGATGATGCCCAAGTTTTGGGCTCGATCGGAAATCAATAGGGGTAAGAAATTGGACAATTCAGGTTCAAAGATAGTTCGTTCATTATAGGTGTGGTTGGTGTATTCCGTAGTTCTAGCGATTGGATTTCACTCAAAACTCACCAAATGACTCCTCCCACCATATTATGATGATGCCCAAGTTTTGGGCTCGATCGGAAATCAATATGGTCAAGAAATTGGACAATTCAGAATCAAAGGCAGTTCGTTCCTTATGGGAGTGGTTGGTGTATTCCGTAGTTCTAGCGACTGGATTTCACTCAAAACTCTCCAAATGACTCCTCCCACCATATTATGATGATGCAAAAGTTTTGGGCTCGATCGGAAATCAGTAGGGGTAAGAAATTGGACAATTCAGGTTGAAAGGCAGTTCGTTCCTTATAGGAGTGGCTGGTGTATTCCGTAGTTCTAGCGATTGGATTTCACTCAAAACTCACCAAATGACTCCTCCCACCATATTATGATGATGCCCAGGTTTTGGGCTCGATCGGAAATCCATAGGGGTAAGAAATTGGACAATTCATGTTCGAAGACAGTTCGTTCTGAATTGGAGTGGTTGGTGTATTGCACAGTTCTAGCGATTGGATTTCACTAAAAACTCACCAAATGACTCCTCCCACCATATTATGATGATGCCCAAGTTTTGGGCTCGATCGGAAATCAATAGGGGTAAGAAATTGGACAATTCAGGTTCAAAGGCAGTTCGTTCCATATAGGAGTGGCTGGTGTATTCCGTAGTTCTAGCGATTAGATTTCACTCAAAACTCACCAAGTTACTCCTCCCACCATATTATGATGGTGCCCAAGTTTTGGGGTCGATCGGAAATCAATAGGGGTAAGAAATTCGACAATTCAAGTTCAAAGGCAGTTCGTTCCGTATAGGAGTGGCTGGTGTATTCCGTAGTTCTAGCGATTGGATTTTACTCAAAACATCACCAAATGACTCCTCCCACCATATGATGATGATGCCCAAGTTTTGGGCTCGATCGGAAATCTATAGGGGTAAGAAATTGGACAATTCATGTTCAAAGGCAGTTCGTTCCTAATAGGAGTGGCTGGTGTATTCCGTAGTTCTAGTGATTGGATTTCACTCAAAACTCACCAAATGACTCCTCCCACCATATTATGATGATGCCCAAGTTTTGGTCTCGATCGGAAATCAATAGGGGTAAGAAATTGGACAATTGAAGTTCAAAGGCAGTTCGTTCCTTATTGGAGTGGTTGGTGTATTCCGTAGTTCTAGCGATTGGATTTCCCTCAAAACTCAACAAATGACTCCTCCCACCATATTATGATGATGCCCAGGTTTTGGGCTCAATCAGAAATCAATAGGGGTAAGAAATTGGACAATTCAGTTTCGAAGGCAGTTCGTTCCTTATTGGGGTGGTTGGTGTATTCCGTAGTTCTAGCGATTGGATTTCACTCAAAACTCACCAAATTACTCCTCCCACCATATTATGATGATGCCCTAGTTTTGGGCTCGATCGGAAATCAATAGGGGTAAGAAATTGGACAATTCAGGTTCAAAGGCAGTTCGTTCCTTATAGGAGTGGTTGGTGTATTCCGTAGTTCTAGCGATTGGATTTCACTCAAAACTCACCAAATGACTCCTCCCACCATATTATGATGATGCCCAAGTTTTGGGCTCGATCGGAAATCAATAAGGGTGAGAAATTGGACAAGTCAGGTTCAAAGGCAGTTCGTTCCTTATAGGAGTGGTTGGTGTATTCCGTAGTTCTAGCGATTGGATTTCATTCAAAACTCACCAAATGACTCCTACCACCATATTATGATGATGCCAAAGTTTTGGGCTCGATCGGAAATCCATAGGTGTAAGAAATTGGAAAATTCAAGTTCGAAGGCAGTTCGTTCCGAATTGGAGTGGTTGGTGGATTGCATTGTTCTAGCGATTGGATTTCACTCAAAACTCACCAAATGACTCCTCCCACCATATTATGATGTTTCCCAAGTTTTGGGCTCGATCGGAATTCAATAGGGGTAAGAAATTGGACAATTCAGGTTCGAAGGCAGTTCGTTCCTTATAGGAGTGGTTGGTGTATTCCGTAGTTCTAGTGATCGGATTTCACTCAAAACTCACCAAATGACTCCTCCCACCATATTATGATGTTGCCAAAGTTTTGGGCTCGAACGGAAATCCATAGGGGTAAGAAATTGGACAATTCAAGTTCGAAGGCAGTTCGTTCCGAATTGGAGTGGTTTGTGTATTGCAGAGTTCTGGCGATTAGATTTCACTCAAAACTCACCAAATGACTCCTCCCACCATATTATGATGATGTCCAAGTTTTGGGCTCAATCGGAAATCAGTAGGGGTAAGAAATTGGACAATTCAGGTTCAAAGGCAGTTCGTTCCTTATAGGAGTGGTTCGTGTATTCCGTAGTTCTAGCGATTTGATTTCACTCAAAACGCACCAAATGACTCCTCCCACCATATTATGATGATGCCCAAGTTTTGGGCTCAATCGGAAATCCATAGGCGTAAGAAATTGGACAATTCAAGTTCAAAGGCAGTTCGTTCTGAATTGGAGTGGTTGGAGTATTGCGTAGTTCTAGCGATTGGATTTCACTCAAAACTCACCAAATGACTCCTCCCACCATATTATGATGATGCCCACGTTTTGGGATCGATGTGAAATCCATGGGGGTAAGAAATTGGACAATTCAGGTTCAAAGGCAGTTCGTTCCTTATAGAAGTGGTGGGCGCTGGTGTATTCCGTAGTTCTAGCGATTGGATTTCTCTCAAAACTCACCAAATGACTCCTCCCACCGTATTATGATGATGCCCAAGTTTTGGGCTCGATTAGAAATCAATAGGTGTAAGAAATTGGACAATTCAGGTTCAAAAACAGTTCGTTCCTTATAGGAGTGGTTGGTGTAATCTGTAGTTCTAGTGATTGAATTTCACTGAATTCTAACCAAAAGACTCCTCCCACCATATTATGATGCTGCCCAAGTTTTGGGCCCGATCGGAAGTCCAATGGGGTAAGAAATTGGACAATTCAAGTTCGAAGACAGTTCGTTTCGAATTGGAGTGGTTGGTTTATTGCATAGTTCTAGCGATTGGATTTCTCTCAAAACTCACCAAATGACTCCTCCCACCATATTATGGTGATGCCCAAGTGTTGGGCTCGATCGGAAATCAATGGGGGCAAGAAATTGGACAATTCAGGTTCAGAGGCAGTTCGTTCCTTATTGGAGTGGTTGATGTATTCCGTAGTTCTAGTGGTTGGATTTCACTCAAAAGTCACCAAATGACTCCTCCCAGCAAATTATGATGATGCCCAAGTTTTGGGCACGATTGGAAGTCAATCGGGGTAAGAAATTGGACAATTCAGGTTCAAAGGCAGTTCGTTCCTTATAGGAGTGGTTGGTGTATTCTGTCGTTCTAGCGTTTTGATTTCACTCAAAACTCACCAAATTATTCCTCCCACCATATTATGATGATGCCCAAGTTTTGGGCTCGATCGGAAATCAATAGGGGTAAGAAATTGGATAATTAAGGTTGAAAGGCATTTCGTTCCTTATAGGAGTGGCTGGTGTATTCCGTAGTTCTAGCGATTGGATTTCACTCAAAACTCACCAAATGACTCATCCCACCATATTATGTTGATGCCCAAGTTTTGGGCTCGATCGGAAATCAATAGGGGTAGGAAACTGGACAATTCAAGTTCAAAGGCAGTTCGTTCCTTCCATGTAGGAGTGGTAGGTGTATTCTGAAATTGTTGCGTTTGGATTTCACACAAAACTCACCAAATGACTCCTCCCACCATATTATGATGATGCCCAAGTTTTGGGCTCGATCGGAGATCCATAGGTGTAAGAAATTGGACAATTCAAGTTCAATGGCAGTTTGTTCCTTATAGGAGCGGTTGGTGTATTCCGTAGTTCTACCGATTGGATTTCCCCCAAAACTCACCAAATGACTCCTCCCACCACATTATGATGATTCCCAAGTTTTGGGCTCGATCTGAAATCAATAGGGGTAAGAAAGTGGACAATTCAGGCTCAAAGACAGTTCGTTCCTTGTAGGCGTGCCTGTTGAGCCTATTCCTAACAACTAAAATGAGTTTTTAAAAATAGCAACGTCAATTCTCGCAAGTGCACGAACCATTTATAGTATAGCTTATGTAAATACGAGGTCGATCCCACGGAGAATGGTAACGTGGTTACAAGTTAAACTACTAGAATGCTGGAAAAACAGAAAACAAAGAAACAAACTAACTAACAAATGGCAAGGTTTTGGACAGAATCCTAGCACCACACACGCACTCGAAATGGGGGTTTTGTTGTCGAAATGAAAACAAGATAATGAAATGGAAGTGCTGGACAGTAACAATGGCAGCAATCAACAAGTTGTGAAACAATGATTGAGAAGTGTTAGAGCCTTGGAATCTACCACTAGTGTTCCTATCCAAGTTATGAATGCATAGAAATTGACTCAAGCTCATCAACAATAGATTATCGCATACAAGCCTATGGTATCTAGGTGCAGGATGCATGATTCTCCTAAGGCATGTGATTGTGCATGGTATCTACACAATACGTGATCTCTAATATGCAACCTAAGCATGGTATCTACTTAGAATAAAGCATACAAGAGTCATTAAGTTCCTTGAGAATATGATAATCACACAAGTCCTAGAACATGGTATCTGTCCTAGTCAACCTATGGTTATTAACCCCTTGAATGATTCTTAGGCCATTCATGTGTTGCTTGTGAAAGGAGAGTAGAATTGGTGAATCTAAACCCCTTCCCAACTTGTGCTAGATGCATAAAATCCTAGTTAGCTACTCCAAGAAAACATACATCAAGCACATAATAAGCTGGAGATTAACAACTTGGCAATGAAAGCAAGAAAATCAATTAACTATGAAATCATCCATAACATTGAATATTCATGACTAGGGCTTCATCCTAAGCCCTAACTAAATGGATTAGTTAAACATAACTATGAATACAGAAAATAAGAAATACATAGATAGAATAAAGAGAATAGAAGAACTAGTTGGTGGCAGCAAGGTAGTTCCCAGGACAGCTCCAAGCTCTCCCTCCTTTGCAGCTAGCTCTCTTCTCTCTTTGTGGTGAATCTGAATGTGTGTGAGAGTAATGGATGAAGTGGATGTATGTGTCTAACTCTCTTTTTTTTTTTTTTCCCTTGTGAATGAGCTGCAACTCTCTATTTATAGACTGCCAATTCGTCCTCCCCTAAGCTGGTGTAGACAGCCCACCAGAAATCCTGGAAACTGTTCCTTGATTTGTGCAAACATGTTTCCCCATAATTAAGCATGCCTTGTTTTGCTCCTTGAGACTTCCAATGCTGAAATGCCTCCCTAATTTGCTCAACATGTTTGTCTAAAGTCAGGTACAGCTCATTAGAGGCACAAGGCTCAAAGGAGGTGTGGAACACAAGGCTTATTAGCTGACAGCTGCATATTAAAATCCTCCTGAGCATGGTTCAGTGTTTGACGGGCTAAGGACTCCATATATGTCCAATTGGGCTGCATTTTGGATATGTTATACTAGACACCAATCTGAACAACTTCTATGAAGGACGTCTCCTCATTTGAGTTGTGTAAGTTGCTGAAATGAGGCTTGCAAGATGACCTACGAAGCTGGACTGACAAGGAGAGTGTGGCCCAAATTGGGTCTGTCTTTAAGTTTATATTCCTCTTGTGCCAATCAGCCCTTAATATGCATGGATTGTGTCAAATGTGATCTCTTGCTGTCTTAACCTACAAAACACACAAACATAGGTAAGTGACTCAAAACAAAGAGAAACTAAACAAAATCACTAAGTAAAGAAGGCATGCAAATGTGTGAAATTATGAACATATCAGTGACTGGTGTATTCCGCAATTCTAGCGATTGGATTTCACTCAGAACTCACCAAATGACTCCTCCCACCATATTATGACGATGCCCAAGTTTTGGGCTCGATCGCAAATCAATAGGTGTAAGAAATTGGACAATTCAAATTCGAAGGCAGTTCGTTCCGAATTGGAGTGGTTGGTGTATTGCATAGTTCTAGCGATTGGATTTCCCTCAAAACTCACCAAATTCTCCTCCCACCATATTATGATGATGCCCAAGTTTTGGGCTCAATCGGAAATCAATAGGGGTAAGAAATTGGACAATTCAGTTTCAAAGGCAGTTCGTTCCATATAATAGTGGTTGGTGTATTCCGTAGTTCTAGTGATTGGATTTCACACAAAACTCTCCAAATGACTCCTCCCACCATATTATGATCATGTCCAAGTTTTGCGGTCGATCGGAAATCAATAGGGGTAAGAAATTGGACAATTCAGGTTCAAAGGCAGTTCGTTCCTTATAGGAGTGGTTTTTGTATTCCGTAGTTATGGTGATCGGATTTCACTCAAAACTCACCAAATGACTCCTCCCACCATATTATGATGATGCCCAAGTTTTGGGCTCGATCGGGAATCCATAGGGGTAAGATATTGGACAATTCAAGTTCGAAGACAGTTCGTTCCAAATTGGAGTGGTTGGTTTATTGCATAGTTTTAGCGATTGGATTTCACTCAAAACCCACCAATTGACTCCTCCCACCATATTATGATGATGCCCAAGTTTTGGGATCGATCGGAAATCAATTGGGGTAAGAAATTGGACAATTCAGGTTCAAAGGCTGTTCGTTTCTTATAGGAGTGGTTGGTGTATTCCGTAGTTCTAGCGATTGGATTCACTCAAAACACGCCAAATGACTCCTCCCACCATATTATGATGATGCCCAAGTTATGGGCTCGATCGGAAATCAATAGGGGTAAGAAATTGGACAATTCAAGTTCAAAGGCAGTTCGTTCCTTATAGGAGTGGTTGGAGTATTCCGTAGTTCTAGCGATTGGATTTCACTCAAAACTGACCAAATGACTCCTCCCACCATATTATGATGATGCCCAAGTTTTGGGCTCGTTCGGAAATCAATAGGGGTAAGAAATTGGACAATTCAGGTTCATATGCAGTTCGTTCCGTATAGGAGTGGTTGGTGTATTCCGTAGTTCTAGCGATTGGATTTCACTCAAAACTCACCAAATGACTCCTCCCACCATATTATGATGATGCCCAAGTTTTGGGTTCGATTGGAAATCAATAGGGCTATGAAATTAGACAATTCAGGTTCAAAGGCATTTCGTTCCTTATATGTGTGGCTGGTGTATTCCGTAGTTCTAGCGATTGGATTTCACTCAAAACTCACCAAATGACTCCTCCCAATATATTATGATGATCCCCATGTTTTGGGCTCGATCGGAAATCAATAGGGTTAAGAAATTGGACACTTCAGGTTCAAAGGCTGTTAGTTCCTTATAGGAGTGGTTGGTGTATTCCGAAGTTCAAGCGATTGGATTTCACTCAAAACTCACCAAATGACTCCTCCCACCAAATTATGTTGATGCCCAAGTTTTGGGCTCGATCGGAAATCAATAGGGGTAAGAAGTTGGACAATTCAGGTTCAAAGGCAGTTCGTTCCTTATAGGAGTGGCTGGTGTATTCCGTAGTTCTAGCGATTGGATTTCACTCAAAACTCACCAAATGACTCCTGCCAATATATTATGATGATCCCCATGTTTTGGGCTCGATCGGAAATCAATAGGGTAAGAAATTGGACAATTCAGGTTCATACGCAGTTCGTTCCGTATAGGAGTGGTTGGTGTGTTGCATAGTTCTAGCTATTGGATTTCACTGAAAACTCAACAAATGACTCCTCCCACCATATTATGATGATGTCCAAGTTTTGGGCTCAATCGGAAATCAGTAGGGGTAAGAAATTGGACAATTCAGGTTCGAAGGCATTTCGTTCCGAATAGGAGTGGTTGGTGTATTGCATAGTTCTAGCTATTGGATTTCACTGAAAACTCAACAAATGACTCCTCCCAATATATTATGATGATGCCCAAGTTTTGGGCTCGATCGGAAATCATTAGGGCTAAGAAATTGGACAATTCAGGTTCAAAGGCAGTTCGTTCCGAATAGGAGTGGTTGGTGTATTGCATAGTTCTAGCTATTGGATTTCACTGAAAACTCAACAAATGACTCCTCCCACCATATTATGATGATGTCCAAGTTTTGGGCTCAATCGGAAATCAGTAGGGGTAAGAAATTGGACAATTAAGGTTCGAAGGCAGTTCGTTCCTTATAGGAGTGGCTGGTGTATTCCGTAGTTCTACAGATTTGATTTCCCTCAAAACTCACCAAATGACTCCTCCCACAATATTATGATGATGCCCAAGTTTTGGGCTCGATCGGAAATCCGTAGGGGAAAGAAATTGGACAATTAAAGTTCGAAGACAGTTCGTTCCGAATTGGAGTGGTTGGTGTATTGCGTAGTTCTAGCGATTCGATTTCCCTCAAAACTCACCAACTAACTGCTCCCACCGTATTATGATGATGCCCAAATTTTGGGCTCGATCGGAAATCAATAGGGGTAAGAAATTGGACAATTCAAGTTCAAAGGTTGTTTGTTCCTTATAGGAGTGGTTGGTGTATTCCGTTGTTCTACCGATTGGATTTCACTCAAAACTCACCAAGTGACTCCTCCCACCATATTATGAAGATGCCCAAGTTTTGGGCTCGATCGGAAATCAATAGGGGTAAGAAATTGGACAATTCATGTTCAAAGGCTGTTCGTTCCATATAGGACTGGCTAGTGTATTCCGTTGTTCTAGCAATTAGATTTCACTCAAAACCCACCAAGTTACTCCTCCAACCATATTATGATGATGCCCAAGTTTTGGGCTCGATCGGAAATCAAAAGGGGTAAGAAATTCGACAATTCAAGTTGAAAGGCAGTTCGTTCCTTATAGGAGTGGTTGGTGTATTCCGTAGTTCTAGGGATTGGATTTCACTCAAAACTCACCAAATGACTCCTCCCACCATATTATTATGATGCCCAAGTTTTGGGCTCGATCGGAAATCCATTGGGGTAAGAAATTGGACAATTCAAGTTCGTAGGCAGTTCGTTCCGAATTGGAGTGGTTAGTGTATTGCATAGTTCCAGCAATTGGATTTTACCCAAAATTCACCAAATGATAACTCCCAAAATATTATGATGATGCCCAAGTTTTGGGCTCGATGGGAATCCGCAAATGTAAGAAATTGGACAATTCAAGTACAAAGGCAGTTCGTTCCGAATTGTAGTGGTTGGTGTATTACATAGTTCTAGCCATTGGATTTCACTGAAAACTCACCAAATGACTTCTCCCACCATATTATGATGATGCCCAAGTTTTGATCTCGATCGGAAATCTATAGGGGTAAGAAATTGGACAATTCTAGTTCGTAGGCAGTTCGTTCCGAATTGGAGTGGTTGGTGTATTGCATAGTTCTAGCGATTGGATTTCACTCAAAACTCACCAAATGACTCCTCCCACCATATTATGATGATGCCCAAGTTTTGATCTCGATCGGAAATCAATAGGGGTAAGAAATTGGACAATTCAGGTTAAAAGGCAGTTCGTTTCTAAGAGGTGTGGCTGGTGTATTCCATAGTTCTAGTGATTGGATTTCACTCAAAACTCACCAAATGACTCCTCCCACCATATTATGATGATGCCCAAGTTTTGGGCTCGATCGGAAATCAATAGGGGTAAGAAATTGGACAATTCAGGTCCAAAGGCATTTCGTTCCTTATAGGAGTGGTTGGTGTATTCCGTATTTCTAGCGATTGGATTTCACTCAAAACTCACCACATGACTCCTCCCACCGTATTATGATGATTCCCAAGTTTTGGGCTCGATCGGAAATCAATAGGGGTAATAAATTGGACAATTCAGGTTCAAAGGCTGTTCGTTCCTTATAGGACTGGTTGGTGTATTCCGTAGTTCTAGAGATTTGATTTCACTCAAAACTCACCAAATGACTCCTCCCACAATATTATGATGATGCCCAAGTTTTGGGCTCGATCGGAAATCCGTAGGGGAAAGAAATTGGACAATTCAAGTTCGAAGACAGTTCGTTCCGAATTGGAGTGGTTGGTGTATTGCGTAGTTCTAGCGATTCGATTTCCCTCAAAACTCACCAACTAACTGCTCCCACCGTATTATGATGATGCCCAAGTTTTGGGCTCGATCGGAAATCAATAGGGGTAAGAAATTGGACAATTCAAGTTCAAAGGTTGTTCGTTCCTTATAGGAGTGGTTGGTGTATTCCGTAGTTCTACCGATTGGATTTCACTCAAAACTCACCAAGTGACTCCTCCCACCATATTATGATGATGCCCAAGTTTTGGGCTCGATCGGAAATCAATAGGGGTAAGATATTGGACAATTCAGGTTCAAAGGCTGTTCGTTCCAGATAGGACTGGCTAGTGTATTCCGTAGTTCTAGCAATTAGATTTCACTCAAAACCCACCAAGTTACTCCTCCAACCATATTATGATGATGCCCAAGTTTTGGGCTCGATCGGAAATCAATAGGGGTAAGAAATTCGACAATTCAAGTTCAAAGGCAGTTCGTTCCTTATAGGAGTGGCTGGTGTATTCCGTAGTTCTAGCAAATGGATTTCACTCAAAATTTACCAAATGACTCCTCCCACCATATTATGATGATGCCCAAGTTTTGGGCTCGATCGGAAATCAATAGGGGTAAGAAATTGGACAATTCAGGTTCAAAGGCAATTCGTTCCGTATAGGAGTGGTTGGTGTATTCCATAGTTCTAGGGATTGGATTTCACTCAAAACTCACCAAATGACTCCTCCCACCATATTATGATGATGCCCAAGGTTTGGGCTCGATCGGAAATCCATAGGGGTAAGAAATTGGACAATTCAAGTTCGTAGGCAGTTCGTTTCGAATTGGAGTGGTTAGTGTATTGCATAGTTCCAGCAATTGGATTTTACCCAAAACTCACTAAATGATAACTCCCAAAATATTATGATGATGCCCAAGTTTTGGGCTCGATGGGAATCCGCAGATGTAAGAAATTGGACAATTCAAGTACAAAGGCAGTTCGTTCCGAATTGTAGTGGTTGGTGTATTACATAGTTCTAGCCATTGGATTTCACTGAAAACTCACCAAATGACTTCTCCCACCATATTATGATGATGCCCAAGTTTTGATCTCGATCGGAAATCTATAGGGGTAAGAAATTGGACAATTCTAGTTCGTAGGCAGTTCGTTCCGAATTGAAGTGGTTAGTGTATTGCATAGTTCTAGCGATTGGATTTCACTGAAAACTCACCAAATGACTCCTCCCACCATATTATGATGATGCCCAAGTTTTGATCTCGATCGGAAATCAATAGGGGTAAGAAATTGGACAATTCAGGTTAAAAGGCAGTTCGTTCCTAAGTGGAGTGGCTGGTGTATTCCATAGTTCTAGTGATTGGATTTCACTCAAAACTCACCAAATGACTCCTCCCACCATATTATGATGATGCCCAAGTTTTGGGCTCGATCGGAAATCAATAGGGGTAAGAAATTGGACAATTCAGGTCCAAAGGCATTTCGTTCCTTATAGGAGTGGTTGGTGTATTCCGTAGTTCTAGCGATTGGATTTCACTCAAAACTCACCACATGACTCCTCCCACCGTATTATGATGATTCCCAAGTTTTGGGCTCGATCGGAAATCAATAGGGGTAATAAATTGGACAATTCAGGTTCAAAGGCTGTTCGTTCCTTATAGGACTGGTTGGTGTATTCCGTAGTTCTAGCGATTGGATTTCACTCAAAATTTACCAAATGACTCCTCCCACCATATTATGATGATGCCCAAGTTTTGGGCTCGATCGGAAATCAATAGGGGTAAGAAATTGGACAATTTAGGTTCAAAGGCTGTTCGTTCCATATAGGAGTGGTTGGTGTATTCCGTAGTTCTAGCGATTGGATTTCACTCAAAACTCACCACATGACTCCTCCCACCGTATTACGATGATTCCCAAGTTTTGGGCTCGATCGGAAATCAATAGGGGTAATAAATTGGACAATTCAGGTTCAAAGGCTGTTCGTTCCTTATAGGACTGGTTGGTGTATTCCGTAGTTCTAGCGATTGGATTTCACTCAAAATTTACCAAATGACTCCTCCCACCATATTATGATGATGCCCAAGTTTTGGGCTCGATCGGAAATCAATAGGGGTAAGAAATTGGACAATTTAGGTTCAAAGGCTGTTCGTTCCATATAGGAGTGGTTGGTGTATTCCGTAGTTCTAGCGATTGGATTTCACTCAAAACTCACCAAATGACTCCTCCCAAGATATTATGATGATGCCCAAATTTTGGGTTCGATCGGAAATCAATAGGGGTAAGAAATTGGACAATTCAGGTTCATACGCAGTTCGTTCCGTATAGGAGTGGTTGGTGTATTCCGTAGTTCTAGCAATTGGATTTCACTCAAAACTCACCAAATGACTGCTCCCACCATATTATGATGATGCCGAAGTTTTGGGTTCGATCGGAAATCAATATGGCTATGAAATTGAACAATTCAGGTTCAAAGGCATTTCGTTCCTTATAGGTGTGGCTGGTGTATTGCGTAGTTCTAGCGATTGGATTTCACTCAAAACTCACCAAATGAGTCCTCCCAATATATTATGATGATGCACAAGTTTTGGGCTCGATCGGAAATCATTAGGGCTAAGAAATTGGACAATTCAGGTTCAAAGGCAGTTCGTTCCGAATTGGAGTGGTTGGTGTATTGCATAGTTCTAGCTATTGGATTTCACTGAAAACTCAACAAATGACTCCTCCCACCATATTATGATGATGTCCAAGTTTTGGGCTCAATCGGAAATCAGTAGGGGTAAGAAATTGGACAATTCAGGTTCGAAGGCAGTTCGTTCCTTTTAGGAGTGGCTGGTGTATTCCGTAGTTCTAGAGATTTGATTTCACTCAAAACTCACCAAATGACTCCTCCCACAATATTATGATGATGCCCAAGTTTTGGGCTCGATCGGAAATCCGTAGGGGAAAGAAATTGGACAATTCAAGTTCGAAGACAGTTCGTTCCGAATTGGAGTGGTTGGTGTATTGCGTAGTTCTAGCGATTCGATTTCCCTCAAAACTCACCAACTAACTGCTCCCACCGTATTATGATGATGCCCAAGTTTTGGGCTCGATCGGAAATCAATAGGGGTAAGAAATTGGACAATTCAAGTTCAAAGGTTGTTCGTTCCTTATAGGAGTGGTTGGTGTATTCCGTAGTTCTACCGATTGGATTTCACTCAAAACTCACCAAGTGACTCCTCCCACCATATTATGATGATGCCCAAGTTTTGGGCTCGATCGGAAATCAATAGGGGTAAGAAATTGGACAATTCAGGTTCAAAGGCTGTTCGTTCCAGATAGGACTGGCTAGTGTATTCCGTAGTTCTAGCAATTAGATTTCACTCAAAACCCACCAAGTTACTCCTCCAACCATATTATGATGATGCCCAAGTTTTGGGCTCGATCGGAAATCAATAGTGGTAAGAAATTCGACAATTCAAGTTCAAAGGCAGTTCGTTCCTTATAGGAGTGGCTGGTGTATTCCGTAGTTCTAGCAAATGGATTTCACTCAAAATTTACCAAATGACTCCTCCCACCATATTATGATGATGCCCAAGTTTTGGGCTCGATCGGAAATCAATAGGGGTAAGAAATTGGACAATTCAGGTTCAAAGGCAGTTCGTTCCGTATAGGAGTGGTTGGTGTATTCCATAGTTCTAGGGATTGGATTTCACTCAAAACTCACCAAATGACTCCTCCCACCATATTATGATGATGCCCAAGTTTTGGGCTCGATCGGAAATCCATAGGGGTAAGAAATTGGACAATTCAAGTTCGTAGGCAGTTCGTTCCGAATTGGAGTGGTTAGTGTATTGCTTAGTTCCAGCAATTGGATTTTACCCAAAACTCACTAAATGATAACTCCCAAAATATTATGATGATGCCCAAGTTTTGGGCTCGATGGGAATCCGCAGATGTAAGAAATTGGACAATTCAAGTACAAAGGCAGTTCGTTCCGAATTGTAGTGGTTGCTGTATTATATAGTTCTAGCCATTGGATTTCACTGAAAACTCACCAAATGACTTCTCCCACCATATTATGATGATGCCCAAGTTTTGATCTCGATCGGAAATCTATAGGGGTAAGAAATTGGACAATTCTAGTTCGTAGGCAGTTCGTTCCGAATTGGAGTGGTTAGTGTATTACATAGTTCTAGCGATTGGATTTCACTGAAAACTCACCAAATGACTCCTCCCACCATATTATGATGATGCCCAAGTTTTGATCTCGATCGGAAATCAGTAGGGGTAAGAAATTGGACAATTCAGGTTAAAAGGCAGTTCGTTCCTAAGAGGAGTGGCTGGTGTATTCCATAGTTCTAGTGATTGGATTTCACTCAAAACTCACCAAATGACTCCTCCCACAATATTATGACGATGCCCAAGTTTTGGGCTCGATCGGAAATCCGTAGGGGAAAGAAATTGGACAATTCAAGTTCGAAGACAGTTCGTTCCGAATTGGAGTGGTTGGTGTATTGCATAGTTCTAGCGATTGGATTTCCCTCAAAACTCACCAACTGACTCCTCCTACCATTGATCAGTTTATAATTGTATATCATTTTGTACCTCTTTAGCTTATGATTTTGTTATGTTATTGAGTTAAACTTGTGCTTTTAATCCCTTTTCTGTTTGTCATTCAGTTCATTGGGCCTTAGGTAGCAATGGTGGCTTTGGATAAGAAAAGTTGCAAAGGGGTGCAAAAACAAGCAGACTGAGTTAGCAATTCATTTCGGACTTATCTTTTTCATCTGAGCTTGGATTGGGCCAAATCACTTGTGTTTGGAAAGAGGAGATTCTGAACTGCAGGATGAACTACTCAAACATATCAATTGATGAAGCCAAGCCCAATCCGTGAGCCCATCAAATTGCACACCATGCTCAGGTTTGCAGCTGCCAACTGTTTTCCAGCAACCAAAAGAAAACCCATGTGAAGAAAGCTGGAGGTGCAGCAGCAAAAGAAGTATGGGATGAAAGTGATTCCAACCACACTACCATAGACAAGATGAAGTGAGAGTTATGGGTTGTATTAAAGGAGGAATGGTGGTGTTGGAATTCATCATGATGTTCCTCCCTCTTAGCCCTATAAATAGAGAAGTTCACAACCCCAAACACAATCAACCCCCACACAATTCACTCCAGCCATCCTCCACACTTCCATCATTCCATCAACACATCCAGAAATCATCCCCAAACATTCCCACAACCCCAAACACTCCAGAAATCAACCCAAGACTCTAAACTGCCCCAAATCCCCAAAATAGCTCCAGAAAGCCTCCCTTCCATTTCCCTACGAATTTCCTCTTTCTCAGCCATCATCACTCACCCAAACTCATCCCAAATCACCTCCATATCCTTCGTACATCCTTCTAGACGTGGAGAAGCTCTTGAAGAAGCATTGGACACCACAAGAACTTCAAAAAAGGGTTTCTTTTACTCTTATGGCTTTCATTATGTTTTCCCATTTCTGTTTTAGTTTCTTTTCCATTATGAGTAGCTAAATCCATAACTAGGGCTTCGATGTAACCTAACATGAATATTCTGGGTTTATAAGTTCGGAGTTTCAAGTTTGATTCATGATTCATGTTCTTATTCATTATGCTTATAAGTTAACATGCTTGTTTGAATGATTGATCACCATTACAACTTGTTTGTTAACTATCTTGGTTTGAATTAAGAGTAGACACCATGCTTTAATTCGAATTGAACTATGAATAGGAAGAGTATGTATGGACATTCGACAACAGGGATTAGATACATGCTTGGTTGTTTAAATTGTTCTTCTATGCTTAATGGGTTTCTAATGCTTAATTTTAGGTTAGACAACAAATGATCAAATTAGGGAATTAGGAACACAAGGTTAGAACCAGACACCATGGCCTAATCATATTTTAGCTAGAATCAATCTTTGAATCTGAATTAGACTTGTCACTTAACAACTTATAACCCAGAATTGAATTGTTATGGTGAATCGAATGCCCTAGTCTCCAATCCGTTTTCCAGCCCTTCAAAATCACTCTTTGTTACACTTGTTTATTTGCTTTCATTTGCAATTTCAGTTTGCTCACTTCTTTTCACAATCACAATCACTCTCACTTAAATTATGTTTTAGACTTAACTTCCTAACTACTTGAATTCAGTAATCTAAGTACATAACTAATTTGAACTTCTCAGTCTTCGTGGGCACGACCTCGTACTTGTCTTGCTATACTACTAATTGCACCGTACAATTACGAGTTAACATAACATTAACAACAACCATATTATGATGATGCCCAAGTTTTGGGCTTGATCGGAAATCAACAGGGGCAAGAAATTGGACAATTCAGGTTCAACGGCAGTTCGTTCCTTGTAGGAGTGGTTGGTGCATTCCTTAGTTCTAGCGATTGGATTTCACTCAAAACTCACCAAATGACTCCTCCCACGATATTATGATGACGCCCAAGTTTTGGCAGGATCGGAAATCAATAGGGGTAAGAAATTGGACAATTCAGGTTCAAAGGCAGTTCGTTCCTTATAGGTGTGGTTGGAGTATTCCGTAGTTGTAGCGATTGGATTTCACTCAAAACTCACCAAATGACTCCTCCCACCATATTATGATGATGCCAAAGTTTTGGGCTCGATCGGAAATCCATAGGGGTAAGAAATTGGACAATTCAAGTTCGAAGGCAGTTCGTTCCGAATTGGAGTGGTTGGTGTATTGCATAGTTCTAGCGATTGGATTTCACTCAAAACTCACCAAATGACTTCTCCCACCATATTATGATGATGCCCAAGTTGTGGGCTCGATCGGAAATCAATAGGGGTATGAAATTGGACAATTCAGGTTCAAAGGCAGTTCGTTCCTTATAGGAGTGGTTGGTGTATTCCGTAGTTCTACCGATTGGGTTTCACTCAAAACTCACCAAATGAATCCTCCCACCATATTATGATGATGCCCAAGTTTTGGGCTTGATCGGAAATCAATAGGGGTAAGAAATTGGACACTTCAGGTTCAATGACAGTTCGTTCCTTATAGGAGTGGTTGGTGTATTCCGTAGTTCTAGCGATCGGATTTCACTCAAAACTCACCAAATGACTCCTCCCACAATATTATCATGATGCCCAAGTTTTGGGCTCGATCGGAGATCCATAGGGGTAAGAAATTGGACAATTCAAGTTCGAAGGCAGTTCGTTCCGAATTGGAGTGGTTGGTGTATTGCATAGTTCTAGAGATTGGATTTCCCTCAAAACTCACCAAATGACTCCTCCCACCATATTACGATGATGCCCAAGTTTTGGGCTCGATCGGAAATCAATAGGGGTAAGAAATTGGACAATTCAAGTTCAAAGGCTGTTCGTTCCTTATAGGAATGGTTGGTGTATTCCGTAGTTCTAGCGATTGGATTTCAGTCAAAACTCACCAAGTGACTCCTCCCACCATATTATGATGATGCCCAAGTTTTGGGCTCGATCAGAAATCAATAGGGGTAAGAAATTGGACAATTCAAGTTTAAAGGCTGTTCGTTCCTTATAGAAGTGGTTGGTGTATTACGTAGTTCTAGAGATTGGATTTCACTCAAAACTTACCAAATGACTCCTCCCACCATATTATGATGATGCCCAAGTTTTGGGCTCGATCGGAAATCCATAGGGGTAAGAAATTGGACAATTCATGTTCGAAGACAGTTTGTTCCGAATTGGAGTGGTTGGTGTATTGCATAGTTCTAGCGATTGGATTTCACTCAAAACTCACCAAATGACTCCTCCCACCATATTATGATGATGCCCAAGTTTTGGGCTCGATCGGAAATAAATAGGGGTAAGAAATTGGACAATTCAGGTTCAAAGGCAGTTCGTTCCATATAGGAGTGGCTGGTGTATTCCGTAGTTCTAGCGATTAGATTTCACTCAAAACTCACCAAGTGACTCCTCCCACCATATTATGATGATGCCCAAGTTTTGGGCTCGATCGGAAATCAATAGGGGTAAGAAATTCGACAATTCAGGTTCAAAGGCAGTTCGTTCCTTATAGGAGTGGCTGGTGTATTCCGTTGTTCTAGCGATTGGATTTCCCTCAAAACTCACCAAATGACTACTCCCACCATATTATGACGATGCCCAAGTTTTGGGCTCGATCGGAAATCAATAGGGGTAAGAAATTGGACAATTCAGGTTCAAAGGCAGTTCGTTCCTTATAGGAGTGGTTGGTGCATTCATTACTTTTAGCGATTGGATTTCACTGAAAATTCACCAATGACTCCTCCCACCGTATTTTGATGACGCCCAAGTTTTGGGCTCGATCGGAAATCAATAGGGGTAAGAAATTGGGCAATTCAGGTTCAAAGGCAGTTTGTTCCTTATAGGAGTGGTTGGTGTATTGCTTAGTTCTAGCGATTGGATTTCACTCAAAACTCACCAAATGACTCCTCCCACCATATTATGATGATGCCCAAGTTGTGGGCTCGATCGGAAATCAATAGGGGTATGAAATTGGACAATTCAGGTTCAAAGGCAGTTCGTTCCTTATAGGAGTGGTTGGTGTATTCCGTAGTTCTAGCGAATTGATTTCACTGAAAACTCACCAAATGAATCCTCCCACCATATTATGATGATGCCCAAGTTTTGGGCTCGATCGGAAATCCATAGGGGTATGAAATTGGATAATTCAGGTTCGAAGGCTGTTCGTTCCATATAGGAACGGTTGGTGTATTCCGTAGTTCTAGCGATTGGATTTCACTCAAAACTCACCAAATGACTCCTCCAACCATATTATGATGATGCCCAAGTTTTGGGCTCGATCGGAAATCATTAGGGGTAAGAAATTGGACAATTCAGGTTCACAGGCAGTTCATTCCTTATAGGAGTGGCTGGTGTATTCCGTAGTTCTAGCGATTGGATTTAACACAAAACTCACCAAATGACTCCTCCCACCATATTATGATGATACCCCTGTTTTGGGCTCGATCGGAAATCAATAGGGGTAAGAAATTGGACAATTTAGGTTCAAAGGCAGTTCGTTCCTCATAGGAGTGGCTGGTGTATTCCGTAGTTCTAGCGATTGGATTTCACTCAAAACTCACCAAATGACTCCTCCCACCATGTTATGATGATGCCCCTGTTTTGGGCTCGATCGAAAATCAATAGGGGTAAGAAATTGGTCAATTCAGGTTCAAATGCACTTCGTTCCTTATAGGAGTGGCTGGTGTATTCCGTAGTCCTACCAGTTGGATTTCACTCAAAACGCACCAAATGACTCCTCCCACCGTATTATGATGATGCCCAAGTTTTGGGGTCGATCGGAAATCAATAGGGGTAAAAAATTGGACAATTCAGGTTGAAAGGCAGTTCGTTCGTTATAGGAGTGGTTGGGGTATTCCGTAGTTTTAAAGATTGGATATCATTCAAAACTCACCGAATGACTCCTCCCACCATATTATGATGATGCCCAAGTTTTGGGCTCGATCGGAAATCAATTGGGGTAAGAAATTGGACAATTCATGTTCAAAGGCAGTTCGTTCCTGATATGAGTGGCTGGTGTATTCCGTAGTTCTAGCGATTGGATTTCACTTAAAACTCACCAAATGATTCCTCCCACCATATTATAATGATGCCCAAGTTTTGGGCTCGATCGGAAATCGATAGGGGTAAGAAATTGGACAATTCAGGTTCAAAGGCAGTTCGTTCCATATAGGAGTGGTTGGTGTATTCCGTAGTTCTAGCGATTGGATTTCACTCAAAACTCACGAAATGACTCCTCCCACCATATTATGATGATGCCCAAGTTTTGGGCTCGATCGGAAATCAATAGGGGTAAGCAATTGGCCATTTCAAGTTCGAAGGCAGTTCGTTCCGAATTGGAGTAGTTGGTGTATTGTGTAGTTCTAGCGATTGGATTTCACTCAAAACTCACCAAATGACTCCTCCCACAATATTATGATGATGCCCAAGTTTTGGGCTCGATTGGAAATCAATAGGGGTAAGAAATTGGACAATTCTGGTTCAAAGGCAGTTTGTTCCTTATAGGAGTGGCTGGTGTATTCCGTAGTTCTAGTGATTGGATTTCACTCAAAACTCACCAAATGACTCCTCCCACCATATTATGATTATGCCCAAGTTTTGGGCTCGATCGGAAATCCATAGGGGTAAGAAATTGGAGAATTCAAGTTCGAAGGCAGTTCTTTCCGAATTGGAGTGGTTGGTGTATTGCATAGTTCTAGCGATAGGATTTCAATCAAAACTCACCAAATGACTCCTCCCATCATATTATGATGATGCCCCAGTTTTGGGCTCGATCGGAAATCAATAGGGGTAAGAAATTGGACAATTCAGGTTCAAACGCAGTTCGTTCCTTATAGGAGTGGTTGGTGTATTCCGTAGTTCTAGCGATTGGATTTCACTCAAAACTCACCAAATGACTCCTCCCACTATATTATGATGATGCCCAAGTGTTGGGCTCGATCGGAAATCCATAGGGTTAAGAATTTGGACCATTCAAGTTCGAAGGCAGTTCGTTCCGAATTGGAGTGGTTGGTGTATTGCATAGTTCTAGCGATTGGATTTCACTCAAAACTCACGAAATGACTCCTCCCACCATATTATGATGATGCCCAAGTTTTGGGCTCAATTGGAAATCCATAGGGGTAAGAAATTGGACAATTCATGTTCGAAGACAATTCGTTCCGATTTGGAGTGGTTGGTGTATTGCATAGTTCTAGCGATTGGATTTCACTCAAAACTCACCAAATGACTCCTCCCACCATATT
Source organism: Prunus yedoensis (assembly GCA_005406145.1). Lineage (NCBI taxonomy): Eukaryota > Viridiplantae > Streptophyta > Magnoliopsida > Rosales > Rosaceae > Prunus > Prunus yedoensis. The sequence continues at coordinate 1,612,298 of BJCG01002322.1, read as the reverse complement.
ATGATGATGCCCAAGTTTTGGGCTCGATCGGAAATCAATTGGGGTAAGAAATTGGACACTACAGGTTCGAAGGCAGTTCGTTCCTTATAGGAGTGGCAGGTGTATGCCGTAGTTCTAGTGATTGGATTTCTCTCAAAACTCACGAAATGACTCCTCCCACCATATTATGATGATGCCCAACTTTTGGGCTCGATTGGAAATCAATAGGGGTAAGAAATTGGACAATTCTGGTTCAAAGGCAGTTCGTTCCTTATAGGAGTGGCTGGGGTATTCCGTAGTTCTAGCGATTGGATTTCACTCAAAACTCACCAAATGACTCCTCCCACCATATTATGATGATGCCCAAGTTTTGGGCTCGATCGGAAATCAATAGGGGTAAGAAATTGGACAATTCAAATTGAAAGGCAGTACGTTCCTTATAGGAGTGGTTGGTGTATTCCGTAGTTCTAGCGATTGGATTTCACTCAAAACTCACCAAATGACTTCTCCCACCATATTATGTTGTTTCCCAAGTTTAGGGCTCGATCGGAGATCCATAGGTGTAAGAAATTTGACAATTCAAGTTCGCAGGCAGTTCGTTACGAATTTGAGTGGTTGGTGTATTGCACAGTTCTAGCAATTGGATTTCACTCAAAACTCACCAAATGACTCCTCCCACCATATTATGATGATGCCCAAGTTTTGGGCTCGATCGGAAATCAATAGGGGTAAGAGATTGGACAATTCAGGTTCAAAGGCAGTTCGTTCCATATAGGAGTGGTTGGTGTATTCTCTAGTTCTAGCGATTGGATTTCACTCAAAACTCACCAAATGACTCCTCCCACCATGTTATGATGATGCCCAAGTTTTGGGCTCGATCGGAAATCTATAGGGGTAAGAAATTGGACAATTCATGTTCAAAGGCAGTTCGTTCTTTATAGGAGTGGCTGGTGTATTCCGTAGTTCTTGCGATTCGATTTCACTCAAAACTCACCAAAAGACTCCTCCCACCATATTATGATGATGCCCAAGTTTTGGGCTCGATCGGAAATCAATAGGGGTAAGAAATTGGACAATTCTGGTTCGAAGGCTGTTCGTTCGTTATAGGAATGGTTGGTGTATTGCATAGTTCTAGCGATTCGATTTCACTCAAAACTCACCAAATGACTCCTCCCACCATATTATGATGATTCGCAAGTTTTGTGCTCGATCCGAAATCCATAGGGGTAAGAAATTGGACAATTCATGTTCGAAGGCAGTTCGTTCCGAATTGGAGGGGTTAGTGTATTGCATAGTTCTAGCGATTAGATTTCACTCAAAACTCACCAAATGACTCCTCCCACCATATTATGATGATTCCCAAGTTTTGGGCTCGATCGGAAATCCATAGGGGTAAGAAATTGGACAATTCAAGTTCGAAGGCAGTTCGTTCTGAATTGGTGTGGTTGGTGTATTGCATAGTTCTAGCTATTGAATTTCACTCAAAACTCACCAAATGACTCCTCCCACCATATAATGATGATTCCCAAGTTTTGGGCTCAATCAGAAATCCATAGGGGTAAGAAATTGGACAATTCAAGTTCGAAGGCAGTTCGTTCCAAATTGGAGTGGTCGGTGTATTGCATAGTTGTAGTGATTGGATTTCACTCAAAACTCGCCAAATGACTTCTCCCACCCTATTATGATGATTCCCAAGTTTTGGGCTCGATCGGAAATCAATATGGGTAAGAAATTGGACTTTTTAGGTTCAAAGACAGTTCGTTCCTTGTAGGAGTGGTTGGCGTATTCCGTAGTTCTAGCGATTGGATTTCACTCAAAACTCACCAAATGACATCTCCCACCGTATTATGTTGTTTCCCAAGTTTTGGGCTCGATCGGAGATCCATAGGTGTAAGAAATTGGACAATTCAAGTTGAAAGGCAGTTCGTTACGAATTGGAGTGGTTGGTGTATTGCACAGTTCTAGCAATTGGATTTCACTCAAAACTCACCAAATGACTCCTCCCACCATATTATGATGATGCCCAAGTTTTGGGCTCGATCGGAAATCAATAGGGGTAAGAAATTGGACAATTCAGGTTCAAAGGCAGTTCGTTCCTTATAGGAGTGGTTGGGGTATTCCGTAGTTCTAGCAATTGGATTTCACTCAAAACTCACCAAATGACTCCTCCTACCATATTATGTTGATGCCGAAGTTTTGAGCTCGATCGGAAATCAATAGGGGTAAGAAATTGGACAATTCATGTTCTAAGGATGTTCGTTCCTTATAGGAGTGGTTGGTGTATTCCGTAGTTCTAGCGATTGGATTTCTCTCAAAACTCACCAAATGACTCCTCCCACCATATTATGATGTTGCCCAAGTTTTGCGTTCGATCGGAAATCAATAGGGGTAAGAAATTGGACAATTCAGGTTCAAAGGCAGTTCGTTCCGAATTGGGTTGGTTGGTGTATTGCATAGTTCTAGCGATTGGATTTCACGCAAAACACACCGAATGACTCATCCCACCATATTATGATGATGCGCAAGTTTTGGGCTCGATCGGAAATCAATGGGGGTAAGAAATTGGACAATTCAGGTTCAAAGGCAGTTCGTTCCTTATAGGAGTGGTTGGAGTATTCCGTAGTTCTAGCGATTGGATTTCACTCAAAAGTCACCAAATGACTCCTCCCACCATATTATGATGATGCCCAAGTTTTGCGCTCGATCGGAAATCCGTAGGTGTGAGAAATTGGACAATTCAACTTCGAAGGCAGTTTGTTCCGAATTGGAGTGGTTGGTGTGTTGCATAGTTCTAGCGATTGGATTTCACTCAAAACTCACCAAATGACTCCTCCCACAATATTTTCACAATGCCCAAGTTTTGGGCTTGATCGGAAATCCATAGGTGTCAGAAATTGGACAATTCAAGTTCAAAGGCAGTTCGTTCCGAATTGGGTTGGTTGGTGTATTGCATAGTTCTAGCGATTGGATTTCACTCAAAACTCACCAAATGACTCCTCCCACCATATTATGATGTTGCCCAAGTTTTGGCCTCGATCGGAAATCTATAGGGGTAAGAAATTGGACAATTCAGGTTCAAAGGCAGTTCGTTCCTTATAGGAGTGGTTGGTGTATTCCGTCGTTCTAGCGATTGGTTTTCGCTCACAACACACCAAATGACTCCTCCCACCATATTATGATGATGCCCGGGTTTAGGGCTCGATCAAAAATGAATTGGGGTAAGAAATTGGACAATTCAGTTTCGAAGGCAGTTCGTTCCATATAGGAGTGGTTGGAGTATTCCGTAGTCCTAGCGATTGGATTTCACTCAAAACTTACCAAATGACTCCTCCCAACATATTAGGATGATGCCCAAGTTTTGAGCTCAATCGGAAATCAATAGGGATAAGAAATTGGACAATTCAGGTTGAAAGGCAGTTCGTTCCTTGAAGGAGTGCTTGGTGTATTCCATAGTTCTAGCGATTGGATTTCAATAAAAACTCACCAAATGACTTCTCCGACTATATTATGTTGTTGCCCAAGTTTTGGGGTCGATCGGAAATCCATAGGTGTAAGTAATTGGACAATTCAAGTTGAATGGCAGTTCATTTCGAATTGGAGTGGTCGGAGTATTGCGTAGTTCTAGCGATTGAATTTCACTCAAAACTCACCAAATGACTTCTCCCACCATATTATGTTGTTGCCCAAGTTTTGGGCTCGATCGGAAATCCATAGGTGTAGGAAATTGGACAATTCAGGTTGAAACGCAGTTTGTTCCTTATAGGAGTGGTTGTTGTATTCCGTGGTTCTAGCGATTGGATTTCACTCAAAACACACCAAATGACTCCTCCCACCATATTACGTTGATGCCCAAGTTTTGGGCTCGATCGGAAATCCATAGGGGTAAGAAATTGGACAATTCAGGTTCAAAGGCATTTCGTTCCTTAGAGGAGTGGTTGGTGTATTCCGTAGTTCTTGCGATTGGATTTCACTCAAAACTCACCAAATGACTACACCCACCATATTATGATGAAGCCCAAGTTTTGGGCTCGATCGGAAATCATTAGGGGTAATAATTGAACAATTCAGGTTCAAAGGCAGTTCGTTCCTTATAGGAGTGGCTGGTGTATTCCGTAGTTCTAGCAATTGGATTTCACTCAAAACTCACCAAATGACTCCTCCAATCATATTTTGATGATGCCCAAGTTTTGGGCTCGATCGGAAATCAATAGGGGTAAGAAATTGGACAATTCAGGTTCAAAGGCAGTTCGTTGCTTCCTTATAGGATTGGTTGGTGTATTTCGTTGTTCTAGCGACTGTATTTCACTCAAAACTCACCAAATGACTGCTCCCACCATATTATGATGATGCCCAAGTATTGGGCTCGATCGGAAATCAATAGGGGTAAGAAATTGGACAATTCAAGTTCAAAGGCAGTTCGTTCCTTCCTTATAGGAATGGTTGTGTATTCCGTAGTTCTACTGATTGGATTTCACTCAAAACTCACCAAATGGCTCCTCCCACCATATTATGATGATGCCCAGTTTTTGGGCTCGATCGGAAATCAATAGGGGTAACAAATTGGACAATTCAGGTTCAAAGGAAGTTCGTTCCTTATAGGAGTGGTTGGTGTATTCCGTAGTTCTTGCGATTGGATTTCACTCAAAACTCACCAAATGACTCCCCCCACCATATTATGATGATGCCCAAGTTTTGGGATCGATCGGAAATCCATAGGGGTAACGAATTGGACAATTCAGGTTCAAAGGCAATTCGCTCCTTATAATAGTGGTTGGTGTATTCCGTAGTTCTAGCGATTGGATTTCACTCAAAACTCACCAAATGACTCTTCCCACCATATTACGATGATGCCCAAGTTTTGGGCTCGATCAGAAATCAATAGGGGTAAGAAATTGGACAATTCATTTGGTGAGTTCGTTCCTTGAAGGAGTGGTTGGTGTATTCCGTAGTTCTAGCGATTGGATTTCAATCAAAACTCCCCAAATGACTCCCCCCACCATATTATGATGCTGCCCAAGTTTTGGGCCCGATCGGAAGTCCTATGGGGTAAGAAATTGGACAATTCAGGTTCAAAGATAGTTCGTTCCTTATAGGAGTGGTTGGTGTATTCTGTAGTTCTAGCGATTGGATTTCATTCAAAACTCACCAAATGACTCCTCCCACCATATTATGACGATGCCCAAGTTTTGGGCTAGATCGGAAATCAATAGGGGTAAGAAATTGGACAATTCAGGTTCTAAGGCATTTCGTTCCATATACGAGTGGTTGGCGTATTACGTTGTTCTAGCGATTGGATTTCACTCAAAACTCACCAAATGACTCCTCCCATCATATTATGGTGATGCCCAAGTTTTGGGCTCGATCGGAAATCAATAGGTGTAAGAAATTGGACAATTCAAATTCGAAGGCAGTTCGTTCTGAATTGGTGTGGTTGGTGTATTGCATAGTTCTAGCTATTGAATTTCACTCAAAACTCACCAAATGACTCCTCCCACCATATAATGATGATTCCCAAGTTTTGGGCTCAATCAGAAATCCATAGGGGTAAGAAATTGGACAATTCAAGTTCGAAGGCAGTTCGTTCCAAATTGGAGTGGTCGGTGTATTGCATAGTTGTAGTGATTGGATTTCACTCAAAACTCGCCAAATGACTTCTCCCACCCTATTATGATGATTCCCAAGTTTTGGGCTCGATCGGAAATCAATATGGGTAAGAAATTGGACTTTTTAGGTTCAAAGACAGTTCGTTCCTTGTAGGAGTGGTTGGCGTATTCCGTAGTTCTAGCGATTGGATTTCACTCAAAACTCACCAAATGACATCTCCCACCGTATTATGTTGTTTCCCAAGTTTTGGGCTCGATCGGAGATCCATAGGTGTAAGAAATTGGACAATTCAAGTTGAAAGGCAGTTCGTTACGAATTGGAGTGGTTGGTGTATTGCACAGTTCTAGCAATTGGATTTCACTCAAAACTCACCAAATGACTCCTCCCACCATATTATGATGATGCCCAAGTTTTGGGCTCGATCGGAAATCAATAGGGGTAAGAAATTGGACAATTCAGGTTCAAAGGCAGTTCGTTCCTTATAGGAGTGGTTGGGGTATTCCGTAGTTCTAGCAATTGGATTTCACTCAAAACTCACCAAATGACTCCTCCTACCATATTATGCTGATGCCGAAGTTTTGAGCTCGATCGGAAATCAATAGGGGTAAGAAATTGGACAATTCATGTTCTAAGGATGTTCGTTCCTTATAGGAGTGGTTGGTGTATTCCGTAGTTCTAGCGATTGGATTTCTCTCAAAACTCACCAAATGACTCCTCCCACCATATTATGATGTTGCCCAAGTTTTGCGTTCGATCGGAAATCAATAGGGGTAAGAAATTGGACAATTCAGGTTCAAAGGCAGTTCGTTCCGAATTGGGTTGGTTGGTGTATTGCATAGTTCTAGCGATTGGATTTCACGCAAAACACACCGAATGACTCATCCCACCATATTATGATGATGCGCAAGTTTTGGGCTCGATCGGAAATCAATGGGGGTAAGAAATTGGACAATTCAGGTTCAAAGGCAGTTCGTTCCTTATAGGAGTGGTTGGAGTATTCCGTAGTTCTAGCGATTGGATTTCACTCAAAAGTCACCAAATGACTCCTCCCACCATATTATGATGATGCCCAAGTTTTGCGCTCGATCGGAAATCCGTAGGTGTGAGAAATTGGACAATTCAACTTCGAAGGCAGTTTGTTCCGAATTGGAGTGGTTGGTGTGTTGCATAGTTCTAGCGATTGGATTTCACTCAAAACTCACCAAATGACTCCTCCCACAATATTTTCACAATGCCCAAGTTTTGGGCTTGATCGGAAATCCATAGGTGTCAGAAATTGGACAATTCAAGTTCAAAGGCAGTTCGTTCCGAATTGGGTTGGTTGGTGTATTGCATAGTTCTAGCGATTGGATTTCACTCAAAACTCACCAAATGACTCCTCCCACCATATTATGATGTTGCCCAAGTTTTGGCCTCGATCGGAAATCTATAGGGGTAAGAAATTGGACAATTCAGGTTCAAAGGCAGTTCGTTCCTTATAGGAGTGGTTGGTGTATTCCGTCGTTCTAGCGATTGGTTTTCGCTCACAACACACCAAATGACTCCTCCCACCATATTATGATGATGCCCGGGTTTAGGGCTCGATCAAAAATGAATTGGGGTAAGAAATTGGACAATTCAGTTTCGAAGGCAGTTCGTTCCATATAGGAGTGGTTGGAGTATTCCGTAGTCCTAGCGATTGGATTTCACTCAAAACTTACCAAATGACTCCTCCCAACATATTAGGATGATGCCCAAGTTTTGAGCTCAATCGGAAATCAATAGGGATAAGAAATTGGACAATTCAGGTTGAAAGGCAGTTCGTTCCTTGAAGGAGTGCTTGGTGTATTCCGTAGTTCTAGCGATTGGATTTCAATAAAAACTCACCAAATGACTTCTCCGACTATATTATGTTGTTGCCCAAGTTTTGGGGTCGATCGGAAATCCATAGGTGTAAGTAATTGGACAATTCAAGTTGAATGGCAGTTCATTTCGAATTGGAGTGGTCGGAGTATTGCGTAGTTCTAGCGATTGAATTTCACTCAAAACTCACCAAATGACTTCTCCCACCATATTATGTTGTTGCCCAAGTTTTGGGCTCGATCGGAAATCCATAGGTGTAGGAAATTGGACAATTCAGGTTGAAACGCAGTTTGTTCCTTATAGGAGTGGTTGTTGTATTCCGTGGTTCTAGCGATTGGATTTCACTCAAAACACACCAAATGACTCCTCCCACCATATTACGTTGATGCCCAAGTTTTGGGCTCGATCGGAAATCCATAGGGGTAAGAAATTGGACAATTCAGGTTCAAAGGCATTTCGTTCCTTAGAGGAGTGGTTGGTGTATTCCGTAGTTCTTGCGATTGGATTTCACTCAAAACTCACCAAATGACTACACCCACCATATTATGATGAAGCCCAAGTTTTGGGCTCGATCGGAAATCATTAGGGGTAATAATTGAACAATTCAGGTTCAAAGGCAGTTCGTTCCTTATAGGAGTGGCTGGTGTATTCCGTAGTTCTAGCAATTGGATTTCACTCAAAACTCACCAAATGACTCCTCCAATCATATTTTGATGATGCCCAAGTTTTGGGCTCGATCGGAAATCAATAGGGGTAAGAAATTGGACAATTCAGGTTCAAAGGCAGTTCGTTGCTTCCTTATAGGATTGGTTGGTGTATTTCGTTGTTCTAGCGACTGTATTTCACTCAAAACTCACCAAATGACTGCTCCCACCATATTATGATGATGCCCAAGTATTGGGCTCGATCGGAAATCAATAGGGGTAAGAAATTGGACAATTCAAGTTCAAAGGCAGTTCGTTCCTTCCTTATAGGAATGGTTGTGTATTCCGTAGTTCTACTGATTGGATTTCACTCAAAACTCACCAAATGGCTCCTCCCACCATATTATGATGATGCCCAGTTTTTGGGCTCGATCGGAAATCAATAGGGGTAACAAATTGGACAATTCAGGTTCAAAGGAAGTTCGTTCCTTATAGGAGTGGTTGGTGTATTCCGTAGTTCTTGCGATTGGATTTCACTCAAAACTCACCAAATGACTCCCCCCACCATATTATGATGATGCCCAAGTTTTGGGATCGATCGGAAATCCATAGGGGTAACGAATTGGACAATTCAGGTTCAAAGGCAATTCGCTCCTTATAATAGTGGTTGGTGTATTCCGTAGTTCTAGCGATTGGATTTCACTCAAAACTCACCAAATGACTCTTCCCACCATATTACGATGATGCCCAAGTTTTGGGCTCGATCAGAAATCAATAGGGGTAAGAAATTGGACAATTCATTTGGTGAGTTCGTTCCTTGAAGGAGTGGTTGGTGTATTCCGTAGTTCTAGCGATTGGATTTCAATCAAAACTCCCCAAATGACTCCCCCCACCATATTATGATGCTGCCCAAGTTTTGGGCCCGATCGGAAGTCCTATGGGGTAAGAAATTGGACAATTCAGGTTCAAAGATAGTTCGTTCCTTATAGGAGTGGTTGGTGTATTCTGTAGTTCTAGCGATTGGATTTCATTCAAAACTCACCAAATGACTCCTCCCACCATATTATGACGATGCCCAAGTTTTGGGCTAGATCGGAAATCAATAGGGGTAAGAAATTGGACAATTCAGGTTCTAAGGCATTTCGTTCCATATACGAGTGGTTGGCGTATTACGTTGTTCTAGCGATTGGATTTCACTCAAAACTCACCAAATGACTCCTCCCATCATATTATGGTGATGCCCAAGTTTTGGGCTCGATCGGAAATCAATAGGTGTAAGAAATTGGACAATTCAAATTCGAAGGCAGTTCGTTCCGAATTGGAGTGGTTGTTGTATTGCATAGTTCTAGCGATTGGATTTCACTCAAAACTCACCAAATGACTCCTCCCACCATATTATGATGATGCCCAAGTTTTGGGCTCGATCGGAAATCCATAGGGGTAACGAATTGGACAATTCAAGTTGGAAGGCAGTTCGTTCCGAATTGGAGTGGTTGGTGTACTGCATAGTTCTCGCGATTGGATTTCACTAAAAACTCACCAAATGACTCCTCCCACCATATTATGATGATGCCCAAGTTTTGGGCTCGATCGGAAATCAATACGTATAAGAAATTGGACAATTCAGGTTCAAAGGCAGTTCGTTCCTTATAGGAATGGTTGGTGTATTCCGTAGTTCTAGCGATTGGATTTCACTCAAAACTCACCAAATGACTCTTCCCAACATATGATGATGCCCAAGTTTTGGGCTCGATCGGAAATCAATAGGGGTAAGAAATTGGACAATTCAGGTTCAAAGACAGTTCGTTCCATATAGGAGTGGTTGGTGTATTACGTAGTTCTACCGATTGGAGTTCACTCAAAACCCACCAAATGATTCCTCCCACCATATTCTAATGATGCCCAAGTTTTGGGCTTAATCGGAAATCCATAGGGGTAAGAAATTGGACAATTTAAGTTCGAAATCACTAGGGTTAAGAAATTGGGCAATTCAGTCTCAAAGGCAGTTGATTCCTTATAGGAGTGGCTGGTGTATTCCGAAGTTCTAGCGATTGGATTTCACTCAAAACCCACCAAATGATTCCTCGCACCATATTCAATAGGGGTAAGAAAGTGGACAATTCAGGTTCAAAGACAGTTCATTCCTTATAGGAGGGCCTGGTGTATTCCGCAGTTCTAGCGATTGGATTTCACTCAAAACTCACCAAATGACTCCTCCCACCATATTATGATGATGCCCAAGTTTTGGGCTCGATCGGAAATCAAAAGGGGTAAGAAAGTGGACAATTCAGGATCAAAGACAGTTCTTTCTTTATAGGAGTGCCTGGTGTATTCCACAGTTCTAGCGATTGGATTTCACTCAAAACTCACCAAATGACTCCTCCCACCATATTATGATGATGCCCAAGTTTTGGGCACGATCGGAAATCAATAGGGGTAAGAAAGTGGACAATTCAGGTTTAAAGACAGTTCGTTCCTTATAGGAGTGCTTGGTGTATTCCGCAATTCTAGCGAATGGATTTCACTCAGAACTCACCAAATGACTCCTCCCACCATATTATGATGATGCCCAAGTTTTGGGCTCGATCGGAAATCAATAGGTGTAAGAAATTGGACAATTCAAATTCGAAGGCAGTTCGTTCCGAATTGGAGTGGTTGGTGTATTGCATATTTCTAGCGATTGGATTTCCCTCAAAACTCACCAAATTCTCCTCCCACCATATTATGATGATGCCCAAGTTTTGGGCTCGAACGGAAATCAATAGGGGTAAGAAAGTGGACAATTCAGGTTCAAAGACAGTTCGTTCCTTACAGGAGTGCATGGTGTATTCCGCAATTCTAGCGAATGGATTTCACTCAGAACTCACCAAATGACTCCTCCCACCATATTATGATGATGCCCAAGTTTTGGGCTCAATTGGAAATCAATAGGGGTAAGAAATTGGACAATTCAGGTTCAAAGGCAGTTCGTTCCTAATAGGAGTGGCTGGTGTATTCCGTAGTTCTAGCCATTGGATTTCACTCAAAACTCACCAAATGACTCCTCCCACCATATTATGATGATGCCCAAGTGTTGGGCTCGATCGGAAATCAATAGGGGTAAGAAAGTGGACAATTCATGTTCAAAGACAGTTCGTTCCTTATAGGAGTGGTTGGTGTATTCCGTAGTTCTAGCGATTGGATTTCATTCAAAACTCACCAAATGACTCCTCCCACCATATTATGACGATGCCCTAGTTTTGGGCTCGATCGGAAATCAATAGGGGTAAGAAATTGGACAATTCAGGTTCTAAGGCAGTTCGTTCCATATAGGAGCGGTTGGTGTATTACGTTGTTCTAGCGCTTGGATTTCACTCAAAACTCACCAAATGACTCCTCCCACCATATTATGGTGATGCCCATGTTTTGGGCTCGATCGGAAATCAATAGGTGTAAGAAATTGGACAATTCAAATTCGAAGGCAGTTCGTTCCGAATTGGAGTGGTTGTTGTATTGCATAGTTCTAGCGATTGGATTTCACTCAAAACTCACCAAATGACTCCTCCCACCATATTATGATGATGCCCAAGTTTTGGGCTCGATCGGAAATCCATAGGGGTAACGAATTGGACAATTCAAGTTGGTAGGCAGTTCGTTCCGAATTGGAGTGGTTGGTGTACTGCATAGTTCTCGCGATTGGATTTCACTCAGAACTCACCAAATGACTCCTCCCACCATATTATGATGATGCCCAAGTTTTGGGCTCGAACGGAAATCAATAGGGGTAAGAAAGTGGACAATTCAGGTTCAAAGACAGTTCGTTCCTTATAGGAGTGCTTGGTGTATTCCGCAATTCTAGCGAATGGATTTCACTCAGAACTCACCAAATGACTCCTCCCACCATATTATGATGATGCCCAAGTTTTGGGCTCGATCGGAAATCAATATGTGTAAGAAATTGGACAATTCAAATTCGAAGGCAGTTCGTTCCGAATTGGAGTGGTTGGTGTATTGCATAGTTCTAGCGATTGGATTTCACTCAAAACTCACCAAATGACTCCTCCCACCATATTATGATGATGCCCAAGTTTTGGGCTCCATCGGAAATCAATAGGGGTAAGAAGTTGGACAATTCAGATTCAAAGGCAGTTCGATCCTTATAGGAGTGGTTGGTGTATTCCGTAGTTCTAGCGATCGGATTTCACTCAAAACTCACTAAATGACTCCTCCCACCATATTATGATGATGCCAAAGTTTTGGGCTCGATCGGAAATCCATAGGGGTAAGAAATTGGACAATTCAAGTTCGAAGGCAGTGCGTTCCGAATTGAAGTGGTTGGTGTATTCCGTAGTTCTGGCGATTGGATTTCACTCAAAACTCACCAAATGACTCCTCCCACCATATTATGATGATGCCCATGTTTTGGGCTCGATCGGAAATCCATAGGGTTAAGAAATTGGACAATTGAAGTTTGAAGACAGTTCGTTCCGAACTAGAGTGGTTGGTGTATTGCATAGTTCTTGCGATTGGATTTCACTCAAAACTCACCAAATTCTCCTCCCACCATATTACGATGATGCCCAAGTTTTGGGCTCGATCGGAAATCAATTGGATTTCACTCAAAACTGACCAAATCAGTCCTCAGACCATATTATGATGATGCCCAAGTTTTGGTTTCGATCGGAAATCAATAGGGGTAAGAAATTCGACAATTCAGGTTCAAAGGCAGTTCGTTCCTTATAGGAGTGGTTGATGTATTCCTTAGTTCTAGCGATTGGATTTCACTCAAAACTCACCACACGACTCCTCCCACCATATTTTGATGATGCCCAAGTTTTGGTTTCGATCGGAAATTCATAGGGGTAAGAAATTGGACAATTCAGGTTCTAATGCAGTTCGTTCCTAATAGGAGTGGCTGGTGTATTCCGTAGTTCTAGTGATTGGATTTCACTCAAAACTCTCCAAATGACTCCTCCCACCGTATTATGGTGATGCCAAAGTTTTGGGCTCGATCGGAAATCCATAGGGGTAAGAAATTGGACAATTCAAGTTCGAAGGCAGTTCGTTCCGAATTGGAGTGGTTGGTCTATTCCGTAGTTCTAGCGATTAGATTTCACTCAAAACTCACCAAATGACTGCTCCAACCATATTATGATGATGCCCAAGGTTTGGGCACGATCTGAAATCAATAGGGGTAAGAAATTGGACAATTCAGTTTCGAAGGCAATTCGTTCCATAGAGGAGTGGTTGGTGTATTCCGTAGTTGTAGCGATTGGATTTCACTCAAAACTCACCAAATGACTCCTCCCACCATATTATGATGATGCCCAAGTTTTGGGTTCGATCGGAAATCAATAGGGGTAAGAAATTGGACAATTCAGGTTCAAAGGCAGTTCGTTCCTTATAGGAGTGGTTGGTGTATTCCGTAGTTCTAGCGATTGGATTTCACTCAAAACTCACCAAATGAATCCTCCCACCATATTATGATGATGCCCAAGTTTTGGGCTCGATCGGAAATCAATAGGGGTAAGAAATTGGACAATTCAGGTTCAAAGGCAGCTCGTTCCTTATAGGAGTGGCTGTTGTATTCCGAAGTTCTAGCGATTGGATTTCACACAAAACTCACCAAATGACTCCTCCCACCATATTATGATGATGCCCATATTTTGGGCTCGATCGGAAATCCATAGGGTTAAGAAATTGGACAATTGAAGTTTGAAGACAGTTCGTTCCGAACTAGAGTGGTTGGGGTATTGCATAGTTCTAGCGATTGGATTTCACTCAAAACTCACCAAATGACTCCTCCCACCATATTATGATGATGCCAAAGTTTTGGGCTCGATCGGAAATCAATAGGGGTAAGAAATTGGACAATTCAGGTTCTTAGGCAGTTCGTTCCGTATAGTTGTGGTTGGTGTATTCCGTAGTTCTAGCGATTGGATTTCACTTAAAACTCACCAAATGACTCCTCCCACCATATTATGATGATGCCCAAGTTTTGGGCTCGATCGGAAATCAATAGGGGTAAGAAATTGGACAATTCAGATTCAAAGGCAGTTCGATCCTTATAGGAGTGGTTGGTGTATTCCGTAGTTCTAGCGATCGGATTTCACTCAAAACTCACTAAATGACTCCTCCCACCATATTATGATGATGCCAAAGTTTTGGGCTCGATCGGAAATCCATAAGGGTAAGAAATTGGACAATTCAAGTTCGAAGGCAGTGCGTTCCGAATTGAAGTGGTTGGTGTATTCCGTAGTTCTGGCGATTGGATTTCACTCAAAACTCACCAAATGACTCCTCCCACCATAATATGATGATGGCCAAGTTTTGGTTTCGATTGGAAATCAATAGGGGTAAGAAATTGGACAATTCAGGTTCAAAGGCAATTCGTTCCTTACAGGAGTGGTTGGTGTATTCCGTAGTTCTAGCGATTGGATTTCACTCAAAACTCACCAAATGAGTCCTCCCACCATATTATGATGATGCCCAAGTTTTGGTTTCGATCGGAAATCAATAGGGGTAAGAAATTGGACAATTCAGGTTGAAAGGCAGTTCGTTCCTTATAGGAGTGGATGGTGTATTCCGTAGTTCTAGCGATTGGATTTCACTCAAAACTCGCTGAATGACTCCTCCCACCATATTATGATGATGCCCAAGTTTTGGGCTCGATCGAAAATCAATAGGGGTAAGAAATTGGACAATTCAGGTTCTTAGGCAGTTCGTTCCTTATAGGAGTGGCTGGTGTATTCCGTAGTTCCAGCGATTGGATTTCAATCTAAACTCACCAAATGACTCCTCCCACCATATTATGATGATGCCCAAGTTTTGGTTTCGATTGGAAATCAATAGGGGTAAGAAATTGGACAATTCAGGTTCTTAGGCAGTTCGTTCCTTATAGGAGTGGTTGGTGTATTCCGTAGTTCTAGCGATTAGATTTCACTCAAAACTCACCAAATGAGTCCTCCCACCATATTATGACGATGCCCAAGTTTTGGTTTCGATCGAAAATCAATAGGGTTAAGAAATTGGACAATTCAGGTTCTTAGGCAGTTCGTTCCTTATAGGAGTGGTTCGTGTATTCCGTAGTTCTAGCGATCGGATTTCACTCAAAACTCACCAAATGACTCCTCCCACCATATTATGATGATGCCCAAATTTTGGGATCGATCGAAAATCAATTGGGGTAAAAAATTGGACAATTCAGGTTCAAAGGCAGTTCGTTCCTTATAGGAGTGGTTGTTGTATTCCGTAGTTCTAGCGATCGGATTTCACTGAAAACTCACCAAATGACTCCTCCCACCATATTATGATGATGCCCAAGTTTTGGTTTCGATCGGAAATTCATACGGGAAAGAAATTGGACAATTCAAGTTCGAAGGCAGTTCGTTCCGAATTGAAGTGGTTGGTGTGTTGCTTAGTTCTAGCGATTGGATTTTACTCAAAACTCACCAAATGACTCCTCCCACCATATTATGATGATGCCCAAGTTTTGGGCTCGATCGGAAATCAATAGGGGTAAGAAATTAGACAATTCAGGTTCAAAGGCAGTTCGTTCCATAGAGGAGTGGTTGGTGTATTCCGTAGTTCTAGCGATTGGATTTCACTCAAAACTCACCAAATGACTCCTCCCACCATATTATGATGATGCCCAAGTTTTGGTTTCGATCGGAAATCAATAGGGGTAAGAAATTGGACAATTCAGGTTCAAAGGCAGTTCGTTCCTTATAGGAATGGTTGGTGTATTCCGTAGTTCTAGCGATCGGATTTCACTCAAAACTCACCAAATGACTCCTCCCACCATATTATAATGATGCCAAAGTTTTGGGCTCGATCGGAAATCCATAGGGGTAAGAAATTGGACAATTCAAGTTCGAAGGCAGTTCGTTCCGAATTGGAGTAGTTGGTGTATTGCATAGTTCTAGCGATTGGATTTCACTCAAAACTCACCAAATGACTCCTCCCACCATATTATGATGATGCCCAAGTTTTGGTTTCGATCGGAAATCAATAGGGGAAAGAAATTGGACAATTCAGGTTCAAAGGCAGTTCGTTCCTTATAGGAGTGGTTGGTGTATTCCATAGTTCTGGCGATTGGATTTCACTCAAAACTCGCCGAATGACTCCTCCCACCATATTATGATGATGCCCAAATTTTGGGCTCGATCGAAAATCAATAGGGGTAAGAAATTGGACAATTCAGGTTCAAAGGCAGTTCGTCCTTATAGGAGTGGTTGTTGTATTCCGTAGTTCTAGCGATCGGATTTCACTCAAAACTAACCAAATGACTCCTCCCACCATATTATTATGATTCCCTTGTTTTGGGCTCGATCGGAAATCCATAGGGTTAAGAAATTGGACAATTGAAGTTCGAAGACAGTTCGTTACGAATTGGAGTGGTTGGTGTATTCCGTAGTTCTAGCGATTGGATTTCACTCAAAACTCACCAAATCACTCCTCCCACCATATTTTGATGATGCCCAAAGTTTGGGCTCGATCGAAAATCAATAGGGGTAAGAAATTGGACAATTCAGGTTCAAAGGCAGTTCGTTCCTTATAGGAGTAGTTTTTGTATTCCGTAGTTCTAGCGATCGGATTTCACTCAAAACTCACCAAATGACTCCTCCCACCATATTATGATGATTCCCATGTTTTGGGCTCGATCGGAAATCAATAGGGGTAAGAAATTGGACAATTCAGGTTCTTAGGCAGTTCGTTCCTTATAGGAGTGGTTGGTGTATTCCGTAGTTCTAGCGATCGGATTTCACTCAAAACTCACCAAATGACTCCTCCCACCATATTATGATGATGCCAAAGTTTTGGGCTCGATCGGAAATCCATAGGGGTAAGAAATTGGACAATTCAAGTTCGAAGGCTGTTCGTTCCGAATTGAAGTGGTTGGTGTATTGCATAGTTCTAGCGATTGGATTTCACTCAAAACTCACCAAATGACTCCTCCCACCATATTATGATGATGCCCAAGTTTTGGGCTCGATCGCAAATCAATAGGGGTAAGAAAATGGACAATTCAGGTTCAAAGGCAGTTCGTTCCATATAGGAGTGGTTGGTGTATTCCGTAGTTCTAGTGATTGGATTTCACACAAAACTCTCCAAATGACTCCTCCCACCAT
This sequence comes from Prunus yedoensis, assembly GCA_005406145.1. Taxonomy (NCBI): domain Eukaryota; kingdom Viridiplantae; phylum Streptophyta; class Magnoliopsida; order Rosales; family Rosaceae; genus Prunus; species Prunus yedoensis. Next base: position 1,595,119 of record BJCG01002322.1, on the reverse strand, counting down.
ATTATGATCATGTCCAAGTTTTGGGGTCGATCGGAAATCAATAGGGGTAAGAAATTGGACAATTCAGGTTCAAAGGCAGTTCGTTCCTTATAGGAGTGGTTTTTGTATTCCGTAGTTATGGTGATCGGAAATCCATAGGGGTAAGAAATTGGACAATTCAAGTTCAAAGGCAGTTCGTTCCTTATAGGAGTGGTTTTTGTATTCCGTAGTTATGGTCGATCGGAAATCCATAGGGGTAAGAAATTGGACAATTCAAGTTCAAAGGCAGTTCGTTCCGAATTGGAGTGGTTGGTGTATTGCATAGTTCTAGTGATTGGATTTCACTCAAAACTCACCAAATGACTCCTTCCACCATATTATGATGATGCCCAAGTTTTGGTTTCGATCGGAAATCAGTAGGGGTAAGAAATTGGACAATTCAGGTTCAAAGGCAGTTCGTTCCTTATAGGAGTAGTTGGCGTATTCCGTAGTTCTAGCGATTGGATTTCACTCAAAACTCACTAAATGACTCCTCCCACCATATTGTGATGATGCCCAAGTTTTGGGCTCGATCGGAAATCAATAGGGGTAAGAAATTGGACAATTCAGGTTCGGAGGGAGTTCGTTCCTTATAGGAGTGGTTGGTGTATTCTGTAGTTCTAGCGATTGGATTTCACTCAAAACTCACCAAATGACTCCTCCCACCATATTATGACGATGCCCATGTTTTGGGCTCGATCGGAAATCAATAGGGGTAAGAAATTGGACAATTCTGGTTCAAAGGCAGTTCGTTCCGAATTGGGTTGGTTGGTATTTTGCATAGTTCTAGCAATTGGAATTCACTCAAAACTCACCAAATGACTCCTCCCACCATATTATGATGATGCCCAAGTTTTGGGCTCGATCGGAAATCAATAGGGGTAAGAAATTGGACAATTCTGGTTCAAAGGCAGTTCGTTCCTTATAGGACTGGTTGGTGTATTCCGTAGTTCTAGCGATTGGATTTCACTCAAAACTCACCAAATGACTCCTCCCACCATATTATGATGATGCCCAAGTTTTGGGCTCGATCGGAAATCCATAGGGGTAAGAAATTGGACAATTCAAGTTCGAAGATAGTTCGTTCCGAATTGGAGTGGTTGGTGTATTGCATGGTTCTCGCGATTGGATTTCACTCAAAACTCAACAAATGACTCCTCCCACCATATTATGATGATGCCCAAGTTTTGGGCTCGATCGGAAATCAATAGGGGTAAGAAATTGGACAATTCAGGTTCAAAGGCAGTTCGTTCCTTATAGGAGTGGTTGGTGTATTCTGTAGTTCTAGCGATTGGATTTCACTCAAAACTCTCCAAATAACTCCTCCCACCATATTATGATGATGCCCAAGTTTTGGGCTCGATCGGAAATCAATAGGGGTAAGAAATTGGACAATTCAGGTTCGAAGGCAGTTCGTTCCTTATAGGAGTGGTTGGTGTATTCCGTAGTTCTAGCGATTGGATTTCACTCAAAACTCACCAAATGACTCCTCCCACCATCTTATGACGATGCCCAAGTTTTGGGCTCGATCGGAAATCAGTAGGGGTAAGAAATTGGACAATTCAAGTTCGAAGGCAGTTCATTCCGAATTGGAGTGGTTGGTGTATTGCATAGTTCTAGCGATTGGATTTCACTCAAAACTCACCAAATGACTCCTCCCACCATATTATGATGATGCCCAAGTATTGGTTTCAATCGGAAATCAATAGGGGTAAGAAATTGGACAATTCAGGTTCAAAGGCAGTTCGTTCCTTATAGGAGTAGTTGGTGTATTCCGTAGTTCTAGCGATTGGATTTCACTCAAAACTCACCAAATGACTCCTCCCACCACATTATGATGACGCCCAAGTTTTGGGCTCGATCGGAAATCCATAGGGGTAAGAAATTGGACAATTCAAGTTCGAAGGCATTTCGTTCCGAATTAGACTGGTTGGTGTATTGCATAGTTCTAGCAATTGAATTTCATTCAAAACTCACCAAATGACTCCTCCCACCATATTATGATGATCCCAAGTTTTGGGCTCGACCGGAAATCCATAGGGGTAAGAAATTGGACAATTCAAGTTCGAAGGCAGTTCGTTCCAAATTGGAGTGGTTGGTGTATTGCATAGTTCTAGCGATTGGATTTCACTCAAAACTCATCAAATGACTCCTCCTACCATATTATGATGATTCCCAAGTTTTGGGCTCGAGCGTAAATCCATAGGGGTAAGAAATTGGACAATTCAAGTTCAAAGGCAGTTCGTTCCGAATTGGAGTGGTTGGTGTATTGCATAGTTCTAGTGATTGGATTTCACTCAAAACTCACCAAATGACTCCTCCCACCATATTATGATGATTCCCAAGTTTTGGGCTCGTTCGGAAATCCGTAGGGGTAAGAAATTGGACAATTCAATTTCGAAGGCAGTTCGTTCCTTATAAGAGCTGTTGGTGTATTTCGTAGTTCTAGAGATTGGATTTCACTCAAAACTCACCAAATAACTCCTCCCACCATATCTTGATGATGCCCAAGTTTTATGCTCGAACGGAAATCCGTAGGGGTAAGAAATTGGACAATTCAAGTTCGAAGGCAGTTCGTTCCGAATTGGAGTGGTTGGTGTATTGCATATTTCTAGCAATTAGATTTCACTCAAAACTCACCAAATGACTCCTCCCACCATATTATGAGGATTCCCATGTTTTGGGCTCGATCGGAAATTCATAGGGGTAAGAAATTGGACAATTCAAGTTCGAAGGCAGTTCGTTCCGAATTGGAGTGGTTGGTGTATTGCATAGTTCTAGCGATTGAATTTCACTCAAAACTCACCAAATGACTCCTCCCACCATATTATGATGATTCCCAAGTTTTGGGCCCGACCGGAAATCCATAGGGGTAAGAAATTGGAATATTCAAGTTCGAAGGCAGTTCGTTCCGAATTGGACTGGTTGGAGTATTGCATAGTTCCAGCGATTGGATTTCACTCAAAACTCACCAAATGACTCCTCCCACCATATTATGATGATGCCCAAGTTTTGGGCTCGATCGGAAATCAATAGGGGTAAGAAATTGGACAATTCAGGTTCAAAGGCAGTTCGTTCCTTATAGGAGTGGTTGGTGTATTCTGTAGTTCTAGCGATTGGATTTCACTCAAAATTCTTCACATGACTCCTCCCACCATATTATGATGATGCCCAAGTTTTGGGCTCGATCGGAAATCCATAGCGGTAAGAAATTGGACAATTCAAGTTCGAAGGTAGTTCGTTCCTTATAGGAGTGGTTGGTGTATTCCGTAGTTCTAGCGATTGGATTTCACTCAAAACTCACCAAATGACTCCGCCCACCATATTATGATGATGCCCAAGTTTTGGGCTCGATCGAAAACTAATAGGGGTAAGAAATTAGACAATTCAGGCTCAAAGGCAGTTCGTTCCTTATAGGAGTGGTTGGTGTATTCCGTGGTTCTAGCAATTGGATTTCACTCAAAACTCACCAAATGACTCCGCCCACCATATTATTATGATGCCCAAGTTTCGGGCTCGATAGAAAATCAATAGGGGTAAGGAATTGGGCAATTCATGTTCAAAGGAAGTTCGTTTTTTATAGGAGTGGTTGGTGTATTCCGTAGTTCTAGCGATCTTATTTCACTCAAAACTCACCAAATGACTCCTCCCACCATATTATGATGTTGCCAAAGTTTTGGGCTCGATTGGAAATCAAAAGGGGTAAGAAATTGGACAATTCAGGTTCAAAGGCAGTTCGTTCCTTATAGGAGTGGTTGGTGTATTCCGTAGTTCTAGCGATCAGATTGCACTCAAAACTCACCAAATGACTCCTCCCACCATATTATGCTGTTGCCAAAGTTTCGGGGTCGATCGGAAATCCATAGGGTTAAGAAATTGGACAATTCAAGTTCGAAGGCAGTTCGTTCCGAATCGGAGTGGTTGGTGTATTGCATAGTTCTAGCGATTAGATTTCACTCAAAACACACCAAATGAATCCTCCCACCATATTATGATGATGCCCAAGTTTTGGGCTCGATCGGAAATCCATAGGGGTAAGAAATTGGACAATTCAAGTTCGAAGGCAGTTCGTTCCGAATTGGAGTGGTTGGTGTATTGCATAGTTTTAGCGATTGGATTTCACTCAAAACTCACCAAATGACTCCTCCCACAATTTTATGTTGATGCCCAAGTTTTGGCCTCGATTGGAAATCTATAGGTGTAAGAAATTGGACAATTCAGGTTCAAAGGCAGTTCGTTCCTTATAGGAGTGGTTGGTGTATTCCGTAGTTCTAGCGATCAGATTTCACTCAAAACTCACCAAATGACTCCTCCCACCATATTATGATGTTGCCAAAGTTTCGGGGTCGATCGGAAATCCATAGGGTTAAGTAATTGGACAATTCAAGTTCGAAGGCAGTTCGTTCCGAATCGGAGTGGTTGGTGTATTGCATAGTTCTAGCGATTGGATTTCACTCAAAACTCCCCAAATGACTCCTCCCACCATTTTATGATGATGCCCAAGTTTTGGGCTTGATCGGAAATCTATAGGTGTAAGAAATTGGACAATTCAGGTTCAAAGGCAGTTCGTTCCTTATAGGAGTGGTTGGTGTATTCCGTAGTTCTAGCGAATGGATTTCACTCAAAACTCGCCAAATGACTCCACCCACCATATTATGATGATGCCCAAGTTTCGGGCTCGATCGTAAATCCGTAGGGGTAAGAAATTGGACAATTCAAGTTCTTAGGCAGTTCGTTCCGAATTGGAGTGGTTGGTGTATTCCGCAGTTCTAGCGATTGGATTTCACTCAAAACTCACCAAATGACTCCACCCACCGTATTATGATGATGCCCAAGTGGTGGGCTCGATCGGAAATCAATAGGGGTAAGAAATTGGACAATTCAGGTTCAAAGGCAGTTAATTCTTTATAGGAGTGGTTGGTGTATTCCGTAGTTCAAGCGATTGGATTTCACTCAAAACTCACCAAATGACTCCCCCTCACCAAATGACTCCTCCCACCATATTATGATGATGCCCAAGTTTTGGGCTCGATCGGAAATCAATAGGGGTAAGAAATTGGACAATTCAAGTTCAAAGGCTGTTCGTTCCTTATCGGAGTGGTTGGTGTATTCCGTAGTTCTAGCGATTGGATTTCACTCAAAAGTTACCAAATGACTCCTCCCACCATACTATGATGATGCCCAAGTTTTGGGCTCGATCGGAAAACAAGAGGGGTAAGAAATGGACAATTCAGGTTCAAAGGATGTTCGTTCCTTATAGGAGTGGTTGGTGTATTCCGTAGTTCTAGCCTTTGGATTTCACTCAAAACTCCCCGAATGACTCCTCCCACCATATTATGATGATGACAAAGTTTTGGGCCCGATCGGAAATGGATAGGGGTAAGAAATTGGACAGTTCAAGTTCGAAGGCAGTTCGTTCCGAATTGGAGTGGTTGGTGTATTGCATAGTTCTAGCGATTGGATTTCACTCAAAACTTACCAAATGACTCCTCCCACAATATTATGATGATGCCCAAGTTTTGGGCTCGATCGGAAATCAATAGGGGTAAGAAATTGGACAATTCAAGTTCAAAGGCTGTTCGTTCCTTATAGGAGTGGTTGGTGTATTCCGTAGTTCTAGCGATTGGATTTCACTCAAAACTCACCAAATGACTCCTCCCACCATATTATGATGATGCCCATGTTTAGGGCTCGATCGGAAATCAATCGGGGTAAGAAATTGGACAATTCAAGTTCAAAGGCTGTTCGTTCCTTATAGGAGTGGCTGGTGTATTCCGTAGTTCTAGCAATTGGATTTCACTCAAAACTCACCAAATGACTCCTCCCACCATATTATGATGATGGCCAAGTTTTGGGCTCGATCGGAAATCAATAGGGGTAAGAAATTGGACAATTCAGGTTCAAAGGCAGTTCGTTCCTTATAGGTTTGGTTGGTGCATTCCGTAGTTCTAGCAATTGGATTTCACTCAAAACTCCCCAAATGACTCCTCCCACCATATATGATGATGCCCAAGTTTTGGGCTCGATCGGAAATCAACAGGGGTAAGAAATTGGACAATTCAGGTTCAAAGGCAGTTCGTTCCTTATAGGAGTGGTTGGTGTATTCCGTAGTTCTAGCAATTGGATTTCACTCAAAACTCCCCAAATGACTCCTCACACCATATTATGTTGATGCCCAACTTTTGGGATCGATCGGAAGTCCAATGGGGTAAGAAATTGGACAATTCAAGTTCGAAGGCAGTTCGTTCCGAATCGGAGTGGTTGGTGTATTGGATAGTTCTAGCATTGGATTTCACTCAAAACTCAACAAATGACTCCTCCCACCATTTTATGATGATGCCCAAGTTTTGGGCTTGATCGGAAATCTATAGGTGTAAGAAATTGGACAATTCAGGTTCGAAGGCAGTTCGTTCCTTATAGGAGTGGTTGGTGTATTCCGTAGTTCTAGCGGTCGGATTTCACTCAAAACTCACCAAATGACTCCTCCCACCATATTATGATGTTGCCAAAGTTTCGGGCTCGATCGCAAATCCATAGGGGTAAGCAATTGGACAATTCAAGTTCGAAGGCAGTTCGTTCCTTATAGGAGTCGTTGGTGTATTCCGTAGTTCTAGCGATTGGATTTCACTCAAAACTCACCAAATGACTCCTCCCACCATATTATGATGATGCCCATGTTTATGGCTCGATCGGAAATCAATCGGGGTAAGAAATTGGACAATTCAAGTTCAAAGGCTGTTCGTTCCTTATAGGAGTGGCTGGTGTATTCCGTAGTTCTAGCAATTGGATTTCACTCAAAACTCACCAAATGACTCCTCCCACCATATTATGATGATGCCCAAGTTTTAGGCTCGATCGGAAATCAATAGGGGTAAGAAATTGGACAATTCAGGTTCAAAGGCTGTTCGTTCCTTATAGGAGTGGCTGGTGTATTCCGCAGTTCTAGCGATTGGATTTCACTCAAATCTCACCAAATGACTCCTCCCTCCATATTATGATGATGCCCAAGTTGTGGGCTCGATCGGAAATCAATAGGGGTAAGAAATTTGACAATTCAGGTTCAAAGGCTGTTCGTTACTTGTAGGAGTGGCTGGTGTATTCCGTAGTTCTAGCGATTGGATTTCACTCAAAACTCACCAAATGACTCCTCCCACCATATTATGATGATGCCCAAGTTTTGGGCTCGATCGGAAATCAATAGGGGTAAGAAATCGGACAATTCAGGTTCAATGGCAGTTCGTTCCTTATAGGAGTGGTTGGTGTATTCCGTAGTTCTAGCGATTGGATTTCACTCAAAACTCACCAAATGACTCCTCCCACCATATTATGATGATGCCCAAGTTTCGGGCTCGATCGTAAATCCGTAGGGGTAAGAAATTGGACAATTCAAGTTCTTAGGCAGTTCGTTCCGAATTGGAGTGGTTGGTGTATTCCGCAGTTCTAGCGATTGGATTTCACTCAAAACTCACCAAATGACTCCTCCCACCATATTATGATGATGCCCAAGTTGTGGGCTCGATCGGAAATCAATAGGGGTAAGAAATTGGACAATTCAGGTTCAAAGGCAGTTAATTCTTTATAGGAGTGGTTGGTGTATTCCGTAGTTCAAGCGATTGGATTTCACTCAAAACTCCCCAAATGACTCCTCACACCATATTATGTTGATGCCCAACTTTTGGGCTCGATCGGAAATCAATAGTGGTAAGAAATTGGACAATTCAGGTTCAGAGGCAGTTCGTTCCTTATAGCAGTGGTTGGGGTATTCCGTAGTTCTAGCGATTGGATTACACTCAAAATTCACGAACTGACTCCTCCCAGCATATTATGATCATGCCCAAGTTTTGGGCATGATCGGAAGTCCAATGGGGTAAGAAATTGGACAATTCAAGTTCGAAGACAGTTCGTTCCGAATTGGAGTGGTTTATGTATTGCATAGTTCTTGCAATTGGATTTCCCCCAAAACACACCAAATGACTCCTCCCACCATATTATCATGATGCCCAAGTTTTGGGCTCGATCAGAAATCAATAGGGGTAAGAAATTGGACAATTCAGGTTCAAAGGCAGTTCGTTCCTTATAGGAGTGGCTGGTGTATTCCGTAGTTCTAGCGATTGGATTTCACTCAAAACTCACCAAACGACTCCTCCCACCATATTATGATGATGCCCAAGTTTTGGGCTCGATCGGAAATCAATATGGGTAAGAAATTGGACAATTCAGGTTCAAAGGCAGTTCGTTCCTTATAGGAGTGGTTGGTGTATCCCGTAGTTCTAGCGATTGGATTTCACTCAAAACTCACCAAATGACTCCTCCAACCATATTATGATAATGCCCAACTTTTGGGCTCGATCGGAAATCAATAGTGGTAAGAAATTGGACAATTCAGTTCAAAGGCAGTTCGTTCCTTGTAGCAGTGGTTGGGGTATTCCGTAGTTCTAGCGATTGGATTTCACTCAAAACACTCCAAATGACTCCTCCCACCATATTATGATGATTCCCAAGTTTAGGGCTCGATCGGAAATCAATAGGGGTAAGAAATTGGACAATTCAGGTTCAAAGGCAGTTCGTTCCTTATAGGAGTGGTTGGTGTATTCCGTAGTTCTAGCGATTGGATTTCACTCAAAACTCACCAACTGACTCCTCCCAGCATATTATGATGATGCGCAAGTTTTGGGCATGATCGGAAGTCCAATGGGGTAAGAAATTGGACAATTCAAGTTCGAAGACAGTTCGTTCCGAATTGGAGTGGTTTATGTATTGCATAGTTCTTGCAATTGGATTTCCCCCAAAACACACCAAATGACTCCTCCCACCATATTATCATGATGCCCAAGTTTTGGGCTCGATCAGAAATCAATAGGGGTAAGAAATTGGACAATTCAGGTTCAAAGGCAGTTCGTTCCTTATAGGAGTGGCTGGTGTATTCCGTAGTTCTAGCTATTGGATTTCACTCAAAACCCACCAAATGACTCCTCCCACCATATTATGATGATGGCCAAGTTTTGGGCTCGATCGGAAATCAATAGGGGTGAAAAATTGGACAATTCAGGTTCAAAGGCAGTTCGTTCCTTATAGGAGTGGTTGGTGTATTCCGTAGTTCTAGCGATTGGATTTCACTCAAAACTCTCCAAGTGACTCCTCCCACCATATTATGATGATGCCGAAGTTTTGGGCTCGATCGTAAATCCATAGGGGTAAGAAATTGGACAATTCAAGTTCTTAGGCAGTTCGTTCTGAATTGGAGTGGTTGGTGTATTCCGCAGTTCTAGCGAATGGATTTCACTCAAAACTTACCAAATGACTCCTCCCACCATATTATGATGATGCCCAAGTTTTGGGCTCGATCGGAAATCAATAGGGGTAAGAAATTGGACAATTCAGGTTCAAAGGCAGTTCGTTCCTTATAGGAGTGGTTGGTGTATTCCGTATTTCTAGCGATTGGATTTCACTCAAAACTCACCAAATGGCTCCTCCCACCATATTATGATGATGCCCAAGTTTTGGGCTCGATCGGAAATCAATAGGGGTAAGAAATTGGACAATTCAGGTTCAAAGGCAGTACGTTCCTTATAGGAGTGGTTGGTGTATTCCGTATTTCTAGCAATTGGATTTCACTCAAAACTCACCAAATGGCTCCTCCCACCATATTCTGATGATGCCCAAGTTTTGGGCTCGATCGGAAATCAATAGGGGTAAGAAATTGGACAATTCAGGTTCAAAGGCAGTTCGTTCCTTATAGGATTGGTTGGTGTATTCCGTAGTTCTAGCGATTGGATTTCACTCAAAACTCACCAAATGATTCCTCCCACCATATTATGATGATGCCCAAGTTTTGGGCTCGATTGGAAATCAATAGGGGTTAGAAATTGGACAATTCAAGTTCAAAGGTTGTTCGTTCCTTATAGGAGTGGTTGGTGTATTCCGTAGTTCTAGCGATCGGATTTCCCTCAAAACTCACCAAGTGACTCCTCCCCCCATATTATGATGATGCCCAAGTTTTGGGCTCGATCGGAAATCAATAGGGGTAAGAAATTGGACAATTCAGGTTCAAAGGCAGTTCGTTCCTTATAGGAGTGGTTGGTGTATTCCGTAGTTCTAGGGATTGGATTTCTCTCAAAACTCACCAAATGTCTCCTCCCACCATATTATGATGATGCCCAAGTTTTGGGCTCGATCGGAAATCAATAGGGGTAAGAAATTGGACAATTCAAGTTCAAAGGCTGTTCTTTCCTTATAGGAGTGGTTGGTGTATTCCGTAGTTCTAGCGATCGGATTTCCCTAAAAACTCACCAAGTGACTCCTCCCACCATATTATGATGACGCCCATGTTTTGGGCTCGATCGGAAATCAATAGGGGTAAGAAATTGGACAATTCAGGTTCAAAGCCTGTTCGTTCCATATAGGAGTGGTTGGTGTATTCCGTAGTTCTAGCGATTGGATTTCACTCAAAACTCACCAAATGACTCCTCCCACCATATTATGATGATGCCCAAGTTTTGGGCTCGATCGGAAATCAATAGGGGTAAGAAATTGGACAATTCAAGTTCAAAGGCTGTTCTTTCCTTATAGGAGTGGTTGGTGTATTCCGTAGTTCTAGCGATCGGATTTCCCTCAAAACTCACCAAGTGACTCCTCCCACCATATTATGATGATGCCCAAGTTTTGGGCTCGATCGGAAATCAATAGGGGTAAGAAATTGGACAATTCAAGTTCAAAGGCTATTCGTTCCGTATAGGAGTGGTTGGTGTATTCCGTAGTTCTGGCGATTGGATTTCACTCAAAACTTACCAAATGACTCCTCCCACCATATTATGATGATGCCCAAGTTTTGGGCTCGATCGGAAATCAATAGAGGTAAGAAATTGGACAATTCAGGTTCAAAGGCTGTTCGTTCCATATAGGAGTGGTTGGTGTATTCCGTAGTTCTAGGGATTGGATTTCACTCAAAACTCACCAAATGACTCCTCCCACCATATTATGATGATGCCCAAGTTTTGGGCTCGATCGGAAATCAATAGGGGAAAGAAATTGGACAATTCAAGTTCGAAGGCAGTTCGTTCCAAATTGGAGTGGTTGGTGTATTACATAGTTCTAGCGATTGGATTTCACTCAAAACTCACCAATTAACTACACCCACCATATTATGGTGATGCCCAAGTTTTGGGCTCGATCGGAAATCAATAGGGGTAAGAAAATGGACAATTCAAGTTCAAAGGCTGTTTGTTCCTTATAGGAGTGGTTGGTGTATCCCGTAGTTCTAGCGATTGGATTTCACTCAAAACTCACCAAATGACTCCTCCCACCATATTATGATGATGCCCAAGTTTTGGGCTCGATCGGAAATCAATAGAGGTAAGAAATTGGACAATTCAGGTTCAAAGGCTGTTCGTTCCATATAGGAGTGGTTGGTGTATTCCGTAGTTCTAGCGATTGGATTTAACTCAAAACTCACCAAATGACTCCTCCCACCATATTATGATGATGCCCAAGTTTTGGGCTCTATCGGAAATCAATAGGGGTAAGAAATTGGACAATTCAGGTTCAAAGGCAGTTCGTTCCTTATAGGAGTGGTTGGTGTATTCCGTAGTTCTAGCGATCGGATTTCACTCAAAACTCACCAAATAACTCCTCCCACAATATTATGATGATGCCTAAGTTTTGGGCTCGATCGGAAATCCATAGAGGTAAGAAATTGGACAATTCAAGTTCGAAGACAGTTCGTTCCGAATTGGAGTGGTTGGTGTATTGCATAGTTCTAGCGATTGGATTTCACTCAAACCTCACCAAACGCCTCCTCCCACCATATTATGATGATGCCCAAGTTTTGGGCAAGATCGGAAATAAATAGGGGTAAGAAATTGGACAATGCAGGTTCAAAGGCAGTTCCTTCCTTATAGGAGTGGTTGGTGTATTCCGTAGTTCTAGCGATGGGATTTCACTCAAAACTCACCAAATGACTCCTCCCCCCATATTATGATGATGCCAAAGTTTTCGGCTCGATCGGAAATCCATAGGGGTAAGAAATTGAACAATTCAAGTTCAAAGGCAGTTCGTTCCAAATTGGAGTGGTTGGTGTATTGCATAGTTCTAGCGATTGGATTTCACTGAAAACTCACCAAATAACTCCTCCCACCATAATATGATGATGCCAAAGTTTTCGGCTCGATCGGAAATCCATAGGGGTAAGAAATTGGACAATTCAAGTTCGAAGACAGTTCGTTCCAAATTGGAGTGGTTGGTGTATTGCATAATTCTAGCGATTGGATTTCGCTCAAAACTCACGAAATAACTCCTCCCACCATATTATGATGATGCCCAAGTTTTGGGCAAGATCGGAAATCAGTAGGGGTAAGAAAATGGACAATTCAGGTTCAAAGGCAGTTCGTTCCTTATAGGAGTGGTTGGTGTATTCCGTTGTTCTAGCGATTGGATTTCACTCAAAACTCACCAAATAACTCCTCCCACCATATTATGATGATGCCCAAGTTTTGGGCAAGATCGGAAATCAATAGGGGTAAGAAAATGGACAATTCAGGTTGAAAGGCAGTTCGTTCCTTATAGGAGTGGTTGGTGTATCCCGTAGTTCTAGCGATTGGATTTCACTCAAAACTCACCAAATGACTCCTCCCACCATATTATGATGACGCCCAAGTTTTGGGCTCGATCGGAAATTAATAGGGGTAAGATATTGGACAATTCAGGTTCAAAGGCAGTTCGTTCCTTATAGGAGTGGTTGGTGTATTCCGTAGTTGTAGCGATTGGATTTCACTCAAAACTCACCAAATGACTCCTCCCACCATATTATGATGATGCCAAAGTTTTGGGCTCGATCGGAAATCCATAGGGGTAAGAAATTGGACAATTCAAGTTCGAAGGCAGTTCGTTCTGAATTGGAGTGGTTAATGTATTGCATAGTTCTAGCGATTGGATTTCACTCAAAACTCACCAAATGACTCCTTCCACCATATTATGGTGATGCCCAATTTTTGGGCTCGATCGGAAATGAATAGGGGTAAGAAATTGGACAATTCAGGTTCAAAGGCAGTTCGTTCCTTATAGGAGTGGTTGGTGCATTCCTTAGTTGTAGCGATTGGATTTCACTCAAAACTCCCCAAATGACTCCTCCCACCATATTATGATGATGCCCAAGTTTTGGGCAGGATCGGAAATCAATAATGTTAAGAAATTGGACAATTCAGGTTCAAAGGCAGTTCGTTCCTTATAGGTGTGGTTGGTGTATTCCGTAGTTGTAGCGATTGGATTTCACTCAAAACTCACCAAATGACTCCTCCCACCATATTATGATGATGCCCAAGTTTTGGGCTCGATCGGAAATCAATAGGGGTAAGAAATTGGACACTTCAAGTTCGAAGGCAGTTCGTTCCTTATATTAGTGGTTGGTACATTCCGTAGTTCTAGCGGTTGGATTTCACTCAAAACTCACCAAATGAATCCTCCCACCATATTATGGTGATGCCCAAGTTTTGGGCTCGATAGGTAATCCATAAGGGTAAGAAATTGGACAATTCAGGTTCAAAGGCAGTTCGTTCCGTATAGGAGTTGCTGGTGAATTTCGTAGTTCCAGCGATTGGATTTCACTCAAAACTCACCAAATGACTCCTCCCACCATATTATGATGATGCCCAAGTTTTGGGCTCGATCGGAAATCAATAGGGGTAAGAAATTGGACAATTCAGGTTCAAAGGCAGTTCGTTCCTTATAGGAGTGGTTGGTGTATTTCGTAGTTCTAGCGGTTGGATTTCACTCAAAACTCACCAAATGACTCCACCCACCATATTATGATGATGCCCAAGTTTTGGGCTCTATCGGAAGTCCAATGGGGTAAGAAATTGGACAATTCCGGTTCGAAGACAGTTCGTTCCGAATTGGAGTGGTTTATGTATTGCATAGTTCTTGCAATTGGATTTCCCCCAAAACACACCAAATGACTCCTCTCACCATATTATGATGATGCCCAAGTTTTGGGCTCGATAAGAAATCTATAGGGGTAAGAAATTGGACAATTCAGGTTCAAAGGCAGTTCGTTCCTTATAGGAGCGGCTAGTGTATTCCGTAGTTCTAGCTATTTGATTTCACTCAAAACCCACCAAATGACTCCTCCCACCATATTATGATGATGGCCAAGTTTTGGGCTTGATCGGAGATCAATAGGGGTGAGAAATTGGACAATTCAGGTTGAAAGGCAGTCCGTTCTTTATAGGAGTGGTTGGTGTATTCCGTAGTTCTAGCGATTGGATTTCACTCAAAACTCACCAAGTGACTCCTCCCAACATATTATGATGATGCCCAAGTTTTGGGCTTCATCGGAAATCAATAGGGGTAAGAAATTGGACAATTCAGGTTCAAAGGCAGTTCGTTCCTTATAGGAGTGGTTGGTGTATTCCGTGGTTCTAGCGATTGGATTTCACTCAAAACTCACCAAATGACTCCACCCACCATATTATGATGATGCCCAAGTTTTGGGCTCGATCGGAAATCAATAGGAGTAAGAAATTGAACAATTCAGGTTCAAAGGCTGTTCGTTCCTTATAGGAGTGGTTGGTGTATTCCGTAGTTCTAGGGATTGGATTTCACTCAAAACTCACCAAATGACTCCTCCCACCATATTATGGTGATGCCCAAGTTTTGGGCTCGATAGGAAATCCATAGGGCTAAGAAATTGGACAATTCAGGTTCAAAGGCAGTTCGTTCCGTATAGGAGTGGCTGGTGACTTTCGTAGTTCCAGCGATTTGATTTCACTCAAAACTCACCAAATGACTCCTCCCACCATATTATGATGATGCCCAAGTTTTGGGCTCGATCGGAAATCAATAGGGGTAAGAAATTGGACAATTCAGGTTCAAAGGCAGTTCGTTCCTTATAGGAGTGGTTGGTGTATTCCGTAGTTATAGCGGTTGGATTTCACTCAAAACTCTCCAAATGACTCCACCCACCATATTATGATGATGCCCAAGTTTTGGGCTCGATCGGAAATCAACAGGGGTAAGAAATTGGACAATTCAGGTTCAAAGGCAGTTCGTTCCTTATAGGAGTGGTTGGTGCATTCCTTAGTTCTAGCGATTGGATTTCACTCAAAACTCCCCAAATGACTCCTCCCACCATATTGTGATGATGCCCAAGTTTTGGGCAGGATCGGAAATCAATAGGGTTAAGAAATTGGACAATTCAGGTTCAAAGGCAGTTCGTTCCTTATAGGAGTGGTTGGTGTATTTCGTAGTTGTAGCGATTGGATTTCACTCAAAACTCACCAAATGACTCCTCCCACCATATTATGATGATGCCCAAGTTTTGGGCTCGATCGGAAATCCATAGGGGTAAGAAATTGGACAATTCAAGTTCGAAGGCAGTTCGTTCCGAATTGGAGTGGTTGGTGTATTGCATAGTTCTAGAGATTGGATTTCACTCAAAACTCACCAAATGACTCCTCCCACCATATTATGATGATGCCTAAGTTTTGGGCTCGATCGGAAATCAATAGGGGTAAGAAATTGGACAATTCAAGTTCAAAGGCAGTTCGTTCCTTACATTAGTGGTTGGTGCATTCCGTAGTTCTAGCGATTGGATTTCACTCAAAACTCACCAAATAACTCCTCCCACCATATTATGATGATGCCCAACTTTTTGGCTCTATCGGAAATCAATAGGGGTAAGAAATTGGACAATTCAGGTTCAAATGCTGTTCGTTCCTTATAGGTTTGGTTTGTGCATTCCGTAGTTCTAGCGATTGGATTTCACTCAAAACTCACCAAATGACTCCTCCCACCATATTATGATGATGCCCAGGTTTTGGGCTCGATCGGAAATCAATAGGGGTAAGAAATTGGACAATTCAGGTTCAAAGGCAGTTCGTACCTTATAGGAGTGGTTGGTGTATTCCGTAGTTCTAGCGATCGGATTTCACTCTAAACTCACCAAGTGACTTCTCCCACCATATTATGATGACGCCCAAGTTTTGGGATCGATCGGAAATCAATAGGGGTAAGAAAATGGACAATTCAAGTTCAAAGGCTGTTCGTTCCTTATAGGAGTGGTTGGTGTATTCCGTAGTTCTAGCGATCGGATTTCACTCTAAACTCACCAAGTGACTTCTCCCACCATATTATGATGACGCCCAAGTTTTGGGATCGATCGGAAATCAATAGGGGTAAGAAATTGGACAATTCAGGTTCAAAGGCAGTTCGTTCCTTATTGGAGTTGTTGGTGTATTCCGTAGTTCTAGCGATTGGATTTCACTCAAAACTCACCAACAACTCCTCCCACCATATTATGATGATGCCCAACTTTTGGGCTCTATCGGAAATCAATAGGGGTAAGAAATTGGACAATTCAGGTTCAAAGGCAGTTCGTTCCTTATAGGAGTGGCTGGTGTATTCCGTAGTTCTAGCTATTTGATTTCACTCAAAACCCACCAAATGACTCCTCCCACCATATTATGATGATGGCCAAGTTTTGGGCTCGATCGGAAATCAATAGGGGTGAGAAATTGGACAATTCAGGTTGAAAGGCAGTTCGTTCCTTGTAGGAGTGGTTGGTGTATTCCGTAGTTCTAGCGATTGGATTTCACTCAAAACTCACCAAGTGACTCCTCCCACCATATTATGATGATGCCCATGTTTTGGGCTTAATCGGAAATCCATAGGGGTAAGAAATTGGACAATTAAAGTTCGAAGACAGTTCGTTCCGAATTGGAGTGGTTGGTGCATTGCATAGTTCTAGCGATTGGATTTCACTCAAAACTCACCAAATGACTCCTCCCACCATATTATGATGATGCCCAAGTTTGGGGCTCGATCGGAAATCAATAGGGGTAAGAAATTGGACAATTCAGGTTCAAAGGCAGTTCGTTCCTTGTAGGAGTGGTTGGTGTATTCCGTAGTTCTAGCGATTGGATTTCACTCAAAACTTACCAAATGACTCCTCCCACCATATTATGATGATGCCCAAGTTTTGGGCTCCATCGGAAATCAATAGGGGTAAGAAATTGGACAATTCAGGTTCAAAGGCTGTTCGTTCCATATAGGGGTGGTTGGTGTATTCCGTAGTTTTAGCGATTGGATTTCACTCAAAACCCACCAAATGACTCCTCCCACCATATTATGATGATGTCCAAGTTTTGGGCTCGATCGGAAATCAATAGGGGTAAGAAATTGGACAATTCAGGTTCAAAGGCAGTTCGTTCCTTATAGGAGCGGTTGGTGTATCCCGTAGTTCTAGCGATTGGATTTCACTCAAAACTCCCCAAATGACTCCTCCAACCATATTATGATAATGCCCATGTTTCGGGCTTGATCGGAAATCCATAGTGGTAAGAAATTGGACAATTCAAGTTCAAAGGCAGTTCGTTCCAAATTGGAGTGGTTGGTGTATTGCATAGTTCTAGCGATTGGATTTCACTCAAAACTCACCAAATAACTCCTCCCAACATATTATGATGATGCCCAAGTTTTGGGCAAGATCGGAAATCAATAGGGGTAAGAAATTGGACAATTCAGTTCCAAAGGCTGTTCGTTCCTTGTAGGTTTGGTTGGTGCATTCTGTAGTTCTAGCGATTGGATTTCACTCAAAACTCACCAAATGAATCCTCCCACCATATTATGATGATGCCCAAGTTTTGGGATCGATCGGAAATCAATAGGGGTAAGAAATTGGCAAATTCAGGTTCAAAGGCAGTTCGTTCCTTATAGGAGTGGTTGGTGTATTCCGTAGTTCCAGCGATTGGATTTCACTCAAAACTCGCCAAATGAATCCTCCCACCATATTATGATGATGCCCAAGTTTTGGGCTCGATCGGAAATCAATAGGGGTAAGAAATTGGCAAATTCAGGTTCAAAGGCAGTTCGTTCCTTATAGGAGTGGTTGGTGTATTCCGTAGTTCTAGCGATTGGATTTCCCTCAAAACTCACCAAATGACTCCTCCCACCATATTACGATAATGCCCAAGTTTTGGGCTCGATCGGAAATTAATAGGGGTAAGAAATTGGACAATTCAAGTTCAAAGGCTGTTCGTTCCTTATAGGAGTGGTTGGTGTATTCCGTAGTTCTAGCGATTGGATTTCACTCAAAACTTACCAAATGACTCCTCCCACCATATTATGAAGATGCCCAAGTTTTGGGCTCCATCGGAAATCAATAGTTGTAAGAAATTGGACAATTCAGGTTCAAAGGCTGTTCGTTCCATATAGGGGTGGTTGGTGTATTCCGTAGTTCTAGCGATTGGATTTCACTCAAAACTCACCAAATGACTCCTCCCACAATATTATGATGATGCCCAAGTTTTGGGCTCGATCGGAAATCAATAGGGGTAAGAAATTGGACAATTCAAGTTCGGAGGCAGTTCGTTCCGAATTGGAGTGATTGGTGTATTGCGTAGTTCTAGCGATCGGATTTCACTCAAACCTCAACAAATGACTCCTCCCACCATATTATGATGATGCCCAAGTTTTGGGCTCGATCGGATATCAATAGGGTTAAGAAATTAGACAATTCATGTTCAAAGGCAGTTCGTTCCTTATAGGAGTGGTTGGTGTATTCCGTAGTTCTAACGATTGGATTTCACTCAAAACTCACCAACTAACTCCTCCCAGCATATTATGATGATGCAAAAGTTTTGGGCACGATCGGAAGTCCAATGGGGTAAGAAATTGGACAATTCAAGTTCGAAGACAGTTCGTTCCGAATTGGAGTGGTTTATGTATTGCATAGTTCTAGCAATTGGATTTCCCCCAAAACACACCAAATGACTCCTCCCACCATATTATGATGATGCCCAAGTTTTGGGCTCGATCAGAAATCAATAGGGGTAAGAAATTGGACAATTCAGGTTCAAAGGCAGTTCGTTCCCTATAGGAGTGGTTGGTGTATTCCGTAGTTCTAGCGATTGGATTTCACTCAAAACTCAAAAATGACTCCTCCCACCATATTATGATGATGCCCAAGTTTTGGGCTCGATCTGAAATCCATTGGGGTAAGAAATTGGACAATTCAAGTTCGAAGGCAGTTCGTTCCGAATTGGAGTGATTGGTGTATTGCATAGTTCTATCGATTGGATTTCACTCAAAACTCACCAAATGACTCCTCCCACCATATTACGATGATGCCCAAGTTTTGGGCTCGATCGGAAATCAATTGGGGTAAGAAATTGGACAATTCAGGTTCAAAGGCAGTTCGTCTCTTGTAGGAGTGGTTGGTGTATTCCGTAGTTCTAGCGATCGGATTTCACTCAAACCTCAACAAATGACTCCTCCCACCATATTATGATGATGCCCAAGTTTTGGGCTCGATCGGAAATCCATAGGGGTAAGAAATTGGACAATAAAAGTTCGAAGACAGTTCGTTCCGAATTGGAGTCGTTGGATTATTGCATAGTTCTAGCGATTGGATTTCACTCAAAACTCACCAAATGAATCCTCCCACCATATTACGATGATGCCCAAGTTTTGGGCTCGATCGGAAATCAATAGGGGTAAGAAATTGGACAATTCAGTTTCAAAGGCAGTTCGTTCCTTATAGGATTGGTTGGTGTATTCCTTAGTTCTAGCGATCGGACTTCACTCAAAACTCACCAAATGACTCCGCCCACAATATTATGATGATGCCCATGTTTTGGGCTCGATCGGAAATCCATAGGGGTAAGAAATTGGACAATTCAAGTTCGAAGACAGTTCGTTCCAAATTGGAGAGGTTGGTGTATTGCATAGTTCTAGTGATTGGATTTCCCTCAAAACTCACCAAATGACTCCTCCCACCATATTATGATGGTGCCCAAGTTTGAGGCTCGATCGGAAATCAATAGGGGTAAGAGATTGGATAATTCAGGTTCAAAGGAAGTTCGTGCCTTATAGGAGTGGTTGGTGCATTCCGTAGTTCTAGCGATTGGATTTCACTCAAAACTCACCAAGTGACTACTCCCACCATATTATGATGATGCCCAAGTTTTGGGCTCGATCGGAAATCCATAGGGGTAAGAAATTGTACAATTAAAGTTCGAAGACAGTTCTTTCCGAATTGGAGTGGTTGGTGCATTGCATAGTTCTAGCGATTGGATTTCACTAAAAACTCACCAAATGACTCCTCCCACCATATTATGATGATGCCCAAGTTTTGGGCTCGATCGGAAATCCATAAGGGTAAGAAATTGGACAATAAAAGTTCGAAGACAGTTCGTTCCGAATTGGAGTCGTTGGATTATTGCATAGTTCTAGCGATTGGATTTCACTCAAAACTCACCAAATGACTCCTCCCACCATATTATGATGATGCCCAAGTTTTGGGCTCGATCGGAAATCTATAGGGGTAAGAAATTAGACAATTCAGGTTCAAAGGCAGTTCGTTCCATATAGGGGTGGCTGGTGTGTTCCGTAGTTCTAGCGATTGGATTTCACTCAAAACTCTCCAAATGACTCCTCCCACCACATTATTGTGATGCCAAAGTTTTGGGCTCGATCGGAAATCCATAGGGGTAAGAAATTGGACAATTTAAGTTCGAAGCCAGTTCGTTCCGAATTGGAGTGGTTGGTGTATTGCATAGTCCTAGCGATTGGATTTCACTCAAAACTCTCCAAATGACTCCTCCCACCATATTATGATGATGCCCAAGTTTTGGGCTCGATCAGAAATCCGTGGGGGTAAGAAATTGTACAATTAAAGTTCGAAGACAGTTCTTTCCGAATTGGAGTGGTTGGTGCATTGCAGAGTTCTAGCGATTGGATTTCACTCAAAACTCCCCAAATGACTCCTCCCACCATATTATGATGATGCCCAAGCTGTGGGCTCGATCGGAAATCAATAGGGGTATGAAATTGGACAATTCAGGTTCAAAGGCAGTTCGTTCCTTATAGGAGGAGTGGTTGGTGTATTCCGTAGTTCTAGCGATTGGATTTCACTCAAAACTCACCAAATCAATCCTCCCACCATATTACGATGATGCCCAAGTTTTGGGCTCGATCGGAAATCTATAGGGGTAAGAAATTAGACAATTCAGGTTCAAAGGCAGTTCGTTCCATATAGGGGTGGCTGGTGTGTTCCGTAGTTCTAGCGATTGGATTTCACTAAAAACTCACCAAATGACTCCTCCCACCATATTATGATGATGCCCAAGTTTTGGGCTCGATCGGAAATCCATAAGGGTAAGAAATTGGACAATAAAAGTTCGAAGACAGTTCGTTCCGAATTGGAGTCGTTGGATTATTGCATAGTTCTAGCGATTGGATTTCACTAAAAACTCACCAAATGACTCCTTCCACCATATTATGATGATGCCCAAGTTTTGGGCTCGATCGGAAATCCATAGGGGTAAGAAATTGGACAATTCAAGTTCGAAGGCAGTTCGTTCCCAAATGGAGTGGTTGGTGTATTGCATAGTTCTATCGATTGGATTTCACTCAAAACTCCCCAAATGACTCCTCCCACCATATTATGATGATGCCCAAGCTGTGGGCTCGATCGGAAATCAATAGGGGTATGAAATTGGACAATTCAGGTTCAAAGGCAGTTCGTTCCTTATAGGAGGAGTGGTTGGTGTATTCCGTAGTTCTAGCGATTGGATTTCACTCAAAACTCACCAAATCAATCCTCCCACCATATTACGATGATGCCCAAGTTTTGGGCTCGATCGGAAATCAATAGGGGTAAGAAATTGGACAATTCAGGTTCAAAGGCAGTTCGTTCCTTATAGGAGTGGTTGGTGTATTCCGTAGTTCTAGTGATCGGATTTCACTCAAAACTCAGCTAATGACTACACCCACAATATTGTGATGATGCCCAAGTTTTGGGCTCGATCGGAAATCCAAAGGGGTAAGAAATTGGACAATTCAAGTTCGAAGACAGTTCGTTCCGAATTGGAGTGGTTGGTGTATTGCGTAGTTCTAGCGATTGGATTTCCCTCAAAACTCACCAATTGACTCCTCCCACCATATTATGACGTTGCCCAAGTTTTGGGCTCGATCGGAAATCTATAGGGGTAAGAAATTGGACAATTCCGGTTCAAAGGCAGCTCGTTCCTTATAGGAGTGGCTGGTGTATTCCGTAGTTCTAGCGATCGGATTTCACTCCAAACTCACCAAATGACTCCTCCCACCATATTATAATGATGCCCAAGTTTTGGGCTCGATTGGAAATCAATAGGGGTAAGAAATTGGACAATTCATGTTCAAAGGCAGTTCGTTCCTTATAGGATTGGTTGGTGTATTCCGTAGTTCTAGCGATTGGGTTTCACTCAAAACTCACCAAATGACTCCTCCCACCATATTATGATGATGCCCAAGTTTTGGGCTCGATCGGAAATCTATAGGGGTAAGAAATTGGACAATTCAAGTTCAAAGGCAGTTAGTTCCTTATAGGAGTGGTTGTTTTATTCCGTTGTTCTAGCGATTGGATTTCACTCAAAACTCACCAAATGACTCCTCCGACCGTATTATGATGATTCCCAAGTTTTGGGCTCGATCGGAAATCATTAGGGGTAAGAAATTGGACAATTCAAGTTCAAATGCAGTTCGTTCCTTATAGGAGTGGTTGGTGTATTCCGTTGTTCTAGCGATCGGATTTCACTCAAACCTCAACAAATGACTCCTCCCACCATATTATGATGATGCCCAAGTTTTGGGCTCGATCGGAAATCCATAGGGGTAAGAAACTGGACAATAAAAGTTCGAAGACAGTTCGTTCCGAATTGGAGTCGTTGGATTATTGCATAGTTCTAGCGATTGGATTTCACTCAAAACTCACCAAATGACTCCTCCCACCATATTATGATGATGCCCAAGTTTTGGGCTCGATCGGAAAACCATAGGGGTAAGAAATTGGACAATTCAAGTTCAAAGGCAGTTCGTTCCTTATAGTAGTGGCTGGTGAATTCCGTAGTTCTAGCGATTGGATTTCCCTCAAAACTCACCAAATGACTCCTCCTACTATAGTATGATGATGCCCAAGTTTTGGGCTCGATCGGAAATCAATAGGGGTTAGAAATTGGACAATTCAGGTTCAAAGGCAGTTCGTTCCTTATACGAGTGCTTGGTGTATTCCGTAGTTCTAGCGATTGGATTTCACTCAAAACTCACCAAATGACTCCTCCCACCATATTATGATGATGCCCAAGTTTTGGGCTCGATCGGAAATCAATAGGAGTAAGAAATTGTACAACTCTGGTTCAAAGGCAGTTTGTTCCTTATAGGAGTGGCTGGTGTATTCCATAGTTCTAGCGATTGGATTTCACTCAAAACTCCCCAAATGACTCCTCCCACCATATTATGATGATGCCCAACTTTTGGGCTCGATCGGAAATCAATAGGGGTAAGAAATTGGACAATTCAGGTTCAAAGGCAGTTCGTTCCTTATAGGAGTGGCTTGTGTATTCCGTAGTTCTAGCGATTGGATTTCACACAAAACTCAACAAATGACTCCTCCCACCATATTATGATGATGCCCAAGTTTTGGGCTCGATCGGAAATCAATAGGGGTAAGAAATTGGACAATTCAGGTTCAAAGGCAGTTCGTTCCTTATAGGAGTGGCTGGTGTATTCCGTAGTTCTAGCGATTGGATTTCACTCAAAACTCACCAAATGACTCCTAACACCATATTATGATGATGCCCAAGTTTTGGGCTCGATCGGAAATCCATAGGTGTAAGAAATTGGAGAATTCAAGTTCGAAGGCAGTTCGTTCCGAATTGGAGTAGTTGGTGTATTGCATAGTTCTAGCGATTGGATTTCACTCAAAACTCACCAAATGTCTCCTCCCACCATATTATGATGATGCCCAAGTTTTGGGCTCGATCGGAAGTCCAATGGGGTAAGAAATTGGACAATTCAAGTTCGAAGACAGTTCGTTCCGAATTGGAGTGGTAGGTGTATTGCATACTTCTAGCAATTGGATTTCACTAAAAACTCACCAAATTACTCCTCCCACCATATTATGATGATGCCCAAGTTTTGGGCTCGATCAGAAATCAATGGGGGTAAGAAATTGGACAATTCAGGTTCAAAAAAAGTTCGTTCCTTATAGGAGTGGCTGGTGTATTCCGTAGTTCTAGCAATTGGATTTAACTCAAAAATCACCAAATGACTCCTCCCACCATATTATGATGATGCCCAAGTTTTGGGCTCGATCGGAAATCAATAGGGGTAAGAAATTGGACAATTCAGGTTCAATGGCAGTTCGTTCCTTATAGGAGTGGTTGGTGTATTCCACTGTTCTAAAGATTGGATTTCACTCAAAACTCACCAAATGACTCCTCCCACCATACTATGATGATGCCCAAGTTTTGGGATCGATCGGAAATCAATAGGGGTAAGAAATTGGACAATTCAGGTTCAAAGGCAGTTCGTTCCTTATAGGAGTGGCTGGGGTATTCCGTAGTTCTAGCGATTGGATATCACTCAGAACTCACCAAATGACTCCTCCCACCATATTATGATGATGCCCAAGTTTTGGGCTCGATCGGAAATCCATAGCGGTAAGAAATTGGACCATTCAAGTTTGAAGGCAGTTCGTTCCGAATTGGAGTGGTTGGTGTATTACATAGTTCTAGCGATTGGATTTCACTCAAAACTCACCAAATGACTCCTCCCACCATATTATGATGATGCCTAAGTTTGGGCTTGATCAGAAGTCCAATGGGGTAAGAAATTGGACAATTCAAGTTCGAAGACAGTTCGTTCCGAATTGGAGTGGTAGGTGTATTGCATAGTTCTAGCAATTGGATTTCACTAAAAACTCACCAAATTACTCCTCCCACCATATTATGATGATGCCCAAGTTTTGGGCTCGATCAGAAATCAATAGGGGTAAGAAATTGGACAATTCAGGTTCAAAGGGAGTTCGTTCCTTATAGGAGTGGCTGGTGTATTCCGTAGTTCTAGCAATTGGATTTAACTGAAAACTCTTTAAATGACTCCTCCCACCATATTATGATGATGCCCAAGTTTTGGGCTCGATCGGAAATCAATAGGGGTAAGAAATTGGACAATTCAAGTTCAAAGGCAGTTAGTTCCTTATAGGAGTGGTTGGTGTATTCCGTTGTTCTAGCGATTGGATTTCACTCAAAACTCACCAAATGACTCCTCCGACCGTATTATGATGATTCCCAAGTTTTGGGCTCGATCGGAAATCATTAGGGGTAAGAAATTGGACAATTCAAGTTCAAATGCAGTTCGTTCCTTATAGGAGTGGTTGGTGTATTCCGTTGTTCTAGCGATCGGATTTCACTCAAACCTCAACAAATGACTCCTCCCACCATATTATGATGATGCCCAAGTTTTGGGCTCGATCGGAAATCCATAGGGGTAAGAAACTGGACAATAAAAGTTCGAAGACAGTTCGTTCCGAATTGGAGTCGTTGGATTATTGCATAGTTCTAGCGATTGGATTTCACTCAAAACTCACCAAATGACTCCTCCCACCATATTATGATGATGCCCAAGTTTTGGGCTCGATCGGAAAACCATAGGGGTAAGAAATTGGACAATTCAAGTTCAAAGGCAGTTCGTTCCTTATAGTAGTGGCTGGTGAATTCCGTAGTTCTAGCGATTGGATTTCCCTCAAAACTCACCAAATGACTCCTCCTACTATAGTATGATGATGCCCAAGTTTTGGGCTCGATCGGAAATCAATAGGGGTTAGAAATTGGACAATTCAGGTTCAAAGGCAGTTCGTTCCTTATACGAGTGCTTGGTGTATTCCGTAGTTCTAGCGATTGGATTTCACTCAAAACTCACCAAATGACTCCTCCCACCATATTATGATGATGCCCAAGTTTTGGGCTCGATCGGAAATCAATAGGAGTAAGAAATTGTACAATTCTGGTTCAAAGGCAGTTTGTTCCTTATAGGAGTGGCTGGTGTATTCCATAGTTCTAGCGATTGGATTTCACTCAAAACTCCCCAAATGACTCCTCCCACCATATTATGATGATGCCCAACTTTTGGGCTCGATCGGAAATCAATAGGGGTAAGAAATTGGACAATTCAGGTTCAAAGGCAGTTCGTTCCTTATAGGAGTGGCTTGTGTATTCCGTAGTTCTAGCGATTGGATTTCACACAAAACTCAACAAATGACTCCTCCCACCATATTATGATGATGCCCAAGTTTTGGGCTCGATCGGAAATCAATAGGGGTAAGAAATTGGACAATTCAGGTTCAAAGGCAGTTCGTTCCTTATAGGAGTGGCTGGTGTATTCCGTAGTTCTAGCGATTGGATTTCACTCAAAACTCACCAAATGACTCCTAACACCATATTATGATGATGCCCAAGTTTTGGGCTCGATCGGAAATCCATAGGTGTAAGAAATTGGAGAATTCAAGTTCGAAGGCAGTTCGTTCCGAATTGGAGTAGTTGGTGTATTGCATAGTTCTAGCGATTGGATTTCACTCAAAACTCACCAAATGTCTCCTCCCACCATAT
The DNA here is from genome assembly GCA_005406145.1 of Prunus yedoensis. Taxonomy (NCBI): domain Eukaryota; kingdom Viridiplantae; phylum Streptophyta; class Magnoliopsida; order Rosales; family Rosaceae; genus Prunus; species Prunus yedoensis. Next base: position 1,568,684 of record BJCG01002322.1, on the reverse strand, counting down.
TATGATGATGCCCAAGTTTTGGGCTCGATCGGAAGTCCAATGGGGTAAGAAATTGGACAATTCAAGTTCGAAGACAGTTCGTTCCGAATTGGAGTGGTAGGTGTATTGCATACTTCTAGCAATTGGATTTCACTAAAAACTCACCAAATTACTCCTCCCACCATATTATGATGATGCCCAAGTTTTGGGCTCGATCAGAAATCAATGGGGGTAAGAAATTGGACAATTCAGGTTCAAAAAAAGTTCGTTCCTTATAGGAGTGGCTGGTGTATTCCGTAGTTCTAGCAATTGGATTTAACTCAAAAATCACCAAATGACTCCTCCCACCATATTATGATGATGCCCAAGTTTTGGGCTCGATCGGAAATCAATAGGGGTAAGAAATTGGACAATTCAGGTTCAATGGCAGTTCGTTCCTTATAGGAGTGGTTGGTGTATTCCACAGTTCTAAAGATTGGATTTCACTCAAAACTCACCAAATGACTCCTCCCACCATACTATGATGATGCCCAAGTTTTGGGATCGATCGGAAATCAATAGGGGTAAGAAATTGGACAATTCAGGTTCAAAGGCAGTTCGTTCCTTATAGGAGTGGCTGGGGTATTCCGTAGTTCTAGCGATTGGATATCACTCAGAACTCACCAAATGACTCCTCCCACCATATTATGATGATGCCCAAGTTTTGGGCTCGATCGGAAATCCATAGCGGTAAGAAATTGGACCATTCAAGTTTGAAGGCAGTTCGTTCCGAATTGGAGTGGTTGGTGTATTACATAGTTCTAGCGATTGGATTTCACTCAAAACTCACCAAATGACTCCTCCCACCATATTATGATGATGCCTAAGTTTTGGGCTTGATCAGAAGTCCAATGGGGTAAGAAATTGGACAATTCAAGTTCGAAGACAGTTCGTTCCGAATTGGAGTGGTAGGTGTATTGCATAGTTCTAGCAATTGGATTTCACTAAAAACTCACCAAATTACTCCTCCCACCATATTATGATGATGCCCAAGTTTTGGGCTCGATCAGAAATCAATAGGGGTAAGAAATTGGACAATTCAGGTTCAAAGGGAGTTCGTTCCTTATAGGAGTGGCTGGTGTATTCCGTAGTTCTAGCAATTGGATTTAACTGAAAACTCTTTAAATGACTCCTCCCACCATATTATGATGATGCCCAAGTTTTGGGCTCGATCGGAAATCAATAGGGGTAAGAAATTGGACAATTCAAGTTCAAAGGCAGTTAGTTCCTTATAGGAGTGGTTGGTGTATTCCGTTGTTCTAGCGATTGGATTTCACTCAAAACTCACCAAATGACTCCTCCGACCGTATTATGATGATTCCCAAGTTTTGGGCTCGATCGGAAATCATTAGGGGTAAGAAATTGGACAATTCAAGTTCAAATGCAGTTCGTTGCTTATAGGAGTGGTTGGTGTATTCCGTTGTTCTAGCGATCGGATTTCACTCAAACCTCAACAAATGACTCCTCCCACCATATTATGATGATGCCCAAGTTTTGGGCTCGATCGGAAATCCACAGGGGTAAGAAACTGGACAATAAAAGTTCGAAGACAGTTCGTTCCGAATTGGAGTCGTTGGATTATTGCATAGTTCTAGCGATTGGATTTCACTCAAAACTCACCAAATGACTCCTCCCACCATATTATGATGATGCCCAAGTTTTGGGCTCGATCGGAAAACCATAGGGGTAAGAAATTGGACAATTCAAGTTCAAAGGCAGTTCGTTCCTTATAGTAGTGGCTGGTGAATTCCGTAGTTCTAGCGATTGGATTTCCCTCAAAACTCACCAAATGACTCCTCCTACTATAGTATGATGATGCCCAAGTTTTGGGCTCGATCGGAAATCAATAGGGGTTAGAAATTGGACAATTCAGGTTCAAAGGCAGTTCGTTCCTTATACGAGTGCTTGGTGTATTCCGTAGTTCTAGCGATTGGATTTCACTCAAAACTCACCAAATGACTCCTCCCACCATATTATGATGATGCCCAAGTTTTGGGCTCGATCGGAAATCAATAGGAGTAAGAAATTGTACAATTCTGGTTCAAAGGCAGTTTGTTCCTTATAGGAGTGGCTGGTGTATTCCATAGTTCTAGCGATTGGATTTCACTCAAAACTCCCCAAATGACTCCTCCCACCATATTATGATGATGCCCAACTTTTGGGCTCGATCGGAAATCAATAGGGGTAAGAAATTGGACAATTCAGGTTCAAAGGCAGTTCGTTCCTTATAGGAGTGGCTTGTGTATTCCGTAGTTCTAGCGATTGGATTTCACACAAAACTCAACAAATGACTCCTCCCACCATATTATGATGATGCCCAAGTTTTGGGCTCGATCGGAAATCAATAGGGGTAAGAAATTGGACAATTCAGGTTCAAAGGCAGTTCGTTCCTTATAGGAGTGGCTGGTGTATTCCGTAGTTCTAGCGATTGGATTTCACTCAAAACTCACCAAATGACTCCTAACACCATATTATGATGATGCCCAAGTTTTGGGCTCGATCGGAAATCCATAGGTGTAAGAAATTGGAGAATTCAAGTTCGTAGGCAGTTCGTTCCGAATTGGAGTAGTTGGTGTATTGCATAGTTCTAGCGATTGGATTTCACTCAAAACTCACCAAATGTCTCCTCCCACCATATTATGATGATGCCCAAGTTTTGGGCTCGATCGGAAGTCCAATGGGGTAAGAAATTGGACAATTCAAGTTCGAAGACAGTTCGTTCCGAATTGGAGTGGTAGGTGTATTGCATACTTCTAGCAATTGGATTTCACTAAAAACTCACCAAATTACTACTCCCACCATATTATGATGATGCCCAAGTTTTGGGCTCGATCAGAAATCAATGGGGGTAAGAAATTGGACAATTCAGGTTCAAAAAAAGTTCGTTCCTTATAGGAGTGGCTGGTGTATTCCGTAGTTCTAGCAATTGGATTTAACTCAAAAATCACCAAATGACTCCTCCCACCATATTATGATGATGCCCAAGTTTTGGGCTCGATCGGAAATCAATAGGGGTAAGAAATTGGACAATTCAGGTTCAATGGCAGTTCGTTCCTTATAGGAGTGGTTGGTGTATTCCACAGTTCTAAAGATTGGATTTCACTCAAAACTCACCAAATGACTCCTCCCACCATACTATGATGATGCCCAAGTTTTGGGATCGATCGGAAATCAATAGGGGTAAGAAATTGGACAATTCAGGTTCAAAGGCAGTTCGTTCCTTATAGGAGTGGCTGGGGTATTCCGTAGTTCTAGCGATTGGATATCACTCAGAACTCACCAAATGACTCCTCCCACCATATTATGATGATGCCCAAGTTTTGGGCTCGATCGGAAATCCATAGCGGTAAGAAATTGGACCATTCAAGTTTGAAGGCAGTTCGTTCCGAATTGGAGTGGTTGGTGTATTACATAGTTCTAGCGATTGGATTTCACTCAAAACTCACCAAATGACTCCTCCCACCATATTATGATGATGCCTAAGTTTTGGGCTTGATCAGAAGTCCAATGGGGTAAGAAATTGGACAATTCAAGTTCGAAGACAGTTCGTTCCGAATTGGAGTGGTAGGTGTATTGCATAGTTCTAGCAATTGGATTTCACTAAAAACTCACCAAATTACTCCTCCCACCATATTATGATGATGCCCAAGTTTTGGGCTCGATCAGAAATCAATAGGGGTAAGAAATTGGACAATTCAGGTTCAAAGGGAGTTCGTTCCTTATAGGAGTGGCTGGTGTATTCCGTAGTTCTAGCAATTGGATTTAACTGAAAACTCTTTAAATGACTCCTCCCACCATATTATGATGATGCCCAAGTTTTGGGCTCGATCGGAAAGCAATAGCGGTAAGAAATTGGACAATTCAGGTTCAAAGGCAGTTCGTTCCTTAGAGGAATGGATGGTGTATTGCATAGTTCTAGCGATTGGATTTCACTCAAAACTCACCAAACGACTCCTCCCACCATATTATGATGATGCCCAAGTTTTGGGATCGATCGGAAATCAATAGGGGTAAGAAATTGGACAATTCAGGTTCGAAGGCAGTTCGTTCCTTATAGGAGTGGCTGGTGTATTCCGTAGTTCTAGCGATTGGATATCACTCAGAACTCACCAAATGACTCCTCCCACCATATTATGATGATGCCCAAGTTTTGGGCTCGATCGGAAATCAATAGGGGTAAGAAATTGGACAATTCAGGTTCAATGGCAGTTCGTTCCTTATATGAGTGGTTGGTGTATTCCACAGTTCTAGCGATTGGATTTCACTCAAAACTCACCAAATGACTCCTCCCACCATATTATGATGATGCCCAAGTTTTGGGCTCGATCGGAAAGCAATAGCGGTAAGAAATTGGACAATTCAGGTTCAAAGGCAGTTCGTTCCTTATAGGTGTGGCTGGTGTATTCCGTAGTTCTAGCGATTGGATTTCACTCAAAACTCACCAAATGACTCCTCCCACCATATTATGATGATGCCCAAGTTTTGGGCTTGATCAGAAGTCCAATGGGGTAAGAAATTGGACAATTCAAGTTCGAAGACAGTTCGTTCCGAATTGGAGTGGTAGGTGTATTGCATAGTTCTAGCAATTGGATTTCACTAAAAACTCACCAAATTACTCCTCCCACCATATTATGATGATGCCCAAGTTTTGGGCTCGATCAGAAATCAATGGGGGTAAGAAATTGGACAATTCAGGTTCAAAAAAAGTTCGTTCCTTATAGGAGTGGCTGGTGTATTCCGTAGTTCTAGCGATTGGATTTAACTCAAAACTCACCAAATGACTCCTCCCACCATATTATGATGATGCCCAAGTTTTGGGCTCGATCGGAAATCCATAGGTGTAAGAAATTGGACAATTCAAGTTCGAAGGCAGTTCGTTCCAAATTGGAGTGGTAGGTGTATTGCATAGTTCTAGCAATTGGATTTCACTAAAAACTCACCAAATTACTCCTCCCACCATATTATGATGATGCCCAAGTTTTGGGCTCGATCAGAAATCAATAGGGGTAAGAAATTGGACAATTCAGGTTCAAAGGAAGTTCGTTCCTTATAGGAGTGGCTGGTGTATTCCGTAGTTCTAGCGATTGGATTTAACTGAAAACTTTCTAAATGACTCCTCCCACCATATTATGATGATGCCCAAGTTTTGGGCTCGATCGGAAATCCATAGGTGTAAGAAATTGGACAATTCAAGTTCGAAGGCAGTTCGTTCCAAATTGGAGTGGTAGGTGTATTGCATAGTTCTAGCAATTGGATTTCACTAAAAACTCACCAAATTACTCCTCCCACCATATTATGATGATGCCCAAGTTTTGGGCTCGATCAGAAATCAATAGGGGTAAGAAATTGGACAATTCAGGTTCAAAGGAAGTTCGTTCCTTATAGGAGTGGCTGGTGTATTCCGTAGTTCTAGCGATTGGATTTAACTGAAAACTTTCTAAATGACTCCTCCCACCATATTATGATGATGCCCAAGTTTTGGGCTCGATCGGAAAGCAATAGCGGTAAGAAATTGGACAATTCAGGTTCAATGGCAGTTCGTTCCTTATATGAGTGGTTGGTGTATTCCACAGTTCTAGCGATTGGATTTCACTCAAAACTCACCAAACGACTCCTCCCACCATATTATGATGATGCCCAAGTTTTGGGCTCGATCGGAAATCAATAGGGGTAAGAAATTGGACAATTTAAGTTCGAAGGCAGTTCGTTCCTTATAGAAGTGGTTGGTGTATTCCGTAGTTCTACGGATTGGATTTCACTCAAAACTCACCAAATGACTCCTCCCAACATATTATGATGATGCTCAAGTTTTGGGCTCGATCGGAAATCAATAATGGTAAGAAATTGGACAATTCAAGTTCGTAGGCAGTTCCTTCCTTATAGAAGTGGTTGGTGTATTCCGTAGTTCTACGGATTGGATTTCACTCAAAACTCACCAAATGACTCCTCCCAACATATTATGATGATGCCCAAGTTTTGGGCTCGATCGGAAATCAATAGGGGTAAGAAATTGGACGATTCAGGTTCAAAGGCAGTTCGTTCCTTATAGGAGTGGCTGGTGTATTCCGTAGTTCTAGCTATTGGATTTCACTCAGAACTCACCAAATGACTCCTCCCACCATCTTATGATGATGCCCAAGTTTTGGGCTCAATCGGAAATCAATAGCGGTAAGAAATTGGACAATTCAGGTTCAAAGGCAGTTCGCTCCTTATAGGACCGGTCGGTGTATTCTGTAGTTCTAGCGATCGGATTGCACTCGAAACTCACCAAATGACTCCTCCCACCATATTATGATGATGCCCAAGTTTTGGGCTCGTTCGGAAATCAATAGGAGTAAGAAATTGGACAATTCAGGTTCAAAGGCAGTTCGTTCCTTATGGGCGTGGCTGGTGTATTCCGTTGTTTCTAGCGATTGGATATCACTCAGAACTCACCAAATGACTCCTCCCACCATATTATGATGATGCCCAAGTTTTGGGCTCGATCGGAAATCAATAGGGGTAAGAAATTGGACAATTCAGGTTCAATGGCAGTTCGTTCCTTATATGAGTGGTTGGTGTATACCACAGTTCTAGCGATTGGATTTCCCTCAAAACTCACCAAATGACTCCTCCCACCATATATGATGATGCCCAAGTTTTGGGCTCGATCGGAAAGCAATAGCGGTAAGAAATTGGACAATTCAGGTTCAAAGGCAGTTCGTTCCTTATAGGTGTGGTGTTGTGTAGATACAGCTGCACCAAAATGGATTCAGTTGCATCCTCAACTTGTGATACTCGCAAGTGCACGAGCCGTTGGTAGTTTAGCATATGTAAGTGCGAGGTCGATTCCACAGGGATTGGTGATTGAATGATCCAATTCAATTTTCCTACACAAAACAAAAATTAAAAACAAAAGAAACAAAAAGGTTTTGTACAACACTTGAGAACATGGAGAGTTTGGATGAGAATAGAGAGAAGTGTTTGAGAAAGAGAAGGGAGAAGAGTTTTGGGAAGTGTTCAAGAACATGGGGGCTTTGGAAGAGAGTGTTTGAGAACTTGGAGAAGTGTTTGAGAACATTGAGAATTTGATGAAGGAAGGGAGAAGTGTTTGAAGAAATTTAGAAGAAGAGAAGGGTTGAGAATTTGGAGGATGTTTGTGAACTTGGAGAATGTTTATGAACTTGGAGAATTTTAGAACTTAGGGAAGGGAGAGAAGGGTGTTTGTGAAGTGTTTGAGACATGGAGACTTTAGAGAATTTGAAAGAGAATAAAGAAGTGTTTGGAGAATTTAAAGAAAGAAAATTTAGTAGAATGATCTTATTACAACATTGAGAACTACAAGGGAAACTATGAGAATTTTAGGGAGAGAAGGGAAGGGAGCTCTAGAGAAGTGCTTGAGAGCTCCCCCCCTTGGGGGTGTTATTACAAGCTTAGGAAACCTCACTATTTATAGGCCTAAGGAAGTTGAAAATCTGAATTATACAATTGAATTTTCTAAACACACTAACTTCACCAACTTACAACACTTAATTCACCTAACACACTATTGCATTTGAAAACAATTCCTCTTGTCTTTAGGCTTAGTGTTGCAGCTCCCACTTCATCATCTTTTGGCTCATTTGGCTGCTGCAAAATTCCACTCAAATATAGGTATTGAATATGCTTCACCAAACTTTCCCACAATCAACAACACTTCATCATGTATATGTCATGCATGACAATGCATTGCAGCCAGCTTGTGGGCTCGTTTTGGGCTTGTGGCTTCAATCTGAAAAATCTGGAAAAATATGGATCTTGAAGCTCTTTGTCTTATCTTTCCAAGAATATGCAGCCCAACTCAAGGAAAAATCGGGAAGGCCTTCAAATGTGATTTTTGGCCCAGTAACGCAGATGCTGCCGAATTTGACCTTAAGTTGCCAAAACATGTATAACTTTCTCTAGAAGACTCGGAATCATGAACCGTAAAATTATACAGAAACTAGACTTCCGTATCTTTCCAATGATGTATGGCTCATTATCTGGTTCTTCTTGAGAAAGTACAGTCCAATCCGTGAAGTTGACTGATCTGCAGACACTGTTTTGAGCTAACTTGTCTCCAAAATGCATTTATTAAGTCACAAGCTTATTACACTGAAACAAACCCAAAACAAATTAAGAGCACAAGTTTAACTCAAAAACATCACCAAATCATAAGTTAAAAGGGTACAAAATGATATGTAATTTATGCACCGATCAAATACCCCCAAACCTAGATTTTGCTAGTCCTCGAGCAAAACAAAAGGAAAACAAAGATAAAAACAAACAAGAGGTTAACTAGACCACTTTCGTAGGTAACTCGATTGCATTGAGCGTATGCAACAAGCCTTTAAACCTCTAGGCATCCCTAGTAGGAGGAGTTGTGTCTCCTGAGGGTTTAACAGATACGATACCCACAAACGTTTTACTGACTCTGTAAAACAAAGTAATTAGAAAACTTAAAAGATTGTTAGTCCTTAAGCAAAGCCAAAAACAAAAACAAACATAAATACATTAACAAAAACAAAACAAAAAAACAAAAACGAAAATAAAAACAAAAACAATTACAAAATAAAAAGAACTCAAAACAATCTTTCCGAACATTTTCTGAAGAGAAATGACTCATGCACATGACTTAAACGTTTTTAACAATAAAAGCTCAATTTTGGACATTATTCATAAAGCGGCAAAGTTCAAAACATAATATGCTCAAGTGTGGTAGTGTGATAGCCAAATGCAACAAATTTCCCAATCTTAGTTTTCATACAATTTTGAAAATCATACAAGCACAGGTTCAACTTCAAATCTCACCAAAGTTGTCCTCTCACAAATGAATCACTCAGAAGAGGGCTATAATGCAACACTCAGTTATAAACATGAGAATAGAGTTAAACCGTAAGGACTTAACTCGAAATAGAAAGATGAAGAACTTGCATTAATATGATCTCAAGAAGGATGCCAAACACTTAAAAGTAGAAAAATGGATGCAATTCAACCACATGACATTTAAGATCAATGGGGCCAAGGGTGTAAGGTGAGTAACAAATGAAGGGTATGGATAATACAAAGTCCAAGGAACTCGCAATGTAAGAGCATAAAATAATTGTTTACAAGACTTCGAATCATCACGATTAGATTTTTCTTTTACATGATCAAAACTCCTTATACCTTCATTTACAAGAATTCACACTCCTTCCTTTAATTGAGCAAACACCAATGAAACCCAAAATGAAATTTCAATCAACCACCACTTAACTTTTCTCTTTTCTTTCACCAATTGTGTGATTTTTTTTTCTTCGAAATGTAACACCCATTCCCAAACTTAGTATGAAAAACACATCCCAATTAAAGCTCATGAGTTCCTTAGAAAGGTAAATATTTGTTTTCAGGCTAAGGCAAGGACATATAATTGGTAAATGAAAGAAAAGGTTTACATGTAGGCTCAAAATGGTTGACAATGGAAAATCATGCTTAAGCATGCATAAGGTTAGCTTGAAAGGCACAAACGATCCAAAGAAGGCCTTAATATCATTTCTTTAAATGTCATGAAATCAAATTGCACAAGAATGAATGACTTTAAGTGTTCAACCAATCAATGAATAATGAGATCAAACAACAACTTCGATGACAAGAAAATAAGAGTACATGTATAACACTCATGAATTGAAGTACAAGGCTCGAAAGCTCACTTTATATGGTTGGTTATATAAGTCTAATTTATGCTTCATACAATTCTTTAGATCATGCAAATCCTTTAATTGGAAAATTATGAAACAAATGGCAAGTGTAAAGAATGTTTCAAGCATATCATGATAGAACAATGCCAATTTTAAATTTTTTTTTTTTATAAAAAGAAAATAAATAAAATGAAATCCAATTTTTATTAAGTCATGCAAACATTTATCATAATCTCATCATATGTGTTCGGAAAGTGACTCAAAAACAAAACAAAATAAAACAAGACTCAAATAGAAGAAAAACAAGCAAAAATTTCAATTAATTTTTTTTTTTTTAATAACGAAAAACCAAATTTACATGCTAAACTCCAATACCCCCAAACCTAGAAATGAACATTGTCCTCAATGTTTAAAAATTAGCCACAAACAATGTCATAACAACAAATGAAAGGTATTAAAGCAAATAAAAAAATAAAAAAAAAATCACAAAAACACAGAAGAATACAAAAACAAAATAATTATAAAATAAAAATTACAAAACAAACAAACAAATAAAAAAAAATGAAACAGTAAACACTCAAAACAGTAAGCCCTAACAGATTACACAAACTGAAACCCAAACAATTGAAAGTCCAAAGCCCACAATGAAATTAACCCAACAACGGTAAAACCTGACCCAAAATAAAATCTGAAGCCCACATGTTTTAATTTTAATTTTAATTTTTTTTTTTTTAATTTAAGATGAAACGTGAATTGGATTCTGAAACATGGGTCCTAATTTTGTCTCGGTTCAGTGTAAGGGACCAACAGACAGGGCGAGACACGTGTCGACGCATAGAGGCGCCGCAGACTCCACAAGCAGAAATTACGGGCTCATGGAAAGGCGCGACGACTTTGCTGAACGCGTCCGTTCAGATAAAGCAAGTCGTGACAAATGAGTTGGAAACGGTTGGAAAGTGAGAAGGTTGTGGGACTCGAGGAGTGCTGGAGATTCAGAAATGCTTAGACGCTGCACTGACTAGGGTTTGTTAAAGACTACCTATAAGAAGGAAAAAGAAGGGGAAAAAAAGCAAAAAAAAACAAACTCAGAAACACAAAAGAGAAAGAATCAAGAAACAGAGAGAAAAAAAAAAAAAAAAAAAAAAAAAAGTGAGAAATCAAATGGCCTCTTCCTACCCCTTTTCGTTAGATCTCAACCTAGCTCCACCGACTCAGACACGAGGCCAAGCAGTAGCACCAATATGGATGCCCTACTTTGCCTCTGCACGGGGGCCTGTGACTGTCAATGACTCAATACTCCTGGACAACGATGTTGCCATTGGAGTTGGCAGAAATTTGGTGACTCCTAAAGATATACGCGTGTTCGGGACAAGGGATGACAACCGAGTCATGAGTGATGCCCTGGCACTGAGCGTGCAGAGTACAGCATGTGTCGCAAGTTTGGGTCATCGCCTACTTGCGATGTCCCATGAGGTAGAGGTGCTTAAAGCTCAGTTAGCGGCGGAGCGAAGTATGGTTGAAGAGTGTCAGAGTGCTATAAAAAGCTTGAAAAGGGAGAGGGCCAGGATAGTGGAGGTGAATCGATACCAGCTAGAAGTATTGCGGGACGAGAATAAAAACCTATCAAAGATGGTAGAGTTGTACTCTCGTGACATGCGAAAACAGCTGGAAGACCTAGACCGACCGGGTAAACGCAAGCAAGCAGATCGCGAGAGTAGTTATGCTCAAGCTAAGATTGCGATCTTTGGGAGCTCAAGTGATGAGCCCCAAGAGGCTGTGCGTGAAGCCCCGGAAGAGGACAGCCAGAGGGCCAAACTCAAAGCTCCTATGGTCGAGACACCGAAGGCCAAGAAGAAATGATTTCAGTTTTTATTTATTATTTAATTTTATGTGTATGCCTTTTTTTTTTTTTTCTCTTTTTTTTTTTTTTTAAATTGGGAAATAAAAACATTATGTTATCTCAAAGAAACGATTGAACAAAGATCAAACAAAAACACGAAGACCCAAACATTTTTTTTTTTATTTAAAAATTTATTTATTTAATAGTTAAGAAAACACACAAATAACAGCTTCTTCTTTTAAGAGAAAACTTAAGGATGACCAGTTAAGGGCCTCAGAAAACACAGCCAGGGGTTCCGGGAAGGTTGGAGGGGTCACAATGGTCCCGCTTAAAACCCTAACTTCTTAGACACCGAAGGTGTCGCCTTAAAGAACTCCTAGACACTGTATAGACTGCGGTTGCTCACTGGAGTTACCAAAATTTAGCTCCTTCAAAGAATATCCTATGAGTTTTAAATTATAAAACCTAATTAAATAAAACAAAATAAATAAATAATAAATAAATACTGAAATAAACACGCAATTGAAACAAGAATTTAAAAGAGGAGTTGGGATTCTTGCACCAGGTGTCCAAGACGCATCTTTAATTTTGTCTCTTCTTCCAATTAAATTGTTGAGAAACCTGACAAACAAGAAGAAAACAAGTTATTTTTAAATTAAAAAGAAAACAATGAATAAAGAAAAAAAGAAAAATAAAAAAGAAAAAGGAAAACACACTTCCCCAAACTTAAACAAAAGAAAGAAAAACAAAACGACTGAAATAACAGACAAAAATACAAAGCAATCATAAAACAGGGAGGTAAAAGTAAATGAAAGTGTAGACATGCTCCCTTTTAAAAAAAACGCGGTCGCAATTTGCGCAAGAAATGAAGGGATCCGAGAGAAAAGAGCACAGGATAGCACCTCGAGATCCGAAGTGCTTTCGGCTCCCTCGTCTGCATAAATCTATTTAAACACTTCTCGGTGAAGTAGAAGAGCATCCCACATTTCTTCCTGCAAATTCAGAGAAAAAACAACAAAAAAAATCCAAAAACAAAACAATGGCATCCTCTTGCACTTACCTTGATGATCTTAACCTTGAATTGTCCTTGCGCCACCGAATGCGCAGATAAGGGCTCCTACAAACCCTGTCTTCCCAAACTCCACATATCATCACGGTACGGCCTCAAACTTTGCTGAGGCAATACCGAACTTTTCTGAGGCAGTGCCGAACAGAGCAGTGCTGCTGGGAGGCATGATTGGCAGCAAGCTCACACCGACAGATCATCTGCATGTGGCACAGAGGTCTGATAAGGCAGCGGTGGAGGAGTCCAACAACTTAAACTGTGCTCCACGCGGTCTCGGCTACCAATTTGGGCATGCGATTAATGGCGAGAACACGGGAGTGTGCCGCGATGAGCGAGGAAATAGCTTCCTTGAAGGCTATGGTGGCGGACTTGCAGAAGCGGCTCTATCGTGCCAATCAGCACGTGGAAGCACTGCAGAGAAAAAATGAGGACCATGTGGAGCTGCTGCAGATTCTGCAAGTAAGGGAGAGTAGAGGCATGCCATGAAGATGAAGATGAATATGAAGAGAAGAAATTGTTTTATTTTTAATTTACTTGAATGTTTTTTTTGTTTTTTTTTTTGTTTTTTTTTTTGTTTTTTAATGCAGTGTTTGAATAAAATGTGTTTTTAACACTCAGAAATAAACTAACTAACCACACCACAAAAATAAATACAAAAACTAACTAAGCAAAAAAAAAAAAAACACAAAAAGAAAACAAAGAAGTTCCAAATTGAATTTTAAATTTTTTTAAAAATTTATTATTATTTACAACTAACTGACCACACAAAGAAAAAAAAAACAAAGAAGTTCCAAATTGCAATTTACAAGGAAAAATAAATAAAAACTCAAATTCAATTTTTTTTAAATTTTGTTTTTTTTTAAATTTGTTTTGTTTTGTTTGTTTTGTTTTTTTAAAAACACACAAATATACAAGCAACTCATGGATGACCAGTTAAGGGCCTCAGAAAACACAGCCAGGGGATCCGGGAAGGTTGGAGGGGTCACAAAGGTCCCACTTAAAAACCCAAACTTCTTAGACACCGAAGGTGTCGCCTAAAGAACTCCTAGACACTGTATTGACGGAGACGCTTACTGGAGTTACCATGAGTCAGCTCATAAAAAATCTTTTTAATTTTTTTAATTTTCTTAATTTTTTAATTTTTTTATAAAAAAAAGAAACAGAAATTTAAAATAATAACAAGTAAAGAGAAAGGATTGAAATGCTCCCCCTTGAAGCGATTAGGTCGAGCGTGTGATGCATTTGGAGGTCGCGACTTCTCCCACTACTCCACACTCCCCATTCTATGATTGAGGTTACCATCTCTCTCCATTTTTATTAAGCTGACATTACTTGCTAAAACAAACACAGAAAACTTGAAACAGAATTAAAGGATTAGGAAATAAAACTAAAATGGAAAGGAAAATCAACACAAGTCCAATTTCATGCTTCAAAGTAACAAGCAGCAAAGTAAATCAAAACTAGCTTATGAAGTTCGTTCTTTCTCAAATATGATTATCCATATGGTGTGTGGTTTTAATCAAGTATTCAGAAAAAGCATTTAGCTATGGTGTTTAGTCTAAACACAAATTCCGAACCCATTAAGAACAAGAAGAACAATAAAGAACCAGTAGAATTTAAACATGGTGTTTGTCTTCAATATCTACCCATTCATTCACTAATCAGTCCAAGAGTCATATGGTGTTTATGTAAACTTGAACAAGATATTTAATTAAGAGCAAGTGAATGAAACCATAAACTAGAAATAATCAACATGCTACTTGAAACCTTTCTTTTTTTGTGTTGTGTAAGCTGGGACTCAAATCCAGTTCTCTTGCTTGTCAGGCAATTGTCCTTGTCCGTGGACTACAAACACAACTTGTCAATTAACCTCATTAACTTTTAAAACATGAAACTGTCCAGTTATAATAAAAATAAAGTAGGAAAACCAAATAGAATCAAGCAATGTTACCAATCCCCGGCAACGGCGCCAAAACTTGTTGTGTAGATACAGCTGCACCAAAATGGATTCAGTTGCATCCTCAACTTGTGATACTCGCAAGTGCACGAGCCGTTGGTAGTTTAGCATATGTAAGTGCGAGTCGATTCCACAGGATTGGTGATTGAATGATCCAATTCAATTTTCCTACACAAAACAAAAAATAAAAACAAAGAAACAAAAAAGGTTTTGTACAACACTTGAGACATGGAGAGTTTGGATGAGAATAGAGAGAAGTGTTTGAGAAAGAGAAGGAGAAGAGTTTGGGAAGTGTTCAAGAACATGGGGGCTTGGAAGAGAGTGTTTGAGAACTTGGAGAAGTGTTTGAGAACATTGAGAATTTGATGAAGGAAGGGAGAAGTGTTTGAAGAAATTTAGAAGAAGAGAAGGGTTGAGGCATTTGGAGGATGTTGTGTGAACTTGGAGAATGTTTATGAACTTGGAGAATTTTAGAACTTAGGGAAAGGGAGAGAAGGGTGTTTGTGAAGGTGTTTGAGACATGGAGACTTTAGAGAATTTGAAATGAGAATAAAGAAGTGTTTGGAGAATTTAAAGAAGAAAATTTAGTAGAATGATCTTATTACAACAATTGAGAACTACAAGGGAAACTATGAGAATTTGAGGGAGAGAAGGGAAGGGAGCTCTAGAGAAGTGCTTGAGAGCTCCCCCCCTTGGGGGTGTTATTACAAGCTTAGGAACCTCACTATTTATAGGCCTAAGGAAGTTGAAAATCTGAATTATACAATTGAATTTTCTAAACACACTAACTTCACCAACTTACAACACTTAATTCACCTAACACACTATTGCATTTGAAAACAATTCCTCTTGTCTTTAGGCTTAGTGTTCAGCTAGCTCCCACTTCATCATCTTTTGGCTCATTTGGCTGCTGCAAAATTCCACTCAAATATAGGTATTGAATATGCTTCACCAAACTTTCCCACAATCAACAACACTTCATCAGTATATGTCATGCATGACAATGCATTGCAGCCAGATTGTGGGCTCGTTTTGGGCTTGTGGCTTCAATCTGAAAAATCTGGAAAAATATGGATCTTGAAGCTCTTTGTCTTATCTTTCCAAGAATATGCAGCCCAACTCAAGGAAAAATCGGGAAGGCCTTCAAATGTGATTTTTGGCCCAGTAACGCAGATGCTGCCGAATTTGACCTTAAGTTGCCAAAACATGTTAACTTTCTCTAGAAGACTCGGATATCATGACCGTAAATTATACAGAAACTAGACTTCCGTATCTTTCCAATGATGTATGGCTCATTATCTGGTTCTTCTTGAGCAAGTACAGTCCAATCCGTGAAGTTGACTGATCTGCAGACACTGTTTTGAGCTAACTTGTCTCCAAAATGCATTTTATTAGTCACAAGCTTATTACACTGAAACAAACCCAAAACAAATTAAAAGCACAAGTTTAACTCAAAAAACATCACCAAATCATAAGTTAAAAGGGTACAAAATGATATGTAATTTATGCACCGATCATGTGGCTGGTGTATTCCGTCGTTCTAGCGATTGGATTTCACTCAGAACTCACCAAATGACTCTTCCCACCATATTATGATGATGCCCAAGTTTTGGGATCGATCGGAAATCAATAGCGGTAAGAATTGGACAATTCAGGTTCAAAGGGAGTTCCCTCGTTATAGGACTGGTCGGGTGTATTCCGTTGTTCTATCTAGCGATTGCATTTCACTCAAAACTCACCAAATGACTCCTCCCACCATATTATGATGATGCCCAAGTTTTGGGCTCGATCGGAAATAAATAGGGGTAAGAAATTGGACAATTCAGTTTCAAGGCAGTTCGTTCCTTATAGGAGTGGCTGGTGTATACGTAGTTCTACTAGCGATTGGATTTCACTCAAAACTCACCAACTGACTCCACCCACCATATTATGATGATGCCCAAGTTTTGGCTCGATAGGAAATCAATAGGGGTAATAATTGGACAATTCAGGTTCAAAGGCAGGTCGTTCCTTATAGGTGTGGTTGGTGTATTCCGTAGTTCTAGCGATTGGATTAACTCAAAACTCACCAAATGACTCCTCCCACCATATTATGATGATGCCAAAGTTTTGGCACGTTCGGAAATCCATAGGGGTAAGAAATTGGACAATTCAAATTCGAAGGCAGTTCGTTCCGAATTGGACTGGTTGGTGTATTCCGTAGCAGTTTGTTCCTTACAGGAGTGGTTGGTGTATTCCGTAGTTTACTAGCGATCGGAGTTCACTCAAAACTCAACAAATGACTCCTCCCACCATATTATGATGATGCCCAAGTTTTGGGCCGATCTGAAATCCATAGGGTAGAAATTGGACAGTTCAAGTTCGAAGACAGTTTGTTCCGAGTTGGAGTGGTTGGTGTATTGCGTAGTTCTAGCGATTGAATTTCACTCAAACTCACCAAATGACTCCTCCCACCATACTATGAAGATGCCCAAGTTTTGGGCTCGATCGGAAATCAATAGGGGTAAGAAATTGGACGATTCAGGTTCAAAGGCAGTTCGTTCCGTCATAGGAGTGGTTGGTGTATTCCGTAGTTCTAGCGATTGGATTTCACCCAAACTCACCAAATGACTCCTCCGACCATACTATGGTGATGCCCAAGGTTTTGGGGCTCGATCGGAATCATAGGGGTAAGAAATTGGACAATTCAGGTTCAAGGGCAGTTCGTTCCTTATAGGAGTGGTTGTTTTATTCCGTAGTTCTAGTGATTGGATTTCTCTCAAAACTTACCACATGACTACTCCCCCCATATTATGATGATGCCCAAGTTTTGGGCTCGATCGGAAATTAATAGGAGTAAGAAATTGGACAATTCAGGTTCAAAGATAGTTCGTTCCTTGTAGGAGTGGTTGGTGTTTCCGTAGTTCTAGCAATGGATTCACTCAAAACTCACCAAATGACTCCTCCCACCATATTATGAAGATGCCCAAGTTTTGGGCTCGATCGGAATCAAATAGAGGTAAGAAATTGGACGATTCAGGTTCAAAGACAGTTCGTTCCTTGTAGGAGTGGTTGGTGTATTCCGTAGGTTTTCTAGCTATTGGATTTTCACTCAAAACTCACCAAACGACTCCTCCCACCATATTATGATGATGCCCAAGTTTTGGGCTCGATCGGAAATAAACAGGGGTAAGAAATTGGACAATTCAAGTTCAACGGCAATTCGTTCCTTATTGGAGTGGTTGGTGTATTCCGTAGTTCTAGCGATTGGATTTCACTCAAAACTCACCAAATGACTCTCCCACCATATTATGATGATGCCCAAGTTTTGGGCTCGATCGGAAATCAATTGGGGTAAGAAATTGGACAATTCAGGTTCAAAGGCAGTTCGTTCCTTATGGGAGTGGTTGGTGTATTCCGTAGTTCTAGCGATTGTGGATTACACTCAAACTCACCAAATGACTCCTCCCACCATATTATGATGATGCCCAAGTTTTGGGCTCGATCGGAAATCAATAGGGGTAAGAAATTGGACATTTCAAGTTTCAAAGGCAGTTCGTTCCTTATAGGAGATGGCTGGTGTATTACGTAGTTCTAGCGATTGGATTTCACTCAAAACTCACCAACTGACTCCACCCACCATATTATGATGATGCCAAGTTTTGGGCTCGATAGGAAATCAATAGGGTAATAAATTGGACAATTCAGGTTCAAAGGCGAGTTCGTTCATTATAGGTGGGTTGGTGTATTCCGTAGTTCTAGCGATTGGATTTAACTCAAAACTCACCAAATGACTCCTCCCACCATATTATGATGATGCAAAGTTTTGGGCACGTTCGGAAATCCATAGGGGTAAGAAATTGGACAATTCAAATTCGAAGGCAGTTCGTTCCGAATTGGACTGTTGGTGTATTCCGTAGGTCAGTTTGTTCCTTACAGGAGTGGTTGGTGTATTCCGTAGTTCTAGCGATCGGAGTTCACTCAAAACTCAACAAATGACTCCTCCCACCATATTATGATGATGCCCAAGTTTTGGGCTCGATCTGAAATCCATAGGGGTAAGAAATTGGACAGTTCAAGTTCGAAGACAGTTTGTTCCGAGTTGGAGTGGTTGGTGTATTGCGTAGTTCTAGCGATTGAATTTCACTCAAAACTCACCAAATGACTCCTCCCACCATACTATGAAGATGCCCAAGTTTTGGGCTCGATCGGAAATCAATAGGGGTAAGAAATGGGACGATTCAGGTTCAAGGCAGTTCGTTCCGCATAGGAGTGGTTGGTGTATTCCGTAGTTCTAGCGATTGGATTTCACCCAAAACTCACCAAATGACTCCTCCGACCATACTATGGTGATGCCCAAGTTTTGGGCTCGATCGGAAATCAATAGGGGTAAGAAATTGGACAATTCAGGTTCAAGGGCAGTTCGTTCCTTATAGGAGTGGTTGTTTTATTCCGTAGTTCTACTAGCGATTGGATTTCTCTCAAACTTACCACATGACTACTCCCCCCATATTATGATGATGCCCAAGTTTTGGGCTCGATCGGAAATTAATAGGAGTAAGAAATTGGACAATTCAGGTTCAAAGATAGTTCGTTTCCTTGTAGGAGTGGTTGGTGTATTCCGTAGTTCTAGCAATTGGATTTCACTCAAAACTCACCAAATGACTCCTCCCCACCATATTATGAAGATGCCCAAGTTTTGGGCTCGATCGGAAATCAATAGGGGTAAGAAATTGGACGATTCAGGTTCAAAGAACCAGTTCGTTCCTTGTAGGAGTGGTTGGTGTATTCCGTAGTTCTAGCTATTGGATTTCACTCAAAACTCACCAAACGACTCCTCCCACCATATTATGAAGATGCCCAAGTTTTGGGCTCGATCGGAAATCAATAGGGGTAAGAAATTGGACGATTCAGGTTCAAAGACAGTTCGTTCCTTGTAGGAGTGGTTGGTGTATTCCGTAGTTCTAGCAATTGGATTTCACTCAAACTCACCAAATGACTCCTCCCACCATACTAGGGTGATGCCCAAGTTTTGGGCTCGATCGAAATCAATAGGGGTAAGAAAATTGGACAATTCAGGTTCAAGGCAGTTCGTTCCTTATAGGAGTGGTTGTTTTATTCCGTTAGTTCTAGCGATTGGATTTCTCTCAAAACTTACCACATGACTACTCCCCCCCATATTATGATGATGCCCAAGTTTGGGCTCGATCGGAAATCAATAGGGGTAATAAATTGGACATTTCAGTTTCAAAGGCAGTTCGTTCCTTATAGGAGTGGCTGGTGTATTCGTAGTTCTAGCGATTGGATTTCACTCAAAACTCACCAAATGACTCCTCCCACCATACTATGGTGATGCCCAAGTTTGGGCTCGATCGGAAATCAATAGGGGTAAGAAATTGGACAATTCAGGTTCAAGGGCAGTTCGTTCCTTATAGGAGTGGTTGTTTTATTCCGTAGTTCTAGCGATTGGATTTCTCTCAAAACTTACCAAATGACCTACTCCCCCCATATTATGATGATGCCCAAGTTTGGGCTCGATCGGAAATCAATAGGAGTAAGAAATTGGACAATTCAGGTTCAAAGACAGTTCGTTCCTTGTAGGAGTGGTTGGTGTATTCGTTGTTCTAAGCTATTGGATTTCACTCAAAACTCACCAAAACGACTCCTCCCACCATATTATGATGATGCCCAAGTTTTGGGCTCGATCGGAAATAAATAGGGTAGAAATTGGACAATTCAAGTTCAAGGGCAGTTCGTTTCCTTATTGGAGTGGTTGGTGTATTCCGTAGTCTAGCGATTGGATTTCACTCAAAACTCCACCAAATGACTCCTCCCACCATATTATGATGATGCCCAAGTTTGGGCTCGATCGGAAATCCATAGGGGTAAGACATTGGACAATTCAAGTTCGTAGGCAGTTCGTTCCGAATTGGAGTGGTTGGTGTATTGGCATAGTTCTAGCGATTGGATTTCAGTCAAAACTCACCAAATGACTCCTCCCACCATATTATGTTGACGCCCAAGTTTTCGGCTTCGATCGGAAATCAATAGGGGTAAGAAATTGGACAATTCAGGTTCAAAGGCAGTTCGTTCCATATAGGAGTGGTTGGTGTATTCCGTAGTTCTAGCGATTGGATTTCACTCAAACTACCCAAACGACTCCTCCCACATATTATGATGATGCCCACGTTTTGGGCTCAATCGGAAATCCATAGGGTAAGAAATTGGACAATTCAGGTTCAAAGGCAGTTCGTTCCATATTGGAGTGGTTGGTGTATTCCGTAGTTCTAGCGATTGGATTTCACTCAAAACTCACCAAATGACTCCTCCCACCATATTATGATGATGCCCAAGTTTTGGCCTCGATCGGAAATCAATAGGGGTTAAGAAATTGGACAATTCAAATTGAAAGGCAGTACGTTCCTTATAGGAGTGGTTGGTGTATTCCGTAGTTCTAGCGATTGATTTCACTCAAAACTCACCAAATGACTCCTCAACCATATTATGATGATGCCCAAGTTTTGGGCTGGATCGGAAATCATAGGGGTAAGAAATTGGACAATTCAGGTTCAAAAGCAGTTCGTTCCTTATAGGAGTGGTTCGTGTATTTCGTAGTTCTAGCAATGGGATTTCACTCAAAACTCACCAAATGACTCCTCCCACCATATTATGATGATGCCCAAGTTTTGGGCACGATCGGAAATCAATAGGGGTAAGAAATTGGACAATTCAGGTTCAAAGGCAGTTCGTTCCTTCTAGGAGTGGTTCGTGTAATCCGTAGTTCTAGCGATTGGATTTCACTCAAAACTCACCAAATGAGTCCTCCCACCATATTATGATGATGCCCACGTTTTCGGCTCAATCGGAAATCCATAGGGGTAAGAAATTGGACAATTCAAGTTCGAAGACAGTTCGTTCCGAATTGGAGTGGTTGGTGTATTGCATAGTCTAGCGATTGGATTTCAGTCAAAACTCACCAATGACCCTCCTCCACCATATTATGTTGAAGCCCAAGTTTTCGGCTCGATCGGAAATCAATAGGGGTAAGAAATTGGACAATTCCAGGTTCAAAGACAGTTCGTTCCTTGTAGGAGTGGTTGGTGTATTCCTTAGTTCTAGCTATTGGATTTCACTCAAAACTCACCAAACGACTCCTCCCACCATATTATGATGATGCCCAAGTTTTGGGCTCGATCGGAAATAAACAGGGTAAGAAATTGGACAATTCAAGTTCAAGGGCAGTTCGTTCCTTATTGGAGTGGTTGGTGTATTCCTAGTTCTAGCGATTGGATTTCACTCAAAACTCACCAAATGACTCCTCCCACCATATTATGATGATGCCCAGTTTTGGGCTCGATCGAAATCATTAGGGGTAAGAAATTGGACAATTCAGTTTCAAAGGCAGTTCGTTCCTTAATAGGAGTGGCTGGTGTATTCCATAATTCTAGCGATTGGATTTCACTCAAAACTCACCAAATGACTCCTCCCACCATACTATGGTGATGCCAATTTTTGGGCTCGATCGGAAACCAATAGGGGTAAGAAATTGGACAATTCATTTTCAAGGGCAGTTCGTTCCTTATAGGAGTGGTTGTTTTATTCGTAGTTCTTGCGATTGGATTTCACTCAAAACTCACCAAATGACTCCTACCACCATATTATGATGATGCCCAAGTTTTGGGCTCGATCGGAAATCCATAGGGGTAAGAAATTGGACAATTCAAGTTCGTAGGCAGTTCGTTCCGAATTGGAGTGGTTGGTGTATTGCATAGTTCTAGCGATTGGATTCAGTCAAAACTCACCAAATGACTCCTCCCACCATATTATGTTGACGCCCAAGTTTTCGGCTCGATCGGAAATCAATAGGGGTAAGAAATTGGACAATTCAGGTTCAAAGGCAGTTCGTTCCATATAGGAGTGGTTGGTGTATTCCGTAGTTCTAGCGATTGGATTTCACTCAAAACTACCCAAACGACTCCTCCCACCATATTATGATGATGCCCACGTTTTGGGCTCAATCGGAAATCCATAGGGGTAAGAAATTGGACAATTCATGTTCGAAGACAATTCGGTCCTATAGGAGTGGTTGGTGTATTCCGTAGTTTTTTTAGCGGTTGGATTTCACTCAAAACTCACCAATGACTCCTCCCACCATATTTGATGATGCACAAGTTTTGGGCTCAATTGGAAATCCATAGGGGTAAGAAATTGGACAATTCATGTTCGAAGACAATTCGTTCCGATTTGGTGTGGTTGGTGTATTGCATAGTTCTAGCGATTGGATTTCACTCAAAACTCACCAAATGACTCCTCCCACCATATTATGATGATGCCGAAGTTTTGGGCACGATCGGAAATCAATAGGGGTAAGAAATTGGACAATTCAGGTTCAAAGGCAGTTCGTTCCTTCTAGGAGTGGTTCGTGTATTCCGTAGTTCTAGCGATTGGATTTCACTCAAAACTCAAATGAGTCCTCCCACCATATATGATGATGCCCACGTTTTGGGCTCAATCGGAAATCCATAGGGGTAAGAAATTGGACAATTCAAGTTCGAAGACAGTTCGTTCCGAATTGGAGTGGTTGGTGTATTGCATAGTTCTAGCGATTGGATTTCAGTCAAAACTCACCAAATGACTCCTCCCACCATATTATGTTGACGCCCAAGTTTTCGGCTCGATCGGAAATCAATAGGGGTAAGAAATTGGACAACTCAGGTTCAAAGGCAGTTCGTTCCATATAGGAGTGGTTGGTGTATTCCGTAGTTCTAGCGATTGGATTTCACTCAAAACTACCCAAACGACTCGTCCCACCATATTTTGATGATGCCCAAGTTTTGGCCTCGATCGGAAATCAATAGGGTAAGAAATTGGACAATTCAGGTTCAAAGGCGTTCGGTCCTTATAGGAGTGGTTGGTGTATTCCGTAGTTTTAGCGGTTGGATTTCACTCAAAACTCACCAAATGACTCCTCCCACCATATTATGACGATGCCCAAGTTTTGGTCTCAATTGGAAATCCATAGGGGCAAGAAATTGGACAATGCATGTTCGAAGACAATTCGTTCCGATTTGGTGTGGTTGGTGTATTGCATAGTTCTAGCGATTGGATTTCACTCAAAACTCACCAAATGACTCCTCCCACCATATTGTGATGATGCCCAAGTTTTGGGCTCGATCGGAAATCAATTGGGGTAAAAAATTGGACACTACGTTCGAAGGCAGTTCGTTCCTTGTAGGAGTGGCTGGTGTATGCCGTAGTTCTAGTGATTGGATTTCACTCAAAACTCACCAAATGACTCCTCCCACCATATTATGATGATGCCCAAGTTTTGGGCTCAATTGGAAATCCATATGGGTAAGAAATTGGACAATTCATGTTCGAAGACAATTCGTTCCAATTTGGAGTGGTTGGTGTATTGCATAGTTCTAGCAATTGGACTTCACTCAAAACTCACCAAATGACTCCTCCCACCATATTAATGATGCCCAAGTTTTGGGCTCGATCGGAAATCATTGGGGTAAGAAATTGGACAATTCATGTTCAAAGGCAGTTCGTTCCTGATATGAGTGGCTGGGTGTATTCCGTAGTTCTAGCGATTGGATTTCACTTAAAACTCACCAAATGATTCCTCCCACCATATTATATGATGCCCAAGTTTTGGCTCGATCGGAAATCGATAGGGGTAAGAAATTGGACAATTCAGGTTCAAAGGCAGTTCGTTCCATATAGGAGTGTTGGTGTATTCCGTATTTCTAGCGATTGGATTTCACTCAAAACTCACGAATGACTCCTCCCACCATATTATGATGATGCCCAAGTTTTGGGCTCGATCGGAAATCACTAGGGGTAAGCAATTGG
Source organism: Prunus yedoensis (assembly GCA_005406145.1). Classification (NCBI taxonomy): domain Eukaryota; kingdom Viridiplantae; phylum Streptophyta; class Magnoliopsida; order Rosales; family Rosaceae; genus Prunus; species Prunus yedoensis. The sequence continues at coordinate 1,544,292 of BJCG01002322.1, read as the reverse complement.
CCATTTCAAGTTCGAAGGCAGTTCGTTCCGAATTGGAGTAGTTGGTTATTGTGTAGTTCTACTGCGATTGGATTTCACTCAAAAACTCACCAATGACTCCTCCCACAATATGATGATGATGCCCAAGTTTTGGGCTCGATTGGAAATCAATAGGGGTAAGAAATTGGACAATTCTGGTTCAAAGGCAGTTTGTTCCTTATAGGAGTGGCTGGTGTATTCCGTAGTTCTAGTGATTGGATTTCACTCCAAAACTCACCAAATGACTCCTCCCACCATATTATGATTATGCCCAAGTTTTGGGGCTCGATCGGAAATCCATAGGGGTAAGAAATTGGAGAATTCAAGTTCGAAGGCAGTTCTTTCCGAATTGGAGTGGTTGGTGTATTGCATAGTTCTAGCGATAGGATTTCAATCAAAACTCACCAATGACTCCTCCCATCATATTATGATGATGCCCCAGTTTTGGGCTCGATCGGAAATCAATAGGGGTAAGAAATTGGACAATTCAGGTTCAAACGCAGTTCGTTTCCTTATAGGAGTGGTTGGTGTATTCCGTAGTTCTAGCGAGTGATTCACTCAAAACTCACCAAAATGACTCCTCCCACTATATTATGATGATGCCCAAGTGTTGGGCTCGATCGGAAATCCAGGGTTAAGAATTTGGACCATTCAAGTTCGAAGGCAGTTCGTTCCGAATTGGAGTGGTTGGTGTATTGCATAGTTCTAGCGATTGGATTTCACTCAAAACTCACGAAATGACTCCTCCCACCATATTATGATGATGCCCAAGTTTTGGCTCAATTGGAAATCCATAGGGGTAAGAAATTGGACAATTCATGTTCGAAGACAATTCGTTCCATTTGGAGTGGTTGTGTATTGCATAGTTCTAGCGATTGGATTTCACTCAAACTCAACAAATGACTCCTCCCACCATATTATGATGATGCCCAAGTTTTGGGCTCGATCGGAAATCAATTGGGGTAAGAAATTGGACACTACAGTTCGAAGGCAGTTCGTTCCTTATAGGAGTGGCAGGTGTATGCCGTAGTTCTAGTGATTGGATTTCTCTCAAAACTCACGAAATGACTCCTCCCACCATATTATGATGATGCCCAACTTTTGGGCTCGATTGGAATCAATAGGGTAAGAAATTGGACAATTCTGGTTCAAAGGCAGTTCGTTCCTTATAGGAGTGGCTGAGGTATTCCGTAGTTCTAGCGATTGGATTTCACTCAAAACTCACCAAATGACTCCTCCCACCATATTATGATGATGCCCAAGTTGGGCTCGATCGGAAATCAATAGGGGTAAGAAATTGGACAATTCAAATTGAAAGGCAGTACGTTCCTTATAGGAGTGGTTGGTGTATTCCGTTGTTCTAGCGATTGATTTTCACTCAAAACTCACCAAATGACTCCTCCAACCATATTATGATGATGCCCAAGTTTGGGCTCGATTGGAAATCAATAGGGGTAAGAAATTGGACAATTCTGGTTCAAAGGCAGTCGTTCCTTATAGGAGTGGCTGGTGTATTCCGTAGTTCTAGCGATTGGATTTCACTCAAAACTCACCAAATTACTCTCCACCATATTATGATGATGCCCAAGTTTTGGGCTCGATCGGAAATCATAGGGGTAAGAATTGGAGAATTCAAGTTCGAAGGCAGTTCTTTCCGAATGGAGTGGCTGGTGTATTCCGTAGTTCTAGCGATTGGATTTCACTCAAAACTCACCAAATGACTCCTCCCACCATATTATGATTATGCCCAAGTTTTGGGCTCTATCGGAACTCAATAGGGGTAAGAAAATTGGACAATTCAGGTTCAGAGGCAGTTCGTTCCTTGTAGGAGTGGTTGGTGTATTCCGTAGTTCTAGCGATTGGATTTCACTCAAAACTCACCAAATGACTGCTCCCATCATATTATGATGATGCCCCAGTTTTGGGCTCGATCGGAAAATCAATATAGGGGTAACAAATTGGACAATTCAAGTTCAAAAGGCAGTTCGTTCCTTATAGGAGTGGCTGGTGTATTCCTAGTTCTAGCGATTGGATTTCACTCAAAACACACCAATTGACACCTCCCACCATAATATGAGGATGGCCAAGTTTTGGGCTCGATCGGAATCAATAGGGGAAAGAAATTGGACAATTCAGGTTCAAAGGCAGTTCGTTCCTTATAGGAGTGGCTAGTGTATTCCATAGTTCTAGCGATTGGATTCACTCAAAACTCACCAAATGACTCCTCCCACAATATTATGATGATGCCCAAGTTTGGGCTCGATCGGAAATCAATAGGGTAAGAAATTGGACAATTCAGGTTCAAAGGCAGTTCGTTCCTAATAATAGTGGTTTGGTGTATTGCATAGTTCTAGCTATTGGATTTCACTCAAACACACCAAATGACTCCTCCCACCGTATATGATGATGCCACAGTTTTGGACTCGATCGGAAATCCGTAGGTGGTAAGAAATTGGACAATTCAAGTTTGAATGCAGTTCGTTCGAATTGGAGTGGTTTGGTGTATTGCTAGTTCTAACTAGCGATTGGATTTCACTTTAAACGTCACCAAATGACTTCTTCCACCATATTATGATGATTCCCAAGTTTTGGGCTCGATCGGAAGTCAATAGGGGTAAGAAATGGACAATTCAGTTTCTTAGGCAGTTCGTTTCTTTATCGGATTGGTTGGTGTATTCCGTAGTCTAGCGATTGGATTTCACTCAAAACTCACCAAATGACTCTCCCACCATATCATGATGATGCCCAAGTTTTGGGCTCGATCGGAAAGTCAATAGTTGCAGAGAAATTGGGACAATTCAGGGCCAAAGCAGTTTCGTTCCTATAGGAGTGGTTGGTGTATTTCCGTTGGTTCTACAGCGATTGGATTTCACTCAAAACTCACCAATGACTCCTCCCACAATATTAGGATGATGCCCAAGTTTTGGCTCGATCGGAAGCCAATAAGGGTAAGAAATTGGACAATTAAGGTTCGAAGGCAGTTCGTTCTTTATTGGAGTGGTTGGGGTACAGCGTAGTTCTAGCAATTGGATATCACTCAAAAACACACCAAAGACTCCTCCCACCATTTACGATGTGGCCCAGTTTTGGGCTCGATCGAAAATCCATAGGGGTAAGAAAAGGGACAATTCAAGTTCGTAGACAGTTCGTTCCGAATTGGAGTGGTTGGTGTATTGCATAGTTCTAGCGATTGGACTTCACTCAAACTCACCAATAGATCCTCCCAACATATTATGATGATCCAAGTTTTGGGCTCGATCGAAATCAATTGGGGTATGAAATTGGAAAATTCAGGTTCAAAGGCAGTTCGTTCCTTATAGGAGTGGTTGTTGTATTCCGTAGTTCGAGCTATCGGATTTCACTCAAACTCACCAAATGACTCCTCCCGCCATATTATGATGATGCCCAAGTTTTAGGCTCGATCGGAAATCAATAGGGGTAAGAAATTGGACAATTCAGGTTCAAAGGCAGTTCGTTCCTTATAGAGTGGTTGGTGTAGTCCGTAGTTCTAGCGATAGATTTCACACAAAACTCACCAAATGACTCCTCCCACCATATTTATATGATGCCCAGTTTTGGCTCGATTGGAATCAATAGGGGTAAGAAATTGGACAATTCCAGGTTCAAAGGCAGTTCGTTCCTTATAGGAGTGGTTGGTATATTCCGTAGTTCTAGCGATTGGATTTCACTCAAAACTCACCAAATGAATCCTCCCACCGTATTATGAAGATGCCCAAGTTTTGGGCTCGATCGAAATCAATAGGGTAAGAAATTGGACAATTCAGGTTCAAAGGAAGTTCGTTCCTCATAGGAGTGGTTGTTGTATTCCGTAGTTCTAGCGATCGGATTTCACTCAAAACTCACCAAACGACTCCTCCCACCATATTATGATGATGCCCATGTTTTGGGCTCGATCGGAAATCCATAGGGTTAAGAAATTGGACGATTCAAGTTCGAAGACGGTTCGTTCCGAATTGGAGTGGTTGGTGTATTGCGTAGTTCTAGCGATTGGATTTCACTCAAAACTCACCAAATGACTCCTCCCACCACATTATGATGATGCCAAGTTTTGGCTCGATTGGAAATCAATAGGGGTAAGAAATTGGACAATTCAGGTTCAAAGGCAGTTCGTTCCTTATAGGAGTGGTTGTTGTATTCCGTAGTTTAGTCTAGCGATCGAATTTCACTCAAAACTCACCAAATGACTCCTCCCGCCATATTATGATGATGCCAAGTTTGGCACGATCAAAATCAATAGGGGTTAGAAATTGGATAATTCAGGTTCAAAGGCAGTTCGTTCCTTATAGGAGTGGTTGGTGTATTCCGCAGTTTTAGCGAATTGGATTTCACTCAAAACTAACCAATGACTCCTCCCACCATATTATGACGATGCCCAAGTTTTGGGCTCGATTGGAATCAATAGGGGTAAGAAATGGAACAATTCAGGTTCAAAGGCAATTCGTTCCTTATAGGAGTGGTTGGTATATTCCGTAGTTCTAGCGATTGGATTTCACTCAAAACTCACCAAATGACTCCTCCCACCATATTATGGTGATGCCAAGTTTTGGGCTCGATCGGAAATCCAAAGGGGTAAGAAATTGTACAATTCAAGTTCGAAGCCAGTTCGTTCCGAATTGGAGTGGTTGGTGTATTGCATAGTTTCTAGCAATTGCATTTCACTCAAAACTCACCAAATGACTCCTCCCACCATATTATGATGATGCCCAAGTTGTGGTCTGGATCGGAAGTCAATAGGGTATGAAATTGGACAATTCAGGTTCGAAGGCAGTTTGTTCCCTATAGGAGTGGTTGGTGTATTCCGTAGTTCTAGCAATTGGATTTCACTCAAAACTCACCAAATAATTCCTCCCACCATATTATATGATGCCCAAGTTTTTGGGCTCGATCGGAAATCAATAGGGGTAGAAATTGGACAATTCAGGTTCAAAGGCAGTTCGTTCCTTATAGGAGTGGTTATTGTATTCCGTAGTTCTAAGCGATCGGATTTCATTCAAAACTCACCAAATGAATCCTCCCACCATATTATGATGATGCCCAAGTTTTGGGCTCGATCGGAAATCAATAGGGGTAAGAAATGGGACAATTCAGGTTCAAAGGCAGTTCGTTCCTATAGAAGTGGTTGGTGTATCCGTAGTTCTAAGCGATTGGATTTCACTCAAAACTCACCAAATGACTCCTCCCACCATATTATGATGATGCCCAAGTTTGGGCTCGAACGGAAATCCATAGGGGGTAAGAAATTGGACAATTCAGGTTCAAAGGCAGTTCGTTCCTTATAGGAGTGGTTGGTGCATTCCTTAGTTCTAGCGATTGGATTTCACTCAAAACTCACCAAATGACTCCTCCCACCATATTATGATGATGCCAAGTTTTGGGCAGGATCGGAAATCAATAGGAGTAAGAATTTGGACAATTCAGGTTCAAAGGCAGTTCGTTCCTTCTAGAGTGGTTGGTGTATTCCGTATTTCTAGCGATGGGATTTCACTCAAAACTCACCAAATGACTCCTCCCACCATATTATGATGATGCCCAAGTTTTGGGCTCGATCGTAAATCAATAGGGGTAAGAAATTGGACAATTCAGGTTCAAAGGCTATTCGTTCCGTATAGGAGTGGTTGGTGTATTCCGTAGTTCTAGTGATTGGATTTCTCTCAAAACTCACCCAATGACTCCTCCACCATATTATGATAATGCCCAAGTTTTGGGCTCGATCGGAAATCCATAGGGGTAAGAAATTGGACAATTCAAGTTCGTAGGTAGTTCGTTACGAATTGAGTGGTAAGTGTATTGCATAGTTCTGGCGATTGGATTTCACTCAAAACTCACCAAATGACTCCTCCCACCATATTATGATGATGCCCAAGTTTTGGGCCGATCGGAAATCAATAGGGGTAAGAAATTGGACAATTCAGGTTCAAAGGCAGTTCGTTCCATATAGGACTGGTTGGTGTATTCCGTAGTTCTAGCGATTAGATTTCACTCCAAACTCACCAAATGACTCCGCCCACCATATTATGATGATTCCCAAGTTTAGGGCTCGATCGGAAATCAATAGGGGTAAGAAATTGTACAATTCAGGTTCAAAGGCAGTTCGTTCCTTATAGGAGTGGTTGGTGTATTCCGTAGTTCTGGCGATTGGATTTCACTCAAAACTCACCAACTGACTCCTCCCAGCATATTCTGATGATGCCCAAGTTTTGGCACGATCGGAAGTCCAATGGGGTAAGAAATTGGACAATTCAAGTTCGAAGACAGTTCGTTCCGATTGTAAGTGGTTTATGTATTGCATAGATCTTGCAATTGGATTTCCCCCAAAACACACCAAATGATTCCTCCCACCATATTATGATGTTGCCCAGTTTTGGGCTCGATCAGAAATCATAGGGGTACGAAATTGGACAATTCAGGTTCAAAGGCAGTTCGTTCCTTGTAGGAGTGGCTGGTGCATTTCGTAGTTCTAGCGATTAGATTTCTCTCAAACCCACCAAATGACTCCTCCCACCATATTATGATGAGTCCCAAGTTTAGGGCTCGATCGGAAATCAATAGGGTAAGAAATTGGACAATTCAGGTTCAAAGGCAGTTCATTCCTTATTGGAGTGGTTGGTGCATTCCTTAGTTGTAGCGATTGGATTTCACTCAAAACTCACCAAATGACTCCTCCCACCATATTATGATGATGCCCAAGTTTTGGGCTCGATCGGAAATCAATAGGGGTAAGAAATTGGACAATTCAGGTTCAAAGGCAGTTCGTTCCTTGTAGGAGTGGCTGGTGTATTCCGTAGTTCCAGCGATTGGATTTCACTCAAAACTCACCAAATGACTCCTCCCACCATATTATGATGATGCCCAAGTTTTGGGCTCGATCTGAAATCAATAGGGGTAAGAAATTGGACAATTCAGGTTCAACGGCAGTTCGTTCCTTATAGGAGTGGTTGGTGTATTCCGTGGTTCTAGCGGTTGGATTTCACTCAAAACTCACCAAATGACTCCTCTCACCATATTATGATGATGTCCAAGTTTTGGGCTCGATCGGAAATCAAGAGGGGTAAGAATTGGACAATTCAGGTTCAAAGGCAGTCCGATCCTCATATGAGTGGTTGGTGTATTCCGTAGTTCTAGCGATTGGATTTCACTCAAAACTCACCAAATGACTCCTCCCACCATATTATGACGATGCCCAACTTTTGGGCTCGATCGGAAATCAATAGGGGTAAGAAATTGGTCAATTCAGGTTCAAAGGCAGTTCGTTCCTCATCGGAGTGGCTGGTGTATTCTGTAGTTCTAGCGATTGGATTTCACTCAAAACTCACCAACTGACTCCTCCCATCATATTATGATGATTCCAAGTTTTGGGCTCGATCGGAAATCCATAGGGGTAAGAAATTGGACAATCCAAGTTCGAAGGCAGTTCGTTCCGAATTGGAGTGGTTGGTGTATTGCATAGTTCTAGCGATTGGATTTCACTCAAAACTCTCCAAATGACTCCTCCCACCATGTTATGATGATGCCCAAGTTTTGGGCTCGATCGGAAATCAATAGGGGTAAGAAATTGGACAGTTCAGGTTCAAAGGCAGTTCGTTCCTTATAGGAGTGGCTGGTGTATTCCGTAGTTTCAGCGATTGGATTTCACTCAAAACTCCCCAAATGACTCCTCCCACCATATTATGTTGATGCCCAAGTTTTGGGCTCGATCGGAAATCAATAGGGGTAAGAAATTGGACAATTCGGGTTCAAAGGCAGTTCGTTCCTTATAGGAGTGGTTGGTGTATTCCGTGCTTCTAGCGATTGGATTTCACTCAAAACTCACCAAATGACTCCCCCCACAATATTATGATGATGCCAAAGTTTTGGGCTCGATTGTAAATCCATAGGGGTAAGAAATTGGACAATTCAAGTTCGAAGACAGTTCGTTCCGAATTGGAGTGGTTGGTGTATTGCATAGTTCTAGCGATTGGATTTCACTGAAAACACACCAAATGACTCCTCCCACCGTATTATGATGATGCCCAAGTTGTGGGCTCGATCGGAAATCAATAGGGGTATGAAATTGGACAATTCAGGTTGAAAGGCAGTTCGTTCCTTATAGGAGTGGTTGGTGTATTCCGTAGTTCTAGCGATTGGATTTCACTCAAAACTCAACAAATGACTCCTCCCACCATATTATGATGATGCCCAAGTTTTGGGCACGATCGGAAATCAATAGGGGTAAGAAATTGGAAAATTTAGGTTCAAAGGCAGTTCGTTCCTTATAGGAGTGGTTGGTGTATTCCGTAGTTCTAGGGATCGGATTTCACTGAAAACTCAACAAATGACTCCTCCCACCATATTATGATGATGCCCAAGTTTTGGGCTCGATCGGAAGTCAATAGGGGTAAGAAATTGGACAATTCAAGTTCGAAGACAGTTCGTTCCGAATTGGAGTGGTTGGTGTATTGCATAGTTCTAGCGTTTGGATTTCACTCAAAACTCACCAAATGACTCCTCCCACCATATTATGATGATGCCCAGGTTTTGGGCTCGATCGGAAATCCATAGGGGTAAGAAATTGGACAATTCTGGTTCAAAGGCAGTTCGTTCCTTATAGGAGTGGTCGGTGTATTCCGTAGTTCTAGCGATTAGATTTTACTCAAAACTCACCAAATGACTCCTCCCACCATATTATGATGATGCCCAAGTTTTGGGCTCGATCGGAATCAATAGGGGTATGAAATTGGACAGTTCAGGTTCAAAGGCAGTTCGTTCCTTATAGGAGTGGTTGTTGTATTCCGTAGTTCTAGCGATTGGATTTCACTCAAAACTCACCAAATGACTCCTCCCACCATATTATGATGATGCCCAAGTTTGGGCTCGATCGGAATCAATAGGGGTATGAAATTGGACAATTCAGGTTCAAAGGCAGTTCGTTCCTTATAGGAGTGGTTGTTGTATTCCGTAGTTCTAGCGATTGGATTTCACTCAAAACTCACCAAATGACTCCTCCCACCATATTATGATGATGCCAAAGTTTGGGGCTCGATCGGAAATCCATAGGGGTAAGAAATTCGACAATTCAAGTTCTAAGACAGTTCGTTCCGAATTGGAGTGGTTGGTGTATTGCATAGTTCTAGCGTTTGGATTTCACTCAAAACTCACCAAATGACTCCTCCCACCATATTATGATGATGCCCAGGTTTTGGGCTCGATCGGAAATCCATAGGGGTAAGAAAGTGGACAATTCTGGTTCAAAGGCAGTTCGTTCCTTATAGGAGTGGTCGGTGTATTCCGTAGTTCTAGCGATTAGATTTTACTCAAAACTCACCAAATGACTCCTCCCACCATATTACGATGATGCCCAAGTTTTGGGCTCGATCGGAATCTATAGGGGTATGAAATTGGACAATTCAGGTTCAAAGGCAGTTCGTTCCTTATAGGAGTGGTTGTTGTATTCCGTAGTTCTAGCGATTGGATTTCACTCAAAACTCACCAAATGACTCCTCCACCATATTATGATGATGACCAAGTTTTGGGCTCGATCGGAATCAATAGGGGTATGAAATTGCACAATTCAGGTTCAAAGGCAGTTCGTTCCTTATAGGAGTGGTTGTTGTATTCCGTAGTTCTAGCGATTGGATTTCACTCAAAACTCACCAAATGACTCCTCCCACCATATTATGATGATGCCAAAGTTTGGGGCTCGATCGGAAATCCATAGGGGTAAGAAATTCGACAATTCAAGTTCTAAGACAGTTCGTTCCGAATTGGAGTGGTTGTGTATTGCATAGTTCTAGCGTTTGGATTTCACTCAAAACTCACCAAATGACTCCTCCCACCATATTATGATGATGCCCAGGTTTTGGGCTCGATCGGAAATCCATAGGGGTAAGAAATTGGACAAGTCAAGTTCAAAAGCAGTTCGTTCCTTATAGGAGTGGTTAGTGTATTCCGTTGTCCTAGCGTTTGAATTTCACTCAAAACTCACCAAATGACTCCTCCCACCATATTATGATGATTCCCAAGTTTTGAGCTCGATCGGAAATCCATAGGGGTAAGAAATTGGACAGTTCAAGTTCGAAGGCAGTTCGTTCCGAATTGGACTGGTTGGTGTATTGCATAGTTCTAGCAATTGAATTTCACTCAAAACTCACCAAATGACTCCTCCCACCATATTATGATGATCCCAAGTTTTTGCCTCGACCGGAAATCCATAGGGATAAGAAATTGGACAATTCAAGTTCGAAGGCAGTTCTTTCCGAATTGGAGTGGTTAGTGTATTGCAAAGTTCTAGCTATTGAATTTCACTCAAAACTCACCAAATGACTCCTCCCACCATATTATGATGATTCCAAAGTTTTGGGCTCGATCGGAAATCCATAGGGGTAAGAAATTGGACAATTCAATTTCGAAGGCAGTTCGTTCCTTATAGGAGCTGTTGGTGTATTTCGTAGTTCTAGAGATTGGATTTCACTCAAAACTCACCAAATAACTCCTCCCACCATATCTTGATGATGCCCAAGTTTTATGCTCGAACGGAAATCCGTAGGGGTAAGAAATTGGACAATTCAAGTTCGAAGGCAGTTCGTTCCTTATAGGAGTGGTTGGTGTATTGCAGAGTTCTAGCGATTGAATTTCACTCAAAACTCACCAAATGACTCCTCCCACCATATTATGATGATTCCCAAGTTTTGGGCTCGACCGGAAATCCATATGGGTAAGAAATTGGAGTGGTTAGTGTATTGCATAGTTCTAGCGATTGAATTTCACTCAAAACTCACCAAATAACTCCTCCCACCATATCTTGATGATTCCAAAGTTTTGGGCTCGATCGGAAATCCATAGGGGTAAGAAATTGGACAATTCAAGTTCGAAGGTAGTTCGTTCCGAATTGGAGTGCTTGGTGTATTGCAGAGTTCTAGCGATTGAATTTCACTCAAAACTCACCAAATGACTCCTCCCACTATATTATGATGATTCCCAAGTTTTGGGCTCGACCGGAAATCCATAGGGGTAAGAAATTGGAATATTCAAGTTCGAAGGCAGTTCGTTCCGAATTGGACTGGTTGGAGTATTGCATAGTGCCAGCGATTGGATTTCACTCAAAACTCCCCAAATGACTCCTCCCACCATATTATGATGATTCCCAAGTTTTGGGCTTGATCGGAAATCAATAGGGTAAGAAATTGGGCAATTCATGTTCAAAGGAAGTTCGTTTTTGATAGGAGTGGTTGGTGTATTCCGTAGTTCTAGCGATTGGATTTCACTCAAAACTCACCAAATGACTCCGCCCACCATATTATGATGATACCCAAGTTTTGGGCTCGATCGAAAATCAATAGGGGTAAGGAATTGGGCAATTCAGGTTCTAAGGCAGTTCGTTCCTTATAGGAGTGGTTGGTGTATTCCATAGTTCTAGCGATTGGATTTCACTCAAAACTCACCAAATGACTCCTCCCACCATGTTATGATAATGCCCAAGTTTTGGGCTCGATCGGAAATCCATAGGGGTTTGAAATTGGACAATTCAGGTTCAAAGGGAGTTCGTTCCTTATAGGAGTGGTTGGTGTATTCCGTAGTTCTAAGCGATTGGATTTGACTCAAAACTCACAAAATGACTCCTCCCACCATATTATGATGATGCCCAAGTTTTGGGCTCGATCGGAAATCAATAGGGGTATGAAATTGGACAATTCAGGTTCAAAGGCAGTTCGTTCCTTGTAGGAGTGGTTGGTGTATTCCGTAGTTCTAGCGATTGGATTTCACTCAAAACTCACCAAATGACTCCTCCCACCATATTATGTTGATGCCCAACTTTTGGGCTCGATCGGAAATCAATAGGGGTAAGAAATGGGACAATTTAAGTTCAAAGGCAGTTCGTTCCTTATAGGAGTGGTTGGTGTATTCCGTAGTTCTAGCAATTGGATTTCACTCAAAACTCACCAAATGACTCTTCCCACCATATTATGATGATTCCCAAGTTTAGGGCTCGATCGGAAATCAATAGGGGTAAGAAATTGGACAATTCAGGTTCAAAGGCAGTTCTTTCCTTATAGGAGTGGCTGGTGTATTCCTTAGTTCTAGCTATTGGATTTCACTCAAAACCCACCAAATGACTCCTCCCACCATATTATGATGATGGCCAAGTTTTGGGCTCGATCGGAAATTAAAAGGGGTGAGAAATTGGACAATTCAGGTTCAAAGGCAGTTCGTTCCTTATAGGAGTGGTTGGTGTATTCCGTAGTTGTAGAGATTGGATTTCACTCAAAACTCACCAAATGACTCCTCCCACCATATTATGATGATGCCAAAGTTTTGGGCTCGATCGGAAATCCATAGGGGTAAGAAATTGGACAATTCAAGTTCGAAGGCAGTTCGTTCTGAATTGGAGTGGTTAATGTATTGCATAGTTCTAGCGATTAGATTTCACTCGAAACTCACCAAATGACTCCTCCCACCATATTATGATGATGCCCAAGTTTTGGGCAGGATCGGAAATCAATAGGGGTAAGAAATTGGACAATTCAGGTTCAAAGGCAGTTCGTTCCTTGTAGGAGTGGTTGGTGTATTCCGTAGTTGTAGCGATTGGATTTCACTCAAAACTCACCAAATGACTCCTCCCACCATATTATGTTGATGCCCAACTTTTGGGCTCGATCGGAAATCAATAGGGGTAAGAAATTGGAGAATTTAAGTTCAAAGGCAGTTCGTTCCTTATAGGAGTGGTTGGTGTATTCCGTAGTTCTAGCAATTGGATTTCACTCAAAACTCACCAAATGACTCTTCCCACCATATTATGATGATTCCCAAGTTTAGGGCTCGATCGGAAATCAATAGGGGTAAGAAATTGGACAATTCAGGTTCAAAGGCAGTTCTTTCCTTATAGGAGTGGCTGGTGTATTCCTTAGTTCTAGCTATTGGATTTCACTCAAAACCCACCAAATGACTCCTCCCACCATATTATGATGATGGCCAAGTTTTGGGCTCGATCGGAAATTAAAAGGGGTGAGAAATTGGACAATTCAGGTTCAAAGGCAGTTCGTTCCTTATAGGATTGGTTGGTGTATTCCGTAGTTCTAGCGATTGGATTTCACTCAAAACTCACCAAGTGACTCCTCCCACCATATTATGATGATGCCCAAGTTTTGGGCTCGATCGGAAATCCATAAGGGTAAGAAATTGGACATTTAAAGTTCGAAGACAGATCGTTCCGAATTGGAGTGATTGGTGCATTGCATAGTTCTAGCAATTGGATTTCACTCAAAACTCACCAAATGACTCCTTCCACTATATTATGACGATGCCCAAGTTTTGGGCTCTATCGGAAATCAATAGGGGTAAGAAATTGGACAATTCAGGTTCAAAGGCAGTTCGTTCCTTATAGGAGTGGTTGGTGTATTCCGTAGTTCTAGCGATCGGATTTCACTCAAAACTCACCAAATAACTCCTCCCACAATATTATGATGATGCCTAAGTTTTGGGCTCGTTCGGAAATCCATAGGGGTAAGAAATTGGACAATTCAAGTTCGAAGGCAGTTCGTTCTGAATTGGAGTGGTTAATGTATTGCATAGTTCTAGCGATTGGATTTCACTCAAAACTCACCAAATGCCTCCTCCCACCATATTATGATGATTCCCAAGTTTTGGGCAAGATCGGAAATCAATAGGGGTAAGAAATTGGACAATGCAGGTTCAAAGGCAGTTCGTTCCCTATAGGAGTGGTTGTTGTATTCCGTAGTTCTAGCGATTGGATTTCACTCAAAACTGACCAAATGACTCCTCCCACCATATTATGACGATGCCAAAGTTTGGGCTCGATCGGAAATCCATAGGGGTAAGAAATGGAACAATTCAAGTTCGAAGGCAGTTCGTTCCAAATTGGAGTGGTTGGTGTATTGCATAGTTCTAGCGATTGGATTTCACTCAAAACTCACCAAATGAATCCTCCCACCATATTATGATGATGCCCAAGTTTTGGGCTCGATCGGAAATCCATAGGGGTAAGAAATTGGACAATTAAATTTCGAAGACAGTTCGTTCCGAATTGGAGTGGTTCGTGCATTGCATAGTTCTAGCGATTGGATTTCCCTCAAAACTCACCAAATGACTCCTCCCACCATATTATGATGATGCCCAAGTTTTGGGCTCGATCGGAAATCAATAGGGGTAAGCAAATGGACAATTCAAGTTCAAAGGCTGTTCGTTCCTTATAGGAGTGGTTGGTGTATTCCGTAGTTCTAGCGATCGGATTTCACTCAAAACTCACCAAGTGACTCCTCCCACCATATTATGATGACGCCCAAGTTTTGGGCTCGATCAGAAATCAATAGGGGAAAGAAATTGGACAATTCAAGTTCGAAGGCATTTCGTTCCATATTGGAGTGGTTGGTGTATTACATAGTTCTAGCGATTGGATTTCCCTCAAAACTCACCAAATAACTCCTCCCACCATATTATGATGATGTCCAAGTTTTGGGCTCGATCGGAAATCAATAGGGGTAAGAAATTGGACAATTCAGGTTCAAAGGCAGTTCGTTCCTTATTGGAGTTGTTGGTGTATTCCGTAGTTCTAGCGATTGGATTTCACTCAAAACTCACCAATAACTCCTCCCACCATATTATGATGATGCCCAACTTTTGGGCTCTACCGGAAATCAATAGGGGTAAGAAATTGGACAATTCTGGTTCAAAGGATGTTTGTTCCTTATAGGTTTAGTTGGTGCATTCCGTAGTTCTAGCGATTGGATTTCAATCAAAACACACCAAATGACTCCTCCCACCATATTATGATGATGCCCAAGTTTTGGGCTCGATCAGAAATCTATAGGGGTAAGAAATCGGACAATTCAGGTTCAAAGGCAGTTCGTTCCATATAGGAGTGGCTGGTGTATTCCGTAGTTCTAGCTATTTGATTTCACTCAAAACCCACCAAATGACTCCTCCCACCATATTATGATGATGGCCAAGTTTTGGCCTCGATCGGAAATCAATAGGGGTGAGAAATTGGACAATTCAGGTTGAAAGGCAGTTCGTTCCTTATAGGAGTGGTTGGTGTATTACGTGGTTCTAGCGATTGGATTTCACTCAAAACTCTCCAAATGACTCCTCCCACCATATTATGATAATGCCCAGGTTTTGGGCTCGATCGTAAATTAATAGGGGTAAGAAATTGGACAATTCAAGTTCAAAAGCTGTTCGTTCCTTATAGGAGTGGTTGGTGTATTCCGTAGTTCTAGCGATTCGATTTCACTCAAAACTTACCAAATGACTCCTCCCACCATATTCTGATGATGCCCAAGTTTTGGGCTCGATCGGAAATCAATAGGGGTAAGAAATTGGACAATTCAGGTTCAAAGGCTGTTCGTTCCATATAGGGGTGGTTGGTGTATTCCGTAGTTCTAGCGATTGGATTTCACTCAAAACTCACCAAATGAATCCTCCCACCATATTATGATGATGCCCAAGTTTTGGGCTCGATCGGAAATCCATTGGGGTAAGAAATTGGACAATTAAAGTTCGAAGACAGTTCGTTTCGAATTGGAGTGGTTCGTGCATTGCATAGTTCTAGCGATTGGATTTCCCTCAAAACTCACCAAATGACTCCTCCCACCATATTATGATGATGCCCAAGTTTTGGGCTCGATCAGAAATCAATAGGGGTAAGCAAATGGACAATTCAAGTTCAAAGGCTGTTCGTTCCTTATAGGAGTGGTTGGTGTATTCCGTAGTTCTAGCGATCGGATTTCACTCAAAACTCTCCAAGTTACTCCTCCCACCATATTATGATGACGCCCAAGTTTTGGGCTCGATCGGAAATTAATAGGGGTAAGAAATTGGACAATTCAGGTTCAAAGGCTGTTCGTTCCATATAGGAGTGGTTGGTGTATTCCGTAGTTCTAGGGATTGGATTTCACTCAAAACTCTCCAAATGACTCCACCCACCATATTATGATGATGCCCAAGTTTTGGGCTCGATCGGAAATCAATAGGGGAAAGAAATTGGACAATTCAAGTTCGAAGGCATTTCGTTCCATATTGGAGTGGTTGGTGTATTACATAGTTCTAGCGATTGGATTTCACTCAAAACTCACCAAATAACTCCTCCCACCATATTATGATGATGCCCAAGTTTTGGGCTCGATCGGAAATCAATAGGGGTAAGAAATTGGAGAATTCAGGTTCAAAGGCAGTTCGTTCCTTATTGGAGTTGTTGGTGTATTCCGTAGTTCTAGCGATTGGATTTCACTCAAAACTCACCAATAACTCCTCCCACCATATTATGATGATGCCCAACTTTTGGGCTCTACCGGAAATCAATAGGGGTAAGAAATTGGACAAATCTGGTTCAAAGGATGTTTGTTCCTTATAGGTTTAGTTGGTGCATTCCGTAGTTCTAGCGATTGGATTTCAATCAAAACACACCAAATGACTCCTCCCACCATATTATGATGATGCCCAAGTTTTGGGCTCGATCAGAAATCTATAGGGGTAAGAAATCGGACAATTCAGGTTCAAAGGCAGTTCGTTCCATATAGGAGTGGCTGGTGTATTCCGTAGTTCTAGCTATTTGATTTCACTCAAAACCCACCAAATGACTCCTCCCACCATATTATGATGATGGCCAAGTTTTGGCCTCGATCGGAAATCAATAGGGGTGAGAAATTGGACAATTCAGGTTGAAAGGCAGTTCGTTCCATATAGGGGTGGTTGGTGTATTCCGTAGTTCTAGCGATTGGATTTCACTCAAAACTCACCAAATGACTCCTCCAACCATATTATGATAATGCCCAAGTTTTGGGCTCGATCGGAAATCCATAGTGGTAAGAAATTGGACAATATAAGTTCGTAGGCAGTTCGTTCCGAATTGGAGTGTATTGCATAGTTCTGGCGATTGGATTTCACTCACAACTCCCCAAATGACTCCTCCCACCATATTATGATGATGCCCAAGTTTTGGGCTCGATCGGAAATCCATAGGCGTATGAAATTGTACAACTCAAGTTCGTAGGCAATTCGTTCCGAATTAGAGCGGTTGGTGTATTCCGTAGTTCTACCGATTGGATTTAACTCAAAACTCCCCAAATGACTCCTCCCACCATATTATGATGATGCCCAAGTTGTGGGCTCTATCGGAAATCAATAGGGGTAAGAAATTGGACAATTCAGGTTCAAAGGCAGTTCGTTCCTTATAGGAGTGGTTGGTGTATTCCGTAGTTCTAGCGATGGGATTTCACTCAAAACTCACCAAATGACTCCTCCCACCATATTATGATGATGCCAAAGTTTTGGGCTCGATCGGAAATCCATAGGGGTAAGAAATTGAACAATTCAAGTTCGAAGGCAGTTCGTTCCAAATTGGAGTGGTTGGTGTATTGCATAGTTCTAGCGATTGGATTTCACTCAAAACTCACCAAATAACTGCTCCCACCATATTATGATGATGCCCAAGTTTTGGGCAAGATCGGAAATCAATAGGGGTAAGAAATTGGACAATTCAGTTTCAAAGGCTGTTCGTTCCTTGTAGGTTTGGTTGGTCCATTCCGTAGTTCTAGCGATTGGATTTCACTCAAAACTCACCAAATGAATCCTCCCACCATATTATGATGATGCCCGAGTTTTGGGCAGGATCGGAAATCAATAGCGGTAAGAAATTGGCCAATTCAGGTTCAAAGGCAGTTCGTTCCTTATAGGAGTGGCTGGTGTATTACGTAGTTCCAGCGATTGGATTACACTCAAAATTCACCAAATGACTCCTCCCACCATATTATGATGATGCCCAAGTTTTGGGCTCGATCGGAAATCAATGGGGATAAGAAATTGGCCATATCAGGTTCAAAGGCAGTTCGTTCCTTATAGGAGTGGTTGGTGTATTCCGTAGTTGTAGCGATTGGATTTCACTCAAAACTCGCCAAATGACTCCTCCCACCATATTATGATGATGCCAAAGTTTTGGGCTCGATCGGAAATTCATAGGGGTAAGAAATTGGACAATTCGAGTTGGAAGGCAGTTCGTTCTAAATTGGAGTGGTTAATGTATTGCATAGTTCTAGCGATTGGATTTCACTCAAAACTCACCAAATGACTCCTCCCACCATATTATGATGATGCCCAAGTTTTGGGCTCGATCGGAAATGAATAGGGGTAAGAAATTGGACAATTCAGGTTCAAAGGCAGTTCGTTCCTTGTAGGAGTGGTTGGTGTATTCCGTAGTTCTAGCGATTGGATTTCACTCAAAACTCTCCAAGTGACTCCTCCCACCATATTATGATGATGCCCAAGTTTTGGGCTCGGTCGGAAATCCATAGGGGTAAGAAATTGGACAATTAAAGTTCGAAGACAGTTCGTTCCGAATTGAAGTGGTTGGTGCATTGCATAGTTCTAGCGATTGGATTTCACTCAAAACTCACCAAATGACTCCTCCCACCATATTATGATGATGCCCAAGTTTTGGGCTCGATCGGAAATCAATAGGGGTAAGAAAATGGACAATTCAAGTTCAAAGGCTGTTCGTTCCTTATAGGAGTGGTTGGTGTATTCCGTAGTTCTAGCGATCGGATTTCACTCAAGACTCACCAAGTGACTCCTCCCACCATATTATGATGACGCCCAAGTTTTGGGCTCGATCGGAAATCAATAGGGGTAAGAAATTGGACAATTCAGGTTCAAAGGCTGTTCGTTCCATATAGGAGTGGTTGGTGTATTCCGTAGTTCTAGGGATTGAATTTCACTCAAAACTCACCAAATGACTCCTCCCACCATATTATGATGATGCCCAAGTTTTGGGCTCGATCGGAAATCAATAGGAGTAAGAAATTGGACAATTCAGGTTCAAAGGCAGTTCTTTCCTTATTGGAGTTGTTGGTGTATTCCGTAGTTCTAGCGATTGGATTTCACTCAAAACTCCCCAATAACTCCTCCCACCATATTATGATGATGCCCAACTTTTGGGCTCTATCGGAAATCAATTGGGGTAAGAAATTGGACAATTATGGTTCAAAGGATGTTTGTTCCTTATAGGTTTAGTTGGTGCATTCCGTAGTTCTAGCGATTGGATTTCACTCAAAACTCACCAAATGACTCCACCCACCATATTATGATGATGCCCAAGTTTTGGGCTCGATCGGAAGTCCAATGGGGTAAGAAATTGGACAATTCAAGTTCGAAGACAGTTCGTTCCGAATTGGAGTGGTTTATGTATTGCATAGTTCTTGCAATTGGATTTCCCCCAAAACACACCAAATGACTCCTCCCACCATATTATGATGATGCCCAAGTTTTGGGCTCGATCAGAAATCTATAGGGGTAAGAAATT
This sequence comes from Prunus yedoensis, assembly GCA_005406145.1. Lineage (NCBI taxonomy): Eukaryota > Viridiplantae > Streptophyta > Magnoliopsida > Rosales > Rosaceae > Prunus > Prunus yedoensis. The sequence goes on along the minus strand of BJCG01002322.1, from coordinate 1,524,968 downwards.
GGACAATTCAGGTTGAAATGCAGTTCGTTCCTTATAGGAGTGGTTGGTGTATTCCGTAGTTCTAGCGATTGGATTTCACTCAAAACTCACCAAGTGACTCCTCCCACCATATTATGATGATGCCCAAGTTTTGGGCTCGATCGGAAATCCATAGGGGTGAGAAATTGGACAATTCAGGTTGAAAGGCAGTTCGTTCCTTATAGGAGTGGTTGGTGTATTCCGTAGTTCTAGCGATTGGATTTCACTCAAAACTCACCAAGTGACTCCTCCCACCATATTATGATGATGCCCAAGTTTTGGGCTCGATCGGAAATCCATAGGGGTAAGAAATTGGACAATTAAAGTTCGAAGACAGTTCGTTCCGAATTGGACTGGTTGGTGCATTGCATAGTTCTAGCTATTAGATTTCACTCAAAACTCACCAAATCACTCCTCCCACCATATTATGATGATGCCCAAGTTTTGGGCTCGATCGGAAATCAATAGGGGTAAGAAATTGGACAATTCAGGTTCAAAGGCTGTTCGTTCCATATAGGGGTGGTTGGTGTATTCCGTAGTTCTAGCGATTGGATTTCACTCAAAACTCACCAAATGACTCCTCCCACCATATTTTGATGATGCCCAAGTTTTGGGCAAGATCGGAAATCAATAGGGGTAAGATATTGGACAATGCAGGTTCAAAGGCAGTTCGTTCCTTATAGGAGTGGTTGGTGTATTCCGTAGTTCTAGCGATGGGATTTCACTCAAAACTCACCAAATGACTCCTCCCACCATATTATGATGATGCCAAAGTATTGGGCTCGATCGTAAATCCATAGGGGTAAGAAATTGAACAATTCAAGTTCGAAGGCAGTTCGTTCCAAATTGGAGTGGTTGGTGTATTGCATAGTTCTAGTGATTGGATTTCATTCAAAACTCACCAAATAACTCCTCCCACCATATTATGATGATGCCAAAGTTTTCGGCTCGATCGGAAATCCATAGGGGTAAGAAATTGGACAATTCAAGTTCGAAGGCAATTCGTTCCAAATTGGAGTGGTTGGTGTACTGCATAGTTCTAGCGATTGGATTTCACTCAAAACTCCCCAAATGACTCCTTCCACCATATTATGATGATGCCCAAGTTTTGGGCAGGATCGGAAATCAATAGCGGTAAGAAATTGAACAATTCTGGTTCAGAGGCAGTTCGTTCCTTATAGGAGTGGTTGGTGTATTTCGTAGTTCTAGCGATTGGATTTCAATCAAAACTAACCAAGTGACTACTCCCACCATATTATGATGATGCCCAAGTTTTGGGCCCAATCGGATATCAATAGGGGTAAGAAATTGGCCAATTTAGGTTCAAAGGCTGTTCGTTCCTTATAGGAGTGGTTGGAGTATTCTGTAGTTCTAGCGATTGGATTTCACTCAAAACTTACCAAATGACTCCTCCCACCATATTATGATAATGCCCAAGTTTTGGGCTCGATCGAAAATCCATAGTGGTAAGAAATTGGACAATTCAAGTTCGTAGGCAGTTCGTTCCGAATTGGAGTGGTTAGTGTATTGCATAGTTCTGGCGATTGGATTTCACTCAAAACTCCTCAAATGACTCCTCCCACCATATTATGATGATGCCCAAGTTTTGGGCAGGATCGGAAATCAATAGCGGTAAGAAATTGAACAATTCAGGTTCAAAGGCAGTTCGTTCCTTATAGGAGTGGTTGGTGTATTCCGTAGTTCTAGCGATTGGATTTCACTCAAAACTCACCAAATGAATCCACCCATCATATTATGGTGATGCCCAAGTTTTGGGCTCGATAGAAAATCCATAGGGGTAAGAAATTGGACAATTCAGGTTCAACGGCAGTTCGTTCCGTATAGGAGTGGATGGTGTATTTCGTAGTTCCAGCGATTGGATTTCACTCAAAACTCACCAAATGACTCCTCCCACCATATTATGATGATGCCCAAGTTTTGGGCTCGATCGGAAATCTAGGGGTAAGAAATTGGACAATTCAGGTTCAAAGGCAGTTCGTTCCTTATAGGAGCAGTTGGTGTATCCCGTAGTTCTAGCGATTGGATTTCACTCAAAACTCATCAAATGACTCCTCCAACCATATTATGATAATGCCCAAGTTTTGGGCTCGATCGAAAATCCATAGTGGTAAGAAATTGGACAATTCAAGTTCGTAGGCAGTTCGTTCCGAATTGGAGTGGTTAGTGTATTGCATAGTTCTGGCGATTGGATTTCACTCAAAACTCCTCAAATGACTCCTCCCACCATATTATGATGATGCCCAAGTTTTGGGCTCGATCGGAAACCCATAGGGGTATGAAATTGGACAACTCAAGTTCGTAGGCAATTCGTTCCGAATTAGAGTGGTTGGAGTATTCCGTAGTTCTAGCGATTGGATTTAAATCAAAACTCCCCAAATGACTCCTCCCACCATATTATGATGATGCCCAAGTTTTGGGCTCGATCGGAAATCAAGAGGGGTAAGAAATTGGACAATTCAGGTTCAAAGGCTGTTCGTTCCATATAGGGGTGGCTGGTGTATTCCGTAGTTCTAGCGATTGGATTTCACTCAAAACTCACCAAATGACTCCTCCAACCATATTATGATGATGCCCAAGTTTTGGGCTCGATCGTAAATCAATAGGGGTAAGAAATTGGACAATTCAGGTTCAAAGGCAGTTCGTTCCTTATAGGAGCGGTTGGTGTATCCCGTAGTTCTAGCGATTGGATTTCACTCAAAACTCACCAAATGACTCCTCCAACCATATTATGATAATGCCCAAGTTTTGGGCTCGATCGGAAATCCATAGGGGTATGAAATTGGACAACTCAAGTTCGTAGGCAATTCGTTCCGAATTAGAGTGGTTGGTGTATTCCGTAGTTCTAGCGATTGGATTTAACTCAAAACTCCCCAAATGACTCCTCCCACCATATTATGATGATGCCCAAGTTTTGGGCTCTATCGGAAATCAATAGGGGTAAGAAATTGGACAATTCAGGTTCAAAGGCAGTTCGTTCCTTATAGGAGCGGTTGGTGTATTCCGTAGTTCTAGCGATTGGATTTCACTCAAAACTCACCAAATGACTCCTCCAACCATATTATGATAATGCCCAAGTATTGGGCTCGATCGGAAATCCATAGTGGTAAGAAATTGGACAATTCAAGTTCGTAGGCAGTTCGTTCCGAATTGGAGTGGTTAGTGTATTGCATAGTTCTGGCGATTGGATTTCACTCAAAACTCCTCAAATGACTCCTCCCACCATATTATGATGATGCCCAAGTTTTGGGCTCGATCGGAAACCCATAGGGGTATGAAATTGGACAACTCAAGTTCGTAGGCAATTCGTTCCGAATTAGAGTGGTTGGAGTATTCCGTAGTTCTAGCGATTGGATTTAACTCAAAACTCCCCAAATGACTCCTCCCACCATATTATGATGATGCCCAAGTTTTGGGCTCTATCGGAAATCAATAGGGGTAAGAAATTGGACAATTCAGGTTCAAAGGCTGTTCGTTCCTTATAGGAGTTGTTGGTGTATTCCGTAGTTCTGGCGATTGGATTTCACTCAAAACTCCTCAAATGACTCCTCCCACAATATTATGATGATGCCTAAGTTTTGGGCTCGATCGGAAATCCATAGGGGTAAGAAATTGGACAATTCAAGTTTGAAGACAGTTCGTTCCGAATTGGAGTGGTTGGTGTATTGCATAGTTCTAGCGATTGGATTTCACTCAAAACTCACCAAATGACTCCTCCCACCAAATTATGATGATGCCCAAGTTTTGGGCTCGATCGGAAATCAATAGGGGTAAGAAATTGGACAATTCAGGTTCTAAGGCAGTTTGTTTCTTATAGGAGTGGTTGGTGCATTCCTTAGTTCTAGCGATTGGATTTCACTCAAAACTCACCAAATGACTCCTCCCACCATATTACGATGATGCCCAAGTTTTGGGCAGGATCGGAAATCAATAGGGGTAAGAAATTGAACAATTCAGGTTCAAAGGCAGTTCGTTCCTTATAGGAGTGGTTGGTGTATTCCGTAGTTCTAGCGGTTGGATTTCACTCAAAACTCACCAAATGACTCCTCCCACCATATTATGATGATGCCCAAGTTTTGGGCTTGATCGGAAATCAATAGGGGTAAGAAATTGGACAATTCAGGTTCAAAGGAAGTTCGTTCCTTATAGGAGTGGCTGGTGTATTCCGTAGTTCCAACGATTGGATTTCACTCAAAACTCAACAAACGAGTCCTCCCACCATATTATGATGATGCCCAAGTTTTGGGCTTGATCGGAAATCAATAGGGGTAAGAAATTGGACAATTCATGTTCAAAGGCAGTTCGTTCCTTGTAGGAGTGGTTGGTGTATTCCGTAATTCTAGCGGTTGGATTTCACTCAAAACTCACCAAATGACTCCTGCCACCATATTATGATGATGCCCAAGTTTTGGCCTCGATCGGAAATCAATAGGGGTAAGAAATTGGACAATTCAGGTTCAAAGGCAGTTCGTTCCTTATAGGAGTGGTTGGTGTATTCCGTAGTCCTAGCGGTTGGATTTCACTCAAAACTCACCAAATGACTCCTCCCACCATATTATGTTGATGCCCAAGTTTTGGGCTCGATCGGAAATCAATAGGGTAAGAAATTGGACAATTCAGGTTCAAAGGCAGTTCGTTCCTTATAGGAGTGGTTGGTGTATTCCGTAGTTCTAGCGATTGGATTTCACTCAAAACTCACCAAATGAATCCTTCCACCAAATTACGATGACGCCCAAGTTTTGGGCTCGATCGGAAATCAATTGGGGTTAGAAATTGGACAATTCAGGTTCAAAGGCAGTTCGTCCCTTTTAGGAGTGGTTGGTGTATTCCGTAGTTCTAGCGATCGGATTTCACTCAAACCTCAACAAATGACTCCTCCCACCATATTATGATGATGCCCAAGTTTTGGGCTCGATCGGAAATCCATAGGGGTAAGAAATTGGACAATAAAAGTTCGAAGACAGTTCGTTCCGAATTGGAGTCGTTGGATTATTGCTTAGTTCTAGCGATTGGATTTCACTCAAAACTCACCAAATGACTCCTCCCACCATATTATGATGATGCCAAAGTTTTGGGCTCGATCGGAAATCAATAGGGGTAAGAAATTAGACAATTCAGGTTCAAAGGCAGTTCGTTCCATATAGGGGTGGCTGGTGTGTTATTGTATTGCATAGTTCTAGCGATTGGATTTCACTAAAAACTCACCAAATTACTACTCCCACCATATTATGATGATGCCCAAGTTTTGGGCTCGATCGGAAATCCATAGGGGTAAGAAATTGGACAATTCAAGTTCGAAGGCAGTTCGTTCCGAATAGGAGTGGTTGGTGTATTGCATAGTTCTAGCGATTGGATTTCACTCAAAACTCACCAAATGACTCCTCCCACCATGTTATGGTGATGCCCAAGTTTTGGGCTCGATCGGAAATCAATAGGGGTAAGAAATTGGACAATTCGGGTTCACAACCAGTTCGTTCCTTGTAGGAGTGGTTGTTGTATTCCGTAGTTCTGGCGATTGGATTTCACTCAAAACTCAACAAATGACTCCTCCCACCATATTATGATGATGCCCAAGTTTTGGGCTCGATCGGAAATCCATAGGGGTAAGAAATTGGACAATTCAGGTTCGAAGGCTGTTCATTCCTTATAGGAGTGGTTGGTGTATTCCGTAGTTCTAGCGATTGGATTTCACTTAAAACTCACCAAATGACTCCTCCCACCATATTATGATGATGCCCAAGTTTTGGGCTCGATTGGAAATCAATAGGGGTTAGAAATTGGACAATTCAGGTTCAAAAGCTGTTCGTTCCTTATTGGAGTGGTTTGTGTATTCCGTAGTTCTAGCGATTGGATTTCACTCAAAACTAACCAAACGACTCCACCCACCATATTATGATGATGCCAAAGTTTTGGGCTCGATCGGAAATCCAAAAGGGTAAGAAATTGGACAATTCAAGTTCGAAGGTAGATCGTTCCGAATTGGAGTGGTGATCACTCAAAACTCACCAAATGACTCCACCCACCATATTATGATGATGCCCAAGTTTTGGGCTCGATCGGAAATCAATAGGGGTAAGAAATTGGACAATTCAGGTTCAAAGGCAGTTCGTTCCTTATAGGAGTGGTTGGTGTATTCCGTAGTTCTAGAGATTGGATTTCACTCAAAACTCACCAAATGACTCCTCCCACCATATTATGATGATGCCCAAGTTTTGGACTCGATCGGAAATCAATAGGGGTAAGAAATTGGACAATTCAGGTTCAAAGGCAGTTCGTTCCTTATAGGGGTGGTTGGTGTATTCCGTAATTCTAGCGATTGGATTTCACTCAAAACTCACCAAATGACTCCTCCCACCATATTACGTTGATGCCCAAGTTTTGGGCTCGATCGGAAATCAATAGGGGTAAAAAATTGGACAATTCAGGTTCAAAGGCTAGTCGTTCCTTATAGGAGTTGTTTGTGTATTGCATAGTTCTAGCGTTTGGATTTCACTTAAAACTCACCAAATGACTCCTCCCACCATATTATGATGATGCCCAAGTTTTGGGCTCGATCGGAAATCAATAGGTGTAAGAAATTGGACAATTCAGGTTCAAAGGCTAGTCGTTCCTTATCGGAGTTGTTGGTGTATTGCATAGTTCTAGCGTTTGGATTTCACTTAAAACTCACCAAATGACTCCTCCCACCATATTATGATGATGCCCAAGTTTTGGGCTCGATCGGAAATCAATAGGTGTAAGAAATTGGACAATTCAGGTTCCAAGGCAGTTCGTTCCTTATAGGAGTGGTTGGTGTATTCCGTAGTTCTAGCGATTGGATTTCACTCAAAACTTACCAAACGACTCCTCGCACAATATTATGATGATGCCCAAATTTTGGGCTCGATTGGAAATCAATAGGGGTTAGAAATTGGACAATTCAGGTTCAAAAGCAGTTCGTTCCTTATAGGAGTGGTTTGTGTAATCCGTAGTTCTAGCGATTGGATTTCACTCAAAACTAACCAAACGACTCCTCCCACCATATTGTGATGATGCCAAAGTTTTGGGCACGATCGGAAATCCATGAGGGTAAGAAATTGGACAATTCAAGTTCGAAGGTAGATCGTTCCGAATTGGAGTGGTTGGTGTATTGCGTAGTTCTAGCGTTTGGATTTCACTCAAAACTCACCAAATGACTCCTCCCACCATATTATAATGATGCCCAAGTTTTGGGCTCGATCAGAAATCAATAGGGGTAAGAAATTGGACAATTCAGGTTCAAAGGCAGTTCGTTCCTAATAGGAGTGTTTGGTGTATTCCGTAGTTCTAGCGATTGGATTTCACTCAAAACTCACCAAATCACTCCTCCCACCATATTATGATGATGCCGAAGTTTTGGGCTCGATTGGAAATCAATAGGGGTAAGAAATTGGACAATTCGGGTTCACAACCAGTTCGTTCCTTGTAGGAGTGGTTGTTGTATTCCGTAGTTCTGGCGATTGGATTTCACTCAAAACTCAACAAATGACTCCTCCCACCATATTATGATGATGCCCAAGTTTTGGGCTCGATCGGAAATCCATAGGGGTAAGAAATTGGACAATTCAGGTTCGAAGGCTGTTCATTCCTTATAGGAGTGGTTGGTGTATTCCGTAGTTCTAGCGATTGGATTTCACTCAAAACTCTCCAAATGACTCCTCCCACCACATTATGGGGATGCCACAGTTTTGGGCTCGATCAGAAATCCATAGGGGTAAGAAATTCGACAATTCAAGTTCGAAGCCAGTTCGTTCCGAATTGGAGTGGTTGGTGTATTGCATAGTTCTAGCGATTGGATTTAACTCAGAACTCTCCAAATGACTCCTCCCACCATATTATGATGATGCCCAAGTTTTGAGCTCGATCGGAAATCAATAGGGGTAAGAAATTTGACAATTCAGGTTCAAAGGCAGTTCGTTCCTTATAGGAGTGGTTGGTGTATTCCGTAGTTCTAGCGATTGGATTTCACTCAAAACTCACCAAATGACTCCTCCCACCATATTATGATGATGCCCAAGTTTTGAGCTCGATCGGAAATCAATAGGGGTAAGAAATTTGACAATTCAGGTTCAAAGGCAGTTCGTTCCGAATTGGAGTGGTGATCACTCAAAACTCACCATTTGACTCCACCCACTATATTATGATGATGCCCAAGTTTTGGGCTCGATCGGAAATCAATAGGGGTAAGATATTGGACAATTCAGGTTCAAAGGCAGTTCGTTCCTTATAGGAGTGGTTGGTGTATTCCGTAGTTCTAGAGATTGGATTTCACTCAAAACTCACCAAATGACTCCTCCCACCATATTACGATGATGCCCAAGTTTTGGACTCGATCGGAAATCAATAGGGGTAAGAAATTGGACAATTCAGGTTCAAAGACAGTTCGTTCCTTATAGGAGTGGTTGGTGTATTCCGTAGTTCTAGCGATTGGATTTGACTCAAAACTCACCAAATGACTCCTCCCAGCATATTATGATGATGCCCAAGTTTTGGGCTCGATCGGAAATCAATAGGGGTAAGAGATTGGACAATTCAGGTTCAAAGTCAAGTCGTTCCTTATAGGAGTGGTTGGTGTATTCCGTAGTTCTAGCGATTGGATTTCACTCAAAACTCACCAAATGACTCCTCCCACCATATTATGATGATGCCCAAGTTTTGGGCTCGATCGGAAATCAATAGGGGTAAGAAATTGGACAATTCTGGTTCAAAGGCAAGTCGTTCCTTATAGGAGTGGTTGGTGTATTGCATAGTTCTAGCGTTTGGATTTCACTCAAAACTCACCAAATGACTCCTCCCACCATATTATGATGATGCCCAAGTTTTGGGCTCGATCGGAAATCCATAAGGGTAAGAAATTGGACAATTCAAGTTCGAAGGTAGATCGTTCCGAATTGGAGTGGTGATCACTCAAAACTCACCATATGACTCCACCCACCATATTATGATGATGCCCAAGTTTTGGGCTCGATCGGAAATCAATAGGGGTAAGAAATTGGACAATTCAGGTTCCAAGGCAGTTCGTTCCTTATAGGAGTGGTTGGTGTATTCCGTAGTTCTAGCGATTGGATTTCACTGAAAACTCACCAAATGACTCCTCCCACCATATTATGATGATGCCCAAGTTTTGGGCTCGATTGGAAATCAATAGGGGTTAGAAATTGGACAATTCAGGTTCAAAAGCAGTTCGTTCCTTATTGGAGTGGTTTGTGTATTCCGTAGTTCTAGCGATTGGATTTCACTCAAAACTAACCAAACGACTCCACCCACCATATTATGATGATGCCAAAGTTTTGGGCTCGATCGGAAATCCATAAGGGTAAGAAATTGGACAATTCAAGTTCGAAGGTAGATCGTTCCGAATTGGAGTGGTGATCACTCAAAACTCACCAAATGACTCCACCCACCATATTATGATGATGCCCAAGTTTTGGGCTCGATCGGAAATCAATAGGGGTAAGAAATTGGACAATTCAGGTTCAAAGGCAGTTCGTTCCTTATAGGAGTGGTTGGTGTATTCCGTAGTTCTAGAGATTGGATTTCACTCAAAACTCACCAAATGACTCCTCCCACCATATTATGATGATGCCCAAGTTTTGGACTCGATCGGAAATCAATAGGGGTAAGAAATTGGACAATTCAGGTTCAAAGGCAGTTCGTTCCTTATAGGGGTGGTTGGTGTATTCCGTAATTCTAGCGATTGGATTTCACTCAAAACTCAACAAATGACTCCTCCCACCATATTACGTTGATGCCCAAGTTTTGGGCTCGATCGGAAATCAATAGGGGTAAAAAATTGGACAATTCAGGTTCAAAGGCTAGTCGTTCCTTATAGGAGTTGTTGGTGTATTGCATAGTTCTAGCGTTTGGATTTCACTTAAAACTCACCAAATGACTCCTCCCACCATATTATGATGATGCCCAAGTTTTGGGCTCGATCGGAAATCAATAGGTGTAAGAAATTGGACAATTCAGGTTCAAAGGCTAGTCGTTCCTTATCGGAGTTGTTGGTGTATTGCATAGTTCTAGCGTTTGGATTTCACTTAAAACTCACCAAATGACTCCTCCCACCATATTATGATGATGCCGAAGTTTTGGGCTCGATTGGAAATCAATAGGGGTTAGAAATTGGACAATTCAGGTTCAAAAGCAGTTCGTTCCATATATGAGTGGTTTGTGTAATCCGTAGTCCTAGCGATTGGATTTCACTCAAAACTAACCAAACGACTCCTCCCACCATATTATGATGATGCCAAAGTTTTGGGCTCGTTCGGAAATCCATAAGGGTAAGAAATTGGACAATTCAGGTTCGAAGGCAGTTCGTTCCTTATAGGAGTGGTTGGTGCATTCCGTAGTTCTAGCGATTGGATTTCACTCAAAACTCACCAAATGACTCCTCCCACCATATTATGATGATGCCCAAGTTTTGGGCTCGATCGGAAATCAATAGGGGTAAGAAATTGGACAATTCAGGTTCAAAGGCAGTTCGTTCCTTATAGTAGTGGTTGGTGTATTCCGTAGTTCTAGCGATTGGATTTCACTCAAAACTCACCAAATGACTCCTCCCACCATATTATGATGATGCCCAAGTTTTGGGCTCGATCGGAAATCAATAGGGGTAAGAAATTGGACAATTCAGGTTCAAAGGCAAGTCGTTCCTTATAGGAGTGGTTGGTGTATTGCATAGTTCTAGCGTTTGGATTTCACTTAAAACTCACCAAATGACTCCTCCCACCATATTATGATGATGCCCAAGTTTTGGGCTCGATCGGAAATCAATAGGGGTAAGAAATTGGACAATTCAGGTTCCAAGGCAGTTCGTTCCTTATAGGAGTGGTTGGTGTATTCCGTAGTTCTAGCGATTGGATTTCACTCAAAACTCACCAAATGACTCCTCCCACCATATTATGATGATGCCCAAGTTTTGGGCTCGATTGGAAATCAATAGGGGTTAGAAATTGGACAATTCAGGTTCAAAAGCAGTTCGTTCCTTATAGGAGTGGTTTGTGTATTCCGTAGTTCTAGCGATTGGATTTCACTCAAAACTAACCAAACGACTCCTCCCACCATATTATGATGATGCCAAAGTTTTGGCCTCGATCGGAAATCCATAAGGGTAAGAAATTGGACAATTCAAGTTCGAAGGTAGATCGTTCCGAATTGGAGTGGTTGGTGTATTGCATAGTTATAGGATTTTGATTTCACTCAAAACTCACCAAATGACTCCTCCCACCATATTATGATGATGCGCATGTTTTGGGCTCGATCGGAAATCAATAGGGGTAAGAAATTGGACAATTCAGCTTCGAAGGCAGTTCGTTCCTTATAGGAGTGGTCGGTGTATTCCGTAGTTCTAGCGATTGGATTTCACTCAAAACTCACCAAAGGACTCCTCCCATCATATTATGATGATGCCCAAGTTTTGGGCTCGATCGGAAATCAATAGGGGTAAGAAATTGGACAATTCATTTTCAAAGGCAGTTCGTTCCTTATAGGAGTTGTTGGTGTATTCCGTAGTTCTAGCGATTGGATTTCACTCAAAACTCACCAAATGACTCCTCCCACCATATTATGATGATGCCCAGGTTTTGGGTTCGATCGGAAATCCATAGGGGTTGCACAATTCAAGTTCGAAGGCAGTTCGTTCCGAATTGGAGTGGTTGGTGATAGTTTTAGCGTTTGGATTTCACTCAAAACTCACCAAATGACTTCTCCCAACATATTACGATGATTCCCAAGTTGTGGGCTCGATCGGAAATCAATAGGGGTAAGAAATTGGACAATTCAGGTTCAAAGGCAGTTCGTTCCTTATAGGAGTGGTTGGTGTATTGCATAGTTCTAGCGATTGGATTTCACTCAAAACTCACCAAATGCCTCCCCCCAGCATATTATGATGTTGCCAAAGTTTTGGGCTCGATCGAAAATCCGTCGGGTTAAGAAATTAGACAATTCAGGTTCGAAGGCAGTTCGTTCCGAATTGGAGTGGTTGGAGTATTGCATAGTTCTAGCGATTAGATTTCACTCAAAACTCACCAAATGACTCCTCCCACCATATTATGATGATTCCCAAGTTTTGGGCTCGATCGGAAATCCATAGGGTTAAGAAATTGGACAATTCAGGTTCGTAGGCAGTTCGTTCCGAATTGGAGTGGTTGGTGTATTGCATAGTTCTACCGATTGGATTTCACTGAAAACTCACCAAATGACTCCTCCCACCATATTATGATGATGCCCAAGTTTTGGGCTCGATCGGAAATCCATAGGGGTAAGAAATTGGACAATTCAAGTTCGAAGGTTGTTCGTTCCTTATAGGAGTGGTTGGTGTATTCCGTAGTTCTAGCTATTGGATTTCACTCAAAACTCACCAAATGACTCCTCCCACCAAATTATGTTGATGCCCAAGTTTTGGGCTCGATCGGAAATCAATAGGGGTAAGAAATTGGACAATTCAGGTTCGAAGGCAGTTCGTTCCTTATAGGAGTGGTTGGTGTATTCCGTGGTTCTAGCGACTGGATTTCACTCAAAACTCACCAAATGACTCCTCCCACCATATTATGAAGATGCCCAAGTTTTTGGCTCGATCTGAAATCCATAGGGGTAAGAAATTGGACAATTCAAGTTCGAAGGAAGTTCGTTCCATATAGGAGTTGTTGGTGTATTCCGTGGTTCTAGCGATTGGATTTCACTCAAAACTCACCAAATGACTCCTCCCACCATATTTTGATGATGCCCAAGTTTTATGCTCGATCGGAAATCCGTAGGGGTAAGAAATTGGACAATTCAAGTTTGAAGACAATTCGTTACGAATTGGAGTGGTTGGTGTATTGCGTAGTTCTAGCGATTAGATTTCACTCAAAACTCACCAAATGATTCCTCCCACCATATTATGATGATTCCCAAGTTTTGGGCTCGATCGGAAATCAATAAGGGTAAAAAAATGGACAATTCAGGTTCAAAGGCTGTTCGTTCCTTATAGGAGTGGCTGGTGTATTTCGTAGTTCTAGCAATTGGATTTCACTCAAAACTCACCAAATGACTCGTCCCCCCATATTATGATGATACCCAAGTTTTTGGCTCGATCGGAAATCCATAGGGGTAAGAAATTGGACAATTCAAGTTCGAAGGCTGTTCGTTTCTTATAGGAGTGGTTGGTGTACTGCATAGTTCTAGCGATTGGATTTCACTCAAAACCCGCCAAATGACCCCTCCCACCACATTATGATGATTCGCAAGTTTTGTGCTCGATCCGAAATCCATAGGGGTAAGAAATTGGGCAATTCATGTTCGAAGGTAGTTCGTTCCAAATTGGAGTGGTTGGTGTATTGCATAGTTCTTGCAATTGGATTTCACTCAAAACTCACCAAATGACTCCTCCCACCATATTATGATGAAGCCCAAGTTTTGGGCTCGATCGGAAATCAGTAGGTGTAAGAAATTGGACAATTCAGGTTCAAAAGCAGTTCGTTCCTTATAGGAGTGGATGGTGTAATCTGTAGTTCTAGTGATTGGATGTCACTGAATTCTAACCAAATGACTCCTCCGACCATATTATGATGCTGCCCAAGTTTTGGGCCCGATCGGAAGTCCAATGGGGTAAGAAATTGGACAGTTCAAGTTCGAAGACAGTTCGTTCCGAATTGGAGTGGTTGGTTTATTGCATAGTTCTAGCGATTGGATTTCTCTCAAAACTCACCAAATGACTCCTCCCACCATATTATGGTGATGCCCAAGTTTTGGGCTCGATCGGAAATCAATGGGGGTAAGAAATTGGACAATTCAGGTTCAAAGGCAGTTCGTTCCTTATAATAGTGGTTGGTGTATTCCGTAGTTCTAGCGATTGGATTTCACACAAAACTCACCAAATGACTACTCCCGCCATATTATGATGATGCCCTAGTTTTGGGCTCGATCGGAAATCACTAGGGGTAAGAAATTGGGCAATTCAGTCTCAAAGGCAGTTATTAACTTATAGGAGTGGCTGGTGTATTCCAAAGTTCTAGCGATTGGAATTCACTCAAAACTCACCAAATGAATTCTCCCACCATATTATGATGATGCCCAAGTTTTGGGTTCGATCGGATATCCATAGGGGTAAGAAATGGTACAATTCAAGTTCGAAGGCAGTTCATTCCGAATTGGAGAGGTTGGTGTATTGCATTGTTCTAGCAATTGGATTTCCCTCAAAACTCACCAAATTCGCCTCCCACCATATTATGATGATGCCCAAGTTTTGGGCTTGATGGAAATCAATAGGGGTAAGAAAGTGGACAATTCAGGTTCAAAGATAGTTCGTTCCTTATAGGAGTGCCTGGTGTATTCCGCAGTTCTAGCGATTGGATTTCACTCAAAACTCACCAAATGACTCCACCCACCATATTATGCTGATGCCCAAGTTTTGCGCTCGATCGGAAATCAATAGGGGTAAGAAAGTGGACAATTCAGGCTCAAAGACAGTTCGTTCCTTGTAGGAGTGCCTGGTGTATTCCGTAGTTCTAGCGATTGGATTTCATTTAAAACTCACCAAATGACTCCTCCCACCATATTATGATGATGCTCAAGTTTTGGGCTCGATCGGAAATCAATAGGGGTAAGAAAGTGGACAATTCAGGTTCAAAGACAGTTCGTTCCTTATAGGAGTGGCTGGGGTATTCCGTAGTTCTAGCGATTGGATTTCACTCAGAACTCACCAAATGACTCCTCCCACCATTTTATGATGATGCCCAAGTTTTGGGCTCGATCGGAAATCAATAGCGGTAAGAAATTGGACAATTCAGGTTCAAAGGCAATTCATTCCTTATAGGAGTGGTTGGTGTATTCCGTAGTTCTAGCTTTTGGATTTCACTCAAAACTCACCAAATTACTCCTCCCACCATATTATGATGATGCCCAAGTTTTGGGCTCGATCGGAAGTCCAATGGGGTAAGAAATTGGACAATTCAAGTTCGAAGACAGTTCGTTCCGAATTGGAGTGGTTGGTGTATTGCATAGTTCTACCAGTTGGAATTCACCCAAAACTCACCAAATGACTCCTCCCACCATATTATGATGATGCCCAAGTTTTGGGCTCGATCAGAAATCAATAGGGGTAAGAAATTGGACAATTCAGATTCAAAGGCAGTTCGTTCCTTATAGGAGTGGCTGTTGTATTTCGTAGTTCTAGCGATTGAATTTCACTCAAAACCCACCAAACGAATCCTCCCACCATATTATGATGATGCCCAAGTTTTGGGCTCGATCGGAAATCAATAGGAGTGAGAAATTGAACAATTCAGGTTCAAAGGCAGTTCGTTTCTTGTAGAAGTGGTTGGTGTATTCCGTAGTTCTAGTGATTGGATTTCACTCAAAACTCACCAAAGGACTACTCCCACCATATTATGATGATGCCCAAGTTTTGGGCACGATCGGAAATCAATTGGGGTAAGAAATTGGACAATTCAGGTTCAAAGGCAGTTCGTTCCTTATAGGAGTCGTTGGTGTATTCCGTAGTTCTAGCGATTGGATTTCACTCAAAACTCACCGAATGACTCCTCCCACCATATTATGATGATGCCCAAGTTTTGGGATCGATCGGAAATCAATAGGGGTAGTAAATTGGACAATTCAGGTTCAAAGGCAATTCGTTCCGTATAGGTGTGGTTGGTGTATTCCGTAGTTCTAGCGATTGGATTTAACTCAAAACTCACCAAATGACTCCTCCCACCATATTATGATGATGCCAAAGTTTTGGGCACGATCGGAAATCCATAGGGGTAAGAAATTGGACAATTCAAGTTCGAAGGCAGTTCGTTCCGAATTGGAGTCGTTGGTGTATTCCGTAGGCAGTTTGTTCCTTACAGGAGTGGTTGGTGTATTCCGTAGTTCTAGCTATCGGAGTTCACTCAAAACTCAAAAAATGACTCCTCCCACCATACTACGATGATGCCCAAGTTTTGGGCTCGATCTGAAATCCATAGGGGTAAGAAATTGGACAGTTCAAGTTCGAAGACAGTTCGTTCCGAATTGGAGTGGTTGGTGTATTGCGTAGTTCTAGTGATTGGATTTCACTCAAAACTCACCAAATGACTCCTCCCACCATATTATGTTCATGCCCAAATTTTGGGCTCGATCGGAAATCAGTAGGGGTAAGAAATTGGACGATTCAGATTCAAAGGAAGTTCGTTCCGCATAGGAGTGGTTGGTGTATTCCGTAGTTCTGGCGATCGGATTTCACTCAAAACTCACCAAATGACTCCTCCCACCATACTATGGTGATGCCCAAGTTTTGGGCTCGATCGGAAATCAATGGGGGTAAGAAATTGGACAATTCAGGTTCAAGGGCAGTTCGTTCCTTATAGGAGTGGTTGTTTTATTCCGTAGTTCTAGCGATTGGATTTCTCTCAAAACTTACCAAACGACTCCTCCCCCCATATTACGATGATGCCCAAGTTTTGGGATCGATCGGAAATCCATAGGGGTAAGAAATTGGACAATTCAAGTTCGTAGGCAGTTCGTTCCGAATTGGAGTGGTTGGTGTATTGCATAGTTCTAGCGATTGGATTTCACTCAAAACTCACCAAATGACTCCTCCCACCATATTATGATGATGCCCATGTTCTGGGCTCGATCGGAGATCAATAGGGGTAAGAAATGGGCCAATTCAGGTTCAAAGGCAGTTCGTTCCGTACAAGAGTGGCTGGTGTATTCCGTAGTTCTAGCAATTGAATTTCACTCAAAAGTCACCAAATGACTCCTCCCACCATATTATGTTGATGCCCTACCTTTGGTTTCGATCGGAAATCAATAGGGGTAAGAAATTGGACAATTCAGGTTCCAAGGCAGTTCGATCCTTATAGGAGTGGTTGGTGTATTCCGTAGTTCTAGCGATTGGATTTCACTCAAAACTCACCAAATGACTCCTCCCACCATAATATGATGATGCCCAACTTTTGGGCTCGATCGGAAATCCATAGGGGTAAGAAATTGGACAATTCAGGTTCAAAGGCATTTCGTTCCTTATAGGAGCGGTTGGTGTATTCCGTAGTTCTAGCGATTGGATTTCACTTAAAAATCACCAAATGACTCCTCCCACCATATTATGATGATGCCCATAGGTGTAAGAAATTGGACAATTCAAGTTCGAAGGCAGTTCGTTCCGAATTGGAGTGGTTGGTGTATTGCATAGTTCTAGCGACTGGATTTCACTCAAACCTCACCCAATGAGTCCTCCCACCATATTATGATGATGCCCAAGTTTTGGGCTCAATCAGAAATTAGTAGGGGTAAGAAATTGGACAATTCAATTTCAAAGGCAGTTCGTTCCTTATAGGAGTGGTTGGTGTATTCTGTAGTTCTAGCGATTGGATTTCACTCAAAACTCACCAAATGACTCCTCCCACCATATTATGATGATGCCAAAGTTTTGGGCACGATCGAAAATCCATAGGGGTAAGAAATTGAACAATTCAAGTTCGAAGGCAGTTCGTTCCGAATTGGAGTGGTTGGTGTATTCCGTAGGCAGTTTGTTCCTTACAGGAGTGGTTGGTGTATTCCGTAGTTCTAGAGATCGGAGTTCACTCAACACTAAACAAATGACTCCTCCCACCATATTACGATGATGCCCAAGTTTTGGGCTCGATCTGAAATCCATAGGGGTAAGAAATTGGACAGTGCAAGTTCGAAGACAGTTCCTTCCAAATTGGAGTGGTTGGTGTATTGCGTAGTTCTAGCGATTGGATTTCACTCAAAACTCACCAAATCACTCCTCCCACCATATTAAGATGATGCCCAAGTTTTGGGCTCGATCGGAAATCAATAGGGGTAAGAAATTGGACGATTCAGGTTCAAAGGCAGTTCAATCCGCATAGGAGTGGTTGGTGTATTCCGTAGTTCTAGCGATTGGATTTCACTCAAAACTCACCAAATGATTCCTCCCACCATACTATGGTGATGCCCAAGTTTTGGGCTCGATCGGAAATCAATAGGGGTAACAAATTGGACAATTCAGGTTCAAGGGCAGTTCGTTCTTTATAGGAGTGGTTGTTTTATTCCGTAGTTCTAGCGATTGGATTTCTCTCAAAACTCACCAAATGACTCCTCCCACCATATTATGTTGAATTCCAAGTTTTGGACTTGATCGGAAATCAATAGGGGTAAGAAATTGGCCAATTCAGTTTCGAAGGCAGTTTGTTCCTTAGAGGAGTGGTTGGTGTATTCCGCAGTTCTAGCGATTGGATTTCACTAAAAACTCAACAAACGACTCCTCCCACCATATTATGATGATGCCCACGTTTTGGGCTCAATTGGAAATCCATAGGGGTAAGAAATTGGACAATTCATGTTCGAAGAGAATTCGTTCCGATTTGGACTGGTTGGTGTATTGCATAGTTCCAGCGGTTGGATTTCACTCACAACTCACCAAATGACTCCTCCCACCATATTATGATGATGCCCAAGTTTTGGGCTCGATCGGAAATCAATAGGGGTAAGAAATTGGACAATTCAGGTTCAAAGGCAGTTCGTTCCTTATAGGAGTGGTTGGTGTATTCCGTAGTTCTAGCGATTGGATTTCACTCAAAACTCACCAAATGACTCCCCCCACCATATTATGATGATGCCCAAGTTTTGGGCTCGATCGGAAATCCATAGGGGTAAGAAATTGGACATTTCAAGTTCGAAGACAGTTCGTTCCGAATTGGAGTGGTTGGTGTATTGCGTAGTTTTAGCGATTGGATTTCACTCAAAACTCGCCAAATGAATCCTCCCACCATATTATGTTGATGCATAAGTTTTCGTCTCGATCGGAAATCAATAGGGGTAAGAAATTGGACAATTCAGGTTCAACGGCAGTTCGTTCCATATAGGAGTGGTTGGTGTATTCCGTAGTTCTAGCGATTGGATTTCACTCAAAACTACCCAAATGACTCGTCCCACCATATTTTGATGATGCCCAAGTTTTGGCCTCGATCGGAAATCAATAGGGGTAAAAAATTGGACAATTCAGTTTCAAAGGCAGTTCGTTCCATATAGGAGTGGGCGGTGTATTTCGTAGTTCTAGCTATTGGATTTCACTCAAAACTCACCAAATGACTCCTCCCACCATATTATGATGATGCCCAAGTTTTGGGCTCGATTGGAAATCCATAGGGGGTAAGAAATTGGACAATTCAAGTTCGCAGGCAGTTCGTTCCGAATTGGAGCAGTTGGTGTATTGCATAGTTCTAGCGATTGAATTTCACTCAAAACTCACCAAATGACTCCTCCCACCATATTATGATGGTGCCCAAGTTTGAGGCTCGATCGGAAATCAATAGGGGTAAGAAATTGGATAATTCAGGTTCAAAGGAAGTTCATGCCTTATAGGAGTGGTTTGTGCATTCCGTAGTTCTGGCGATTGGATTTCACTCAAAACTCACCAAACGACTCCTCCCACCGTATTATGATGATGCGCAAGTTTTGGGCTCGATCGGAAATCAATAGGGGTAAGAAATTGGACAATTCAGGTTCAAACGCAGTTCGTTCCTTATAGGAGTGGTTCGTGTATTTCGTAGTTCTAGGAATGGGATTTCACTCAAAACTCACCAAATGACTCCTCCCACCATATTATGATGATGCCCAAGTGTTGGGCTCGATCGGAAATCCATAGGGGTAAGAAATTGGACCATTCAAGTTCGAAGGCAGTTCGTTCCGATTTGGAGTGGTTGGTGTATTGCATAGTTCTAGCGATTGGATTTCACTCAAAACTCACCAAATGACTCCTCCCACCATATTATGATGATGTCCAAGTTTTGGGCTCGATCGGAAATCAATTGGGGTAAGAAATTGGACACTACAGGTTCGAAGGCAGTTCGTTCCTTACAGGAGTGGCTGGTGTATTCCGTAGTTCTAGTGATTGGATTCACTCAAAACTCACCAAATGACTCCTCCCACCATATTATGATGATGCCCAAGTTTTGGGCTCGATCGGAAATCAATAGGGGTAAGAAATTGGACAATTCGAATTGAAAGGCAGTACGTTCCTTATAGGAGTGGTTGGTGTATTCCGTAGTTCAAGCGATTGATTTTCACTCAAAAGTCACCAAATGACTCCTCCAACCATATTATGATGATGCCCAAGTTTTGGGCTCGATCGGAAATCAATAGGGGTAAGAAATTGGACAATTCTGGTTCAAAGGCAGTTCGTTCCTTATAGGAGTGGCTGGTGTATTCCGTAGTTCTAGAGATTGGATTTCACTCAAAACTCGGCAAATGACTCCTCCCACCATATTATGATGATGCCCAAGTTTTTGGCTCGGAAATCCATAGGGGTAAGAAATCGGACAATTCAAGTTCGAAGGCAGTTCTTTCCGAATTGGAGTGGTTGGTGTATTGCATAGTTCTAGAGATTGGATTTCACTCAAAACTCACCAAATGACTCCTCCCACCATATTATGATGATGCCCAAGTTTTGGGCTCGATCGGAAATCAATAGGGGTAAAAAATTGGAGAATTCAAGTTCAAAGGCAGTTCGTTCCTTATAGGAGTTGTTGGTGTATTCCGCAGTTCTAGTGGTTGGATTTCTCTCAAAACTCACCAAATGACTCCTCCCACCATATTATGATGATGCCCAAGTTTTGGGCACGATCGGAAATCAATAGGGGTAAGAAATTGGACAATTCAGGTTCAAAGGCAGTTCGTTCCTTATAGGAGTGGGTAGTGTATTCCATAGTTCTAGCGATTGGATTTCGCTGAAAACTCACCAAATGACTCCTCCCACCATATTATGAAGATGCCCAAGTTTTGGGTTCGATCGGAAATCAATAGGGGTAAGAAATTGGACAATTCAGGTTAAATGGCAGTTCGTTCCTAATAATAGTGGTTGTTGTATTGCACAGTTCTAGCGATTGGATTTCACTCCAAACTCACCAAATGACTTCTCCCACCATATTTTGTTGTTTCCCAAGTTTTAGGCTCGATCGAAGACCATAGGTGTAAGAAATTGGACAATTCAAGTTGAAAGGCAGTTCGTTACGAATTGGAGTGGTTGGTGTATTGCACAGTTCTAGCAATTTGATTTCACTCAAAACTCACCAAATGACTCCTCCCACCATTTTATGATGATGCCCAACTTTTGGGCTCGATCGGAAATCAATAGGGGTAAGAAATTGGACGATTCAAGTTCTAAGGCAGTTCGTTCCTTATAGGAGAAGTTGGTGTATTCCGTAGTTCTAGCGATTGGATTTCACTCCAAACTCACCAAACGACTCCTCCCACCATGTTATGATGAAGCCCAAGTTTTGGACTCGATCGGAAATCCATAGGTGTAAGAAATTGGACAATTCAATTTCAAAGGCAGTTCGTTCCGAATTGGAGTCGTTGGTGTATTGCATAGTTCTAGCAATTGGATTTCAGTCAAAACTCACCAAATGACTCCTCCCACCATATTATGATGATGCCCCAGTTTTGGGCTCGATCAAAAATCAATATGGTCAAGAAATTGGACAATTCAGATTCAAAGGCAGTACGTTCCTTATAGCAGTGGTTAGTGTATTCCGTAGTTCTAGCGATTGGATTTCACTCAAAACTATCCAAAGACTCCTCCCACCATATTATGATGATGCCCAAGTTTTGGGGTTGATCGGAAAACAATAGGGGTAAGAAATTGGACAATTCAGGTTGAAAGGCAGTTCGTTCCTTATAGGAGTGGCTGGTGTATTCCGTAGTTCTAGCGATTGGATTTCACTCAAAACTCACCAAATGACTCCTCCCACCATATTATGATGATGCCCAAGTTTGGGGCTTGATCGGAAATCAATAGGGGTAAGAAATTGGACAATACAGGTTCAAAGGAAGTTCGTTCCTTATAGGAGTGGTTGGTGGATTCCGTAGTTCTAGCGATTGGATTTCACTCAAAACTCACGAAATGACTCCTCCCACCATATTATGATGATGCCCAAGTTTTGGGCTCGATCGGAAATCAATATGGTCAAGAAATTGGACAATTCAGAATCAAAGGCAGTTCGTTCCTTATGGGAGTGGTTGGTGTATTCCGTAGTTCTAGCGACTGGATTTCACTCAAAACTCTCCAAATGACTCCTCCCACCATATTATGATGATGCCCAAGTTTTGGGCTCGATCGGAAATCCATAGGTGCAAGAAATTGGACAATTCAAGTTCAAAGGCAGTTCGTTCCGAATTGTAGTGGTTGGTGTATTGCACAATTCTAGCGATTGGATTTCACTCAAAACTCACCAAATGACTCCTCCCACCATAATATGATGATGCCCAAGTTTTGGGCTCGATCGGAAATCTATAGGGGTTAGAAATTGGACAATTCAGGTTCAAAGGCAATTCGTTCTTTATTGGATTGGTTGGTGTATTCCATAGTTCTAGCGATCGAATTTCACTCACAACTCCCCAAATGACTCCTCCCACCATATTATGATGATGCCCAAGTTTTGGGCTCGATCGGAAATCCACAGGTGTAAGAAATTGGACAATTCAAGTTCAAAGGCAGTTCGTTCCTTATGGGAGTGGTTGGTGTATTGCATAGTTCTAGCGATTGGATTTAACTCAAAACTCACCAAATGACTCCTCCCACCGAATTATGATGATGCCCAAGTTTCGGGCTCGATCGGAAATCCATAGCGGTAGGAAATAGGACAATTCAAGTTCTTAGGTAGTTCGTTCCGAATTGGAGTGGTTGGTGTATTCCGCAGTTCTAGCGATTGGATTTCACTCAAAACTCACCAAATGACTCCTCCCACCATATTATGATGATGCCCAAGTTTTGGGCTCGATCGGAAATCCATAGGGGTAAAAAATTGGACAATTAAAGTTCGAAGACAGTTCGTTCCGAATTGGAGTGGTTGGTGTATTGCATAGTTCTAGCGATTGGATTTCACTCAAAACTCACCAAATGACTCCTCCCACCATATTATGATGATGCCCATGTTTTGGGATCGATCGGATATCAATAGGGGTAAGAAATTGGACAATTCAAGTTCAAAGGCTGTTCGTTCCTTATAGGAGTGGTTGGGGTATTCCGTAGTTCTAGCAATTGGATTTCACTCGAAACTCACCAAGTGACTCCTCCCACCATATTACGATGATGCCCAAGTTTTGGGCTCGATCGGAAATCAATAGGGGTAACAAATTGGACAATTCAGGTTCAAAGGCTGTTCGTTCCTTATAGGAGTGGTTGGTGTATTCCGTAGTTCTAGTGATTGGATTTCACTCAAAACTCACCAAATGACTCCTCCAACCATATTATGATGATGCCCAAGTTTTGGGCTCGATCGGAAATCAATAGGGGTAAGAAATTGGACATTTCAGGTTCGAAGGCTGTTCGTTCCATATTGGAGTGGTTGGTGTATTCCGTAGTTCTAGTGATTGGATTTCACTCAAAACTCACCAAATGACTCCTCCAACCATATTATGATGATGCCCAAGTTTTGGGCTCGATCGGAAATCAATAGGGGTATGAAATTGGACAATTCAGGTCCACAGGCAGTTCGTTCCTTATAGGAGTGGTTGGTGTATTCCGTAGTTCTAGCGATTGGATTTCACTCAAAACTCACCAAGTGACTCCTCCCACCATATTATGATGATGCCCAAGTTTTGGGCTCGATCGGAAATCCATAGGGGTAAGAAATTGGACAATTAAAGTTCGAAGACAATTCGTTCCGAATTATAGTGGTTGGTGCATTGCATAGTTCTAGCGATTGGATTTCACTCAAAACTCACCAAATGACTCCTCCCACCATATTATGCTGAGGCCCAAGTTTTGGGCTCGATCGAAAATCCATAGGGGTAAGAAATTGGACAATTCAAGTTCAAAGGCAGTTCGTTCTTTATAGGAGTGGTTGGTGTATTCCATAGTTCTAGCGATCGGATTTCACTCAAAACTCACCAAATGACTCCTCCCACAATATTATGATGATGCCCAAGTTTTGGGCTCGATCGGAAATCCATAGGGGTAAGAAAAGGGACAATTCAAGTTCGAAGGCAGTTCGTTCCGAATTGGAGTGGTTGGTGTATTGCATAGTTCTAGCGATTGGATTTCACTCAACACTTACCAAATGAATCCTCCCACCATATTACGATGATGCCCAAGTTTTGGGCTCGATCGGAAATCAATAGGGGTAAGAAATTGGACAATTCAGGTTCAAAGGCAGTTCGTTCCTTATAGGAGTGGTTGTTGTACTCCGTAGTTCTAGCGATCGGATTTCACTCAAAACTCACCAAATGACTCCTCCCACCATATTATGATGATGCCCTAGTTTTGGGCTCGATCGGAAATCCATAGGGGTAAGAAATTGGACAATTCAAGTTCGAAGACAGTTCGTTCCGAATTGGAGTTGTTGGTGTATTGCATAGTTCTAGCGATTGGACTTCACTCAAAACTCACCAAATGACTCCTCCCAAAATATTATGATAATGCCCAAGTTTTGGGCTCGATCGGAAATCCAAAGGGCTAAGAAATTGGACAATTCAAGTTCGAAGCCAGTGCGTTCCGAATTGGAGTGGTTGGTGTATTGCATAGTTCTAGCGATTGGATTTCACTCAAAACTCACCAAATGACTCCTCCCACCATATTATGATGATGCCCAAGTTGTGGGCTCGATCGGAAGTCAATAGGGGTATGAAATTGGACAATTCAGGTTCAAAGGCAGTTCGTTCCTTATAGGAGTGGTTGGTGTATTCCGTAGTTCTACCGATTGGATTTCACTCAAAACTCCCCAAATGAATCCTCCCACCGTATTATGATGATGCCCAAGTTTTGGGCTCGATCGGAAATCAATAGGGGTAAGAAATTGGACAATTCAGGTTCAAAGGCAGTTCGTTCCTTATAGGAGTGGTTGTTGTATTCCGTAGTTCTAGCGCTCGGATTTCACTCAAAACTCACCAAATGACTCCTCCCACCATATTATGATGATGCCCTAGTTTTGGGCTCGATCGGAAATCCATAGGGGTAAGAAATTGGACAATTCAAGTTCGAAGACAGTTCGTTCCGAATTGGAGTTGTTGGTGTATTGCATAGTTCTAGCGATTGGACTTCACTCAAAACTCACCAAATGACTCCTCCCAAAATATTATGATAATGCCCAAGTTTTGGGCTCGATCGGAAATCCAAAGGGCTAAGAAATTGGACAATTCAAGTTCGAAGCCAGTGCGTTCCGAATTGGAGTGGTTGGTGTATTGCATAGTTCTAGCGATTGGATTTCACTCAAAACTCACCAAATGACTCCTCCCACCATATTATGATGATGCCCAAGTTGTGGGCTCGATCGGAAGTCAATAGGGGTATGAAATTGGACAATTCAGGTTCAAAGGCAGTTCGTTCCTTATAGGAGTGGTTGGTGTATTCCGTAGTTCTACCGATTGGATTTCACTCAAAACTCCCCAAATGAATCCTCCCACCGTATTATGATGATGCCCAAGTTTTGGGTTCGATCGGAAATCAATAGGTAAGAAATTGGACAATTCAGGTTCAAAGGCAGTTCGTTCCTTATGGGAATGGTTGTTGTATTCCGTAGTTCTAGCGATCGGATTTCACTCAAAACTCACCAAATGACTCCTCCCGCCATATTATGATGATGCCCAAGTTTTGGGCTCGATCAGAAATCAATAGGGGTAAGAAATTGGACAATTCAGGTTCAAAGGCAGTTCGTTCCTTATAGGAGTGGTTGGTGTAGTCCGTAGTTCTAGCGATTGGATTTCACTCAAAACTCACCAAATGACTCCTCCCACCATATTATGATGATGCCCAGGTTTTGGGCTCGATTGGAAATCAATAGGGGTAAGAAATTGGACAATTCAGGTTCAAAGGCAGTTCGTTCCTTATAGGAGTGGTTGGTATATTCCGTAGTTCTAGCGATTGGATTTCACTCAAAACTCACCAAATGAATCCTCCCACCATATTATGGTGATGCCCAAGTTTTGGGCTCGATCGGAAATCAATAGGGGTAAGAAATTGGACAATTCAGGTTCAAAGGAAGTTCGTTCCTTATAGGAGTGGTTGGTATATTCCGTAGTTCTAGCGATCGGATTTCACTCAAAACTCACCAAATGACTCCTCCCACCACATTATGATGATGCCCAAGTTTTGGGCTCGATCGGAAATCAATAGGGGTAAGAAACTGGACAATTCAGGTTCAAAGGCAGTTCGTTCCTTATAGGAGTGGTTGTTGTATTCTGTAGTTCTAGCGATCGGATTTCACTCAAAACTCACCAACTGACTCCTCCCACCATATTATGATGATGCCCATGTTTTGGGCTCGATCTGAAATCCATAGGGTTAAGAAATTGGACAATTGAAGTTCGACGACAGTTCGTTCCGAATTGGAGTGGTTGGTGTATTGCATAGCTCTAGCGATTGGATTTCACTCAAAGCTCACCAAATGACTCCGTCCACCATATTATGATGATTCCCAAGTTTTGGACTCGATCGGAAATCAATAGGGGTAAGAAATTGGAGAATTCAGGTTCTTAGCCATTTCGTTCCTTAGAGGAGTGGTTGGTGTATTCCGTAGTTCTAGCGATTAGATTTCACTCAAAACTCACCAAATGAGTCCTCCCACCATATTATGATGATGCCCAAGTTTTGGGCTCGATCGGAAATCTATAGGGGTAAGAAATTGGGCAATTCAGGTTCTTAGGCAGTTCATTCATTATAGGATTGGTTGGTGTATTCCGTAGTTCTAGCGATTGGATTTCACTCAAAACTCAACAAATGACTCCTCCCACCATATTATGATGATGCCCAAGTTTTGGGCTTGATCCGAAATCAATAGGGGTAAGAAGTTGGACAATTCAGGTTCAAAGGCAGTTCGTTCCTTATAGGAGTGGTTGGTGTATTCCGTAGTTCTAGCGATTGGATTTCACTCAAAACTCACCAAATGACTCCTCCCACCATATTATGATGATGCCCAAGTTTTGGGCTCGATCGGAAATCAATAGGGGTAAGAAATTGGACAATTCAAGTTCAAAGGCAGTTCGTTCCTTATAGGAGTGGTTAGTGTATTCCGTAGTTCTAGCGATTGGATTTCACTCAAAACTCACCGAATGACTCCTCCCACCATATTATGATGATGCCCAAGTTTTTGGCTCGATCGAAAATCAATAGGGGTAAGAAATTGGACAATTCAGGTTCAAAGGCAGTTCGTTCCTTATAGGAGTGGTTGGTGTATTCCGTAGTTCTAGCGATTGGATTTCACTCAAAACTCACCAAATGACTCCTCCCACCATATTATGATTATGCCCAAGTTTTGGGCTCGATCGGAAATTAATTGGGGTAAGAAATTGGACAATTCAGGTTCAAAGGCAGTTCGATCCTTATAGGAGTGGTTAGTGTATTCCGTAGTTCTAGCGATTAGATTTCACTCAAAACTCACCAAATGAGTCCTCCCACCATATTATGATGATGCCCAAGTTTTGGGCTCGATCGGAAATCAATAGGGGTAAGAAATTGGACAATTCAGGTTCAAAGGCAGTTCGTTCCTTATAGGAGTGGTTGTTGTATTCCGTAGTTCTAGCGATCGGATTTCACTCAAAACTCCCCAAATGACTCCTCCCACCATATTATGACGATGCCCATGTTTTGGGTTCGATCTGAAATCCATAGGATTAAGAAATTGGACAATTTAAGTTCGAAGACAGTTCGTTCCAAATTGGAGTGGTTGGTGTGTTCCGTTGTTCTAGAGATTGGATTTCATTCAAAACTCACCGAATGACTCCTCCCACCATATTATGATGATGCCCAAGTTTTGGGCTCGATCGGAAATCAATAGGGGTAAGAAATTGGACAATTCAGGTTCTTAGGCAGTTCGTTCCGTATAGGAGTGGTTGGTGTATTCCGTGGTTCTAGCGATTGGATTTCACTCAAAACTCACCAAATGACTCCTCCCACCATATTATGATGATGCCCAAGTTTTGGGCTCGATCGGAAATCAATAGGGGTAAGAAATTGGACAATTCAAGTTCAAAGGCAGTTCGTTCCTTATAGGAGTGGTTAGTGTATTCCGTAGTTCTAGCGATTGGATTTCACTCAAAACTCACCGAATGACTCCTCCCACCATATTATGATGATGCCCAAGTTTTGGGCTCGATCGAAAATCAATAGGGGTAAGAAATTGGAGAATTCAGGTTCTTAGCCATTTCGTTCCTTAGAGGAGTGGTTGGTGTATTCCGTAGTTCTAGCGATTAGATTTCACTCAAAACTCACCAAATGACTCCTCCCACCATATTATGATGATGCCCAAGTTTTGGGCTCGATCGGAAATCAATAGGGGTAAGAAATTGGACAATTCAAGTTCAAAGGCAGTTCGTTCCTTATAGGAGTGGTTAGTGTATTCCGTGGTTCTAGCGATTGGATTTCACTCAAAACTCACCAAATGACTCCTCCCACCATATTATGATGATGCCCAAGTCTTGGGCTCGATCGGAAATCCATAGGGGTAAGAAATTGGACAATTCAAGTTCGAAGACAGTTCGTTCCGAAATGGAGTGGTTATTGTATTGCATAGTTCTAGCGATTGGATTTCACTCAAAACTCACCAAATGACTCCTCCCACCATATTATGATGATGCCCAAGTTCTGGGCTCGATCGGAAATCAATAGGGGTAAGAAATTGGAGAATTCAGGTTCTTAGCCATTTCGTTCCTTAGAGGAGTGGTTGGTGTATTCCGTAGTTCTAGCGATTAGATTTCACTCAAAACTCACCAAATGAGTCCTCCCACCATATTATGATGATGCCCAAGTTTTGGGCTCGATCGGAAATCCATAGGGGTAAGAAATTGGACAATTCAAGTTCGAAGACAGGTCGTTCCGAATTAGAGTGGTTGATGTATTGCGCAGTTCTAGCGATTGGATTTCACTCAAAACTCACCACATGACTCCTCCCACCATATTATGATGATGCCCAAGTTTTGGGCTCGATCGGAAATCAATAGGGGTAAGAAATTGGATAATTCAGGTTCAAAAGCAGTTCGTTCCTTATAGGAGTGGTTGGTGTATTCCGTAGTTCTAGCGTTTGGATTTCACTCAGAACTCACCAAATGACTCCTCCCACCATGTTATGATGATGCCCAAGTCTTGGGCTCGATCGGAAATTAATAGGGGTAAGAAATTGGACAATTCAGGTTCAAAGGCAGTTCGTTCCTTACAGGAGTGGTAGGTGTATTCCGTAGTTCTAGCGATTGGATTTCACTCAGAACTCACCAAATGACTCCTCCCACCATATTATGATGATGCCCAAGTCTTGGGCTCGATCGGAAATCCATAGGGGTAAGAAATTGGACAATTCAAGTTCGAAGACAGTTCGTTCCGAAATGGAGTGGTTGTTGTATTGCATAGTTCTAGCGATTGGATTTCACTCAAAACTCACCAAATGACTCCTCCCACCATATTATGATGATGCCCAAGTTTTGGGCTCGATCGGAAATCAATAGGGGTAAGAAATTGGACAATTCAGGTTCAAAGGCAGTTCGTTCCTTATAGGAGAGGTTGGTGTATTCCGTAGTTCTAGCGATTGGATTTCAGTGGAAACTCACCAAATGACTCCTCGCACCATATTATGATGATGCCCAAGTTTTGGGCTCGATCGGAAATCAATAGGGGTAAGAAATTGGACAATTCAGGTTCAAAGGCAGTTCGTTCCTTATAAGAGTGGTTGGTGTATTCCGTAGTTCTAGCGATTGGATTTCACTCAAAACTCATCGAATGACTCCTCCCACCATATTATGATGATGCCCAAGTTTTGGGCTCGATCGAAAATCAATAGGGGTAAGAAATTGGACAATTCAGGTTCAAAGGCTGTTCGTTCCTTATAGGAGTGGTTGGTGTATTCCGTAGTTCTAGGGATTGGATTTCACTCAAAACTCACCAAATGACTCCTCCCACCATATTATGATGATGCCCAAGTTTTGGGCTCGATCGGAAATCAATAGGGGTAAGAAATTGGACAATTCAGGTTCTTAGGCAGTTCATTCCGTATAGGAGTGGTTGGTGTATTCCGCAGTTCTAGCGGTTGGATTAAACTCAAAACTCAACAAATGACTCCTCCCACCGTTTTATGATGATGCCCAAGTTGTGGACTCGATCGGAAATCAATTGCGGTATGAAATTGGACAATTCAGGTTCAAAGGCAGTTCGTTCCTTATAGGAGTGGTTGGTGTATTCCGTAGTTCAAGCGATTGGATTTCACTCAAAACTCACCAAATGACTCCTCCCACCATATTATGATGATTCCCAAGTTTTGGGCTCGATCGGAAATCAATAGGGGTAAGAAACTGGACAATTCAGATTCGAAGGCAGATCGTTCCTTATAGGATTGCTTGGTGTATTCCATAGTTCTAGCGATTGGATTTCACTGTGTCTGCGGCGCAAATCTCACGGCCTGGGGTTCCGGGCCGAGGGGATCTGCGTGAAACTCGCGGTTTCCTGCTTTTGGACGGGGTGCGTTTGTGCGCGGGCGTGCCAGCACGGTCTACCGTGCGTCGAGATGTTTGAGATGTTTGATAGTGTTTAGATGGTGCGCCTGTCTGAACTCGTCTTCTAATCAAACGATTGTAGCCGAGAGTGGAACTAGTCTCGGCTGTAAGGTTCACGGCCTGAACTACAAGGCCGTTGAGTGGTGGTGTTTGGTGGGTTTTGGTGCGGTGCTCCGGCGCGCCACTCAATGAGCGGCGGTCGTATGATATATGGGGTGAGTGAGCGAACAACAAGGATGGTGCTCCGGCGCCTTGAAAATCAAGGGTCGTTTGATATATTGATGAATGGATTTTCCTTACAAACTAACACTACTCCTAGGAAAGCAAGTAAAGATATTGAAAGTGCATTGCAGGAAAATATAAGTTGCTCCGTGGGAGGCTTTTGTTTGGTGTTTGAACCCTTTGAAAGTAGTCCTGAGTCTTGTATTTATAGGCAAAGCTCCTGGAGGGATAATCGAGGCTGAAAATCTGCATGGTGGAGCCTGATTATACCAAGTGGGTAGTCCAATCGACATTTGGGATCGTGAAGTATGGTGGTGTGACTCCATGAATCCCGGTGAATCTCGGCCGCCGCCCTGATCGTGGGCTCTGCGCTTCTGGCCGTGGAGACGCATTTATTGCTCTGATAGCCAATTACCTAATCTCTCAAGCTGCAAAGAGCTTTGTGAGAATGTTGGTGTCTAATCACTCTGATCTCTGTCACCAAATCCTGACTCCAATCACTTCCCACCTTCCCTCGTGCATTAAATGCTCATTCTTGGCCAGTGGGTTTGCTGCAATAAACAGAGACCTTGCTTCATTAAATGAAGCGTGGGACCCTGCTGTCACGTGATGATCTGACTTTAATGCCTTTGGCCGTGACTTTGTTCGATCTCGGCCTCGGCCTATAACTTTGGCCGAGATAACCATGCCTTGGTGATTTTTTCCTGGTTTCTCTGGGAAGCCAAACACCTTGATAAAGCGCTGCGTTTCAGCGTGGGGCCGAGAAGAGAAGTTCCCCCGGCCAATTCACGGCCGTGATTTATTTAGGCACAAACACACTGAAAACTCACCAAATGACCCCTCCCACCATATTATGATGTTTCCAAACTTTTGGGCTCGATCAGAAATCCATAGGGGTAAGAAATTGGACAATTAAAGTTTGAAGACAGTTCGTTCCGAATTGGAGTGGTTGGTGTATTGCATAGTTCTAGCGACTGGATTTCACTCAAAACTCACCAAATGACTCCCCCCACCATATTATGATGATTCCCAAGTTTTGGGCTCGATCGGAAATCCATAGGGGTAAGAAACTGGACAATTCAGGTTCGTAGGCGGTTCGTTCCGAATTGGAGTGGTTGGTGTATTCCGTAGTTCTAGCGATTGGATTTCACTCAAAACTCACCAAATGACTCCTCCCACCATATTATGATGATGACCAAGTTTTGGGCACGATCGGAAATCAATAGGGGTAAGAAATTGGACAATTCAGGTTCAAAGGCAGTTCGTTCCTTATAGGAATGGTTGGTGTATTCCGTAGTTCTAGCAATTGGATTTCACTCAAAACTCACCAAATGACTCCTCCCACGATATTATGATGATGCCCAAGTTTTGTGCTCGATCGGAAATCAATAGGGGTAATAAATTGGACAATTCAGGTTCAAAGGTTGTTCGTTCCTTATAGGAGTGGCTGGTGTATTCCGTAGTTCTAGCAATTGGATTTCACTCAAAACTCACCAAATGACTCGTCCCACCATATTATGATGATGCCCAAGTTTTGGGCTCGATCGGAAATCAATAGGGGTAAGAAATTGGACAATTCAGGTTCAAAGGCTGTTCGTTCCACATAGGAGTGGCTGGTGTATTCCGTAGTTCTAGCGATTGGATTTCACTCAAAACTCACCAAATGACTCCTCCCACCATATTATGATGATGCCCAAGTTGTGGGCTCGATCGGAAATCAATAGGGGTAAGAAATTGGACAATTCAGGTTCAAAGGCTGTTCTTTCCTTTTAGGAGTGGTTGGTGTATTCCGTAGTTCTAGTGATTGGATTTCACTCAAAACTCACCAAATGACTCCTCCCACCATATTATAATGATGCCGAAGTTTTTGGCTCGATCGGAAATCCATAAGGGTAAGAAATTGGACAATTCAAGTTCGAAGGCAGTTCGTTCCTTATAGGAGTGGTTGGTGTATTGCATAGTTCTAGCGATTGGATTTCACTCAAAACTCACCAGATGACTCCTCCCAACATATCATGATGATTCCCAAGTTTTGTGCTCGATCGGAAATCCATAGGGGTGAGAAATTGGACAATTCATGTTCGAAGGCAGTCATTCCAAATTGGAGTGGGAGGTGTATTGCATAGTTCTAGCGATTAGATTTGACTCAAAACTCACCAAATGACTCCATCCACCATATTATGATGATTCCCAAGTTTTGGGCTCGATCGGAAATCCATAGGGTTAAGAAATTGGACAATTCAGGTTCAAAGGCAGTTCGTTCCTTATAGGAGTGGTTGGTGTATTCCGTAGTTCTAGCGATTGGATTTCACTCAAAACTCACCAAATGACTCCTCCCACCATATTATGTTGATGCCCAAGTTTTGGGCTCGATCGGAAATCAATAGGGGTAAGAAATTGGACAATTCAGGTTCAAAGGCAGTTCGTTCCTTATACGAGTGGTTGGTGTATTCCGTAGTTCTAGCGAACTTATTTCACTCAAAACTCACTGATTGACTCCTCCCACCATATTATGATGTTGCCAAAGTTTTGGGCTCGATCGGAAATCCATAGGGGTAAGAAATTGGACAATTCAAGTTCGAAGGCAGTTCGTTCTGAATTGGACTGGTTGGAGTATTGCATAGTTCTAGCAATTGGATTTCACTCAAGACTCTCCAAACGACTCCTCCCACTATATTATGATGATGCCAAAGTTTTCGGCTCAATCGGAAATCCATAGGGGTAAGAAATTGGACAATTCATGTTTGAAGGCAGTTCATTCCGAATTGGAGTGGCTGGTGTATTGCATAGTTCTAGCGATTGGATTTCACTCAAAACTCACCAAATGACTCCTGCCACCATATTATGATGATTCCCAAGTTTTGGGCTCGATCGGAAATCCATAGGGGTAAGAAACTGGACAATTCAGGTTCAAAGGCAGTTCGTTCCTTATAGGAGTGGTTGGTGTATTCCGTAGTTCTAGCGATTGGATTTCACTCAAAACTCACCAAATGACTCCTCCCACCATATTATGTTGATGCCCAAGTTTTGGGCTCGATCGGAAATCAATAGGGGTACGAAATTGGACAATTCAGGTTCAGAGGCAGTTCGTTCCTTATAGGAGTGGTTGGTGTATTCCGTAGTTCTAGCGATCGGATTTCAATCAAAACTCACCAAATGACTCCTCCCACCATATTATGATGATGCCCAAGTTTTGGGCTCGATCGGAATTCCATTGGGGTAAGAAATTGGACAATTCAAGTTCGAAGGTAGTTCGTTCCGGATTGGAGTGGTTGGAGTATTGCGTAGTTCTAGCAATTGGATTTCACTCAAAACTCACCAAATGACTCCTCCCACCATATTATGATGATTCCCAAGTTTTGGGCCCAATCGGAAATTTATAGGGGTAAGAAATTGGACAATTCAAGTTCGAAGGCAGTTCATTCCGAATTGGAGTGGTTGGTGTATTGCATAGTTCTAGCAATTGGATTTCACTCAAAACTCACCAAATGACTCCTCCAACCATATTATGATGATTCCCAAGTTTTGGGCTCGATCGGAAATCCATAGCGGTAAGAAACAGGACAATTCAGGTTCAAAGGCAGTTCGTTCCTTATAGGAGTGGTTGTTGTATTCCGTAGTTCTAGCGATCGGATTCCACTCAAAACTCTCCAAATGACTCCCCCCACCATATTATGATTATTTCCAAGTTTTGGGCTCGTTCGGAAATCCATAGGGGAAAGAAATTGGACAATTCAAGTTTGAAGGCAGTTCGTTCCGAATTGGAGTGGTTGGTGTATTGCATAGTTCTAGCAATTGGATTTTACTCAAAACTCACCAAATGACTCCTCCCACCCTATTATGATGATGCCCTTGTTTTGGGATCGATCGGAAATCAATAGGGGTAAGAAATTGGACAATTCAGGTTCAAGGGCAGTTCGTTCCTTATAGGAGTGGCTGGTGTGTTCTGTAGTTCTAGAGATTGGATTTCACTCAAAACTCACCAAATGAATCCTCCCACCATATAATGATGATGCCCAAGTTTTGGGCTCGATCGGAAATCCATAGGGGTAAGAAATTGGAAAATTCTAGTTCGAAGGCAGTTCTTTCCGAATTGGAGTGGTTGGTGATAGTTTTTGCGATTGGATTTCACTCAAAACTCACCAAATGACTTCTCCCAACATATTATGATGATTCCCAAGTTGTGGGCTCGATCGGAAATCAATAGGGGTAAGAAATTGGACAATTCAGGTTCAAAGGCAGTTCGTTCCTTATAGGAGTGGTTGGTGTATTGCATAGTTGTAGCGATTGGATTTCACTCAAAACTCACCAAATGACTCCCCCCACCATATTATGATGTTGCCAAAGTTTTGGGCTCGATCGAAAATCCATAGGGGTAAGAAATTGGACAATTCGAGTTCGAAGGCAGTTCGTTCCGAATTGGAGTGGTTGGTGTATTGCATAGTTCTAGCGATTGGATTTCACTCAAAACTCACCAAATGACTCCTCCCACCATATTATGATGATGCACAAGTTTTGGGCTCAATCGGAAATCAATAGCGGAAAGAAATTGGACAATTCAGGTTCAAAGGCAGTTCGTTCCTTATAGGAGTGGTTGGTGTATTCCGTAGTTCTAGCGATTGGATTTCACTCAAAACTCACCAAATGTCTCCTCCCACCATATTATGATGATGCCCAAGTTTTGGGCTCGATCGGAAATCAATAGGGGTAAGAAATTGGACAATTCAGGTTCAAAGGCAGTTTGTTCCTTATAGTAGTGGTTGGTGTATTCCAGAGTTCTAGCGATTGGATGTCAGCCAAAACTCACCAAATGACTCCTCCAACCATATTATGATGATCCCCAAGTTTTGGTCTCGATCGGAAATCAATAGGGGTAAGAAATTGGACAATTCAGGTTGAAAGGCAGTTTGTTCCTTATAGGAGTGGTTGGTGTATTCCGTAGTTCTAGCGATTGGATTTCACTCAAAACTCACAAAATGACTCCTCCCACCGTAATATGATGATGCCCAAGTTTTGGGCTCGATCGGTAATCTATAGTGGTTAGAAATTGGACGATTCAGGTTCAAAGGCAGTTCGTTTCTTATAGGAGTGGTTGGTGTATTCTTTAGTTCTAGCGATTGAATTTCACTCAAAACTCGTCAACTGAATCCTCCCACAATATTATGATGATGCCCAAGTTTTGGGCTCGATCGGAAATCAATAGGGGTAAGAAATTGGACAGTTCAGGTTCAAAGACTGTTCGTTCCTTATAGGAGTGGTTGCTGTATTCTGTAGTTCTAGCGATTGGATTTCACTCGAAACTCATCAAATGACTCCTCCCACCATATTATGATGATGCCCAAGTTTTGGGGTCAATCGGAAATCAATAGGGGTAAGAAATTGGACAATCCAGGTTCAAAGGCAGTTCGTTCCTTATAGGAGTGGTTGGTGTATTCCGTAGTTCTAGCGATTGGATTTCACTCAAAACTCCCCAAATGATTCCTCCCACCATATTATGTTGATGCCCAAGTTTTGGGCTCGATCGGAAATCAATAGGAGTAAGAAATTGGACAAATCAGGTTCAAAGGCAGTTCGTTCCTTATAGGCGTGGCTGGTGTATTCCGTAGTTCTATCAATTGGATTTCACTCAAAACCCTCCAAATGACTGCTCCCACCATATTATGATGATGCCCAAGTTTTGGGCTCGATCGGAAATCCATAGGGGTAAGAAATTGGACAATTCAAGTTCGAAGGCAGTTCGTTCAGAATTGGAGTGGTTGGTGAATTGCATAGTTCTAGCGTTTGGATTTCTCTCAAAACTCACCAAATGACTCCTCCCACCAAATTATGCTGAGGCCCCTATTTTGGGCTCGATCAGAAATCAATAGGGGTAAGAAATTGGACAATTCAGGTTCAAAGGCTGTTCGTTGCTTATAGGAGTGGCTGGTGTATTCCGTAGCTCTAGCGATTAGATTTCACTCAAAACTCACCAAATGACTCCTCCCACCGTATTGTGATAATGCCCAAGTTTTGGGCTCGATCGGAAATCAATAGGGGTAAGGAATTGGACAATTCAGGTTGTAAGGCAGTTCGTTCCTTATAGGAGTGGTTGGTGTATTCCGTAGTTCTAGCGATTGGATTTCACTCAAAACTCACCAAATGATTCCTCCCACCATATTATGATGATGCCCAAGTTTTGGGCTCGATCGGAAATCAATAGGGGTAAGAAATTGGACAATTCATGTTCAAAGGCTGTTCGTTCCTTATAGGAGTGGTTGGTGTATTCTGTAGTTCTAGCGATTGGATTTCTCTCAAAACTCACCAAATGACTCCTCCCACCATATTATTATGATGCCCAAGTTTTGGGCTCGATCGGAAATCCATAGGGGTAAGAAATTGGACAATTCAAGTTCGAAGACAGTTCGTTCCGAATTAGAGTGGTTGGTGTATTGCATTGTTCTAGCGATTTGATTTCACTCAAAACTCACCAAATGACTCCTCCCACCATATTATGATGATGCCCAAGTTCTGGGCTCGATCGGAAATTAATAGGGGTGAGAAATTGGACAATTCAGGTTCAAATGCAGTTCGTTCCTTATAGGAGTGGTTGGTGTATTCCGTAGTTCTAGCGATCGGATTTCACTCAAAACAGACCAAATGACTCCTCCCACCATATTATGATGATGCCCAAGTTTTGGGCTCGATCGGAAATCAATAGGGGTAAGAAATTGGACAATTTAGGTTCAAAGGCAGTTCGTTCCTTATCGGAGTGGTTGGTGTATTCCGTAGTTCTAGCGACATGATTTCACCCAAAACTCACCAAATGTCTCCTCCCACCATATTATGATGATGTTTTGGGCTCGATCGGAAATCAATAGGGGTAAGAAATTGGACAATTCAAGTTCGAAGGCAGTTCGTTCCTTATAGGAGTGGTTGGTCTATTCCGTACTTCTAGCGATTGGATTTCACTCAGAACTCACCAAATGACTCCTCCCACGATATTATGATGATGCCCAAGTTTTGGGCTCGATCGGAAATCCATAGGAGTAAGAAATTAGACAATTCAATTTCAAAGGCAGTTTGTTCCGAATTGGAGTCGTTGGTGTATTGCATAGTTCTAGCAATTGGATTTCAGTCAAAACTCCCCAAATGACTCCTCCCACCATATTATGATGATGCCCAAGTTTTGCGCTCGATCGGAAATCAACAGGGGTAAGAAATTGGAGAATTCAGGTTCAAAGGCAGTTCGTTCCGAATTGGGTTGGTTGGTGTATTGCATAGTTCTGGCGATTGGATTTCACTCAAAACTCACCAAATGACTCCTCCCACCATATTATGATGATGCCCAAGTTTTGGGCTCGATCGGAAATCAATAGGGGTAAGAAATTGGACAATTCAGGTTCTAAGGCAATTCGTTCCTTATAGGAGTGGTTGGTGTATTCCGTAGTTCTAGCGATTGGATTTCACTCAAAACTCCCCAAATGACTCCTCCCACCATATTATGATGTTGCCCAAGTTTTGGCCTCGATCCGAAATCAATAGGGGTAAGAAATTGGACAATTCAGGTTCAAAGGCAGTTCGTTCCTTATAGGAGTGGTTGGTTTATTCCGTAGTTCTAACGATTGGATTTCACTCAAAACTCACTGTTGTGTCGGATTCACTGCATCAAAAATAGATTCAGCTGCATCCTCAACTTGTGATACTCGCAAGTGCACAAACCGTTTGGTAGTATAGCATATGTAAGTGCGAGGTCGATCCCACGAGGATTGGTGATTGAATGATCCAATTCATTTTCCTACACAAAACAGAAATGAAAAAGAAAATAAGTAAAACAAGAAAAAGGAAATAACTCAAGCAAATAAGTTCCCAAGTTCAATTAGATTAACGGATTGATTCTAGCTAAAGTATGATTAAGCCATGGTGTTTGGTCATAACCTTGTGTTCCTAATTCCCTAATTTGATCATTTGTTGTCTAACCTAAAATTAAGCATTATGAACCCATTAAGCATAGAAGAACAATTTAAACAACCAAGCATGTATCTAATCCCTGTTGTCGAATGTCCATACATACTCTTCCTATTCATAGTTCAATTCGAATTAAAGCATGGTGTATACTCTTAATTCAAACCAAGATAGCTAACATGCAAGCCTAAATGGTGATCAATCATTCACACTAGCATACTAACTTATAAGCATAATGAATAAGAACAAAAACCATAATTGAAACTTGGAAACTAATTAAACTTGAATACTTAAGAAAGAATGTACATTACAAATAAAATTAAAGTAGAACTAAGAAAACTTGAAGGAAAATTCAGTAAAATCATTTGTTACAACAATTGACAACTTGAAAGGAAACTAAGAGAATTTGAAGGAGAGAAGGGAAGGGAGCTCTAGAGAAGTGTTTGAGAGCTCCCCCCTTGGGGTGTGATTTGAAGCTTGAAGGCTTCTCTATTTATAGGGCTAAGAGGGAGGAACATCATGATGAAATCCAACACCACCATTCCTCATTTAATACAACCCATAACTCCCACTTCATCTTGTCCATGTTAGTGTGGTTGGAATCAATCCCATCCCATACTTCTTTTGCTGTACCTCCAGCTTTCTTCACATGGGTTCAAAGGTGTTGTGACTGCCTTTTGCTTGCTGAAAAACGATTCTTCTGACCTAGACTTGGTGTAGGAAGGCCACAGGTTTCAAAACGTATCCAATGGGGCTGAAATTTGGATATGTTATACTAGACACCCATTGGAACAACCTCTATGAAGAAAGTATTCCCATCGGAGCAGTAGAAGTGTACGTTTTGGCCACTGCAAGGTGGCTGCCGAAACAGGGACTGGAATTTACTTCATTTCATTTCTTTCTTTTGCTTCACATGCATGCACATGCTTCTCTTTAGTAGCTCAAAAGCTGATCTCCAGCTCCAAAGTGATCTGCCAATTCAATTCCCATGTTCAAAGGCTGAAGCAAAATGCCTCTCATCATTCCTCCTTCTTCTCTCTCTCCTTTCCACCATGGCACTTTAACCTTTGTCTCCTCCTTGTCCCCTTTGCCATGATGTATTTTTATCTTCACAAATATGCTCTTGCTTTCTCTTTAATAGCTGTAATGCCTCCCCACTTCACTCATTATGTTGAGTACAAAGTCAGATATAGCTAGGGTGAGGCACATGGCTAAAAAGAGGCACATGGCAAAAAGCTGGCAGCTGCAAATCCTCCTGAGCAAGGTTGAGTGTTGGACGAGCTAAGCACTCCACAAATGTCCAATTGGGCTGACATTTGGATATGTTGTAGTAGACACCCATTGGAACAAGTTTCATGAAGATCTTCACCTCATTCGAGCCCCATAGCATGCTGATCCAAGGCCAAGAAGTTGACCTACGAAATTGGGCTGGAAAGGGGGTTGTAGCCAAAATATGTTTGTCTTTAAGCTCTTCTTCCATTCACCCAAATCAGGCCTTAACATGCATGAATTGCATCATTTCCTATCCAAAGTCATCATTGTTACCTAAATCTCAATTAACTGAAATATAAACACAAAAAGAATTAAAAGCACAAGTTTAACTCAAAAACATAACCAAATCATAAGCTAGAATGGTACAAAATGATATACAATTATGAACCGATCACTCACCAAATGACTCCTCCCACCATATTATGATGATGCCCAAGTTTTGCACTCGATCGGAAATCCATAGGTGTAAGAAATTGGACAATTCAACTTCCAAGGCAGTTTGTTCCGAATTGGAGTGGTTGGTGTGTTGCATAGTTCTAGCAATTGGATTTCACTCAAAAATCACCAAACGACTCCTCCCACCATATTATGATGATGCCCAAGTTTTGGACTCGATCGGAAATCCATAGGTGTAAGAAATTGGACAATTCAATTTCAAAGGCAGTTTGTTCCGAATTCGAGTCGTTGGTGTATTGCACAGTTCTTGCAATTGGATTTCAGTCAAAACTCCCCAAATGACTCCTCCCACCATATTATGATGATGCCCAAGTTTTACGCTCGATTGGAAATCAATAGGGGTAAGAAATTGGACAATTCAAGTTCAAAGGCAGTTCGTTCCGAATTGGGTTGGTTGGTGTATTGCATAGTCCTAGCGATTGGATTTCACTCAAAACTCCCCAAATGACTCCTCCCACCATATTATGATGAAGCTCAAGTTTTGGGCTCGTTCGGAAATCCATAGGTGTAAGAAATTGGACATTTCAAGTTCAAATGCAGTTCGTTCCTTATAGGAGTGTTTGGTGTATTCCGTAGTTCTAGCTACTGGATTTCACTTGAAACTCACCAAATGACTCCTCCCGCCATATTATGATGATGCCCAAGTTTTGGGCTCGATGGGAAATCCATCGGAGTAAGAAATTGGACAATTCAGGTTCAAAGGCAGTTCGTTCCTTATGGGAGTGGCTGGTGTATTCCGTAGTTCAAGCGATTGGATTTCACTCAAAACTCAACAAAATGACTCCTCCCACCATATTATGATGATGCCCAAGTTTTAGGCTCGATCGGAAATCAATAGGGGTAAGAAATTGGACAATTCAAGTTCAAAGGCAGTTCGTTTCGAATTGTTGTGGTTGTTGTGTTGCTTAGTTCTAGCGATTGGATTTAACTGAAAACTCAAGAAATGATTCCTCCCACCATATTATGATGGTTTCCAAGTTTTGGGCTCGATCTGAAATCAATAGGGATTAGAATTGGACAATTCAGGTTCAAAGGCAGTTCGTTCCATATAGGAGTGTTTGGTGTATGCCGTAGTTCTAGCGATTGGATTTCACTCAAAAGTCACCAAATGACTCCTCCTTCCATATTCTGTTGGTGCCCAAGTTTTGGGCTCGATCGGAAATCAATAGGGGTTACAAATTGGACAATTCAGGTTCAAAGGAAGTTCGTTCCTTATAGGAGTGGTTGGTGTATTCCGTAGTTCTAGCGATTGGATTTCACTCAAAACTCACCAAATGACTCCTCCCACCATAATATGATGATGCCCAAGTTTTGGGCTCAATGGGAAATCAATCGGAATAAGAAATTGGACAATTCAGGTTCAAAGGCAGTTCGTTCCATATGGGAGTGGCTGGTGTATACCGTAGTTCTAGAGATTGGATTTCACTCAAAACTCACCAAATGACTCCTCCCACCATATTATGATGATGCCCAAGTTTTGGTGTCGATCGGAAATCCATAGGTGTAAGAAATTGGACAATTCAAGTTCGAAGGCAGTTCGTTCCAAATTGGGGGGGTTGGTGTATTGCAAAGTTCTAGCGATTGGATTTCACTCAAAACTCACCAAACGACTCCTCCCACCACATTATGTTGATGCCCAAGTTTTGGGCTCGATCGGAAATCAATAGGGGTAAGAAATTGGACAATACAAGTAAAAAGGAAGTTCGTTCCTTATAGGAGTGGTTGGCGGATTCCGTAGTTCTAGTGATTGGATTTCACTCAAAACTCACCAAATGACTCCTCCCACCATGTTATGCCGACGCCCGAGTTTTGAACTCGATCGGAAATCAATAGGGGTAAGAAATTGGACAATTCAGGTTGAAAGGTAGTTCGTTCCTTATAGGTGTGGCTGGTGTATTTTGTAGTTCTAGCGATTGGATTTCACTCAAAACTCACCAAATGACTCCTCCCCCCACATTATGATGTTGCCCAACTTTTGGGCTCGATCGGAAATCAATTTGGTCAAGAATTTGGACAATTCATATTCGAAGGCAGTTCGTTCCTTATAGTTGTGGTTGGTGTATTCTGTAGTTCTAGCGACTGGATTTCACTATGGATTTCGAATTGGAGTGGTTGTTGTGTTGCTTAGTTCTAGCGAAATCAATTTGGTCAAGAATTTGGACAATTCATATTCGAAGGCAGTTCGTTCCTTATAGTTGTGGTTGGTGTATTCTGTAGTTCTAGCGACTGGATTTCACTATTGGATTTCGAATTGGAGTGGTTGTTGTGTTGCTTAGTTCTAGCGATTGGATTTAACTGAAAACTCACCAAAGGATTCCTCCCACCATATTATGATGGTTCCCAAGTTTTGGGCTCGATTTGAAATCAATAGGGATTAGAATTGGACAATTCAGGTTCAAAGGCAGTTCGTTCCTTATAGGAGTGGTGAGTGTTGGTGTATTCCGCAGTTCTAGCGATAGGATT
Source organism: Prunus yedoensis (assembly GCA_005406145.1). Taxonomy (NCBI): domain Eukaryota; kingdom Viridiplantae; phylum Streptophyta; class Magnoliopsida; order Rosales; family Rosaceae; genus Prunus; species Prunus yedoensis. The sequence goes on along the minus strand of BJCG01002322.1, from coordinate 1,482,116 downwards.
TCGCTCAAAACTCACCAAATGACTCCTCCCACCATATTATGTTGATGCCCATGTTTTGGGCTCGATCGGAAATCAATAGGGGTTATAAATTGGACAATTCAGGTTCAAAGGCAATTCGTTCCTTATAGGAGTGGTTGGTGTATTCCGTAGTTCGAGCGATTGGATTTCACTCAAAACTCACCAATTGACTCCTCCCACCATATTACGATGATGCCCATGTTTTGGGCTCGATCGAAAATAAATCGGTGTAAGAAATTGGACAATTCAATTTCAAAGGCAGTTCGTTCCGAATTGGAGTGGTGTATTGCATAGTTCTAGCGATTGGATTTCACTCAAAACTCTCCAAATGACTCCTCCAACCATATTATGATAATGCCGAAGTTTTGGGCTCGATCGGAAATCAATAGGTGTAAGAAATTGGACAATTCAGGTTGAAACGCAGTTCGTTCCTTATAGGAGTGGTTGGTGTATTCCGTAGTTCTAGCGATTGGATTTCACTAAAACTCACCAAATGACTCCTCCCACCATTTTATGATGATGCCCAAGTTTTGGGCACGATCGGAAATCCAAAGGTATAAGAAATTGGACAATTCAAGTTCAAAGGCATTTCGTTCCGAATTGGAGTGGTTGGTGAATTGCATAGTTCTAGCGAATGGATTTCACTCAACACTCACCAAATGACTCCTCGCACCATATTATGATGATGCCCAAGTTATGGGGTCGATCGGGAATCCATAGGTGTAAGAATTGTACAATTCAAGTTCAAAGGCAGTTCGTTCCAAATTGGAGTGGTTGGTGTGTTGCATAGTTCTAGCAATTGGATTTCACTCAAAACTCACCAAATGACTCCTCCCACCATATTATGATGATGCCCAAGTTTTGGGCTCGACCGGAAATCAATAGGGGGAAGAAATTGGACAATCCAAGTTCGAAGGCAGTTCGTTCCGAATTGGAGTGGTTGGTGTATTGCATAGTTCTAGCGATTGGATTTCACTCAAAACTCATCAAATGACTCCTCCCACCATATTATGATGATGCCAATGTTATGGGGTCGATCGGAAGTCCACAGGTGTAAGAAATTGTACAATTCAAGTGCAAAGGCAGTTCGTTCCAAATTGGAGTGGTTGGTGTATTGCATAGTTCTAGCAATTGGATTTCACTCAAAACTCACCAAATGACTCCTCCCACCATATTATGATGATGCCCAAGTTTTGGGCCCGACCGGAAATCAATAGGGGGAAGAAATTGGACAATCCAAGTTCGAAGGCAGTTCGTTCCGAATTGGAGTGGTTGGTGTATTGCATAGTTCTAGCGATTGGATTTCACTCAAAACTCACCAAATGACTCCTCCCACCATATTATGATGATTCCCAAGTTTTGGGCTCGATCGGAAATCAATAGGGGTAAGAAATTGGACAATTCAGGTTCAAAAGCAGTTCGTTCCTTGTAGGAGTGGCTGGTGTATTCCGTAGTTCTAGCGATTGGATTTCACTCAAAACTCACCAAATGATTCCTCCCACCATATTATGATGATGCCCAAGTTTTGGCCTCGATCGGAAATCCATAGGGGTAAGAAATTGGACAATTCAAGTTCGGAGGCAGTTCGTTCCGAATTGGAGTGGTTGGTGTATTGCATAGTTCTAGCGATTGGATTTCAGTCAAAACTCACCAAATGACTCCTCCCACCATATTGTGATGATCCCCAAGTTTTGTGCTCGATCGGAAATCCATAGGGGTAAGAAATTGTACAGTTCAAGTTCGAAGGCAGTTCGTTCCGAATTGGAGAGGTTGGTGTATTGCATAGTTCTAGCAATTGGATTTCCCTCAAAACTCACCAAATTCTCCTCCCACCATATTATGATGATGCCCAAGTTTTGGGGTTGATCGGAAATCAATAAGTGTAAGAAATAGGACAATTCAGGTTCAAAGGCAGTTCGTTATTTATAGTAGTGGTTGGTGTATTCCATAGTTCTAGCGATCGGATTTCACTCAAAACTCACCAAATGACTCCTCCCACCATATTATGATGATGCCCAAGTTTTGGGCGCGATCGGAAATCAATTGGGGCAAGAAATTGGACAATTCAGGTTCAAAGGCAGTTCGTTCCATATAATAGTGGTTGGTGTATTCCGTAGTTCTAGTGATTGGATTTCACACAAAACTCTCCAAATGACTCCTCCCACCATATTATGATGATGCCCAAGTTTTGGGCTCGATCGGAAATCAATAGGGGTAAGAAAGTGGACAATTCAGGTTCAAAGACAGTTCGTTCCTTATAGGCGTGCCTGGTTTATTCCGCAATTCTAGCGATTGGATTTCACTCAGAACTCACCAAATGACTCCTCCCACCATATTATGATGATGCCCAAGTTTTGGGCTCGATCGGAAATCAATAGGGGTAAGAAAGTGGACAATTCAGGTTCAAAGACGGTTCGTTCCTTATAGGAGTGCCTGGTGTATTCCGCAGTTGTAGCGATTGGATTTCACTCAAAACTCACCAAATGACTCCTCCCACCATATTATGATGATGCCCAAGTTTTGGGCTCGATCGGAAATCAATAGGGGTAAGAAAGTGGAGAATTCATGTTCAAAGACAGTTCGTTCCTTATAGGAGAGGTTGGCGTATTCCGTATTTCTAGCGGTTGGATTTCACTCAAAACTCACCAAATGACTCCTCCCACCATATTATGACGATGCCCAAGTTTTGGGCTCGATCGGAAATCAATAGGTGTAAGAAATTGGACAATTTAGGTTCTAAGGCAGTTCGTTCCGAATTGGAGTGGTTGGTGTATTGCATAGTTCTGGCGATTGGATTTCACTCAAAACACACCAAATGACTCCTCCCACCATATTATGATGATGCCCAGGTTTTGGGCTCGATCGGAAATCAATAGGGGTAAGAAATTGGACAATTCAGGTTCAAAGGCAGTTCGTTCCTTATAGGAGTGGTTGGTGTATTCCGTAGTTCTAGCGATTGGATTTCACTCAAAATTCACCAAATGACTCCTCCCACCATCTTATGACGATGCCCAAGTTTTGGGCCCGATCGGAAATCAATAGGGGTAAGAAATTGGACAATTCGGGTTCAATGGCAGTTCGTTCCTTATAGGAGTGGCTGGTGTATTCCATAGTTCTAGCGATTGGATTTCGCTCAAAACTCACCAGATGACTCCTCCCACCATTTTCTGATGATGCCAAGTTTTGGGCTCGATCGGAAATCAATAGGGGTAAGAATTGGACAATTCAGGTTCAAAGGCAGTTCGTTCCTTATAGGAGTGGTTGGTGTATTCCATAGTTATAGCGATTGGATTTCACTCAAAACTCCCCAAATGACTCCTCTCACCATATTATGACTATGCCCAAGTTTTGGGCTCGATCGAAAATCAGTAGGTATAAGAAATTGGACAATTTAGGTTCGAAGGCAGTTCGTTCCTTACAGGAGTGGCTGGTGTATTCCGTAGTTCTAGCGATTGAATTTCACTCAAAACTCACCAAATGACTCCTCCCACCATATTATGATGATGCCCAAATTTTGGGCTCGATCGGAAATCAATTGGGGTAAGAAATTGGACAATTCAGGTTCAATGGCAGTTCGTTCCTTATAGGAGTAGCTGGTGTATTCCGTAGTTCTAGCGATTGGATTTCACCCACAACTCACCAAATGTCTCCTCCCACCATATTATGATGATGCCCAAGTTTTGGGCTCGATCGGAAATCAATAGGGGTAAGAAATTGGACAATTCAGGGTCAAAGGCAATTCGTTCCTTATAGGAGTGGCTGGTGCATTCCGTAGTTCTAGCGATTGGATTTCACTCAAAACTCACCAAATGACTCCTCCCACCATTTTCTGATGATGCCCAAGTTTTGGGCTTGATCGGAAAACAATAGGGGTAAGAAATTGGACAATTCAGGTTCAAAGGCAGTTCGTTCCTTATAGGAGTGGTTGGTGTATTCCATAGTTATAGCGATGGATTTCACTCAAAACTCCCCAAATGACTCCTCTCACCATATTATGATGATGCCCAAGTTTTGGGCTCGATCGAAAATTAATTGGTATAAGAAATTGGACAATTTAGGTTCGAAGGCAGTTCGTTCCTTATTGTAGTGGCTGGTGAATTCCGTAGTTCTAGCGTTTGGATTTCCCTCAAAACTCTCCAAATGACTCCTCCTACTATAGTATGATGATCCCCAAGTTTTGGGCTAAATCGGAAATCAATAGGGGTAAGAAATTGGACAATTCAGGTTCAAAGGCAGTTCGTTCCTTCTAGGAGTGGTTGGTGTGTTCCGTAGTTCTAGCGATTGGATTTCACTCAAAACTCGCCAAATGATTCCTCCCACCATATTATGATGATGCCCAAGTTTTGAGGTTGATCGGAAATCAATAAGTGTAAGAAATAGGACAATTCAGGTTCAAAGGCAGTTCGTTATTTATAGGAGTGGTTGGTGTATTCCATAGTTCTAGCGATTGGATTTCACTCAAAACTCACCAAATGACTCCTCCCACCATATTATGATGATGCCCAAGTTTTGGGCTCGATCGGAAATCAATCGGAGTAAGAAATTGGACAATTCGGGTTCAAAAGGCAGTTTGTTCTTTATGGGAGTGGCTGGTGTATTCCGTACTTCTAGCGATTGGATTTCACTCAAAACTGACCAATGACTCCACCACAATATTATGATGATGCCCAATTTTTGGGCTCGATCGGAAATCAATAGGGGTAAGAAATTGGACAATTCAGGTTCAAAGGCAGTTCGTTCCTTATAGGAGTGGTTGGTGTATTCCGTAGTTCTAGCGATTGGATTTCACTCAAAACTCCCCAAATGACTCCTCCACCATATTATGATGAAGCCCAAGTTTTGGGCTCGATCGGAAGTCCAATGGGGTAAGAAATTGGACAATTCAAGTTCGAACACAGTTCGTTCCGAATGGAGTGGCTGGTGTATTGCATAGTTCTAGCAATTGGATTTCACTCAAAACTCACCAAATGACTCCTCCCACCATATTATGATGATGCCCCAGTTTTGGGCTCGATCGGAAATCAATCGGGGTAAGAAATTGGTCAATTCAGGTTCAAAGCCAGTTCGTTCGTTATACGAGTGGTTGGTGTATTCCGTAGTTCTAGCGATTGGATTTCACTCAAAACTCACGAAACGACTCCTCCCACCATATTATGATGATGCCCAAGTTTTGGGCTCGATCGGAAATCAATAGGGGTAAGAAATTGGACAATTCAAGTTCGAAGGCAGTTCCTTCCTTATAGAAGTAGTTGGTGTATTCCGTAGTTCTACGGATTGGATTTCACTCAAAACTCACCAAATGACTCCTCCCAACATATTATGATGATGCCCGAGTTTTGGGCTCGATCGGAAATCAATAGGGTAAGAAATTGGACAATTCAGGTTCAAAGGCAGTTCGTTCCCTATAGGAGTGGTTGGTGTATTCCGTAGTTCTAGCGATTGGATTTCACTCAAAAACTCACCAAATGATTCCTCCCACCATATTATGATGATGCCCAAGTTTTGGCCTCGATCGGAAATCCATAGGGGTAAGAAATTGGACAATTCAAGTTCGGAGGCAGTTCGTTCCGAATTGGTTGTGGTTGGTGTATTGCATAGTTCTAGCGATTGGATTTCAGTCAAAACTCACCAAATGACTCCTCCCACCATATTATGATGATCCCCAAGTTTTGTGCTCGATCGGAAATCCATAGGGGTAAGAAATTGTACAGTTCAAGTTCGAAGGCAGTTCGTTCCGAATTGGAGAGGTTGGTGTATTGCATAGTTCTAGCAATTGGATTTCCCTCAAAACTCACCAAATTCTCCTCCCACCATATTATGATGATGCCCAAGTTTTGGGGTTGATCGGAAATCAATAAGTGTAAGAAATAGGACAATTCAGGTTCAAAGGCAGTCGTTATTTATAGGAGTGGTTGGTGTATTCCATAGTTCTAGCGATCGGATTTCACTCAAAACTCACCAAATGACTCCTCCCACCATATTATGATGATGCCCAAGTTTTGGGCGCGATCGGAAATCAATTGGGGCAAGAAATTGGACAATTCAGGTTCAAAGGCAGTTCGTTCCATATAATAGTGGTTGGTGTATTCCGTAGTTCTAGTGATTGGATTTCACACAAAACTCTCCAAATGACTCCTCCCACCATATTATGATGATGCCCAAGTTTTGGGCTCGATCGGAAATCAATAGGGGTAAGAAAGTGGACAATTCAGGTTCAAAGACAATTCGTTCCTTATTAGGCGTGCCTGGTTATTCCGCAATTCTAGCGATGGATTTCACTCAGAACTCACCAAATGACTCCTCCCACCATATTATGATGATGCCCAAGTTTTGGGCTCGATCGGAAATCAATAGGGGTAAGAAAGTGGACAATTCAGGTTCAAAGACGGTTCGTTCCTTATAGGAGTGCCTGGTGTATTCCGCAGTTTGTAGCGATTGGATTTCACTCAAAACTCACCAAATGACTCCTCCCACCATATTATGATGATGCCAAGTTTTGGGCTCGATCGGAAATCAATAGGGGTAAGAAAGTGGAGAATTCATGTTCAAAGACAGTTCGTTCCTTGTAGGAGAGGTTGGCGTATTCCGTATTTATAGCGGTTGGATTTCACTCAAAACTCACCAAATGACTCCTCCCACCATATTATGACGATGCCCAAGTTTTGGGCTCGATCGGAAATCAATAGGTGTAAGAATTGGACAATTCAGGTTCTAAGGCAGTTCGTTCCGAATTGGAGTGGTTGGTGTATTGCATAGTTCTGGCGATTGGATTTCACTCAAAACACACCAAATGACTCCTCCCACCATATTATGATGATGCCCAGGTTTTGGGCTCGATCGGAAATCAATAGGGGTAAGAAATTGGACAATTCAGGTTCAAAGGCAGTTCGTTCCTTATAGGAGTGGTTGGTGTATTCCGTAGTTCTAGCGATTGGATTTCACTCAAAATTCACCAGATGACTCCTCCCACCATTTTCTGATGATGCCCAAGTTTTGGGCTCGATCGGAAATCAATAGGGGTAAGAAATTGGACAATTCAGGTTCAAGGCAGTTCGTTCCTTATAGGAGTGGTTGGTGTATTCCATAGTTATAGCGATTGGATTTCACTCAAAACTCCCCAAATGACTCCTCTCACCATATTATGACTATGCCCAAGTTTTGGGCTCGATCGAAAATCAATAGGTATAAGAAATTGGACAATTTAGGTTCGAAGGCAGTTCGTTCCTTACAGGAGTGGCTGGTGTATTCCGTAGTTCTAGCGATTGGATTTCACCCACAACTCACCAATGACTCCTCCCACCATATTATGATGATGCCCAAGTTTTGGCTCGATCGGAAATCAATAGGGTAAGAAATTGGACAATTCATGGTCAAAGGCAATTCGTTCCTTATAGGAGTGGCTGGTGCATTCCGTAGTTCTAGCGATTGGATTTCACTCAAAACTCACCAAATGACTCCTCCCACCATTTTCTGATGATGCCCAAGTTTTGGGGCTTGATCGGAAAACAATAGGGGTAAGAAATTGGACAATTCAGGTTCAAAGGCAGTTCGTTCCTTATAGGAGTGGTTGGTGTATTCCATAGTTATAGCGATTGGATTTCACTCAAAACTCCCCAAATGACTCCTCTCACCATATTATGATGATGCCCAAGTTTTGGCTCGATCGGAAATCAATCGGAGTAAGAAATTGGACAATTCGGGTTCAAAAGGCAGTTCGTTCTTTATGGAGTGGCTGGTGTATTCCGTAGTTCTAGCGATTGGATTTCACTCAAAACTGACCAAATGACTCCACCCACAATATTATGATGATGCCCAATTTTTGGGCTCGATCGGAAATCAATAGGGTAAGAAATTGGACAATTCAGGTTCAAAGGCAGTTCGTTCCTTATAGGAGTGGTTGGTGTATTCCGTAGTTCTAGCGATTGGATTTCACTCAAAACTCCCCAATGACTCCTCCCACCATATTATGATGATGCCCAAGTTTTGGGCTCGATCGGAAGTCCAATGGGGTAAGAAATTGGACAATCAAGTTCGAACACAGTTCGTTCCGAATTGGAGTGGCTGGTGTGTATTGCATAGTTCTAGCAATTGGATTTCACTCAAAACTCACCAAATGACTCCTCCCACCATATTATGATGATGCCCCAGTTTTTGGGCTCGATCGGAAATCAATCGGGGTAAGGTAAGAAATTGGGCAATTCAGGTTCAAAGCCAGTTCGTTCGTTATACGAGTGGTTGGTGTATTCCGTAGTTCTAGCGATTGGATTTCACTCAAAACTCACGAAACGACTCCTCCCACCATATTATGATGATGCCCAAGTTTTGGCTCGATCGGAAATCAATAGGGGTAAGAAATTGGACAATTCAAGTTCGAAGGCAGTGTCCTTCCTTATAGAAGTAGTTGGTGTATTCCGTAGTTCTACGGATTGGATTTCACTCAAAACTCACCAAATGACTCCCTCCCAACATATTATGATGATGCCCAAGTTTGGGCTCGATCGGAAATCAATAGGGGTAAGAAATTGGACAATTCAGGTTCAAAGGCAGTTCGTTCCCTATAGGAGTGGTTGGTGTATTCCGTAGTTCTAGCGATTGGATTTCACTCAGAACTCACCAAATGACTCTTCCCACCATATTATGATGCTGCCCAAGTTCTGGGCTCGATCGGAAATCAATAGGGGTAAGAAATTGGACAATTCAGGTTCAAAGGCAGTTGTTCCTTATAGGAGTGGTTGGTGTATTGCTTAGTTCTAGCGATTGGATTTCACTCAAAACTCGCCAAATGATTCCTCCACCATATTATGATGATGCCCAAGTTTTGGGCTCGATCGGAAATCAATAGGGGTAAGAAATTGGACAATTCAGGTTCAAAGGCAGTTCGTTCGTTATACGAGTGGTTGGTGTATTCCGTAGTTCTAGCGATTGGATTTCACTCAAAATTCACCAAACGACTCCTCCCACCATATTATGACGATGCCCAAGTTTTGGGCTCGATCGGAAATCAATAGGGGTAAGAAATTGGACAATTCAGGTTCAAAGGCAGTTCGTTCCCTATAGGAGTGGTTGGTGTATTCCGTAGTTCTAGCGATTGGATTTCACTCAGAACTCACCAAATGACTCTTCCCACCATATTATGATGCTGCCCAAGTTCTGGGCTCGATCGGAAATCAATAGGGGTAAGAAATTGGACAATTCAGGTTCAAAGGCAGTTTGTTCCTTATAGGAGTGGTTGGTGTATTGCTTAGTTCTAGCGATTGGATTTCACTCAAAACTCGCCAAATGATTCCTCCCACCATATTATGATGATGCCCAAGTTTTGGGCTCGATCGGAAATCAATCGAAGTAAGAAATTGGACAATTCGGGTTCAAAAGGCAGTTCGTTCTTTATGGGAGTGGCTGGGTATTCCGTAGTTCTAGCGATTGGATTTCACTCAAAACTGACCAAATGACTCCACCCACAATATTATGATGATGCCCAATTTTTGGGCTCGATCGGAAATCAATAGGGGTAAGAAATTGGACAATTCAGGTTCAAAGGCTGTTCGTTCCTCCTTATAGGACTGGTTGGTGTATTCCGTAGTTCTAGCGATGCATTTCACTCAAAACACACCAAATGACTCCACCCACCATATTATGATGATTCCCAAGTTTGGGCTCGATCGGAAATCAATAGGGGTAAGAAATTGGACAATCAGGTTCAAAGGCAATTCATTCCTTATAGGATTTGTTGGTGCATTCCGTAGTTCTAGCGATTGGATTCACTCAAAACTCACCAAATGACTCCTCCCACATATTTGATGATGCCCAAGTTTGGGCCGATCCGAAAGCAATAGCGGTAAGAAATTGGACTATTCAGGTTCAAGGCAGTTCGTTCATTATAGGTTGTGGCTGGTTGTATCCGTAGTTCTAGCGATTGGATTTCACTCAGAACTCACAAATGACTCTTCACACCATATTATGATGATGCCAAGTTCTGGGCTCGATCGGAAATCCAATAGGGGTAAGAAATTGGACAATCAGGTTCAAAGGCAGGTTCGTTCCTTATAGGAGTGGTTGGTGTATTGCTTAGTTCTAGCGATTGGAATTTCACTCAAACTCGCCAAATGATTCCTCTCACATATTATGATGATGCCCAAGTTTGGGCTCGATCGGAAATCAATGGGGGTAAGAAATTGGACAATTCAGGTTCAAGGCAGTTCGTTCCTTATAGGAGTGGTTGTGTATTCCGTAGTTCTAGCGATTGGATTTCTCTCAAAACTTACCCAAATGACTCCTCCCCCCATATTATGATGATGCCCAAGTTTTGGGCTCGATCGGAAATCAATAGGGGTAAGAAATTGGGACAATTCAGGTTCAAAGGCAGTTCGTTCCTTATAGGAGTGGGTTGGTGTATTCCGTAGTTTCTAGCGATTGGATTTCACTCAAAACTCCCCAAATGACTCCTCCCACCATAGTATGATGATGCCCAAGTTTGGGCTCGATCGGAAGTCCAATGGGGTAAGAAATTGGACAATTCAAGTTCGAACACAGTTCGTTCCGAATTGGAGTGGCTGGTGTATTGCATAGTTCTAGCAATTGGATTTCACTCAAAACTCACCAAATGACTCCTCCCACCATATTATGATGATGCCCCAGTTTGGGCTCGATCGGAAATCAATCGGGGGTAAGAAATTGGGCAATTCAGGTTCAAAGCCAGTTCGTTCGTTATACGAGTGGTTGGTGTATTCCGTAGTTCTAGCGATTGGATTTCACTCAAAACTCACGAAACGACTCCTCCCACCATATTATGATGATGCCCAAGTTTTGGGCTCGATCGGAAATCAATAGGGGTAAGAAATTGGACAATTCAAGTTCGAAGGCAGTTCCTTCCTTATAGAAGTAGTTGGTGTATTCCGTAGTTCTACGGATTGGATTTCACTCAAAACTCACCAAATGACTCCTCCCAACATATTATGATGATGCCCAAGTTTTGGGCTCGATCGGAAATCAATAGGGGTAAGAAATTGGACAATTCAGGTTCAAAGGCAGTTCGTTCCCTATAGGAGTGGTTGGTGTATTCCGTAGTTCTAGCGATTGGATTTCACTCAGAACTCACCAAATGACTCTTCCCACCATATTATGATGCTGCCCAAGTTCTGGGCTCGATCGGAAATCAATAGGGGTAAGAAATTGGACAATTCAGGTTCAAAGGCAGTTTGTTCCTTATAGGAGTGGTTGGTGTATTGCTTAGTTCTAGCGATTGGATTTCACTCAAAACTCGCCAAATGATTCCTCCCACCATATTATGATGATGCCCAAGTTTTTGGGCTCGATCGGAAATCAATAGGGGTAAGAAATTGGACAATTCAGGTTCAAAGGCAGTTCGTTCGTTATACGAGTGGTTGGTGTATTCCGTAGTTCTAGCGATTGGATTTCACTCAAAATTCACCCAAACGACTCCTCCCACCATATTATGACGATGCCCAAGTTTTGGGCTCGATCGGAAATCAATAGGGGTAAGAAATTGGACAATTCAGGTTCAAAGGCAGTTCGTTCCCTATAGGAGTGGTTGGTGTATTCCGTAGTTCTAGCGATTGGATTTCACTCAGAACTCACCAAATGACTCTTCCCACCATATTATGATGCTGCCCAAGTTCTGGGCTCGATCGGAAATCAATAGGGGTAAGAAATTGGACAATTCAGGTTCAAAGGCAGTTTGTTCCTTATAGGAGTGGTTGGTGTATTGCTTAGTTCTAGCGATTGGATTTCACTCAAAACTCGCCAAATGATTCCTCCCACCATATTATGATGATGCCCAAGTTTTGGGCTCGATCGGAAATCAATCGAAGTAAGAAATTGGACAATTCGGGTTCAAAAGGCAGTTCGTTCTTTATGGGAGTGGCTGGTGTATTCCGTAGTTCTAGCGATTGGATTTCACTCAAAACTGACCAAATGACTCCACCCACAATATTATGATGATGCCCAATTTTTGGGCTCGATCGGAAATCAATAGGGGTAAGAAATTGGACAATTCAGGTTCAAAGGCTGTTCGTTCCTTATAGGACTGGTTGGTGTATTCCGTAGTTCTAGCGATTGCATTTCACTCAAAACACACCAAATGACTCCACCCCCCATATTATGATGATTCCCAAGTTTTGGGCTCGATCGGAAATCAATAGGGGTAAGAAATTGGACAATTCAGGTTCAAAGGCAATTCATTCCTTATAGGATTTGTTGGTGCATTCCGTAGTTCTAGCGATTGGATTTCACTCAAAACTCACCAAATGACTCCTCCCACCATATTATGATGATGCCCAAGTTTTGGGCTCGATCAGAAAGCAATAGCGGTAAGAAATTGGACTATTCAGGTTCAAAGGCAGTTCGTTCCTTATAGGTGTGGCTGGTGTATTCCGTAGTTCTAGCGATTGGATTTCACTCAGAACTCACCAAATGACTCTTCCCACCATATTATGATGATGCCCAAGTTCTGGGCTCGATCGGAAATCAATAGGGGTAAGAATTGGACAATTCAGGTTCAAAGGCAGTTCGTTCCTTATAGGAGTGGTTGGTGTATTGCTTAGTTCTAGCGATTGGATTTCACTCAAAACTCGCCAAATGATTCCTCTCACCATATTATGATGATGCCCAAGTTTTGGGCTCGATCGGAAATCAATGGGGGTAAGAAATTGGACAATTCAGGTTCAAGGGCAGTTCGTTCCTTATAGGAGTGGTTGTTTTATTCCGTAGTTCTAGCGATTGGATTTCTCTCAAAACTTACCAAATGACTCCTCCCCCCATATTATGATGATGCCCAAGTTTTGGGCTCGATCGGAAATCAATAGGGGTAAGAAATTGGACAATTCAGGTTCAAAGGCAGTTCGTTCCTTATAGGAGTGGTTGGTGTATTCCGTAGTTCTAGCGATTGGATTTCACTCAAAACTCCCCAAATGACTCCTCCCACCATATTATGATGATGCCCAAGTTTTGGGCTCGATCGGAAGTCCAATGGGTAAGAAATTGGACAATTCAAGTTCGAACACAGTTCGTTCCGAATTGGAGTGGCTGGTGTATTGCATAGTTCTAGCAATTGGATTTCACTCAAAACTCACCAAATGACTCCTCCCACCATATTATGATGATGCCCCAGTTTTGGGCTCGATCGGAAATCAATCGGGGTAAGAAATTGGGCAATTCAGGTTCAAAGCCAGTTCGTTCGTTATACGAGTGGTTGGTGTATTCCGTAGTTCTAGCGATTGGATTTCACTCAAAACTCACGAAACGACTCCTCCCACCATATTATGATGATGCCCAAGTTTTGGGCTCGATCGGAAATCAATAGGGGTAAGAAATTGGACAATTCAAGTTCGAAGGCAGTTCCTTCCTTATAGAAGTAGTTGGTGTATTCCGTAGTTCTACGGATTGGATTTCACTCAAAACTCACCAAATGACTCCTCCCAACATATTATGATGATGCCCAAGTTTTGGGCTCGATCGGAAATCAATAGGGGTAAGAAATTGGACAATTCAGGTTCAAAGGCAGTTCGTTCCCTATAGGAGTGGTTGGTGTATTCCGTAGTTCTAGCGATTGGATTTCACTCAGAACTCACCAAATGACTCTTCCCACCATATTATGATGCTGCCCAAGTTCTGGGCTCGATCGGAAATCAATAGGGGTAAGAAATTGGACAATTCAGGTTCAAAGGCAGTTTGTTCCTTATAGGAGTGGTTGGTGTATTGCTTAGTTCTAGCGATTGGATTTCACTCAAAACTCGCCAAATGATTCCTCCCACCATATTATGATGATGCCCAAGTTTTGGGCTCGATCGGAAATCAATAGGGGTAAGAAATTGGACAATTCAGGTTCAAAGGCAGTTCGTTCGTTATACGAGTGGTTGGTGTATTCCGTAGTTCTAGCGATTGGATTTCACTCAAAATTCACCAAACGACTCCTCCCACCATATTATGACGATGCCCAAGTTTTGGGCTCGATCGGAAATCAATAGGGGTAAGAAATTGGACAATTCAGGTTCAAAGGCAGTTCGTTCCCTATAGGAGTGGTTGGTGTATTCCGTAGTTCTAGCGATTGGATTTCACTCAGAACTCACCAAATGACTCTTCCCACCATATTATGATGCTGCCCAAGTTCTGGGCTCGATCGGAAATCAATAGGGGTAAGAAATTGGACAATTCAGGTTCAAAGGCAGTTTGTTCCTTATAGGAGTGGTTGGTGTATTGCTTAGTTCTAGCGATTGGATTTCACTCAAAACTCGCCAAATGATTCCTCCCACCATATTATGATGATGCCCAAGTTTTGGGCTCGATCGGAAATCAATCGAAGTAAGAAATTGGACAATTCGGGTTCAAAAGGCAGTTCGTTCTTTATGGGAGTGGCTGGTGTATTCCGTAGTTCTAGCGATTGGATTTCACTCAAAACTGACCAAATGACTCCACCCACAATATTATGATGATGCCCAATTTTTGGGCTCGATCGGAAATCAATAGGGGTAAGAAATTGGACAATTCAGGTTCAAAGGCTGTTCGTTCCTTATAGGACTGGTTGGTGTATTCCGTAGTTCTAGCGATTGCATTTCACTCAAAACACACCAAATGACTCCACCCACCATAATATGATGATTCCCAAGTTTTGGGCTCGATCGGAAATCAATAGGGGTAAGAAATTGGACAATTCAGGTTCAAAGGCAATTCATTCCTTATAGGATTTGTTGGTGCATTCCGTAGTTCTAGCGATTGGATTTCACTCAAAACTCACCAAATGACTCCTCCCACCATATTATGATGATGCCCAAGTTTTGGGCTCGATCAGAAAGCAATAGCGGTAAGAAATTGGACTATTCAGGTTCAAAGGCAGTTCGTTCCTTATAGGTGTGGCTGGTGTATTCCGTAGTTCTAGCGATTGGATTTCACTCAGAACTCACCAAATGACTCTTCCCACCATATTATGATGATGCCCAAGTTCTGGGCTCGATCGGAAATCAATAGGGGTAAGAAATTGGACAATTCAGGTTCAAAGGCAGTTCGTTCCTTATAGGAGTGGTTGGTGTATTGCTTAGTTCTAGCGATTGGATTTCACTCAAAACTCGCCAAATGATTCCTCTCACCATATTATGATGATGCCCAAGTTTTGGGCTCGATCGGAAATCAATGGGGGTAAGAAATTGGACAATTCAGGTTCAAGGGCAGTTCGTTCCTTATTGGAGTGGTTGTTTTATTCCGTAGTTCTAGCGATTGGATTTCTCTCAAAACTTACCAAATGACTCCTCCCCCCATATTATGATGATGCCCAAGTTTTGGGCTCGATCGGAAATCAATAGGGGTAAGAAATTGGACAATTCAGGTTCAACGGCAGTTCGTTCCGTACAAGAGTGGCTGGTGTATTCCGTAGTTCTAGCAATTGGATTTCACTCAAAAGTCACCAAATGACTCCTCCAACCATATTATGTTGATGCCCAACCTTTGGGCTCGATCGGAAATCAATAGGGGTAAGAAATTGGACAATTCAGGTTCAAAGGCAGTTCGATCCTTATAGGAGTGGTTGGTGCATTCCGTAGTTCTAGCGATTGGATTTCACTCAAAACTCACCAAATGACTCCTCCCACCATATTATGATGATGCCCAAGTTGTGGGCTCGATCGGAAATCCATAGGAGTAAGAAATTGGACAAATCAAGTTCGTAGGCAGTTCGTTCCGAATTGGAGTGGTTGATGTATTGCATAGTTCTAGAGATTGGATTTCACTCAAAACTCACCAAATGACTCCTCCCACCATATTATGATGATGCCCAAGTTTTGGGCTCGATCGGAAATCAATAGGGGTAAGAAATTGGACAATTCAGGTTCGAAGGCAGTTCGTTCCGTATAGGAGTGGTTGGTGTATTCCGTAGTTCTAGCGATTGGATTTCACTGAAAACTCACCAAATGACTCCTCCCACCATATTATGATGATGCCCAAGTTTTGGGTTCGATCGGAAATCAATAGGGGTAAGAAATTGGACAATTCAGGTTCAAAGGCACTTCGTTCCTTATAGGAGCGGTTGGTGTATTCCGTAGTTCTAGCGATTGGATTTCACTCAAAACTCACCAAATGACTCCTCCCACCATATTATGTTGAATTCCAAGTTTTGGGTTCGATCGGAAATCAATAGGGGAAAGAAATTGGATAATTCAGGTTCAAACGCAGTTCGTTGCTTATAGTCGTGGTGGTGTATTCCGTAGTTCTAGCTATTGGATTTCACTCAAAACTCAACAAATGACTCCTCCCACCATATTATGATGATGCCCAAGTTTTGGGCTCGATCGGAAATCAATTGCGGTAAGAAATTGGACAATTCAGGTTCAAAGGCAGTTCGTTCGTTATACGAGTGGTTGGTGTATTCCGTAGTTCTAGCAATTGGATTTCACTCAAAACTCACCAAACGACTCCTCCCACCATATTATGACGATGCCCAAGTTTTGGGCTCGATCGGAAATCAATAGGGGTAAGAAATTGGACAATTCAGGTTCAAAGGCAGTTCGTTCGTTATACGAGTGGTTGGTGTATTCCGTAGTTCTAGCGATTGGATTTCAATCAAAACTCACCAAGTGACTACTCCCACCATATTTTGATGATGCCCAAGTTTTGGGCTCGATCGGAAATCAATAGGGGTAAGAAATTGGACAATTCAAGTTCGAAGGCAGTTCGTTCCTTATATTAGGGGTTGGTGCATTCCATAGTTCTAGCGATTGGATTTCACTCAAAACTCACCAAACGACTCCTCCCACCATATTATGACGATGCCCAAGTTTTGGGCCCGATCGGAAATCAATAGGGGTAAGAAATTGGACAATTCAGGTTCAAAGGCAGTTCGTTCGTTATACGAGTGGTTGGTGTATTCCGTAGTTCTAGCGATTGGATTTCACTCAAAACTCACCAAACGACTCCTCCCACCATATTATGACGATGCCCAAGTTTTGGGCTCGATCGGAAATCAATAGGGGTAAGAAATTGGACAATTCAAGTTCGAAGGCAGTTCGTTCCTTATAGAAGTGGTTGGTGTATTCCGTAGTTCTACGGATTGGATTTCACTGAAAACTCACCAAATGACTCCTCCCAACATATTATGATGATGCCCAAGTTTTGGGCTCGATCGGAAATCAATAGGGGTAAGAAATTGGACAATTCAGGTTCGAAGGCAGTTCGTTCCTTATAGGAGTGGTTGGTGTATTCCGTAGTTCTAGCGATCGGATTTCACTCAAAACTCACCTAATGACTCCTCCCACCATACTATGGTGATGCCCAAGTTTTGGGCTCGATCGGAAATCAATGGGGGTAAGAAATTGGACAATTCAGGTTCAAGGGCAGTTCGTTCCTTATAGGAGTGGTTGTTTTATTCCGTAGTTCTAGCGATTGGATTTCTCTCAAAACTTACCAAATGACTCCTCCCCCCATATTATGATGATGCCCAAGTTTTGGGCTCGATCGGAAATCAATAGGAGTAAGAAATTGGACAATTCAGGTTCAAAGACAGTTCGTTCCTTGTGGGAGTGGTTGGTGTATTCCGTAGTTCTAGCTATTGGATTTCACTCAAAACTCACCAAACGACTCCTCCCACCATATTATGATGATGCCCAAGTTTTGGGCTCGATCGGAAATCCATAGGG
This sequence comes from Prunus yedoensis, assembly GCA_005406145.1. Classification (NCBI taxonomy): domain Eukaryota; kingdom Viridiplantae; phylum Streptophyta; class Magnoliopsida; order Rosales; family Rosaceae; genus Prunus; species Prunus yedoensis. The sequence goes on along the minus strand of BJCG01002322.1, from coordinate 1,464,462 downwards.
GTAAGAAATTGGACAATTCATGTTCAAAGGCAGTTCGTTCCTTATTGGAGTGGTTGGTGTATTCCGTAGTTCTAGCGATTGGATTTCACTCAAAACTCACCAAATGAATCCTCCCACCATATTATGATGATACCCATGTTCTGGGCTCGATTGGAGATCGATAGGGGTAAGAAATTTGCCATTTCAGGTTCAAAGGAAGTTCGTTCCGTACAAGAGTGGCTGGTGTATTCCGTAGTTCTAGCAATTGGAGTTCACTCAAAAGTCTCCAAATGACTCCTCCCACCATATTATGTTGATGCCCAACCTTTGGGCTCGATCGGAAATCAATAGGGGTAAGAAATTGGACAATTCAGGTTCAAAGGCAGTTCGATCCTTATAGGAGTGGTTGGTGTATTCCGTAGTTCTAGCGATTGGATTTCACTTAAAACTCTCCAAATGACTCTTCCCACCATATTATCATGATGCCCAAGTTTTGAGCTCGATCTGAAATCAATAGGGGTAAGAAATTGGACAGTGCAAGTTCGAAGATAGTTCCTTCCGAATTGGAGTGGTTGGTGTATTGCGTAGTTCTAGCGATTGGATTTCACTCAAAACTCACCAAATCACTCCTCCCACCATATTAAGATGATGCCCAAGTTTTGGGCTCGATCGGAAATCAATAGGGGTAAGAAATTGGACGATTCAGCTTCAAAGGCAGTTCGTTCTGCATAGGAGTGGTTGGTGTATTCCGTAGTTCTAGCGATTGGATTTCACTCAAAACTCACCAAATGATTCCTCCCACGATACTATGGTGATGCCCAAGTTTTGGGCTCGATCGGAAATCGATAGGGGTAACAAATTGGACAATTCAGGTTCAAGGGCAGTTCGTTCCTTATAGGAGTGGTTGTTTTATTCCGTAGTTCTTGCGATTGGATTTCTCTCAAAACTTACCAAATGACTCCACCCCCCATATTATGATGATGCCAAAGTTTTGGGCTCGATCGGAAATCAATAGGAGTAAGAAATTGGACAATTCAGGTTCAAAGACAGTTCGTTCCTTGTAGGAGCGGTTGGTGTATTCCGTAGTTCTAGCCATTGGATTTCACTCAAAACTCACCAAACGACTACTCCCACCATATTATGATGATGCCCAGGTTTTGGGCTCGATAGGAAATAAATAGGGGTAAGAAATTGGACAATTCAGGTTCTAAGGCAGTTCGATCCTTATAGGAGTGTTTTTGTATTCCGTAGTTCTAGCGATTGGATTTCACTCAAAACTCACCAAATGACTCCTCCCACCATATTATGATGATGCCCAAGTTTTGGGTTCGATCGGAAATCAATAGGGGTAAGAAATTGGACAATTCAGGTTCAAAGGCACTTCGTTCCTTATAGGAGCGGTTGGTGTATTCCGTAGTTCTAGCGATTGGATTTCACTCAAAAGTCACCAAAAGACTCCTCCCACCATATTATGTTGAATTCCAAGTTTTGGGTTCGATCGGAAATCAATAGGGGTAAGAAATTGGATAATTCAGGTTCAAACGCAGTTCGTTGCTTATAGTCGTGGTGGTGTATTCCGAAGTTCTAGCTATTGGATTTCACTTAAAACTCACCAAATGACTCCTCCCACCATATTATGATGATGCCCAAGTTTTGGGCTCGATCGGAAATCAATTGCGGTAAGAAATTGGACAATTCAGGTTCAAAGGCAGTTCGTTCCTTATAGGAGTGGTCAGTGTATTATGTAGTTCTAAAGATCGGATTTCACTCAAAACTCACCAAATGAGTCCTCCCACCATATTATGATGATGCCCAAGTTTTGGGCTCGATCGGAAATCCATAGGGGTAAGAAATTGGACAATTCAGGTTCAAAGGCAGTTCGTTCCGTGTAGGAGTGGTTGGTGTATTCCGTTGTTCTAGCGATTGGATTTCACATAAAACTCACCAAATGACTCCTCCAACCATATTATGATGATGCCCAAATTTTGGGCTCGATCGGATATTCATAGGGGTAAGAAATTGGACAATTCAAGTTCGTAGGCAGTTCGTTCCGAATTCGAGTGGTTGGTGTATTCCATAGTTCTAGCAATTGGATTTCACTCAAAACTCACCACATGACTCCTCCCACCATATTATGATGACGCCCAAGTTTTGGGTTCGATCGGAAATCAATAGGGGTAAGAAATTGGACAATTCAAGTTCGAAGACAGTTCGTTCCGAATTGTGGTGGTTGGTGTATTGCATAGTTCTAGCGATTGGATTTCAGTCAAAACTCGCCAAATGACTCCTCCCACCATATTATGTTGACTCCCAAGTTTTGGGCTCGATCGGAAATCCGTAGGGGTAAGAAATTGGACAATTCAAGTTCGAAGACAGTTCGTTCCGAATTGGAGTGGTTGGTGTATTGCATAGTTCTAGAGAATGGATTTCACTCAAAACTCACCAAAAGACTCCTCCCACCATATTATGATGATGCCCAAGTTTTGGGCTCGATCGGAAATCAATAGGGGTAAGAAATTAGACAATTTTGGATCGATGGCAGTTCGTTCAATATTGGAGTGGTTGGTGTATTCCGTAGTTCTAGCGATTGGATTTCACTCAAAACTCACCAAATGACTCCTCCCACCATATTATGATGATGCCCAAGTCTGGGCTAGATCGGAAATCCATAGGGGTAAGAAATTGGACAATTCAGGTTCAAAGGCAGTTCGTTCCATATAGGAGTGGTTGGTGTATTCCGTAGTTCTAGCGATTGGATTTCACTCAAAACTACCCAAATGACTCGTCCCACCATATTTTGATGATGCCCAAGTTTTGGGCTCGATTGGAAATCCATAGGGGGTAAGAAATTGGACAATTCAAGTTCGCAGGCAGTTCGTTTCGAATTGGAGCGGTTGGTGTATTGCATAGTTCTAGCGATTGGATTTCACTCAAAACTCACCAAATGACTCCTCCCACCATATTATGATGATGCCCAAGTTTTGGGCTCGATCGGAAATCAATTGGGGTAAGAAATTGGACACTACAGGTTCGAAGGCAGTTCGTTCCTTATAGGAGTGGCTGGTGTATTCCGTAGTTCTAGTGATTGGATTTCACTCAAAAGTCACCAAATAACTCCTCCCACCATATTATGATGATGCCCAAGTTTTGGGCTCGATCGGAAATCAATAGGGGTAAGAAATTAGACAATTTAAGTTCGAAGGCAGTTCGTTCAATATTGGAGTGGTTGGTGTATTTCCTAGTTCTAGCGATTGGATTTCACTCAAAACTCACCAAATGACTCCTCCCACCATATTATGATGATGCCCAAGTTCTGGGCTAGATCGGAAATCCATAGGGGTAAGAAATTGGACAATTCAGGTTCAAAGGCAGTTCGTTCAATATTGGAGTGGTTGGTGTATTGCATAGTTCTAGCGATTGGATTTCACTCAAAACTCACCAAATGACTCCTCCCACCATATTATGATGATGCACAAGTTTTGGACTTGATCGGAAATCAATAGGGGTAAGAAATTGGACAATTCAGTTTCAAAGGCAGTTTGTTCCTTAGAGGAGTGGTTGGTGTATTCCGTAGTTCTAGCGATTGGATTTCACTCAAAACTCACCAAATGACTCCCCCCACCATATTATGATGATTCCCAAGTTTTGGGCTCGATCGGAAATTCATAGGGGTAAGAAATTGTTCAATTCAAATTGAAAGGCAGTACGTTCCTTATAGGAGTGGTTGGTGTATTCCGTAGTTCTAGCGATTGATTTTCCCTCAAAACTCACCAAATGACTCCTCCAACCATATTATGATGATGCCCTAGTTTTGGGCTCGATCGGAAATCAATAGGGGTAAGAAATTGGACAATTCAGGTTCAAACGCAGTTCGTTCCTTATAGGAGTGGTTCGTGTATGTCGTAGTTCTAGCAATGGGATTTCACTCAAAACTCACCAAATGACTCCTCCCACCACATTACGATGATGCCCAAGTTTTGGGCTCGACCGGAAATCCATAGGGGTAAGAAATTGGACCATTCAAGTTCGAAGGCAGTTCGTTCCGAATTTGAGTGGTTGGTGTATTGCATAGTTCTATCGATTGGATTTCACTCAAAACTCACCAAATGACTCCTCCCACCGTATTATGATGATGCGCAAGTTTTGGGCTCAATTGGAAATCCATAGGGGTAAGAAATTGGACAATTCATGTTCGAAGACAATTCGTTCCGATTTGGAGTGGTTGGTGTATTGCATAGTTCTAGCGATTGGATTTCACTCAAAACTCACCAAATAACTCCTCCCACCATATTATGATGATGCCCAACTTTTTGGCTCTATCGGAAATCAATAGGGGTAAGAAATTGGACAATTCAGGTTCAAATGCTGTTCGTTCCTTATAGGTTTGGTTTGTGCATTCCGTAGTTCTAGCGATTGGATTTCACTCAAAACTCACCAAATGACTCCTCCCACCATATTATGATGATGCCCAAGTTTTGGGCTCGATCGGAAATCAATTGGGGTAAGAAATTGGACACTACAGGTTCGAAGGCAGTTCGTTCCTTATAGGAGTGGCTGGTGTATTCCGTAGTTCTAGTGATTGGATTCACTCAAAACTCACCAAATGACTCCTCCCACCATATTATGATGATGCCCAAGTTATGGGCTCGATCGGAAATCAATAGGGGTAAGAAATTGGACAATTCAAATTGAAAGGCAGTACGTTCCTTATAGGAGTGGTTGGTGTATTCCGTAGTTCAAGCGATTGATTTTCACTCAAAATTCACCAAATGACTCCTCCAACCATATTATGATGATGCCCAAGTTTTGGGCTCGGAAATCCATAGGGGTAAGAAATTGGACAATTCAAGTTCGAAGGCAGTTCTTTCCGAATTGGATTGGTTGGTGTATTACATAGTTCTAGAGACTGGATTTCACTCAAAACTCACCAAATGACTCCTCCCAACATATTATGATGATGCCCAAGTTTTGGGCTCCATCGGAAATCAATAGGGGTAAGAAATTGGACAATTCAGGTTCAAAGGCAGTTCGTTGCTTGTAGGAGTGGCTGGTGTATTCCGTAGTTCTAGCGATTGGATTTCACTCAAAACTCACCAAATGACTCCTCCCACCGTATTATGATGATGCCCAAGTTTTGGGCTCGATCGGAAATCAATAGGGGTAAGAAATTGGACAATCCAGGTTCAAAGGCAGTTCGTTCCTTATAGGAGTGGTTGGTGTATTCTGTAGTTCTAGCGATTGGATTTCACTCAAAACTCACCAAATGACTCCTCCCACCATATTATGATGTTGCCCATGTTTTGGGCTCGATCGGAATCCATAGGGGTAAGAAATTGGACAATTCAAGTTCGAAGGCAGTTCGTTCCGGATTGCAGTGGTTGGTGTATTACATAGTTCTAGAGACTGGATTTCACTCAAAACTCACCAAATGACTCCTCCCACCATATTATAACGATGCCCCTGTTTTGGGCTCGATCGGAAATCAATAGGGGTAAGAAATTGGACAATTCAGGTTCAAAGGCAGTTCGTTCCTTATAGGAGTGGCTGGTGTATTCCGTAGTTCTAGCGATTAGATTTCACTCAAAACACACCAAATGACACCTCCCACCATAATATGATGATGGCCAAGTTTTGGGCTCGATCGGAAATCAATAGGGGAAAGTAATTGGACAATTCAGGTTCAAAGGCAGTTCGTTCTTTATAGGAGTGGCTAGTGTATTCCGTAGTTCGTTACGAATTGGAGTGGTTGGTGTATTGCACAGTTCTAGCAATTTGATTTCACTCAAAACTCACCAAAAGACTCCTCCCACCATCTTATGATGATGCCGAAGTTTTGGGCTTGATCGGAAATCAATAGGGGTAAGAAATTGTACGATTCAAGTTCTAAGGCAGTTCGTTCCTTATAGTTGAAGTTGGTGTATTCCGTAGTTCTAGCGATTGGATTTCACTCCAAACTCACCAAACGACTCCTCCCACCACGTTATGTTGATGCCCAAGTTTTGGACTCGATCGGAAATCCATAGGTGTAAGAAATTGGACAATTCAATTTCAAAGGCAGTTCGTTCCGAATTGGAGTCGTTGGTGTATTGCATAGTTCTAACAATTGGATTTCAGTCAAAACTCCCCAAATGACTCCTCCCACAATATTTTGACAATGCCCAAGTTTTGGGCCTGATCGGAAATCCATTGGTATCAGAAATTGGACAGTTCAAGTTCAAAGGCAGTTCGTTGCTTGTAGGAGTGGCTGGTGTATTCCGTAGTTCTAGCGATTGGATTTCACTCAAAACTCCCCAAATGACTCCTCCCACCATATTATAACGATGCCCCTGTTTTGGGCTCGATCGCAAATCAATAGGGGTAAGAAATTGGACAATTCAGGTTCAAAGGCAGTTCGTTCCTTATAGGAGTGGCTGGTGTATTCCGTAGTTCTAGCGATTAGATTTCACTCAAAACACACCAAATGACACCTCCCACCATAATATGATGATGGCCAAGTTTTGGGCTCGATCGGAAATCAATAGGGGAAAGTAATTGGACAATTCAGGTTCAAAGGCAGTTCGTTCTTTATAGGAGTGGCTAGTGTATTCCGTAGTTCGTTACGAATTGGAGTGGTTGGTGTATTGCACAGTTCTAGCAATTTGGTTTCACTCAAAACTCACCAAAAGACTCCTCCCACCATCTTATGATGATGCCGAAGTTTTGGGCTTGATCGGAAATCAATAGGGGTAAGAAATTGGACGATTCAAGTTCTAAGGCAGTTCGTTCCTTATAGTTGAAGTTGGTGTATTCCGTAGTTCTAGCGATTGGATTTCACTCCAAACTCACCAAACGACTCCTCCCACCACGTTATGTTGATGCCCAAGTTTTGGACTCGATCGGAAATCCATAGGTGTAAGAAATTGGACAATTCAATTTCAAAGGCAGTTCGTTCCGAATTGGAGTCGTTGGTGTATTGCATAGTTCTAACAATTGGATTTCAGTCAAAACTCCCCAAATGACTCCTCCCACAATATTTTGACAATGCCCAAGTTTTGGGCCTGATCGGAAATCCATTGGTATCAGAAATTGGACAGTTCAAGTTCAAAGGCAGTTCGTTGCTTGTAGGAGTGGCTGGTGTATTCCGTAGTTCTAGCGATTGGATTTCACTCAAAACTCCCCAAATGACTCCTCCCACCATATTATGATGATGCCCAAGTTTTGGGCTCGATCGGAAATCAATAGGGGTAAGAAATTGGACAATACAGGTTCAAAGGAAGTTCGTTCCTTATAGGAGTGGTTGGTGGATTCCGTAGTTCTAGCGATTGGATTTCACTCAAAACTCACCAAATGACTCCTCCCACCATATTATGATGATGCCCAAGTTTTGGGCTCGATCGGAAATCAATATGGTTAAGAAATTGGACAATACAGGTTCAAAGGAAGTTCGTTCCTTATAGGAGTGGTTGGTGAATTCCGTAGCTTTAGCAATTGGTTTTCACTCAAACTCACCAAATGACTCCTCCCACCATATTATGATGATACGCAAGTTTTGGGCTCGATCGTGAATCAATAGGGGTAAGAAATTGGACAATTCAAGTTCAAAGGCAGTTCCTTCCTTACTTATGGGGGTGGTTGGTGTATTCCGTAGTTCTAGCGATTGGATTTCACTCAAAACTCACCAAATGACTCCTACCACCATATTATGATGATGGCCAGGTTTTGGGCTCGATCGAAAATCAATAAGGGTAAGAAACTGGACAATTCAGGTTCAAAGGCAGTTCGTTCCTTATAGGAGTGGCTGGTGTATTGCATAGTTCTAGCAATTGGATTTCAGTCAAAACTCACCAAATGACAATGCACAACTTTTGGGCTTGATCCGAAATCCATAGGTGTCAGAAAATGGACAATTCATGTTCAAAGGCAGTTCGTTACGAATTGGGGTGGTTGGTGTATTGCATAGTTCTAGCGATTGGATTTCACTCATAACTCACCAAATGACTCCTCCCACCACATTATGATGATGCCCAAGTTTTGGGCTCGATCAAAAATCAATATGGTCAAGAAATTGGACAACTCAGATTCAAAGGCAGTACGTTCCTTATAGGAGTGGTTAGTGTATTCCGTAGTTCTAGCGATTGGATTTCACTCAAAACTATCCAAAGACTCCTCCCACCATATTATGATGATGCCCAAGTTTTGGGCTCGATCGGAAAACAATAGGGGTAAGAAATTGGACAATTCAGGTTGAAAGGCAGTTCGTTCCTTATAGGAGTGGCTGGTGTATTCCGTAGTTCTAGCAATTGGATTTCACTCAAAACTCCCCAAATGACTCCTCCCACCATATTATGATGATGCCCAAGTTTTGGGCTCGATCGGAATTCAATAGGGTTAAGAAATTGGACAATGCAGGTTCAAAGGAAGTTCGTTCCTTATAGGAGTGGTTGGTGGATTCTGTAGTTCTAGCGATTGGATTTCACTCAAAACTTACCAAATGACTCCTCCCACCATATTATGATGATGCCCAAGTTTTGGGCTCGATCGGAAATCAATATGGTCAAGAAATTGGACAATTCAGAATCAAAGGCAGTTCGTTCCGTATGGGAGTGGTTGGTGTATTCCGTAGTTCTAGCGACTGGATTTCACTAAAAACTCTCCAAATGACTCCTCCCACCATATTATGATGATGCCCAAGTTTTGGGCTCGATCGGAAGTCCATAGGTGCAAGAAATTGGACAATTCAAGTTCTAAGGCAGTTCGTTCCGAATTGGAGTAGTTGGTTATTGCATAGTTCTAGCGATTGGAATTCACTCAAGTATCACCAAATGACTAATCCCACCATATTGTGATGAAGCCCAAGTTTTGAGCTCGATCGTAAGTCCATATGTGTAAGAAATTGGACAATTCAAATTCAAAGGCAGTTTGTTCCGAATTGGACTGGTTGGTGTATTGCGTAGTTCTAGCGATTGGATTTTACTCAAAACTCACCAAATGACTCCTCCCACCATATTATGATGATGTCCAAGTTTTGGGATCGATCGGAAATAAATGGGGGTAAGAAATTGGACAATTCAGGTTCAAAGGCAGTTCGTTCCTTATAGGAGTGGCTGGTGTATTCCGTAGTTCTAGCAATTGGATTTCACTCAAAACTCACCAAATGACTCCTCCCACCATATTATGATGATGCCCAAGTTTTGGGCTCGATCGTAAATCCATATGTGTAAGAAATTGGACAATTCAAATTCAAAGGCAGTTTGTTCCGAATTGGACTGGTTGGTGTATTGCGTTGTTCTAGCGATTGGATTTTACTCAAAACTCACCAAGTGACTCCTCCCACCATATTATGATGATGTCCAAGTTTTGGGATCGATCGGAAATCAATGGGGGTAAGAAATTGGACAATTCAGGTTCAAAGGTAGTTCGTTCCTTATAAGAGTGGTTGGTGTATTCTGTAGTTCTAGCAATTGGATTTCTCTCAAAACTCACCAAACCACTCCTCCCACCATATTATGATGATGTCCAAGTTTTGGTATCGATCGGAAATCAGTAACGATAAGAAATTGGACAATTCAGGTTCAAAGGCAGTTCGTTCCATATAGGAGTGGTTGATGAATTCCGTAGTTCTAGCGATTGGATTTCACTCAAAACTCACCAAATGACTCCTCCCACCAGATTATGACGATGCCCAAGTTTTGGGCTCGATCGGAAATCCATAGGTGTAAGAAATTGGACAATTCAAATTCAAAGGCAGTGCGTTCCGAATTGGACTGGTTGGTGTATTGCAAGTTCTAGCGTTTGGATTTTACTCAAAACTCACCAAATGACTACTCCCATCATATTATGATGATACCCAAGTTTTGGGCTCGATCGTAAATAAATAGATGTAAGAAATTGGACAATTCAAGTTCGAAGGCAGTTCATTCCGAATTGGAGTGGTTGGTGTATTGCATAGTTCTAGCGATTGGATTTCACTCAAAACTCACCAAATGAATCCACCCACCATATTATGATGATGCCCAAGTTTTGGGCTCGATCGGAAATCTATAGGGGTTAGAAATTGGACAATTCAAGTTCGAAGACAATTCGTTCCTTATAGGAGTGGTTCGTGTATTCCGTAGTTCTAGCGATTGGATTTCACTCAAAACTCACCAAATGACTCCTCCCACCATATTATGATGATGCCCAAGTTTTGGGCTCGATCGGAAACCAATAGGGGTAAGAAATTGGACAATTCAGGTCCAAAGGCAGTTCGTTCCATATAGGAGTGGTTGGTGTATTCCGTAGTTTTAGCGATTGGATTTCACTCAAAACTCACCAAGTGACTCCTCCCACCATATTATGATGATGCCCAAGTTTTGGGCTCGATCGGAAATCCATAGGGGTAAGAAATTGGACAATTAAAGTTCGAAGACAATTCGTTCCGAATTATAGTGGTTGGTGCATTGCATAGTTCTAGCGATTGGATTTCACTCAAAACTCACCAAATGACTCCTCCCACCATATTATGATGATGCCCAAGTTTTGGGCTCGATCGGAAATCCATAGGGGTAAGAAATTGGACAATTCAAGTTCAAAGGCAGCTCGTTCCTTGTAGGAGTGGTTGTTGTATTCCGTAGTTCTAGCGATCGGATTTCACTCAAAACTCGCCAAACGATTCGTCCCACCATATTTTGATGATGCCCATGTTTTGGGCTCGATCGGAAATCCATAGGGTTAAGAAATTGGACAATTCAAGTTTGAAGACGGTTCGTTCCGAATTGGAGTGGTCGGTGTATTGCATAGTTCTAGCGATTGGATTTCACTCAAAACTCACCAAATGACTCCTCCCACCATATTATGGTGATGCCAAAGTTTTGGGCTCGAACGGAAATCCATAGGGGGTAAGAAATTGGACAATTCGAGTTCGAAGGCAGTTCGTTCTGAATTGGAGTGGTTGGTGTATTCCGTAGTTCTAGCGATTGGATTTCACTCAAAAACTCACCAAATGACTCCTCCCACCACATTATGATGATGCCCATGTTTTGGGCTCGATCGGAAATCCATAGGGTTAAGAAATTGGACAATTCAAGTTTGAAGACGGTTCGTTCCGAATTGGAGTGGTCGGTGTATTGCATAGTTCTAGCGATTGGATTTCACTCAAAACTCACCAAATGACTCCTCCCACCATATTATGGTGATGCCAAAGTTTTGGGCTCGAACGGAAATCCGTAGGGGGTAAGAAATTGGACAATTCGAGTTCGAAGGCAGTTCGTTCTGAATTGGAGTGGTTGGTGTATTGGATAGTTCTAGCGATTGGATTTCACTCAAAACTCACCAAATGACTCCTCCCACCACATTATGATGATGCCCAAGTTTTGGGCTCGATCGGAAATCAATAGGGGTAAGAAATTGGGCAATTCAGGTTCTTAGGCAGTTCGTTCCTTATAGGAGTTGTTGGTGTATTCCGTAGTTCTAGCGATTGAATTTCACTCAAAACTCACCAAATGACTCCTCCCACCATATTATGATGATGCCCAAGTTTTGGCCTCGATCGGAAATCAATAGGGGTAAGAAATTGGACAATTCAGGTTCAAAGGCAGTTCATTCCTTATAGGAGTGGTTTGTGTATTCCGTAGTTCTAGCGATTGAATTTCACACAAAACTCACCAAATGACTCCTCCCGCCATATTATGATGATGCCCAAGTTTTGGGATCGATTGGAAATCAATAGGGGTAAGAAATTGGATAATTCATGTTCAAAGGCAGTTCGTTCCTTGGTGTATTCCGCAGTTTTAGCGATTGGATTTCACTCAAAACTAACCAAATGACTCCTCCCACCATATTATGACGATCCCCAAGTTTTGGGCTCGATTGGAAATCAATAGGGGTAAGAAATTGGACAATTCAGGTTCAAAGGCAGTTCGTTCCTTATAGGAGTGGTTGGTATATTCCGTACTTCTTGCGATTGGATTTCACTCAAAACTCACCAAATGAATCCTCCCACCATATTATGTTGATCCCCAAGTTTTGGCCTCGATCGGAAATCAATAGGGGTAAGAAATTGGACAATTCAGGTTCAAAGGCAGTTCGTTCCTTATAGGAGTGGTTGTTGTATTCCGTAGTTCTAGCGATCGGATTTCACCCAAAACTCACCAAATGAATCCTCCAACCATATTATGATGATCCCCAAGTTTTGGGCTCGATCGGAAATCAATAGGGGTAAGAAATTGGACAATTCAGGTTCAAAGGCAGTTCGTTCCTTATAGGAGTGGTTGTTGTATTCCGTAGTTCTAGCGATCGGATTTCACGAAAAACTCCCCAAATGAATCCTCCCACCATATTATGATGATGCCCAAGTATTGGGCTCGATCGAAAATCAATGGGGGTAAGAAACTGGACAATTCAAGTTCGAAGCCAGTTCGTTCCGAATTGGAGTGGTTGGTGTATTGCATAGTTCTAGCGATTGGATTTCACTCAAAACTCACCAAATGTCTCCTCCCACCATATTATGATGAAGCCCAAGTTGTGGGCTCGATCGGAAGTCAATAGGGGTATGAAATTGGACAATTCAGGTTCAAAGGCAGTTTGTTCCTTATAGGAGTGGTTGGTGTATTCCGTAGTTCTGGCGATTGGATTTCACTCAAAACTCACCAAATGAATCCTCCCACCATCTTATGATGATCCCCAAGTTTTGGGCTCGATCGGAAATCAATAGGGGTAAGAAATTGGACAATTCAGGTTCAAAGGCAGTTCGTTCCTTATAGGAGTGGTTGTTGTATTCCGTTGTTCTAGCGATCGGATTTCACTCAAAACTCACCAAATGAATCCTCCCACCATATTTTGATGATGCCCAAGTATTGGGCTCGATCGGAAATCAATAGGGGTAAGAAACTGTACAATTCTGGTTCAAAGGCAGTTCGTTCCTTCTAGGAGTGGTTGGTGTATTCCGTAGTTCTAGCGATTGCATTTCACTCAAAACTCACCAAATGACCCCTCCCACCATATTATGGTGATGCCAAAGTTTTGGGCTCGAACGGAAATCAGTAGGGGTAAGAAATTGGACAATTCAAGTTCGAAGGCAGTTCATTCCGAATTGGAGTGGTTGGTGTATTGCATAGTTCTAGCGATTGGATTTCACTCAAAACTCACCGAATGACTCCTCCCACCATATTATGATGATGCCCATGTTTTGGGCTCGATCGGAAATCCATAGGGTTAAGAAATTGGACAATTGAAGTTCGTAGACAGTTCGTTCCGAATTGGAGTGGTTGGTGTATTGCATAGTTCTAGCGATTGGATTTCACTCAAAACACACCAAATGACTCCGTCCACCATATTATGATGATTCCCAAGTTTTGGGCTTGATCGGAAATCAATAGGGGTAAGAATTTGGAGAATTCAGGTTCTTAGCCATTTCGTTCCTTAGAGGAGTGGTTGGTGTATTCCGTAGTTCTAGAGATTAGATTTCACTCAAAACTCACCAAATGAGTCCTCCCAGCATATTATGATGATGCCCAAGTTTTGGGCTCGATCGGAAATCAATAGGGGTAAGAAATTGGACAATTCAGGTTCTTAGGCAGTTCATTCATTATAGGAGTGGTTGGTGTATTCCGTAGTTCTAGCGATTGGATTTCACTCAAAACTCACCAAATGACTCCTCCCACCATATTATGTTGATCCCCAAGTTTTGGGCTCGATCGGAAATCAATAGGGGTAAGAAATTGGACAATTCAGGTTCAGAGGCAGTTCGTTCCTTATAGGAGTGGTTGGTGTATTCCGTAGTTCTAGCGATCGGATTTCACTCAAAACTCACCAAATGACTCCTCCCACCATATTATGATGATGCCCAAGTTTTGGGCTCGATCGGAAATCCATTGGGGAAAGAAATTGGACAATTCAAGTTCGAAGGTAGTTCGTTCCGGATTGGAGTGGTTGGAGTATTGCGTAGTTCTAGCGATTGGATTTCACTTAAAACTCACCAAATGACTCCTCCCACCATATTATGATGATGCCCAAGTATTGGGCTCGATCGAAAATCAATAGGGGTAAGAAACTGGACAATTCAAGTTCGAAGCCAGTTCGTTCCGAATTGGAGTGGTTGGTGTATTGCATAGTTCTAGCGATTGAATTTCACTCAAAACTCACCAAATGACTCCTCCCACCATATTATGATGATTCCCAAATTTTGGGCTAGACCGGAAATCCATAGGGGTAAGAAATTGGACAATTTAAGTTCGAAGGCAGTTCGTTCCGAATTGGACGGGTTGGAGTATTTCATAGTTCCAGCGATTGGATTTCACTCAAAACTCACCAAATGACTCCTCCCACCATATTATGATGATTCGCAAGTTTTGGGCTCGATCGGAAATCCATTAGGGTAAGAAATTGGAAGATTCAAGTTCGAAGGCAGTTCGTTCCGAATTGGAGTGGTTGGTGTATTGCATTGTTCTAGCGATTAAATTTCACTCAAAACTCACCAAATGACTCCTCCCACCATATTATGATGATTCCCGAGTTTTGGGCTCGATCGGAAATCCATAGGAGTAAGAAACTGGACAATTCAGGTTCAAAGGCAGTTCGTTCCTTATAGGATTGGTTGGTGTATTCCGTAGTTCTAGCAATTGGATTTCACTCAAAACTCAGCAAATGACTCCTCCCACGATATTATGATGATGCCCAAGTTTTGGGCTCGATCGGAAATCAATAGGGGTAAGAAATTGGCCAATTCAGGTTCAAAGGTTGTTCGTTCCTTATAGGAGTGGGTGGTGTATTCCGTAGTTCTAGCAATTGGATTTCACTCAAAACTCACCAAATGACTCCTCCCACGATATTATAATGATGCCCAAGTTTTGGGCTCGATCGGAAATCAATAGGGGTAAGAAATTGGACAATTCAGGTTCAAAGGCAGTTCGTTCCTTATAGGAATGGTTGGTGTATTCCGTAGTTCTAGCTATTGGATTTCACTCAAAACTCACCAAATGACTCCTCCCACGATATTATGAGGATGCCCAAGTTTTGGGCTCGATCGGAAATCAATATGGGTAAGAAATTGGACAATTCAGGTTCAAAGGTTGTTCGTTCCTTATAGGAGTGGCTGGTGTATTCCGTAGTTCTAGCAATTGGATTTCACTCAAAACTCGCCAAATGACTCCTCCCACCATATTATGATGATGCCCAAGTTGTGGGCTCGATCGGAAATCAATAGGGGTAAGAAATTGGACAATTCAGGTTCAGAGGCAGTTCGTTCCTTATAGGAGTGGTTGGTGTATTGCGTAGTTATAGCGATTGGATTTCAGTCAAAACTCACCATGTGACTCCTCCCACCATATTATGATGATTCCCAAGTTTTGGGCTCGAACGGAAATCCATAGGGGTAAGAAATTGGACAATTCAAGTTCGAAGGCAGTTCGTTCCAAATTGGAGTGGTTGGTGTATTGCATAGTTCTTGCGATTGGATTTCACTCAAAACTCACCAAATGACTCCTCCCACCATATTATGATGATTCCTAAGTTTTGGGCTCGGTCGGAAATCCATAGGGGTAAGAAATTGGACAATTTAAGTTCGAAGGCAGTTCGTTCCGAATTGGAGTGGTTGGGGTATTGCATAGTTCTAGCGATTGAATTTCACTCAAAACTCACCAAATGACTCCTCCCACCATATTATGATGATTCCTAAGTTTTGGGCTCGGTCGGAAATCCATAGGGGTAAGAAATTGGACAATTCAAGTTCGAAGGCAGTTCGTTCCGAATTCGAGTGGTTGGTGTATTGCATAGTTCTAGCTATTGAATTTCACTCAAAACTCACCAAATGACTCCTCCCACCATATTATGATGATTCCCAAATTTTGGCCTAGACCGGAAATCCATAGGGGTAAGAAATTGGACAATTCAAGTTCGAAGGCAGTTCGTTCCGAATTGGACGGGTTGGAGTATTGCGTAGTTCCAGCGATTGGATTTCACTCAAAACTCACGAAATGACTCCTCCCACCATATTATGATGATTCGCAAGTTTTGGGCTCGATCGGAAATCCATTAGGGTAAGAAATTGGAAGATTCAAGTTCGAAGGCAGTTCGTTCCGAATTGGAGTGGTTGGTGTATTGCATTGTTCTAGCGATTAAATTTCACTCAAAACTCACCAAATGGCTCCTCCCACCATATTATGATGATTCCCAAGTTTTGGGCTCGATCGGAAATCCATAGGGGTAAGAAATTGGACAATTCATGTTCGTAGGTAGTTCGTTCCTTATAGGAGTGGTTGGTGTATTGCGTAGTTCTAGCGATTGGATTTCACTCAAAACTCACCAAATGACTCCTCCCACCATATTATGATGATTCCTAAGTTTTGGGCTCGGTCGGAAATCCATAGGGGTAAGAAATTGGACAATTCAAGTTCGAAGGCAGTTCGTTCCGAATTGGAGTGGTTGGTGTATTGCATAGTTCTAGCGATTGAATTTCACTCAAAACTCACCAAATGACTCCTCCCACCATATTATGATGATTCCCAAATTTTGGGCTAGACCGGAAATCCATAGGGGTAAGAAATTGGACAATTTAAGTTCGAAGGCAGTTCGTTCCGAATTGGACGGGTTGGAGTATTTCATAGTTCCAGCGATTGGATTTCACTCAAAACTCACCAAATGACTCCTCCCACCATATTATGATGATTCGCAAGTTTTGGGCTCGATCGGAAATCCATTAGGGTAAGAAATTGGAAGATTCAAGTTCGAAGGCAGTTCGTTCCGAATTGGAGTGGTTGGTGTATTGCATTGTTCTAGCGATTAAATTTCACTCAAAACTCACCAAATGACTCCTCCCACCATATTATGATGATTCCCAAGTTTTGGGCTCGATCGGAAATCCATAGGGGTAAGAAATTGGACAATTCAAGTTCGTAGGTAGTTCGTTCCTTATAGGAGTGGTTGGAGTATTGCGTAGTTCTAGCGATTGGATTAAACTCAAAACTCACCAAATGACTCCTCCCACCATATTATGATGATTCCCAAGTTTTGGGCTCGAACGGAAATCCATAGGGGTAAGAAATTGGACAATTCAAGTTCGAAGGCTGTTCGTTCCGAATTGGAGTGGTTGGTGTATTGCATAGTTCTAGCGATTGAATTTTACTCAAAACTCACCAAATGACTCCTCCCACCATATTATGATGATTCCCAAGTTTTGGGCTCGACCGGAAATCCATAGGGGTAAGAAATTGGACAATTCAAGTTCGAAGGCCGTTCGTTCCAAATTGGAGTGGTTGGTGTATTGCATAGTTCTTGCGATTGGATTTCACTCAAAACTCACCAAATGACTCCTCCCACCATATTATGATGATTCCTAAGTTTTGGGCTCGGTCGGAAATCCATAGGGGTAAGAAATTGGACAATTCAAGTTCGAAGGCAGTTCGTTCCGAATTGGAGTGGTTGGTGTATTGCATAGTTCTAGCGATTGAATTTCACTCAAAACTCACCAAATGACTCCTCCCACCATATTATGATGATTCCCAAGTTTTGGGCCCAATCGGAAATTTATAGGGGTAAGAAATTGGACAATTCAAGTTCGAAGGCAGTTCGTTCCGAATAGGAGTGGTTGGTGTATTGCATAGTTCTAGCGATTGGATTTCACTCAAAACTCACCAAATGACTCCTCCCACCATATTATGTTGATTCCCAAGTTTTGGGCTCGAGCGGAAGTCCATAGGGGTAAGAAATTGGACAAATCTAGTTCGAAGGCAGTTCGTTCCGAATTGGAGTGGTTAGTGTATTGCATAGTTCTAGCGATTGAATTTCACTCAAAACTGACCAAATGACTCCTCCCACCATATTATGATGATTCCCAAGTTTTGGGCACGATCGGAAATCCACAGGGGTAAGAAATTGGACAATTCAGGTTCGAAGGCAGTTCGTTCCTTATAGGAGTGGTTGGTGTATTCCGTGGTTCTAGCAATTGGATTTCACTCAAAACTCACCAAATGACTCCTCCCACCATATTATGATGATGCCCAAGTTTTGGGCTCGATCGGAAATCAATAGGGGTAAGAAATTGGACAATTCAGGTTCAAAGGCAGTTCGTTACTTATTGGAGTGGTTGGTGTATTCCGTAGTTCTAGCGATTGGATTTCATTCAAAACTGACCAAATGACTCCTCCCACCATATTATGATGATGCCCAAGTTTTTGGCTCGATCGGAAATCCATAAGGGTAAGCAATTGGACAATTCAAGTTCGAAGGCAGTTCGTTCTGAATTGGATTGGTTGGTGTATTGCATAGTTCTAGCGATTAGATTTCACTCAAAACTCACCAAATGACTCCTCCCACCATATTATGATGATTCCCAAGTTTTGGGCTCGATCGGAAATCCATAGGGTTAAGAAATTGGACAATTTAGGTTCAAAGGAAATTTGTTCCTTATAGGAGTGGTTGGTGTATTGCGTAGTTCTAGTGATTGGATTTCACTCAAAACTCACCAAATGACTCCTCCGACCATATTATGATGATTCCCAAGTTTTGGGCTCGTTCTGAAATCCATAGGGGTAAGAAATTGGACAATTCAAGTTCGAAGGCAGTTCGTTCCGAATTGGAGTGGTTGGTGTATTGCATAGTTCTAGCGATTGGATTTCACTCAGAACTCACCAAATGACTCCTCCCACCATATTATGTTGATTCCCAAGTTTTGTGCTCGAGCGGAAGTCCATAGGGGTAAGAAATTGGACAATTCTTGTTCGAAGGCAGTTCGTTCCGAATTGGAGTGGTTAGTGTATTGCATAGTTCTAGCGATTGAATTTCACTCAAAACTCACCAAATGACTCCTCCCACCATATTATGATGATTCGCAAGTTTTGGGCTCGATCGGAAATCCATTAGGGTAAGAAATTCGAAGATTCAAGTTCCAAGGCAGTTCGTTCCGAATTGGAGTGGTTGGTGTATTGCATAGTTCTAGCGATTGAATTTCACTCAAAACTCACCAAATGACTCCTCCCACCATATTATGATGATTCCCAAGTTTTGGGCTCGATCGGAAATCCATAGGGTTAAGAAATTGGACAATTTAGGTTCAAAGGAAATTTGTTCCTTATAGGAGTGGTTGGTGTATTGCGTAGTTCTAGTGATTGGATTTCACTCAAAACTCACCAAATGACTCCTCCGACCATATTATGATGATTCCCAAGTTTTGGGCTCGTTCTGAAATCCATAGGGGTAACAAATTGGACAATTCAAGTTCGAAGGCAGTTCGTTCCGAATTGGAGTGGTTGGTGTATTGCATAGTTCTAGCGATTGAATTTCACTCAAAACTCACCAAATGACTCCTCCCACCATATTATGATGATTCCCAAGTTTTGAGCTCGACCGGAAATCCATAGGGGTAAGATATTGGACAATTCAAGTTCGAAGGCAGTTCATTCCGAATTGGACTGGTTGGAGTATTGCATAGTTCCAGCGATTGGATTTCACTCAAAACTCACCAAATGACTCCTCCCACCATATTATGATGATTCGCAAGTTTTGGGCTCGATCGGAAATCCATTAGGGTAAGAAATTAGAAGATTCAAGTTCCAAGGCAGTTTGTTCCGAATTGGAGTGGTTGGTGTATTGCATAGTTCTAGCGATTGAATTTCACTCAAAACTCACCAAATGATTCCTCCCACCATATTATGATGATTCCCATGTTTTGGTCTCGTTCGGAAATCCACAGGGGTAAGAAATTGGACAATTCAAGTTCGAAGGCTGTTCGTTCCGAATTGGAGTGGTTGGTGTATTGCATAGTTCTAGCGATTGAATTTCACTCAAAACTCACCAAATGACTCCTCCCACCATATTATGATGATTCCCAAGTTTTGGGCTCGACCGGAAATCCATAGGGGTAAGAAATTGGACAATTCAAGTTCGAAGGCCGTTCGTTCCAAATTGGAGTGGTTGGTGTATTGCATAGTTCTTGCGATTGGATTTCACTCAAAACTCACCAAATGACTCCTCCCATCATATTATGATGATTCGCAAGTTTTGGGCTCGATCGGAAATCCATTAGGGTAAGAAATTCGAAGATTCAAGTTCCAAGGCAGTTCGTTCCGAATTGGAGTGGTTGGTGTATTGCATAGTTCTAGCGATTGAATTTCACTCAAAACTCACCAAATGATTCCTCCCACCATATTATGATGATTCCCATGTTTTGGTCTCGTTCGGAAATCCACAGGGGTAAGAAATTGGACAATTCAAGTTCGAAGGCTGTTCGTTCCGAATTGGAGTGGTTGGTGTATTGCATAGTTCTAGCGATTGAATTTCACTCAAAACTCACCAAATGATTCCTCCCACCATATTATGATGATTCCCATGTTTTGGTCTCGTTCGGAAATCCACAGGGGTAAGAAATTGGACAATTCAAGTTCGAAGGCTGTTCGTTCCGAATTGGAGTGGTTGGTGTATTGCATAGTTCTAGCGATTGAATTTCACTCAAAACTCACCAAATGACTCCTCCCACCATATTATGATGATTCGCAAGTTTTGGGCTCGATCGGAAATCCATTAGGGTAAGAAATTCGAAGATTCAAGTTCCAAGGCAGTTCGTTCCGAATTGGAGTGGTTGGTGTATTCCGTAGTTCTAGGGATTGGATTTCACTCAAAACTGACCAAATGACTCCTCCCACCATATTATGATGATGCCCAAGTTTTTGGCTCGATCGGAAATCCATAAGGGTAAGCAATTGGACAATTCAAGTTCGAAGGCAGTTCGTTCTGAATTGGATTGGTTGGTGTATTGCATAGTTCTAGCGATTAGATTTCACTCAAAACTCACCAAATGACTCCTCCCACCATATTATGATGATTCCCAAGTTTTGGGCTCGATCGGAAATCCATAGGGTTAAGAAATTGGACGATTTAGGTTCAAAGGAAATTTGTTCCTTATAGGAGTGGTTGGTGTATTGCGTAGTTCTAGTGATTGGATTTCACTCAAAACTCACCAAATGACTCCTCCGACCATATTATGATAATTCCCAAGTTTTGGGCTCGTTCTGAAATCCATAGGGGTAAGAAATTGGACAATTCAAGTTCGAAGGCAGTTCGTTCCGAATTGGACTGGTTGGAGTATTGCATAGTTCCAGCGATTGGATTTCACTCAAAACTCACCAAATGACTCCTCCCACCATATTATGATGATTCGCAAGTTTTGGGCTCGATCGGAAATCCATTAGGGTAAGAAATTCGAAGATTCAAGTTCCAAGGCAGTTTGTTCCGAATTGGAGTGGTTGGTGTATTGCATAGTTCTAGCGATTGAATTTCACTCAAAACTCACCAAATGATTCCTCCCACCATATTATGATGATGCCCAAGTTTTGGGCACGTTCGGAAATCCACAGGGGTAAGAAATTGGACAATTCAAGTTCGAAGGCAGTTCGTTCCGAATTGGAGTGGTTGGTGTATTGCGTAGTTCTAGCGATTGGATTTCACTCAAAACTCACCAAATGACTCCTCCCACCATATTATGTTGATTCCCAAGTTTTGGGCTCGAGCGGAAGTCCATAGGGGTAAGAAATTGGACAATTCTAGTTCGAAGGCAGTTCGTTCCGAATTGGAGTGGTTAGTGTATTGCATAGTTCTAGCGATTGAATTTCACTCAAAACTCACCAAATGACTCCTTCCACCATATTATGATGATTCCCAAGTTTTGGGCACGATCGGAAATCCACAGGGGTAAGAAATTGGACAATTCAGGTTCGAAGGCAGTTCGTTCCTTATAGGAGTGGTTGGTGTATTCCGTGGTTCTAGCAATTGGATTTCACTCAAAACTCACCAAATGACTCCTCCCACCATATTATGATGATTCGCAAGTTTTGGGCTCGATCGGAAATCCATTAGGGTAAGAAATTCGAAGATTCAAGTTCCAAGGCAGTTCGTTCCGAATTGGAGTGGTTGGTGTATTGCATAGTTCTAGCGATTGAATTTCACTCAAAACTCACCAAATGACTCCTCCCACCATATTATGATGATTCCCAAATTTTGGGCTCGATCGGAAATCCATAGGGTTAAGAAATTGGACAATTTAGGTTCAAAGGAAATTTGTTCCTTATAGGAGTGGTTGGTGTATTGCGTAGTTCTAGTGATTGGATTTCACTCAAAACTCACCAAATGACTCCTCCGACCATATTATGATGATTCCCAAGTTTTGGGCTCGTTCTGAAATCCATAGGGGTAAGAAATTGGACAATTCAAGTTCGAAGGCAGTTCGTTCCGAATTGGAGTGGTTGGTGTATTGCATAGTTCTAGCGATTGAATTTCACTCAAAACTCACCAAATGACTCCTCCCACCATATTATGAATATTCCCAAGTTTTGAGCTCGACCGGAAATCCATTGGGGTAAGAAATTGGACAATTCAAGTTCGAAGGCAGTTCGTTCCGAATTGGACTGGTTGGAGTATTGCATAGTTCCAGCGATTGGATTTCACTCAAAACTCACCAAATGACTCCTCCCACCATATTATGATGATTCGCAAGTTTTGGGCTCGATCGGAAATCCATTAGGGTAAGAAATTCGAAGATTCAAGTTCCAAGGCGGTTTGTTCCGAATTGGAGTGGTTGGTGTATTGCATAGTTCTAGCGATTGAATTTCACTCAAAACTCACCAAATGATTCCTCCCACCATATTATGATGATTCCCAAGTTTTGGGCTCGTTCGGAAATCCACAGGGGTAAGAAATTGGACAATTCAAGTTCGAAGGCAGTTCGTTCCGAATTGGAGTGGTTGGTGTATTGCATAGTTCTAGCGATTGGATTTCACTCAAAACTCACCAAATGACTCCTCCCACCATATTATGTTGATTCCCAAGTTTTGGGCTCGAGCGGAAGTCCATAGGGGTAAGAAATTGGACAATTCTAGTTCGAAGGCAGTTCGT
Organism: Prunus yedoensis; assembly: GCA_005406145.1. Lineage (NCBI taxonomy): Eukaryota > Viridiplantae > Streptophyta > Magnoliopsida > Rosales > Rosaceae > Prunus > Prunus yedoensis. The sequence continues at coordinate 1,441,647 of BJCG01002322.1, read as the reverse complement.
TCCGAATTGGAGTGGTTAGTGTATTGCATAGTTCTAGCGATTGAATTTCACTCAAAACTCACCAAATGACTCCTCCCACCGTATTATGATGATTCCCAAGTTTTGGGCACGATCGGAAATCCACAGGGGTAAGAAATTGGACAATTCAGGTTCGAAGGCAGTTCGTTCCTTATAGGAGTGGTTGGTGTATTCCGTGGTTCTAGCAATTGGATTTCACTCAAAACTCACCAAATGACTCCTCCCACCATATTATGACGATGCCCAAGTTTTGGGCTCGATCGGAAATCAATAGGGGTAAGAAATTGGACAATTCAGGTTCAAAGGCAGTTCGTTACTTATTGGAGTGGTTGGTGTATTCCGTAGTTCTAGGGATTGGATTTCACTCAAAACTGACCAAATGACTCCTCCCACCATATTATGATGATGCCCAAGTTTTTGGCTCGATCGGAAATCCATAAGGGTAAGCAATTGGACAATTCAAGTTCGAAGGCAGTTCGTTCTGAATTGGATTGGTTGGTGTATTGCATAGTTCTAGCGATTAGATTTCACTCAAAACTCACCAAATGACTCCTCCCACCATATTATGATGATTCCCAAGTTTTGGGCTCGATCGGAAATCCATAGGGTTAAGAAATTGGACGATTTAGGTTCAAAGGAAATTTGTTCCTTATAGGAGTGGTTGGTGTATTGCGTAGTTCTAGTGATTGGATTTCACTCAAAACTCACCAAATGACTCCTCCGACCATATTATGATAATTCCCAAGTTTTGGGCTCGTTCTGAAATCCATAGGGGTAAGAAATTGGACAATTCAAGTTCGAAGGCAGTTCGTTCCGAATTGGACTGGTTGGAGTATTGCATAGTTCCAGCGATTGGATTTCACTCAAAACTCACCAAATGACTCCTCCCACCATATTATGATGATTCGCAAGTTTTGGGCTCGATCGGAAATCCATTAGGGTAAGAAATTCGAAGATTCAAGTTCCAAGGCAGTTTGTTCCGAATTGGAGTGGTTGGTGTATTGCATAGTTCTAGCGATTGAATTTCACTCAAAACTCACCAAATGATTCCTCCCACCATATTATGATGATGCCCAAGTTTTGGGCACGTTCGGAAATCCACAGGGGTAAGAAATTGGACAATTCAAGTTCGAAGGCAGTTCGTTCCGAATTGGAGTGGTTGGTGTATTGCGTAGTTCTAGCGATTGGATTTCACTCAAAACTCACCAAATGACTCCTCCCACCATATTATGTTGATTCCCAAGTTTTGGGCTCGAGCGGAAGTCCATAGGGGTAAGAAATTGGACAATTCTAGTTCGAAGGCAGTTCGTTCCGAATTGGAGTGGTTAGTGTATTGCATAGTTCTAGCGATTGAATTTCACTCAAAACTCACCAAATGACTCCTCCCACCATATTATGATGATTCCCAAGTTTTGGGCACGATCGGAAATCCACAGGGGTAAGAAATTGGACAATTCAGGTTCGAAGGCAGTTCGTTCCTTATAGGAGTGGTTGGTGTATTCCGTGGTTCTAGCAATTGGATTTCACTCAAAACTCACCAAATGACTCCTCCCACCATATTATGATGATTCGCAAGTTTTGGGCTCGATCGGAAATCCATTAGGGTAAGAAATTCGAAGATTCAAGTTCCGAGGCAGTTCGTTCCGAATTGGAGTGGTTGGTGTATTGCATAGTTCTAGCGATTGAATTTCACTCAAAACTCACCAAATGACTCCTCCCACCATATTATGATGATTCCCAAATTTTGGGCTCGATCGGAAATCCATAGGGTTAAGAAATTGGACAATTTAGGTTCAAAGGAAATTTGTTCCTTATAGGAGTGGTTGGTGTATTGCGTAGTTCTAGTGATTGGATTTCACTCAAAACTCACCAAATGACTCCTCCGACCATATTATGATGATTCCCAAGTTTTGGGCTCGTTCTGAAATCCATAGGGGTAAGAAATTGGACAATTCAAGTTCGAAGGCAGTTCGTTCCGAATTGGAGTGGTTGGTGTATTGCATAGTTCTAGCGATTGAATTTCACTCAAAACTCACCAAATGACTCCTCCCACCATATTATGAATATTCCCAAGTTTTGAGCTCGACCGGAAATCCATAGGGGTAAGAAATTGGACAATTCAAGTTCGAAGGCAGTTCGTTCCGAATTGGACTGGTTGGAGTATTGCATAGTTCCAGCGATTGGATTTCACTCAAAACTCACCAAATGACTCCTCCCACCATATTATGATGATTCGCAAGTTTTGGGCTCGATCGGAAATCCATTAGGGTAAGAAATTCGAAGATTCAAGTTCCAAGGCGGTTTGTTCCGAATTGGAGTGGTTGGTGTATTGCATAGTTCTAGCGATTGAATTTCACTCAAAACTCACCAAATGATTCCTCCCACCATATTATGATGATTCCCAAGTTTTGGGCTCGTTCGGAAATCCACAGGGGTAAGAAATTGGACAATTCAAGTTCGAAGGCAGTTCGTTCCGAATTGGAGTGGTTGGTGTATTGCATAGTTCTAGCGATTGGATTTCACTCAAAACTCACCAAATGACTCCTCCCACCATATTATGTTGATTCCCAAGTTTTGGGCTCGAGCGGAAGTCCATAGGGGTAAGAAATTGGACAATTCTAGTTCGAAGGCAGTTCGTTCCGAATTGGAGTGGTTAGTGTATTGCATAGTTCTAGCGATTGAATTTCACTCAAAACTCACCAAATGACTCCTCCCACCATATTATGATGATTCCCAAGTTTTGGGCACGATCGGAAATCCACAGGGGTAAGAAATTGGACAATTCAGGTTCGAAGGCAGTTCGTTCCTTATAGGAGTGGTTGGTGTATTCCGTGGTTCTAGCAATTGGATTTCACTCAAAACTCACCAAATGACTCCTCCCACCATATTATGATGATGCCCAAGTTTTGGGCTCGATCGGAAATCAATAGGGGTAAGAAATTGGACAATTCAGGTTCAAAGGCAGTTCGTTACTTATTGGAGTGGTTGGTGTATTCCGTAGTTCTAGCGATTGGATTTCACTCAAAACTGACCAAATGACTCCTCCCACCATATTATGATGATTCCCAAGTTTTGGGCTCGATCGGAAATCCATAGGGGTAAGAAATTGGACAATTCAATTTCGAAGGCAGTTCGTTCCTTACAGGAGTTGTTGGTGTATTTCGTAGTTCTAGCGATTGGATTTCACTCAAAACTCACCAAATGACTCCTCCCACCATATCTTGATGATGCCCAAGTTGTATGCTCAAACGGAAATCCGTAGGGGTAAGAAATTGGACAATTCAAGTTCGAAGGCAGTTCTGTTCCGAATTGGAGTGGTTGGTGTATTGCATAGTTCTAGCAACTAGATTTCACTCAAAATTAACCAAATGACTCCTCCCACCATATTATGATGATTCCCAAGTTTTGGGCTCGATCGGAAATCAATAGGGTAAGAAATTGGGCAATTCATGTTCAAAGGCAGTTCGTTTTTGATAGGAGTGGTTGGTGTATTCCGAAGTTCTAGCAATCTTATTTCACTCAAAATTCACCAAATGACTCCTCCCACCATATTATGATGTTGCCAAAGTTTCGGGCTCGATCGTAAATCAATAGGGGTAAGAAATTGGACAATTCAGATTCAGAGGCAGTTCGTTCCTTATAGGAGTGGTTGGTGTATTCCGTAGTTCTAGCGATTGGATTTCACTCAAAACTCACCAACTGACTCCTCCCACCATATTATGATGATTCCCAAGTTTTGGGCTCGATCGGAAATCAATAGGGGTAAGAAATTGGACAATTCAGGTTCGAAGGCATTTCGTTCCGAATTGGAGTGGTTGGTGTATTGCGTAGTTCTAGCGATTGGATTTCACTCAAAACTCACCAAATGACTCCTCCAACCATATTATGATGATTCCCAAGTTTTGGGCCCGATCGGAAATACATAGGTGTAAGAAATTGGACAATTCAGGTTCAAAGGCAGTTCGTTCCTTATAGGAGTGGTTGGTGTATTCCGTAGTTCTAGCGATTGGATTTCACTCAAAACTCACCAACTGACTCCTCCCACCATATTATGATGATTCCCAAGTTTTGGGCTCGATCGGAAATCCATAGGGGTAAGAAACTGGACAATTCAGGTTCGAAGGCAGTTCGTTCCGAATTGGAGTGGTTGGTGTATTGCATAGTTCTAGCGACTGGATTTCACTCAAAACTCACCAAATGACTCCTCCCACCATTTTATGATGATGCCCAAGTTGTGGGCTCTATCGAAAATCAATAGGGGTATAAAATTGGACAATTCAGGTTCAAAGGCAGTTCGTTCCTTATAGGTGTGGTTGGTGTATTCCGTAGTTCTAGCAATTGGATTTCACTCAAAACTCACCAAATGACTCCTCCCACACTATTATGATGATGCCCAAGTTTTGTGCTCGATCGGAAATCAGTAGGGGTAAGAAATAGGACAATTCAAGTTCGAAGGTAGTTCGTTCCATATAGGAGTGGTTGGTGTATTCCGTAGTTCTAGCGATTGGATGTCACTCAAAACTCACCAAATGACTCCTCCCACCATATTATGATGATTCCCAAGTTTTAGTCTCGATCGGAAATCAATAGGGGGAAGAAATTGGACAATTCAGGTTCGAAGGCAGTTCGTTCCTTATAGGAGTGGTTGATGTATTCCGTGGTTCTAGCAATTGGATTTCACTTAAAACTCACCAAATGACTCCTCCCACCATATTATGATGATGCCCAAGTTTTTGGCTCGATCGGAAATTCATAGGGGTAAGAAATTGGACAATTCAAGTTCGAAGGCAGTTCGTTCCTTATAGGAGTTGTTGGTGTATTCAGTAGTTCTAGCGGTTGGATTTCACTCAAAACTCACCAAATGACTCCTCCCACCATATTATGATGATTCCCAAGTTTTGGGCTCTATCGGAAATCCGTAGGAGTAAAAAATTGGACAATTCAAGTTCAGAGGCAGTTTGTTACGAATTGGAGTGGTTGGTGTATTCCGTAGTTCTGGCGATTGGATTTCTCTCAAAACTCACCAAATGGCTCCTCCCACCATATTATGATGATGCCCAAGTTTTGGGCTCTGTCGGAAATCAATAGGGGTAAGAAATTGGACATTTCAGGTTCGAAGGCAGTTCGTTCCGAATCGGAGTGGTTGGTGTATTGCATAGTTCTAGCGATTGGATTTCACTCAAAACTCACCAAGTGACTCCTCCCACCATATTGTGATGATGCCCAAGTTTTGGGCTCGATCGCAAATCAATAGGGGTAAGAAATTGGACAATACAGGTTCAAAGGCTGTTCGTTCCTTATAGGAGCGGTTGCTGTATTCCGTAGTTCTAGCTATTGGATTTCACTCAAAACACACCAAATGACTCCTCCCACCATATTGTGATGATGGCCAAGTTTTGGGCTCGATCGGAAATCAATAGGGGTAAGAAATTGGACAATACAGGTTCAAAGGCTGTTCGTTCCTTATAGGAGCGGTAGCTGTATTCCGTAGTTCTTGCAATTGGATTTCACTCACAGCTCACCAATTGACTCCTCCCACCATATTATGATGATGCCCAAGTTTTGGGCTCAATCGGAAATCAATAGGGGGAAGAAATTGGACAATTCAGGTTCAAAGGCAGTTCGATCCTTATAGGAGTGGTTGGTGTATTCCGTAGTTCTAGCGATTGGATTTCACTCAAAACTCACCAAATGACTCCTCCCACCATATTATGATGATGCCCAAGTTTTGGGCTCGATCGGAAATCCATAGGGGTAAGAAATTGGACAATTCAAGTTCGAAGGCAGTTCGTTCCGAATTGGAGTGGTTGGGGTATTGCACAGTTCTAGCGATTGGTTTTCACTCAAAACTCACCAAATGACTCCTCCCACCATATTATGATGATGCCCAAGTTTTGGGCTTGACCGGAAATCCATAGGGGTAAGAAATTGGACAATTCAAGTTCGAAGGCAGTTCGTTCCGAATTGGAGTGGTTGGTGTATTGCACAGTTCTAGCGATTGGATTTCACTCAAAACTCACCAAATGACTCCTCCCACCATATTATGTTGATGCCCAAGTTTTGGGCTCGATCGGAAGTCCATAGGTGTAACAAATTGCACAATTCAAGTTGGAAGGCAGTTCGTTCCGAATTGGAGTGGTTGGTGTATTGGATAGTTCTAGCAATTGGATTTCACTCAAAACTCACCAAATGACTTCTCCCACCATATTATGTTGATGCCCAAGTTTTGGGCTCTATTGGAAATCAGTAGGGGTAAGAAATTGGACAATTCAGGTTCAAAGGCTGTTCGTTCCGTATAGGAGTGGTTGGTGTATTCCGTTGTTCTAGCGATTGGATTTCACTCAAAACTCACCAAACGACTCCTCCCACCATATTATGATGATGCCCAAGTTTTGGACTCGATCGGAAATCCATAAGTGTAAGAAATTGGACAATTGAATTTCAAAGGCAGTTTGTTCCGAATTGGAGTCGTTGGTGTATTGCATAGTTCTAGCAATTGTATTTCAGTCAAAACTCACCAAATGACTCCTCCCACCATATTATGATGGTGCCCAAGTTTTGGGCTCGATCGGAAATCAATAGGGGTAAGAAATTTGACAATTCAAGTTCAAAGGAAGTTCGTTTGTTCCTTATAGGAGTGATTGGTGTATTCCGTAGTTCTAGCGTTTGGATTTCACACAAATTATGATGATGCCCAAGTTTTGGGCTCGATCGGAAATCAATAGGGGTAAGAAATTGGACAATTCAGGTTCAAAGGCAGTTCATTCCTTATAGGAGTGGTCGGTGTATTCCGTAGTTCAAAGGCAGTTCGTTACATATAGGAGTGGTTGGTGTATTCCGTAGTTCTAGCAATTGGATTTCACTCAAAACTCACCAAATGACTCCTCCCACCACATAATAATAATGCCCAAGTTTTGGGATCAATCGGAAATCAATAGGGGTAAGAAATTGGACAATTCAGGTTCAAAGGCAGTTCGTTCCTTATAGGTGTGGTTGGTGTATTCCGTAGTTGTAGCGATTGGATTTCACTCAAAACTCACCAAATGACTCCTCCCACCATATTTTGATGATGCCAAAGTTTTGGGCTCGATCGGAAATCCATAGGGGTAAGAAATTGGACAATTCAAGTTCGAAGGCAGTTCGTTCCGAATTGGAGTGGTTGGTGTATTGCATAGTTCTAGTGATTGGATTTCACTAAAAACTCACCAAATGACTCCTCCCGCCATATTATGACGATGCCCAAGTTGTGGGCTCGATCGGAAATCAATAGGGGTATGAAATTGGACAATTCAGGTTCAAAGGCAGTTCGTTCCTTATAGGAGTGGTTGGTGTATTCCTTAGTTCTAGCGATTGGGTTTCACTCAAAACTCACCAAACGAATCCTCCCACCATATTATGATGATGCCCAAATTTTGGGCTCGTTCGGAAATCAATAGGGGTAAGAAATTGGACACTTCAGGTTCAAAGGCAGTTCGTTCCTTATAGAAGTGGTTGGTGTATTCCGTAGTTCTAGCGATTGGATTTCACTCAAAACTCACCAAATGACTCCTCTCACAATATTATGATGATGCCCAAGTTTTTGGCTCGATCGGAGATCCATAGGGGTAAGAAATTGGACAATTCAAGTTCGTAGACAGTTCGTTCCGAATTGGAGTGGTTGGTGTATTGCCTTGTTCTAGCGATTGGATTTCCGTCAAAACTCACCAAATGACTACTCCCACCATATTATGATGATGCCCAAGTTTTGGGCTCGATCGGAAATCAATAGGGGTAAGAAATTGGACAATTCAAATTCAAAGGCAGTTCGTTCCTTACTGGAGTGGCTGGTGTATTCCGTAGTTCTAGCGATTAGATTTATCTCAAAACTCACCAAGTTACTCCCACCACCATATTATGATGATGCCCAAGTTTTGGACTCGATCGGAAATCAATAGGAGTAACTAATTCGACATTTCAAGTTCAAAGGCAGTTCGTTCCTTATAGGAGTGGTTGGTGTATTCCGTAGTTCCAGCTATTGGATTTCACTCAAAACTCACCAAATGACTCCTCCCACCATGTTACGATGATGACCAAGTTTTGGGCTCGATCGGAAATCAATAGGGGTAAGAAATTGGACAATTCAGGTTCAAAGGCAGTTCGTTCCATATAGGAGTGGCTGGTGTATTCCGTAGTTCTAGTGACTGGATTTTACTCAAAACAGGCTCAATAGGGGTAAGAAATTGGACAATTCAAGTTTAAACGCTCTTCGTTCCTTAGAGAAGACGTTGGTGTATTCCGTAGTTCTAGCGATTGGATTTCACTCAAAACTTACCAAATGACTCCTCCCACCATATTATGATGATGCCCAAGTTTTGGCCTCGATCGGAAATCAATAGGGGTAAGAAATTGGATAATTCAGGTTCGAAGGCTGTTCGGTCCATATAGGAATGGTTGGTGTATTCCGTAGTTCTAGAGATTCGATTTCACTCAAAACTCACCAAATGACTCCTCCCACCATATTATGATGATGCCCAAGTTTTGGGCTCGTTCGGAAATCAATAGGGGTAAGAAATTGGACAATTCAGGTTCAAAGGCAGTTCGTCCCTTATAGGAGTGGTTGGTGTATTCCGTAGTTCTAGCGATTGGATTTCGCTCAAAACTCACCAAATGACTCCTCCCACCATATTACGATGATGCCCAAGTTTTGGGCTCGATCGGAAATCCATAGGGGTTTGAAATTGAACAATTCAAGTTCGTAGGCAGTTCGTTCCGAATTGGAGTGGTTAGTGTATTGCAAAGTTCTAGCGATCGGATTTCACTCAAAACTCACCAATTGACTCCTCCCTCCATATTATGATGATGCCCAAGTTTTGGGGTCGATCGGAAATCCGTAGGGGTATGAAATTGGACAATTCAAGTTCGTAGACAGTTCGTTCCGAATTGGAGTGGTTGTTGTATTGCATAGTTCTAGCGATTGGATTTCACTCAAAACTCACCAAATGACTCCTCCCACCATATTATGATGATGCCCAAGTTTTGGGCTCGATCGGAAATCAATAGGGGTAAGAAATTGGAAAATTCAGGTTCAAAGGCAGTTCGTTCCATATAGGAGTGGCTGGTGTATTCCGTTGTTCTAGCGATTAGATTTCACTCAAAAATCACCAAGTTACTCCTACCACCATATTATGATGATGCCCATGTTTTGGGCTCGATCGGAAATCAATAGGGGTAAGAAATTGGACAATTCAGGTTCAAAGGCAGTTCGTTCCTAATAGGAGTGGCTGGTGTATTCCGTAGTTCTAGTGATTGGATTTCACTCAAAATTCACCAAAGGACTCCTCCCACCATATTTTCATGATGCCCAAGTTTTGGTCTCGATCGGAAATCAATAGGGGTAAGAAATTGGACAATTCAAGTTCAAAGGCAGTTCGTTCCTTATTGGAGTGGTTGGTGTATTCCGTAGTTCTAGCGATTGGATTTCACACAAAACTCACCAAATGACTCCTCCCACCATATTATGATGATGCCCAGGTTTTGGGCTCAATCAGAAATCAATAGGGGTAAGAAATTGGACAATTCAGGTTCAAAGGCAGTTCGTTCCTTATAGGAGTGGTTGGTGTATTCCGTAGTTCTAGCGATTGGATTTCACTCAAAACTCACCAAAGGACTCCTCCCACCATATTATGATGATGCCCTAGTTTTGGGCTCGATCGGAAATCAATAGGGGTAAGAAATTGGACAATTCAGGTCCAAAGGCAGTTCATTCCATATAGGAGTGGTTGGTGTATTCCGTAGTTCTAGCGATTGGATTTCACTCAAAACTCACGAAATGACTCCTCCCACCATATTATGATGATGCCCAAGTTTTGGGCTCGATCGGAAATCAATAGGGGTGAGAAATTGGACAATTCAGGTTCGAAGGCTGTTCGTTCCTTATAGGAGTGGTTGGTGTATTCCGTAGTTCTAGCGATTGGATTTCACTCAAAACTCACCAAATGACTCCTCCCACCATATTATGATGATGCCTAGGTTTTGGGCTCAATCAGAAATCAATTGGGGTAAGTAATTGGACAATTCAGGTTCAAAGGCAGTTCGTCCCTTATAGGAGTGGTTGGTGTATTCCGTAGTTCTAGCGATTGGATTTCACTCAAAACTCACCAAAGGACTCCTCCCACCATATTATGATGATGCCCTAGTTTTGGGCTCGATCGGAAATCAATAGGGGTAAGAAATTGGGCAATTCAGGTCCAAAGGCAGTTCGTTCCTTATAGGAGTGGTTGGTGTATTCCGTAGTTCTAGCGACTGTATTTCACTCAAACCTCACCAAATGACTCCTCCCACCATATTGTGATGATGCCCAAGTTTTGGGCTCGATCGGAACTCAATAGGGGTGAGAAATTGGACAATTCAGGTTCAAAGGCAGTTCGTTCCTTATAGGAGTGGTTGGTGTATTCCGTAGTTCTAGCGACTGTATTTCACTCAAAACTCACCAAATGACTCCTCCCACCATTTTATGATCATGCCCAAGTTTTGGGCTCGATCGGAAATCAATAGGGGTAAGAAATTGGACAATTCAGGTCCAAAGGCAGTTCGTTCCTTATAGGAGTGGTTGGTGTATTCCGTAGTTCTAGCGAATGGATTTCACTCCAAACTCACCAAATGACTCCTCCCACCATATTATGATGATGCCCAAGTTTTGGGCTCGATCGGAAATCAATAGGGGTAAGAAATTGGACAATTCATGTTCAAAGGCAGTTCGTTCCTTATAGGAGTGGCTAGTGAATTCCGTAGTTCTAGCGATTGGATTTCCCTCAAAACTCACCAAATGACTCATTCCACCCTACTATGATGACGCCCAAGTTTTCGGACCGATCGTAAATCAATAGGGGTAAGAAATTGGACAATTCAGGTTCAAGGGCAGTTCGTTCCTTATAGCAGTGGCTGGTGTATTCCGTAGTTCTAGCGATTGGATTTCACTCAAAACTCTCCGAATGACTCCTCCCACCATATTATGATGAGGCCCAAGTTTTGGGCTCGATCGGAAATCCATAAGGGTAAGAAATTGGACAATTCCGGTTAAAAGGCAGTTCGTTCATTATAGGAGTGGTTGGTGCATTCCGTAGTTCTAGCGATAGGATTTCACTCAAAACTCACCAAATGACTCCTCCCACCATATTATGATGTTGCCAAAGTTTTGGCCTCGAACGGAAATCCATTGGGGTAAGAAATTGGACAATTCAAGTTCGAAGGCAGTTCGTTCCGAATTGGAGTGGTTGGTGTATTGCATAGTCCTAGCGATTGGATTTCACTCAAAACTCCCCAAATGACTCCTCCCACCATATTATGATGATGCCCAAGTTTTGGGCTCGATCGGAAATCAATAGGGGTAAGAAATTGGACAATTAAGGTTCAAAGGCAGTTCGTTCCTTATAGGAGTGGCTGGTGTATTCCGTAGTTCTAGTGACTGGATTTTACTCAAAACAGACTCAATGACTCCTCCCACCATATTATGATGATGCCCAAGTTTTGGCCACGATCGGAAATCCATAGGAGTAAGAAATTGGACAATTCAAGGTCAAAGGCAGTTCGTTCCGAATTGGAGTGGTTGGTGTATTCCGTAGTTCTAGCGATTGGATTCACTCAAAACTCACCAAATGACTCCTCCCACCATATTATGATGATGCCCAAGTTTTGCGCTCGATCGGAAATCAATAGGGGTAAGAAATTGGACAATTCAGGTCCAAAGGCAGTTCGTTCCTTATAGGAGTGGTTGGTGTATTCCGTAGTCCTAGAGATTGGATTTCACTCAAAACTCACCAAATGACTCCTCCCACCACATTATGATGATGCCCAGGTTTTGGGCTCGATCGGCAATCCATAGGGGTAAGAAATTGGACAATTCAAGTTCGTAGGCAGTGCGTTCCGTATTGGAGTGCTTGGTGTATTGCATAGTTCTAGCGATTGGATTTCACTCAAAACTCACCAAATGACTCCTCCCACCATATTATGAGGATGCCCAAGTTTTGGACTCGATCAGAAATCGAAAGGAGTAAGAAATTGGACAATTCAAGTTCAAAGGCAGTTCGTTCCTTATAGTAGTGGTTGGCGTATTCCGTAGTTCTAGCTATTGGATTTCACTCAAAACTCACCAAATGACTCCTCCCACCATATTATGATGATGCACAAGTTTTGGGCTCTATCGGAAATCAATATGGGCAAGAAATTGGACAATTCAGGTTCAAAGGCCGTTCGTTCCTTATAGGAGTGGCTGATGTATTCCGTAGTTCTAGCGATTGGATTTCACTCAAAACACACCAAATGACTCCTTCCACCATATTATGATGATGCCCAAGTTTTGGGCTCAATCGGAAATCAATAGGGGTAAGAAATTGGACAATTCAGGTTCAAACGCAGGTCGTTCCTTATAGGAGTGGTTGGTGTATTCTGTAGTTCTAGCGATTGGATTTCACTCAAAACTCGTCAACTGACTCCTCCCACCATATTATGATGATGCCCAAGTTTTGGGCTCGATCGGAAATCAATAGGGGTAAGAAATTTGACAATTCAGGCTCGAAGGCAGTTCGTTCCTTATAGGAGTGGCTGGTGTGTTCCGTAGTTCTAGCGATTGGATTTCACTCAAAACTCACCAAATGACTCCTCCCACCATATTATGATGATGCCCAAGTTTTGGGCTCGATCGGAAATCAATAGGGGTAAGAAATTGGACAATTCAGGTTCAAACGCAGTTCGTTCCTTACAGGTGTGGCTGGGGTATTCCGTAGTTCTAGCGATTGGGTTTCACTCAAAACTCACCAAATGACTCCTCCCACCATATTATGCTGATGCCCAAGTTTTGGGCTCGATCAGAAATCAATAGGGGTAAGAAATTGGACAATTCATGTTCAAAGGCAGTTCGTTCCTTATCGGGGTGGTTGGTGTATTCCGTAGTTCTAGCGATTGGATTTCACTCAAAACTCACCAAATGACTCCTCCCACCATATTATGATGATGGCAAAGTTTTCGGCTCGATCGGAAATCAATAGGAGTAAGAAATTGGACAATTCAGGTTCCAAGGCAGTTCGTTACTTATAGGAGTGGTTGGTGTATTCCGCAGTTCTAGCGATTTGATTTCACTCAAAACTCACCAAATGACTCCTCCCACCATATTATATTAATGCCCAAGTTTTGGGATCGATCGGAAATCAATAGGGGTAAGAAATTGGACAATTCAGGTTCAAAGGCAGTTCGTTCCATATAGGAGTGGTCGGTGTATTCCGTAGTTCTAGCAATTGGATTTCACTCGAAACTCACCAAATGAATCCTCCCACCATATTATGTTGATGCCCAAGTTTTGGGCTCGATCGGAAGTGAATAGGGGTAAGAAATTAGACAATTCAGGTTCAAACGCACTTCGTTCCTTATAGGCATTGTTGGTGTATTCCGTAGTTCTAGCGATTGGAATTCACTCAAAACTCACCAAATGACTCCTCCCACCATATTATGATGATGCCCAAGTTTTGGGTTCGATCGGAAATCAATAGGGCTATGAAATTGGACAATTCATGTTCAAAGGCAGTTCGTTCCTTATCGGGGTGGTTGGTGTATTCCGTAGTTCTAGCGATTGTATTTCACTCAAAACTCACCAAATGACTCCTCCCACCATATTATGATGATGGCAAAGTTTTGGGCTCGATCGGAAATCAATAGGGGTAAGAAATTGGACAATTCAGGTTCCAAGGCAGTTCGTTACTTATAGGAGTGGTTGGTGTATTCCGTAGTTCTAGCGACTGGATTTCACTCAAAACTCACCAAATGACTCATCCCAATATATTATGATGATGCCCAAATTTTGGGCTCGATCGGAAATCAATAGCTGCAAGAAATTGGACAATTCAGGTTCAAAGGCAGTTCGTTCCCAATAGGAGTGGTCGTTGTATTCCGTAGTTCTAGCGATCGGATTTCACTCAAAACTCACCAAATGACTCCTCCCACCATATTATGATGATGTCCATGTTTTAGGCTCGATCGGAAGTCCAATGGGGTAAAAAATTGGACATTTCAAGTTCGAAGATAGTTCGTTCCGAATTGGAGTGGTTGGTGTATTGCATAGTTCTAGCAATTGGATTTCACCCAAAACTCACCAAATGACTCCTCCCACCATATTATGATGATGCCTAAGCTTTTGGCCCGATCGGAAATCAATAGGGGTAAGAAATTGGACAATTCAGGTTCAAAGGCAGTTCGTTCCTTACAGGTGTGGCTGGTGTATTCCGTAGTTCTAGCGATTGGATTTCACTCAAAACACACCTAATGACTCCTCCCACCATATTATGATGATGCCCAAGTTTTGGGCTCGATCGGAAATCAATAGGGGTTAGAAATTGGACAATTCAGGTTCAAAGGCAGTTCGTTCCTTATAGGAGTGGCTGGTGTATTCCGTAGTTCTAGCGATTGGATTTCACTCAAAGCTCCCCAAATGACTCCTCCCACCATATTATGATGATGCCCAAGTTTTGGGCTCGATCGGAAATCAATAAGGGTAAGAAATTGGACAATTCAGGTTCAAAGGCAGTTCGTTCCTTATAGGAGTGGTTGGAGTATTCCGTAGTTCTAGCGATTGGATTTCACTCAAAACACACCAAATGACTCCTCCCACCATATTATGATGATGCCCAAGTTTTGGGCTCGATCGGAAATCAATTGGGGTAAGAAATTGGACAATTCAGGTTCAAAGGCAGTTCGTTCCTTATAGGAGTGGTTGGAGTATTCCGTAGTTCAAGCGATTGGATTTCACTCAAAACTCACCAAATGACTCCTCCCAACATATTATGATGATGCCCAAGTTTTGGGCTCGATCGGAAATCAATAGGGGTAAGAAATTGGACAATTCAGGTTCATACGTAGTTCGTTCCGTGTAGGAGTGGTTGGTGTATTCCATAGTTCTAGCGATTGGATTTCACTCAAAACTCACCAAATGACTCCTCCCACCATATTATGATGATGCCCAAGTTTTGGGTTCGATCGGAAATCAATAGGGCTATGAAATTGGACAATTCAGGTTCAAAGGCATTTCGTTCCTTATAGGTGTGGCTGGTGTGTTCCGTAGTTCTAGAGATTGGATTTCACTCATAACTCACCAAATGACTCCTCCCAATATATTATGATGATGCCCAAGTTTTGGGCTCGATCGAAAGTCAATAGGGGTAAGAAATTGGACACTTCAGGTTCAAAGGCTGTTCATTCCTTATAGGAGTGGTTGGAGTATTCCGTAGTTCTAGCGATTGGATTTCACTCAAAACTCACCAAATGACTCCTCCCACCATATTATGATGATGCCCATGTTTTTGGCTCGATCGGAAATCAACAGGGGTAAGAAATTGGACAATTCAGGTTCAGAGGCAGTTCGTTCCGTATAGGAGTGGTTGGTGTATTCCGTAGTTCTAGCGATTGAATTTCACTCAAAACTCACCAAATGACTCCTACGACCATATTATGATGATGGCCAAGTTTTGGGCTCGATCGGAAATCAATAGGGGTAAGAAATTGGACAATTCAGGTTCAAAGGCAGTTAATTCCACATAGGAGTGGTTGGTGTATTCCGTAGTTCTAGCGATTGGATTTCACTCAGAACTCACCAAATGACTCCTACCACCATATTATGATGATGCCCAAGTTTTGGGCTCGATCGGAAATCAATAGGGGTAAGAAATTTTACAATTCAGGTTCAAAGGCAGTTCGTTCCTTATAGGAGTGGTTGGTGTATTCCGTAGTTCTAGCGATTGGATTTCATTCAAAACTCACCAAATGACTCCTCCCACCATATTATGATGATGCCCAAGTGTTGGGATCGATCGGAAATCAATATGCGTAAGAAATTGGACAATTCAGGTTCAAAGGCAGTTCTTTTCTTATAGGAGTGGTTGGTGTATTCCGTAGTTCTAGCGATTGGATTTCCCTCAAAACTCACCAAATGACTCCTCCCACCATATTATGATGATGCCCATGTTTTTGGCTCGATCGGAAATCAACTGGGGTAAGAAATTGGACAATTCAGGTTCAGAGGCAGTTCGTTCCGTATAGGAGTGGTTGGTGTATTCCGTAGTTCTAGCGATTGAATTTCACTCAAAACTCACCAAATGACTCCTACGACCATATTATGATGATGGCCAAGTTTTGGGCTCGATCGGAAATCAATAGGGGTAAGAAATTGGACAATTCAGGTTCAAAGGCAGTTAATTCCACATAGGAGTGGTTGGTGTATTCCGTAGTTCTAGCGATTGGATTTCACTCAGAACTCACCAAATGACTCCTACCACCATATTATGATGATGCCCAAGTTTTGGGCTCGATCGGAAATCAATAGGGGTAAGAAATTTTACAATTCAGGTTCAAAGGCAGTTCGTTCCTTATAGGAGTGGTTGGTGTATTCCGTAGTTCTAGCGATTGGATTTCATTCAAAACTCACCAAATGACTCCTCCCACCATATTATGATGATGCCCAAGTGTTGGGATCGATCGGAAATCAATATGCGTAAGAAATTGGACAATTCAGGTTCAAAGGCAGTTCTTTTCTTATAGGAGTGGTTGGTGTATTCCGTAGTTCTAGCGATTGGATTTCCCTCAAAACTCACCAAATGACTCCTCCCACCATATTATGATGATGGCCAAGTTTTTGGCCCGATCGGAAATCAATAGGGGTAAGAAATTGGACAATTCATGTTCAAAGGCAGTTCGTTCCTTATAGGAGTGGTTGGAGTATTCCGTAGTTCTAGCGATTGGATTTCACTCAAAACTCACCAAACGACTCTTCCCACCATATTTTGGTGATGCCCAAGTTTTGGGCTCGATCGGAAATCAATTGGGGTAAGAAATTGTACAATTCAGGTTCAAAGGCAGTTCGTTCCTTATAGGACTGGTTGGAGTATTCCGTAGTTCAAGCGATTGGATTTCACTCAAAACTCACCAAATGACTCCTCCCACCGTACTATGATGACGCCCAAGGTTTGGGCTCGATCGGAAATCAACAGGGGTAAGAAATTGGACAATTGAGGTTCAAAGGCAGTTCGTTCCTTACAGGTGTGGCTGGTGTATTCCGTAGTTCTAGTGATTGGATTTCACTCAAAAATCACCAGATGACTCCTCCCACCATATTATGATGATGCCCAAGTTTTGGGCTCCATCGGAAATCAATAGGGGTTAGAAATTGGACAATTCAGGTTCAAAGGCAGTTCGTTCCTTATAGGAGTGGCTGGTGTATTCCGTAGTTCTAGCGATTGGATTTCACTCAAAGCTCCCCAAATGACTCCTCCCACCATATTATGATGATGCCCAAGTTTTGGGCTCGATCGGAAATCAATAAGGGTAAGAAATTGGACAATTCAGGTTCAAAGGCAGTTCGTTCCTTAGAGGAGTGGTTGGAGTATTCCGTAGTTCTAGCGATTGGATTTCACTCAAAACACACCAAATGACTCCTCCCACCATATTATGATGATGCCCAAGTTTTGGGCTCGATCGGAAATCAATTGGGGTAAGAAATTGGACAATTCAGGTTCAAAGGCAGTTCGTTCCTTATAGGAGTGGTTGGAGTATTCCGTAGTTCAAGCGATTGGATTTCACTCAAAACTCACCAAATGACTCCTCCCAACATATTATGATGATGCCCAAGTTTTGGGCTCGATCGGAAATCAATAGGGGTAAGAAATTGGACAATTCAGGTTCATACGTAGTTCGTTCCGTGTAGGAGTGGTTGGTGTATTCCATAGTTCAAGCGATTGGATTTCACTCAAAACTCACCAATTGACTCCTCCCACCATATTATGATGATGCCCAAGTTTTGGGTTCGATCGGAAATCAATAGGGCTATGAAATTGGACAATTCAGGTTCAAAGGCATTTCGTTCCTTATAGGTGTGGCTGGTGTGTTCCGTAGTTCTAGAGATTGGATTTCACTCATAACTCACCAAATGACTCCTCCCAATATATTATGATGATGCCCAAGTTTTATGCTCGATCGAAAGTCAATAGGGGTAAGAAATTGGACACTTCAGGTTCAAAGGCTGTTCATTCCTTATAGGAGTGGTTGGAGTATTCCGTAGTTCTAGCGATTGGATTTCACTCAAAACTCACCAAATGACTCCTCCCACCATATTATGATGATGCCCATGTTTTTGGCTCGATCGGAAATCAACAGGGGTAAGAAATTGGACAATTCAGGTTCAGAGGCAGTTCGTTCCGTATAGGAGTGGTTGGTGTATTCCGTAGTTCTAGCGATTGAATTTCACTCAAAACTCACCAAATGACTCCTACGACCATATTATGATGATGGCCAAGTTTTGGGCTCGATCGGAAATCAATAGGGGTAAGAAATTGGACAATTCAGGTTCAAAGGCAGTTAATTCCACATAGGAGTGGTTGGTGTATTCCGTAGTTCTAGCGATTGGATTTCACTCAGAACTCACCAAATGACTCCTACCACCATATTATGATGATGCCCAAGTTTTGGGCTCGATCGGAAATCAATAGGGGTAAAAAATTTTACAATTCAGGTTCAAAGGCAGTTCGTTCCTTATAGGAGTGGTTGGTGTATTCCGTAGTTCTAGCGATTGGATTTCATTCAAAACTCACCAAATGACTCCTCCCACCATATTATGATGATGCCCAAGTGTTGGGATCGATCGGAAATCAATATGCGTAAGAAATTGGACAATTCAGGTTCAAAGGCAGTTCTTTTCTTATAGGAGTGGTTGGTGTATTCCGTAGTTCTAGCGATTGGATTTCCCTCAAAACTCACCAAATGACTCCTCCCACCATATTATGATGATGGCCAAGTTTTGGGCCC
The DNA here is from genome assembly GCA_005406145.1 of Prunus yedoensis. Lineage (NCBI taxonomy): Eukaryota > Viridiplantae > Streptophyta > Magnoliopsida > Rosales > Rosaceae > Prunus > Prunus yedoensis. The sequence continues at coordinate 1,422,813 of BJCG01002322.1, read as the reverse complement.
GATCGGAAATCAATAGGGGTAAGAAATTGGACAATTCATGTTCAAAGGCAGTTCGTTCCTTATAGGAGTGGTTGGAGTATTCCGTAGTTCTAGCGATTGGATTTCACTCAAAACTCACCAAACGACTCTTCCCACCATATTTTGGTGATGCCCAAGTTTTGGGCTCGATCGGAAATCAATTGGGGTAAGAAATTGTACAATTCAGGTTCAAAGGCAGTTCGTTCCTTATAGGACTGGTTGGAGTATTCCATAGTTCAAGCGATTGGATTTCACTCAAAACTCACCAAATGACTCCTCCCACCATACTATGATGACGCCCAAGGTTTGGGCTCGATCGGAAATCAACAGGGGTAAGAAATTGGACAATTGAGGTTCAAAGGCAGTTCGTTCCTTACAGGTGTGGCTGGTGTATTCCGTAGTTCTAGTGATTGGATTTCACTCAAAAATCACCAGATGACTCCTCCCACCATATTATGATGATGCCCAAGTTTTGGGTTCGATCGGAAATCAATAGGGCTATGAAGTTGGACAATTCAGGTTCAAAGGCATTTCGTTCCTTATATGTGTGGCTGGTGTGTTCCGTAGTTCTAGCGATTGGATTTCACTCAAAACTCACCAAATGACTCCTCCCACCATATTATGATGATGGCAAAGTTTTGGGATCGATCGGAAATCAATAGGGGTAAGACATTGGACAATTCAGGTTCAAAGGCAGTTCGTTCTTTATAGGAGTGGTTGGGGTATTCCGTAGTTCTAGCGATTGGATTTCACTCAAAACTCACCAAATGACTCCTCTCACCATATTATGATGATGCCCAAGTTTTGGGATCGATCGAAAATCAATAGGGGTAAGAAATTGGACAATTCAGGTTCAAAGGCAGTTCATTCCTTATAGGAGTGGTCGGTGTATTCCGTAGTTCTAGCGATTAAATTTCACTCAAAACTCGCCAAATGACTCATCCCACCATATTATGATGATGCCCAAGTTTTGGGCTCGATCGGAAATCAATAGGGGTAAGAAATTGGACAATTCAGGTTCATACGCAGTTCGTTCCGTATAGGAGTGGTTGGTGTATTCTGTAGTTCTAGCGATTGGATTTCACTCAAAACTCACCAAATGACTCCTCCCACCATATTATCATGATGCCCAAGTTTTGGGCTCAATCGGAACTCAATAGGGGTAAGAAATTGGACAATTCAGGTTCAAAGGCAGTTCGTTCCTTATAGGAGTGGTTGGTGTATTCCGTAGTTCTAGCAATTGGATTTCACTCAAAACTCACCAAATGATTCCTCCCACCATATTATGATGATGGCCAAGTTTTGGGGTCGATCGGAAATCAATAGGGGTTCAAAGGCAGTTCGTTCCTTATAGGAGTGGTTGGAGTATTCCGTAGTCCTAGCGATTGGATTTCACTCAAAACTCACCAAATGACTCCTCCCACCATATTATGATGATGCCCAAGTTTTGGGCTCGATCGGAAATCAATTGGGGTAAGAAATTGGACAATTCAGGTTCAAAGGCGGTGGGAGGAGTCATTTGGTGAGTTTTGAGTGAAATTCAATCGCTAGAACTACGGAATACACCAACCACTCCTATACGGAACGAACTGCGTACGAACCTGAATTGTTCAATTTCTTACCCCTATTGATTTCCGATCGAGCCCAAAACTTGGGCATCATCATAATATGGTGGGAGGAGTCATTTGTTGAGTGATGAGTGAAATCCAATCGCTTGAACTACGGAATACTCCAACCACTGCTATAAGGAACGAACTATATTATGATGATGCCCAAGTTTTGGGTTCGATCGGAAGTCCAATGGGGTAAAAAATTGGTTAAGAAAATTCGTTCCGTAGTTCTAGCTATTGGATTTCACCCAAAACTCACCAAATGACTCCTCCCACCATATTATGATGAAGCCCAAGTTTTGGGTTCGATCGGAAATCAATAGGGCTATGAAATTGGACACTTCAGGTTCAAAGGCTGTTCGTTCCTTATAGGAGGGGCTGGTGTATTCCGTAGTTCTAGCGATTGGATTTCACTCAAAACTCAACAAATGACTCCTCCCACCATATTATGATGATGCCCAAGTTCTGGGCTCGATCGGAAGTCCAATGGGGTAAAAAATTGGTTAATTCAAGTTCGAAGACAATTCGTTCCGAATTGGAGTGGTTGGTGTATTGCATAGTTCTAGCAATTGGATTTCACCCAAAACTCACCAAATGACTCCTCCCACCATATTATGATGAAGCCCAAGTTTTGGGTTCGATCGGAAATCAATAGGGCTATGAAATTGGACACTTCAGGTTCAAAGGCTGTTCGTTCCTTATAGGAGTGGTTGGAGTATTCCGTAGTTCTAGCGATTGGATTTCACTCAAAACTCACCAAATGACTCCTCCCACCATATTATGATGATGCCCATGTTTTTGGCTCGATCGGAAATCAACAGGGGTAAGAAATTGGACAATTCAGGTTCAAAGGCAGTTCGTTCCGTATAGGAGTGGTTGGTGTATTCCGTAGTTCTAGCGATTGGATTTCACTCAAAACTCACCAAATGACTCCTCCCACCATATTATGGTGATGGCCAAGTTTTGGGCTCGATAGGAAATCAATAGGGGTAAGAAATTGGACAATTCAGGTTCAAAGGCAGTTCGCTCCTTATAGGAGTGGTTGGAGTCTTCCGCAGTTCTAGCGATTGGATTTCATTTAAAACTCACCAAATGACTCCTCCCACCATATTTTGTTGATGCCCAAGTTTTGGGATCCATCGGAAATCAATAGGGGTAAGAAATTGGACAAGTCAGGTTCAAAGGCAGTTCGTTCCTTATAGGTGTGGTTGTTCTATTCCGTAGTTCTAGCGATTGGATTTCACTTAAAACTCACTAAATGACTTCTCCCACCATATTATGATGATGGCCAAGTTTTGGGCTCGATCGGAAATCAATAGGGGTAAGAAATTGGACAATTCAGGTTCAAAGGCAGTTCTTTTCTTATAGGAGTGGTTGGTGTATTCCGTAGTTCTAGCGATTGGATTTCCCTCAAAACTAACCAAATGACTCCTCCCACCATATTATGATGATGGCCATGGTTTGGGCTCGATCGGAAATCAATAGGGGTAAGAAATTGGACAATTCATGTTCAAAGGCAGTTCGTTCCTTATCGGGGTGGTTGGTGTATTTCGTAGTTCAAGCGATTGGATTTCACTCATCACTCACCAAATGACTCCTCCCACCATATTATGATGATGCCCACGTTTTGGGCTCGATCGGAAATCAATAGGGATAAGAAATTGGACAATTCAGGTTTGTACGCAGTTCGTTCCGTATAGGAGTGGTTGGTGTATTCCGTAGTTCTAGCGATTGAATTTCACTCAAAACTCACCAAATGGGTCCTCCCACCATATTATGATGATGCCCAAGTTTTGGGATCGATCGGAAATCAATAGGGCTATGAAATTGGACAATTCAGGTTCAAAGGCATTTCGTTCCTTATATGTGTGGCTAGTGTGTTCCGTAGTTCTAGCGATTGGATTTCACTCAAAACTCACCAAATGACTCCTCCCAATATATTATGATGATGCCCAAGTTTTGGGCCCGATCGGAAGTCAATAGGGGTAAGAAATTGGACACTTCAAGTTCAAAGGCTGTTCGTTCCTTACAGGTGTGGCTGGTGTATTCTGTAGTTCTAGTGATTGGATTTCACTTAAAACTCACCAGATGACTCCTCCCACCATATTATGATGATGCCCATGGTTTGGGCTCGATCGGAAATCAATAGGGGCAAGAAATTGGACAATTCATGTTCAAAGGCAGTTCGTTCCTTATCGGGGTGGTTGGTGTATTCCGTAGTTCAAGCGATTGGATTTCACTCAAAACTCACCAAATGACTCCTCCCAATATATTATGATGATGCCCAAGTTTTGGGCCCGATCGGAAGTCAATAGGGGTAAGAAATTGGACACTTCAGGTTCAAAGGCTGTTCGTTCCTTATAGGAGTGGTAGGAGTATTCCGTAGTTCTAGCGATTGGATTTCACTCAAAACTCACCAAATGACTCCTCCCACCATATTATGATGATGCCCATGTTTTTGGCTCGATCGGAAATCAACAGGGGTAAGAAATTGGACAATTCAGGTTCAGAGGCAGTTCGTTCCGTATAGGAGTGGTTGGTGTATTCCGTAGTTCTAGCGATTGAATTTCACTCAAAACTCACCAAATGACTCCTACCACCATATTATGATGATGGCTAAGTTTTGGGCTCGATCGGAAATCAGTAGGGGTAAGACATTGGACAATTCAGGTTCAAAGGCAGTTCGTTCCTTATTGGAGTGGTTGGTGTATTCCGTAGTTCTAGCGATTGGATTTCACTCAAAACTCACCAACTGACTCCTCCCACCATATTATGATGATGCCCAAGTTTTTGGCTCGATCGGAAATCAACAGGGGTAAGAAATTGGGCAATTGAGGTTCAAAGGCAGTTCGTTCCTTACAGGTGTGGCTGGTGTATTCTGTAGTTCTAGTGATTGGATTTCTCTTAAAACTCACCAGATGACTCCTCCCACCATATTATGATGATGCCCATGGTTTGGGCTCGATCGGAAATCAATAGGGGCAAGAAATTGGACAATTCATGTTCAAAGGCAGTTCGTTCCTTATCGGGGTGGTTGGTGTATTCCGTAGTTCAAGCGATTGGATTTCACTCAAAACTCACCAAATGACTCCTCCCACCGTATTATGATGATGCCCAAGTTTTGGGCTCGATCAGAAGTCAATAGGTGTAAGAAATTGGACAATTCAGGTTCAAAAGCAGTTCGTTCCTTATAGGAGTGGTTGGTGTAATCTGTAGTTCTAGTGATTGAATTTCACTGAATCCTAACCAAATGACTCCTCCCACCATATTATGATGCTGCCCAAGTTTTGGGCCCGATCGGAAGTCCAATGGGGAAAGAAATTGGACAATTCAAGTTCGAAGACAGTTCGTTCCGAATTGGAGTGGTTGGTTTATTGCATAGTTCTAGCGATTGGATTTCTCTCAAAACTCACCAAATGACTCCTCCAACCATATTATGGTGATACCCAAGTGTTGGGCTCGATCGGAAATCATTGGGGGCAAGAAATTGGACAATTCAGGTTCAGAGGCAGTTCGTTCCTTATTGGAGTGGTTGATGTATTCCGTAGTTCTAGCGGTTGGATTTCACTCAAAAGTCACCAAATGACTCCTCCCAGCAAATTATGATGATGCCCAAGTTTTGGGCACGATTGGAAATCAATCGGGGTAAGAAATTGGACAATTCAGGTTCAAAGGCAGTTCGTTCCTTATAGGAGTGGTTGGTGTATTCTGTCGTTCTAGCGGTTGGATTTCACTCAAAACTCACCAAATAACTCATCCCACCATATTATGTTGATGCCCAAGTTTTGGGCTCGATCGGAAATCAATATGGGTAAGAAACTGGACAATTCAATTCAAAGGCAGTTCGTTCCTTCCATGTAGGAGTGGTAGGTGTATTCCGTAGTTGTTGCGTTTGGATTTCACACAAAACTCACCAAATGACTCCTCCCACCATATTATGATGATGCCCAAGTTTTGGGCTCGATCGGAGATCCATAGGTGTAAGAAATTGGACAATTCAAGTTCAATGGCAGTTTTTTCCTTATAGGAGCGGTTGGTGTATTCCGTAGTTCTACCGATCGGATTTCCCTCAAAACTCACCAAATTCTCCTCCCACCATATTATGATGATGCCCAAGTTTTGGGCTCAATCGGAAATCAATAGGGGTAAGAAATTGGACAATTCAGGTTCAAAGGCAGTTCGTTCCTTATAGGAGTGGTTTTTGTATTCCGTAGTTCTGGAGATCGGATTTCACTCAAAACTCACCAAATGACTCCTCCCACCATATTATGATGATGCCCAAGTTTTGGGCTCGATCGGGAATCCATAGGGGTAAGAAATTGGACAATTCAAGTTCGAAGACAGTTCGTTCCAAATTGGAGTGGTTGGTTTATTGCATAGTTCTAGCGATTGGATTTCACTCAAAACCCACCAAATGACTCCTCCCACCATATTATGATGATGCCCAAGTTTTGGGTTCGATCGGAAATCAATAGGGCTATGAAATTAGACAATTCAGGTTCAAAGGCATTTCGTTCCTTATATGTGTGGCTGGTGTATTCCGTAGTTCTAGCGATTGGATTTCACTCAAAACTCACCAAATGAGGCCAATATATTATGATGATCCCCATGTTTTGGGCTCGATCGGAAATCAATAGGGTTAAGAAATTGGACACTTCAGGTTCAAAGGCTGTTAGTTCCTTATAGGAGTGGTTGGTGTATTCCGAAGTTCAAGCGATTGGATTTCACTCAAAACTCACCAAATGACTCCTCCCACCAAATTATGTTGATGCCCAAGTTTTGGGCTCGATCGGAAATCAATAGGGGCAAGAAGTTGGACAACTCAGGTTCAAAGGCAGTTCGTTCGTTATAGGAGTGGCTGGTGTATTCCGTAGTTCTAGCGATTGGATTTCACTCAAAACTCACCAAATGACTCCTCCCAATATATTATGATGATCCCCATGTTTTGGGCTCGATCGGAAATCAATAGGGGTAAGAAATTGGACAATTCAGGTTCAAAAGCAGTTCGTTCCTTATAGGAGTGGCTGGTGTATTCCGTAGTTCTAGCGATTGGATTTCACTCAAAACTCACCAAATGACTCCTCCCAAGATATTATGATGATGCCCAAATTTTGGGTTCGATCGGAAATCAATAGGGGTAAGAAATTGGACAATTCAGGTTCATACGCAGTTCGTTCCGTATAGGAGTGGTTGGTGTATTCCGTAGTTCTAGCAATTGGATTTCACTCAAAACTCACCAAATGACTGCTCCCACCATATTATGATGATGCCGAAGTTTTGGGTTCGATCGGAAATCAATATGGCTATGAAATTGAACAATTCAGGTTCAAAGGCATTTCGTTCCTTATAGGTGTGGCTGGTGTATTGCGTAGTTCTAGCGATTAGATTTCACTCAAAACTCACCAAATGACTCCTCCCAATATATTATGATGATGCCCAAGTTTTGGGCTCGATCGGAAATCATTAGGGCTAAGAAATTGGACAATTCAGGTTCAAAGGCAGTTCGTTCCGAATTGGAGTGGTTGGTGTATTGCATAGTTCTAGCTATTGGATTTCACTGAAAACTCAACAAATGACTCCTCCCACCATATTATGATGATGTCCAAGTTTTGGGCTCAATCGGAAATCAGTAGGGGTAAGAAATTGGACAATTCAGGTTCGAAGGTAGTTCGTTCCTTATAGGAGTGGCTGGTGTATTCCGTAGTTCTAGAGATTGGATTTCACTCAAAACTCACCAAATGACTCCTCCCACAATATTATGATGATGCCCAAGTTTTGGGCTCGATCGGAAATCCGTAGGGGAAAGAAATTGGACAACTCAAGTTCGAAGACAGTTCGTTCCGAATTGGAGAGGTTGGTGTATTGCGTAGTTCTAGCGATTCGATTTCCCTCAAAACTCACCAACTAACTGCTCCCACCGTATTATAATGATGCCCAAGTTTTGGGCTCGATCGGAAATCAATAGGGGTAAGAAATTGGACAATTCAAGTTCAAAGGTTGTTCGTTCCTTATAGGAGTGGTTGGTGTATTCCGTAGTTCTACCGATTGGATTTCACTCAAAACTTACCAAGTGACTCCTCCCACCATATTATGTTGATGCCCAAGTTTTGGGCTCGATCGGAAATCAATAGGGGTAAGAAATTGGACAATTCAGGTTCAAAGGCTGTTCATTCCATATAGGACTGGCTAGTGTATTCCGTAGTTCTAGCAATTAGATTTCACTCAAAACCCACCAAGTTACTCCTCCAACCATATTATGATGATGCCCAAGTTTTGGGCTCGATCGGAAATCAATAGGGGAAAGAAATTCGACAATTCAAGTTCAAAGGCAGTTCGTTCCTTATAGGAGTGGCTGGTGTATTCCGAAGTTCTAGCGATTGGATTTCACTCAAAATTTACCAAATGACTCCTCCCACCATATTATGATGATGCCCAAGTTTTGGGCTCGATCGGAAATCAATAGGGGTAAGAAATTGGACAATTCAGGTTCAAAGGCAGTTCGTTCCTTATAGGAGTGGTTGGTGTATTCCGTAGTTCTAGGGATTGGATTTCACTCAAAACTCACCAAATGACTCCTCCCACCATATTATGATGATGCCCAAGTTTTGGGCTCAATCGGAAATCCATAGGGGTAAGAAATTGGACAATTCAAGTTCGTAGGCAGTTCGTTCCGAATTGGAGTGGTTAGTGTATTGCATAGTTCCAGCAATTGGATTTGACCCAAAACTCACCAAATGATAACTCCCAAAATATTATGATGATGCCCAAGTTTTGGGCTCGATGGGAATCCGCAGATGTAAGAAATTGGACAATTCAAGTACAAAGGCAGTTCGTTCCGAATTGTAGTGGTTGGTGTATTACATAGTTCTAGCCATTGGATTTCACTGAAAACTCACCAAATGACTTCTCCCACCATATTATGACGATGCCCAAGTTTTGATCTCGATCGGAAATCAATAGGGGTAAGAAATTGGACAATTCAAGTTCGTAGGCAGTTCGTTCCGAATTGGAGTGGTTAGTGTATTGCATAGTTCTAGCGATTGGATTTCACTCAAAACTCACCAAATGACTCCTCCCACCATATTATGATGATGCCCAAGTTTTGATCTCGATCGGAAATCAATAGGGGTAAGAAATTGGACAATTCAGGTTAAAAGGCAGTTCGTTCCTAAGAGGAGTGGCTGGTGTATTCCATAGTTCTAGTGATTGGATTTCACTCAAAACTCACCAAATGACTCCTCCCACCATATTATGATGATGCCCAAGTTTTGGGCTCGATCGGAAATCAATAGGGGTAAGTGTTGAGCCTATTCCTAACAACTAAAATGAGTTATTACAAATAGCAACTTCAATTCTCGGAAGTGCACGAACCATTTATAGTATAGCTTATGTAAATACGAGGTCGATCCCACGGAGAATGGTAACTTGGTTGCAAGTTAAATTACTTAGAATGCTGGAAAACAGAAAACTAACAAACTAACAAATGGCAAGGTCTAGGACAGAATCCTAGCACCACACACGCACTCGAAATGGGGGGTTTTGTTGTTGAAATGAAAACAAGATAATAAAATGGAAGTGCTGGAAAGTAAACAATGGCAGCAATGAACAAGTTGTGAAACAATGATTGAGAAGTGTTAGAGCCTTGGAATCCACCTCTAGTCTTCCTATCCAAGTTATGAATGCATAGAAATTGACTCAAGCTTCATTAACAAAAGATTATCGCATACAAGCCTATGGTATCTAGGTGCAGGATGCATGATTCTCCTAAGGCATGTGATTGTGCATGGTATCTACACAACACCTGATCCCTTATATGCAACCTAAGCATGGTATCTACTTAGAATAAAGCATACAAGAGTCATTAAGTTCCTTGAGAATATGATAATCACACAAGTCCTAGAACATGGTATCTGTCCTAGTCAACCTATGGTTATTAACCCCTTGAATGATTCTTAGGCCATTCATGTGTTGCTTGTGAAAGGAGAGTAGAATTGGTGAATCTAAACCCCTTCCCAACCTGTGCTAGATGCATAAAATCCTAGTTAGCTACTCCAAGAAAACATACATCAAGCACATAATAAACTGGAGGTTAACAACTTGATAATGAAAGCAAGGAAATCAATTAACTAAGAATTCATCCATAACATTGAATATTCATGACTAGGGCTTCATCCTAAACCCTAACTAAATGGATTAGTTAAACATAACTATGAATACAGAAAATAAGAAATACATAGATAGAGTAAAGAGAATAGAAGAACTAGCTGGTGGCAGCAAGGTAGTTTCCAGGACAGCTCCAAGCTCTCCCTCCTTTGCAGCTAGCTCTCTTCTCTCTTTGTGGTGAATCTGAATGTGTGTATGGGAGTAATGGATGAGTGAATGTGTGTAATCTCTGCTTCTGGGGATTGATTCTCAATCTCAGGATATGGAAGTGGTATTTATAGGGAGAGGGGAGTGATAATTCTGAATTCAATATGGCTAATGCATACAACACTTGTATTTAGATAATCAGAATTGGTTGCTGCACTTCACCAATAAATCCCACCAGCAGCCCTACCTCATCTTCATGTCAGCATGACCAAGCATCCATCAGCTCATCCTCATGTCAGCATGATGTGTATTTCCATGGGCTCACGAATTGGGTTTGGCTGAATCAAATGATGACTTTAAGATGTCCAGTTTTAAGTTCAGAATGTCATTGATCCAACCACACAAGTATTGGCCCAATCCAAGCTCGGATGAAGAAGATAAGTCCGAAATGAACTTTTAACTCAGGCTCCAGTTTTTGCACGTTTTTGCACCATTTTGCTTCAAATGCCTCAAGTGTATTCCTCTCATGCCAATCAGCCCTTAATGTGCATGGATTGTAGCAAATGTGATCTCTTGCTCCCATAACCTACAGAACACACAAACATAGATAAGTGACTCGAAATAAAGAGAAACTAAACAAAATTACTAAGCAATGAAGGCATGCAAATGTGTGAAATTATGAACTTATCAGTAAGAAATTGGACAATTCAGGTCCAAAGGCATTTCGTTCCTTATAGGAGTGGTTGGTGTATTCCGTAGTTCTAGCGATTGAATTTCACTCAAAACTCACCACATGACTCCTCCCACCGTATTATGATGATGCCCAAGTTTTGGGCTCGATCGGAAATCAATAGGGGTAATAAATTGGACAATTCAGGTTCAAAGGATGTTCGTTCCTTATAGGACTGGTTGGTGTATTCCATAGTTCTAGCGATTGGATTTCACTCAAAACTCACCAAATGACTCCTCCCACCATATTATGATTATGCCCAAGTTTTGGGCTCGATCGGAAATCAATAGGGGTAAGAAATTGGACAATTCAGGTTCAAAGGCAGTTCATTCCTTATAGGTGTGGTTGGTGTATTCTGTTGTTCTAGGGATCGGATTTCACTCAAAACTCAACAAATGACTCCTCCCACCATATTATGATGATGCCCAAGTTTTGGGCTCGATCGGAAATCAGTAAGGGTAAGAAATTGGACAATTCAGGTTCAGAGGCAGTTCGTTCCTTATAGGTGTGGTTGGGGTATTCCGTAGTTCTAGCGATTGTATTTCACTCAAAACTCAACAAATGACTCCTCCCACCATATTACGATGATGCCAAAGTTTTGGGCTCGATCGGAAGTCCATAGGGGTAAGAAATTGGACAATTCAAGTTCGAGGCAGTTCGTTCCGAATTGGAGTGGTTGGTGTATTGCTTAGTTCTAGCGATTGAATTTCACTCAAAACTCGCCAAATGACTCCTCTCACCATATTATGATGATGCCCAAGTTGTGGGCTCGATCGGAAATCAATAGGGGTATGAAATTGGACAATTCAGGTTCACAGGCAGTTCGTTCCTTATAGGAGTGGTTGGTGTATTACGTAGTTCTAGTGATTGGATTTCACTCAAAACTCACCAAATGAATCCTCCCACCATATTATGATGATGCCCAAGTTTTGGGATCGATCGGAAATCAATAGGAGTAAGAAATTGGACAATTCAGGTTCAAAGGCAGTTCGTTCCTTGTAGGAATGGTTGGTGTATTCCGTAGTTCAAGCGATCGGATTTCACTCAAAACTCAACAAATGACTCCTCCCACCATATTATGATGATGCCCAAGTTTTGGGCTCGATCGGAAATCCATAGGGGTAAGAAATTGGACAATTCAAGTTCGAAGGCAGTTCGTTCCGAATTGGAGTGGTTGGTGTATTCAGTAGTTCAAGCGATCGGATTTCACTCAAAACTCAACAAATGACTCCTCCCACCATATTATGATGATGCCCAAGTTGTGGGCTCGATCGGAAATCAATAGAGGTAAGAAATTGGACAATTCAGGTTCAAAGGCAGTTCGTTCCTTATAGGAGTGGTTGGTGCATTGCATAGTTCTAGCGATTGGATTTCCCTCAAAACTCACCAAATGACTCCTCCCACCATATTATGATGATGCCCAAGTTTTGGGCTCGATCGGAAATCAATAGAAGTAAGAAATTGGACAATTCAGGTTCAAAGGCAGTTCGTTCCTTATAGGAGTGGTTGGTGCGTTCCGTAGTTCTAGCGATTGGATTTCACTCAAAACTCACCAAATGACTCCTCCCACCATATTTATGATGATGCCCAAGTTGTGGGCTTGATCGGAAATCAATAGGGGTATGAAATTGGAGAATTCAGGTTCAGAGGCAGTTCGTTCCTTATAGGAGTGGTTGGTGTATTCCGTAGCTCTAGCGATTGGATTTCACTCTAAACTCACCAAATGAATCCTCCCACCAAATTATGATGATGCCCAAGTTTTGGGCTCGAGCGGAAATCAATAGGGGTAAGAAATTGGACAATTCAGGTTCAATGGCAGTTCGTTCCTTATAGGAGTGGTTGGTGTATTCCGTAGTTCTAGCGATCAGATTTCACTCAAAACTCACCAAATGACTCCTCCCACAATATTATGACGATGCCCAAGTTTTGGGCTCGATCGGAAATCCGTAGGGGAAAGAAATTGGACAATTCAAGTTCGAAGACAGTTCGTTCCGAATTGGAGTGGTTGGTGTATTGCATAGTTCTAGTGATTGGATTTCCCTCAAAACTCACCAACTGACTCCTCCTACCATTGATCAGTTTATAATTGTATATCATTTTGTACCTCTTTAGCTTATGATTTTGTTATGTTATTGAGTTAAACTTGTGCTTTTAATCCCTTTTCTGTTTGTCATTCAGTTCATTGGGCCTTAGGTAGCAATGGTGGCTTTGATAAGAAGAGTTGCAAAGGGGTGCAAAAACAAGCAGACTGAGTTAGCAATTCATTTCGGACTTATCTTTTTCATCTGAGCTTGGATTGGGCCAAATCACTTGTGGTTGGAAAGAGGAGATTCTGAACTGCAGGATGAACTACTCAAACATATCAATTGAAGAAGCCAAGCCCAATCCGTGAGCCCATCAAATTGCACACCATGCTCAGGTTTGCAGCTGCCAACTGTTTTCCAGCAACCAAAAGAAAACCCATGTGAAGAAAGCTGGAGGTGCAGCAGCAAAAGAAGTATGGGATGAAAGTGATTCCAACCACACTACCATAGACAAGATGAAGTGAGAGTTATGGGTTGTATTAAAGGAGGAATGGTGGTGTTGGAATTCATCATGATGTTCCTCCCTCTTAGCCCTATAAATAGAGAAGTTCACAACCCCAAACACAATCAACCCCCACACAATTCACTCCAGCCATCCTCCACACTTCCATCATTCCATCAACACATCCAGAAATCATCCCCAAACATTCCCACAACCCCAAACACTCCAGAAATCAACCCAAGACTCTAAACTGCCCCAAATCCCCAAAATAGCTCCAGAAAGCCTCCCTTCCATTTCCCTACGAATTTCCTCTTTCTCAGCCATCATCACTCACCCAAACTCATCCCAAATCACCTCCATATCCTTCGTACATCCTTCTAGACGTGGAGAAGCTCTTGAAGAAGCATTGGACACCACAAGAACTTCAAAAAAGGGTTTCTTTTACTCTTATGGCTTTCATTATGTTTTCCCATTTCTGTTTTAGTTTCTTTTCCATTATGAGTAGCTAAATCCATAACTAGGGCTTCGATGTAACCTAACATGAATATTCTGGGTTTATAAGTTTGGAGTTTCAAGTTTGATTCATGATTCATGTTCTTATTCATTATGCTTATAAGTTAACATGCTTGTTTGAATGATTGATCACCATTAGAACTTGTTTGTTAACTATCTTGGTTTGAATTAAGAGTAGACACCATGCTTTAATTCGAATTGAACTATGAATAGGAAGAGTATGTATGGACATTCGACAACAGGGATTAGATACATGCTTGGTTGTTTAAATTGTTCTTCTATGCTTAATGGGTTCCTAATGCTTAATTTTATGTTAGACAACAAATGATCAAATTAGGGAATTAGGAACACAAGGTTAGAACCAGACACCATGGCCTAATCATATTTTAGCTAGAATCAATCTTTGAATCTGAATTAGACTTGTCACTTAACAACTTATAACCCAGAATTGAATTGTTATGGTGAATCGAATGCCCTAGTCTCCAATCCGTTTTCCAGCCCTTCAAAATCACTCTTTGTTACACTTGTTTATTTGCTTTCATTTGCAATTTCAGTTTGCTCACTTCTTTTCACAATCACAATCACTCTCACTTAAATTATGTTTTAGACTTAACTTCCTAACTACTTGAATTCGGTAATCTAAGTACATAACTAATTTGAACTTCTCAGTCTTTGTGGGCACGACCTCGTACTTGTCTTGCTATACTACTAATTGCACCGTACAATTGCGAGTTAACATAACATTAACAACAACCATATTATGATGATGCCCAAGTTTTGGGCATGATCGGAAATCAACAGGGGTAAGAAATTGGACAATTCAGGTTCAATGGCAGTTCGTTCCTTGTAGTAGTGGTTGGTGCATTCCTTAGTTCTAGCGATTGGATTTCACTCAAAACTCACCAAATGACTCCTCCCACGATATTATGATGACGCCCAAGTTTTGGCAGGATCGGAAATCAATAGGGGTAAGAAATTGGACAATTCAGGTTCAAAGGCAGTTCGTTCCTTATAGGTGTGGTTGGAGTATTCCGTAGTTGTAGCGATTGGATTTCACTCAAAACTCACCAAATGACTCCTCCCACCATATTATGATGATGCCAAAGTTTTGGGCTCGATCGGAAATCCATAGGGGTAAGAAATTGGACAATTCAAGTTCGAAGGCAGTTCGTTCCGAATTGGAGTGGTTGGTGTATTGCATAGTTCTAGCGATTGGATTTCACTCAAAACTCACCAAATGACTTCTCCCACCATATTATGATGATGGCCAAGTTGTGGGCTCGATCGGAAATCAATAGGGGTATGAAATTGGACAATTCAGGTTCAAAGGCAGTTCGTTCCTTATAGGAGTGGTTGGTGTATTCCGTAGTTCTACCGATTGGGTTTCACTCAAAACTCACCAAATGAATCCTCCCACCATATTATGATGATGCCCAAGTTTTGGGCTTGATCGGAAATCAATAGGGGTAAGAAATTGGACACTTCAGGTTCAAAGACAGTTCGTTCCTTATAGGAGTGGTTGGTGTATTCCGTAGTTCTAGCGATCGGATTTCACTCAAAACTCACCAAATGACTCCTCCCACAATATTATCATGATGCCCAAGTTTTGGGCTCGATCGGAGATCCATAGGGGTAAGAAATTGGACAATTCAAGTTCAAAGGCTGTTCGTTCCTTACAGGAGTGGTTGGTGTATTCCGTAGTTCTAGCGATTGGATTTCACTCAAAACTCACCAAGTGACTCCTCCCACCATATTATGATGATGCCCAAGTTTTGGGCTCGATCGGAAATCAATAGGGGTAAGAAATTGGACAATTCAAGTTTAAAGGCTGTTCGTTCCTTATAGAAGTGGTTGGTGTATTACGTAGTTCTAGCGATTGGATTTCACTAAAAACTTACCAAATGACTCCTCCCACCATATTATGATGATGCCCAAGTTTTGGTCTCGATCGGAAATCAATAGGGCTAAGAAATTGGACAATTCAGGTTCAAAGACAGTTTGTTCATTATAGGTGTGGTTGGTGTATTCCGTAGTTCTAGCGATTGGATTTCACTCAAAACTCACCAAATGACTCCTCCCACCATACTATGATGATGCCAAACTTTTGGGCTCGATCGGAAATCCATAGGGGTAAGAAATTGGACAATTCAAGTTCGAAGGCAGTTCGTTCCGAATTGGAGTGGTTGGTGTATTTCGTAGTTCTAGCGATTGGATTTCACTCAAAACTCACCAAATGACTCCTCCCACCATATTATGATGATTCCCAAGTTTTGGGCTCGATCGGAAATCCATAGGGGTAAGAAATTGGACAATTCATGTTCGAAGACAGTTTGTTCCGAATTGGAGTGGTTGGTGTATTGCATAGTTCTAGCGATTGGATTTCCCTCAAAACTCACCAAATGACTACTCCCACCATATATTGACGATGCCCAAGTTTTGGGCTCGATCGGAAATCAATAGGGGTAAGAAATTGGACAATTCAGGTTCAAAGCCAGTTCGTTCCGTATAGGAGTGGTTGGTGCATTCAGTAGTTTTAGCGATTGGATTTCACTGAAAACTCACCAATGACTCCTCCCACCGTATTTTGATGACGCCCAAGTTTTGGGCTCGATCGGAAATCAATAGGGGTAAGAAATTGGACAATTCAGGTTCAAAGGCAGTTTGTTCCTTATAGGAGTGGTTGGTGTATTGCTTAGTTCTAGCGATTGGATTTCACTCAAAACACAACAAATGACTCCTCCCACCATATTATGATGATGCCCAAGTTTTGGGCTCGATCGAAAATTAATAGGGGTAAGAAATTGGACAATTCATGTTCAAAGGATGTTCATTCCTTATAGGAGTGGTTGGTGTATTCCGTAGTTCTAGTGATTAGATTTCACTCAAAACTCACCAAGTGACTCCTCCCACCATATTACGATGAAGCCCAAGTTTTGGGCTCGATCGGAAATCAATAGGGGTAAGAAATTGGACAATTCAGGTTCAAAGGCAGTTCGTTCCTTATAGGAGTGGCTGGTGTATTCCGTAGTTCTAGCGATTGGATTTCACTTAAAACTCTCCAAATGACTCCTGCCACCATATTATGATGATGCCCAAGTTTTGGGCTCGATCGGAAATCAATTGGGGTAAGAAATTGGACAATTCATGTTCAAAGGCAGTTCGTTCCTTATAGGAGTGGTTGGTGTATTCCGTAGTTCTAGAGATTGGATTTCACTCAAAACTCACCAAATGACTCCTCCCACCATATTACGATGATGCCCAAGTTTTGGGCTCGGTCGGAAATCAATAGGGGTAAGAAATTGGACAATTCAGGTTCAAAGGCAGTTCGTTCCATATAGGGGTCGCTGGTGTATTCCGTAGTTCTAGCGATTAGATTTCTCTCAAAACTCACCAAATGACTCCTCCCACCATATTATGTTGATGCCCAAGTTTTGGGCTCGATCGGAAATCAATAGGGGTATGAAATTGGACAATTCAGCTTCAAAGGCAGTTCGTTCCGAATTGGTGTGGTTGGTGTATTCCGTAGAACTAGCGATCGGATTTCACTCAAAACTCACCAAATGACTCCTCCCACCATATTATGATGATGCCAAAGTTTTGGGCACGATTGGAAATCAATAGGGGTAAGAAATTGGACAATTCAGGTTCAAAGGCAGTTCGTTCCTTATAGGAGTGGTTGGTGTATTCCGTAGTTCTAGGGTTTGGATTTCACTCAAAACTCACCAAATGACTCCTCCCACCATATTATGATGATGCCCAGGTTTTGGGCTCAATCAGAAATCAATAGGGGTAAGAAATTGGACAATTCAGGCTCAAAGGCAGTTCGTTCCTTATAGGTGTGGTTGGTGTATTCCGTAGTTGTAGAGGTTGGATTTCACTCAAAACTCACCAAATGACTCCTCCCACCATATTATGATGATGCCCAAGTTTTGGGCTCGATCGGAAATCCATAGGGGTAAGAAATTGGACAATTCAAGTTCGAAGGCAGTTCGTTCCGAATTGGAGTGGTTGGTGTATTGCATAGTTCTAGCGATTGGATTTCACGCAAAACTTACCAAAAGACTACTCCCACCATATTATGATGATGCCCAAGTTTTGGCCTCGATCGGAAATCAATAGGGGTAAGAAATTGGACAATTCAGGTTCAAAGGCAGTTCTTTCCTTATAGAAGAGGTTGGTGTATTCCGTAGTTCTAGCGATTGGATTTCACTCAAAACATACCAAAAGACTACTCCCACCATATGATGATGATGCCCAAGTTTTGGGCTCGATTGGAAATCAATAGGGGTAAGAAATTGGACAATTCAAGTTCGAAGACAGTTCGTTCCGAATTGGAGTGGTTGGTGTATTGCATTGTTTGAGGGATTGGATTTCCCTCAAAACTCACCAAATGACTCCTCCCACCGTATGATGATGATGCGCAAGTTTTGGGCTCAATCGGAAATCAATAGGGGTAAGAAATTTGACAATTCAAGTTCAAAGGCAGTTCGTTCCTTATAGGAGTGGTTGGTGTATTCCGTAGTTCTAGCGATTGGATTTCACTCAAAACTCACCAAGTGACTCCTCCCACCATATTATGATGATGCCCAAGTTTTGGGCTCGATCGGAAATCAATAGGGGTAAGAAATTGGACAATTCAAGTTTAAAGGCTGTTCGTTCCTTATAGAAGAGGTTGGTGTATTCCGTAGTTCTAGCGATTGGATTTCACTCAAAACTTACCAAAAGACTACTCCCACCATATGATGATGATGCCCAAGTTTTGGGCAGGATCGGAAATCAATAGGGGTAAGAAATTGGACAATTCAGGTTCAAAGGCAGTTCGTTCCTTATAGGTGTGGTTGGTGTATTCCGTAGTTCTAGCGATTGGATTTCCCTCAAAACTCACCAAATGACTCCTCCCACCATATTATGATGATGCCCAGGTTTTGGGCTCAATCAGAAATCAATAGGGGTAAGAAATTGGACAATTCAGGTTCAAAGGCAGTTCGTTCCTTATTGGGGTGGTTGGTGTATTCCGTAGTTCTAGCGATTGGATTTCACTCAAAACTCACCAAATGACTCCTCCCACCATATTATGATGATGCCAAAGTTTTAGGCTCTATCGGAAATCCATAGGTGTAAGAAATTGGAAAATTCAAGTTCGAAGGCAGTTCGTTCCGAATTGGAGTGGTTGGTGGATTGCATTGTTCTAGGGATTGGATTTCGCTCAAAACTCACCAAATGACTCCTCCCACCATTTTATGATGATGCCCAAGTTGTGGGCTCGATCGGAAATCAATAGGGGTATGAAATTGGACAATTCAGGTACAAAGGCAGTTCGTTCCATATAGGTGTGGTTGGTGTATTCCGTAGTTCTAACGATTGGATTTCACTCCAAACTCACCAAATGAATCCTCCCACCATATTATGATGATGCCCAAGTTTTGGGCTCGATCGGAAATCAATAGGGGTAAGAAATTGGACAATTCAGGTTCAAAGGCAGTTCGTTCCTTATTGGAGTGGTTGGTTGATTCTGTAGTTCTAGCTATCGGATTTCACTCAAAACTCACCAAATGACTCCGCCCACCATATTATGTTGATGCCCAAATTTTGGGCTCGATTGGAAATCCATAGGGGTAAGAAATTGGACAATTCAAGTTCGAAGACAGTTCGTTCCTTATTGAAGTGGTTGGTGTATTGCATAGTTCTAGCGATTGGATTTCACTCAAAACTCGTCAAATGACTCCTCCCACCATATTATAAGGTTGCCCAAGTTTTGGGCTCGATCGGAATTCAATAGGGGTAAGAAATTGGACAATTCAGGTTCGAAGGCAGTTCGTTCCTTATAGGAGTGGTTGGTGTATTCCGTAGTTCTAGCGATCGGATTTCACTCAAAACTCACCAAATGACTCCTCCCACCATATTATGATGTTGCCAAAGTTTTGGGCTCGAACGGAAATCCATAGGGGTAAGAAATTGGACAATTCAAGTTCGAAGGCAGTTCGTTCCGAATTGGAGTGGTTTGTGTGTTGAATAGTTCTAGCGATTGGATTTCACTCAAAACTCACCAAATGACTCCTCCCACCATATTATGATGATGCCCAAGTTTTGGCCACGACCGGAAATCCATAGGAGTAAGAAATTGGACAATTCAAGTTCAAAGGCAGTTCGTTCCGAATTGGGGTGGTTGGTGTATTCCGTAGTTCTAGCGATCGGATTTCACTCAAAACTCCCCAAATGACTCCTCCCACCATATTATGATGATGCCCAAGTTTTGGGCTCGATCGGAAGCCTATATGGGTAAGAAATTGGACAATTCAAGTTCGAAGGCAGTTCGTTCCGAATTGGAGTGGTTGGTGTATTGCATAGTTCTGGCGATTGGATTTCACTCAAAACTCACCAAATGACTCCTCCCACCATATTATGATGATGCCCAAGTTTTGCGCTCGATCGGAAATCAATAGGGGAAAGAAATTGGACAATTCAGGTTCAGAGGTAGTTCGTTCCTTATAGGAGTGGTTGGAGTATTCCGTAGTTCTAGCGATTGGATTTCACTCAAAACTCACCAAATGACTCCTCCCACAATATTATGTGGATGCCCAAGTTTTCGGATCGATCAGAAATCGATAGGAGTAAGAAATTGAACAATTCAGGTTCAGAGGAAGTTCGTTCCTGGTAGTAGTGGCTGGTGTATTCCGTAGTTCTGGCAATTGGATTTCACTCAAAACTCACCAAATGACTCCTCCCACCATATTATGATGATGCCCAAGTTTTGGGCTCGATCGGAAATCAATAGGGGTAAGAAATTGGACATTTCAGGTTCAAAGGCAGTTCGTTCCTTATATTAGTGGCTGGTTTATTCCGTAGTTCTAACGATTGGATTTCACTCAAAACTCACCAAATGACTCCTCCCACCATATTATGATGATGCCCAAGTTTTGGGCTCGATTGGAAATCAATAGTGGTAAGAAATTGGACAATTCAAGTTCAAAGGCAGTTCGTTCCTTATAGTAGTGGTTGGTGTATTCCGTAGTTCTAGCTATTGGATTTCATTCAAAACTCACCAAATGACTACTCCCACCATATTATGCTGATGCCCAAGTTTTGGCCTCGATCGGAAATCAATAGGGGTAAGAAATTGGACAATTCAGGTTCAAAGGCAGTTCGTTCCTTATAGGAGTGGTTGGTGTATTCCGTAGTTCTAGCGATTGGATTTCACTCAAAACTCGCCAAATAACTCCTCCAACCATATTATGTTGAGGCCCAACTTTTGGGCTCGATCGGAAGTCCATAGGTGTAAGAAATTGCACAATTCAAGTTGGAAGGCAGTTCGTTCCGAATTGGAGTGGTTGGTGTATTGCATAGTTCTAGCAATTGGATTTCCCTCAAAACTCTCCAAATGACTCCTCCCACCATATTATGATGATGCCTAAGTTTTGGGCTCGACCGGAAATCAATAGGGGTAAGAAATTGGACAATTCATGTTCAAAGGCAGTTCGTTCCTTATAGGAGTGGTTGGTGTATTCCGTAGTTCTAGCGATTGGATTTCATTCAAAACTCACCAAATGACTCCTCCCACCATATTATGATGATGCCCAAGTTTTGGGCTCGATCGGAAATAAATAGGGGTAAGAAATTAGACAATTCAGGTCCAAAGGCAGTTCGTTCCTTATAGGAGTAGTTGGTGTATTCCGTAGTTCTAGCGATTGGATTTCACTCAAAACTCACCAAATGACTCCTCCCACCATATTATGATGATGCCCAAGTTTTGGGCTCGATCGGAAATCAATAGGGGTAAGAAATTGGACAATTCAGGTTGAAAGGCAGTTCGTTCCATATAGAAGTGGCTGGTGTATTCCGTAGTTCTAGCGATTGGATTTCACTCAAAACTCACCAAATGACTCCTCCCACCATATTATGATGATGCCCAAGTTTTGGGCTCGATCGGAAATCAATAGGGGTAAGAAATTGGACAATTCAGGTTCAAAGGAAGTTCGTTCCTTATAGGAGTGGTTAGTGTATTCCGTAGTTCTAGCGATTGGTTTTCACTCAAAACTCACCAAATGACTCCTTCCACCATATTATGTTGATGCCCAAGTTTTGGGCTCGATCGGAAATCAATAGGGGTAAGAAATTAGACAATTTAGGTTGAAAGGCTGTTCGTTCCTTAAAGGAGTGGTTGGTGAATTCCGTAGTTCTAGCGATTGGATTTCATTCAAAACTCACCAAATGACTCCTCCCACCATATTGTTGAGCCTATTCCTAACAACTAAAATGAGTTATTACAAATAGCAACTTCAATTCTCGCAAGTGCACGAACCATTTATAGTATAGCTTATGTAAATACGAGGTCGATCCCACGGAGAATGGTAACTTGGTTGCAAGTTAAATTACTTAGAATGCTGGAAAACAGAAAACTAACAAACTAACAAATGGCAAGGTCTAGGACAGAATCCTAGCACCACACACGCACTCGAAATGGGGGGTTTTGTTGTTGAAATGAAAACAAGATAATAAAATGGAAGTGCTGGAAAGTAAACAATGGCAGCAACGAACAAGTTGTGAAACAATGATTGAGAAGTGTTAGAGCCTTGGAATCCACCTCTAGTCTTCCTATCCAAGTTATGAATTCATAGAAATTGACTCAAGCTTCATTAACAAAAGATTATCGCATACAAGCCTATGGTATCTAGGTGCAGGATGCATGATTCTCCTAAGGCATGTGATTGTGCATGGTATCTACACAACACCTGATCCCTTATATGCAACCTAAGCATGGTATCTACTTAGAATAAAGCATACAAGAGTCATTAAGTTCCTTGAGAATATGATAATCACACAAGTCCTAGAACATGGTATCTGTCCTAGTCAACCTATGGTTACTAACCCCTTGAATGATTCTTAGGCCATTCATGTGTTGCTTGTGAAAGGAGAGTAGAATTGGTGAATCTAAACCCCTTCCCAACCTGTGCTAGATGCATAAAATCCTAGTTAGCTACTCCAAGAAAACATACATCAAGCACATAATAAACTGGAGGTTAACAACTTGATAATGAAAGCAAGGAAATCAATTAACTAAGAATTCATCCATAACATTGAATATTCATGACTAGGGCTTCATCCTAAGCCCTAACTAAATGGATTAGTTAAACATAACTATGAATACAGAAAATAAGAAATACATAGATAGAGTAAAGAGAATAGAAGAACTAGCTGGTGGCAGCAAGGTAGTTTCCAGGACAGCTCCAAGCTCTCCCTCCTTTGCAGCTATCTCTCTTCTCTCTTTGTGGTGAATCTGAATGTGTGTATGGGAGTAATGGATGAAGTGAATGTGTATCTCTGCTTCTGGGGATTGATTCTGAATCTCAGGATATGGAAGTGGTATTTATAGGGAGAGGGGAGTGATAATTCTGAATTCAATATGGCTAATGCATACAACACTTGTATTTAGATAATCAGAATTGGTTGCTGCACTTCACCAATAAATCCCACCAGCAGCCCTACCTCATCTTCATGTCAGCATGACCAAGCATCCATCAGCTCATCCTCATGTCAGCATGATGTGTATTTCATGGGCTCACGAATTGGGCTTGGCTGAATCAAAAGATGACTTTAAGATATCCATTTTCAAGTTCAGAATGTGTCTGATCCAACCACACAAGTATTGGCCCAATCCAAGCTCGGATGAAGACGATAAGGCCGAAATGAACTTCTAACTCAGGCTCCAGTTTTTGCACGTTTTTGCACCATTTTGCTTCAAATGCCTCAAGTGGTATTCCTCTCATGCCAATCAGCCCTTAATATGCATGGATTGTAGCAAATGTGATCTCTTGCTCCCAAAACCTACAGAACACACAAACATAGATAAGTGACTCGAAATAAAGAGAAACTAAACAAAATTACTAAGTAATGAAGGCAAGCAAATGTGTGAAATTATGAACTTATCACATATTATGATGATGCCCAAGTTTTGGGCTCGATCGGAAATCAATAGGGGTAAGAAATTGGACAATTCAGGTCCAAAGGCAGTTCGTTCCTTATAGGAGTGGTTGGTGTATTCCGTAGTTCTAGCGATTGGATTTCACTCAAAACTCACCAAATGACTCCTCCCACCATATTATGATGATGCCCAAGTTTTGGGCTCGATAGGAAATCAATAGGGGTAAGAAATTGGACTATTCAGTTTCAAAGGCAGTTCGTTCCTTATAGAAGTGGCTGGTGTATTCCGTAGTTCTAGCGATTGGATTTCACTCAAAACTCACCAAATGACTCCTCCCACCATATTATGATGATGCCCAAGTTTTGGGCTCGATCGGAAATCAATAGGGGTAAGAAATTGGACAATTCAGGTTCAAAGGAAGTTCATTCCTTATAGGAGTGGTTAGTGTATTCCGTAGTTCTAGCGATTGGATTTCACTCAAAACTCACCAAATGACTCCTCCCACCATATTATGATGATGCCCAAGTTTTGGGCTCGATCGGAAATCAATAGGGGTAAGAAATTGGACAATTCAGGTTCAAAGGAAGTTCGTTCCTTATAGGAGTAGTAAGTGTATTCCGTAGTTCTAGCGATTGGATTTCACTCAAAACTCACCAAATGACTCCTCCCACCATATTATGATGATGCCCAAGTTTTTGGCTCGATCGGAAATCAATAGGGGCAAGAAATTGGACAATTTAGGTTCAAAGGCTGTTCGTTCCTTAAAGGAGTGTTTGGTGTATTCCGTAGTTCTAGCGATTGGATTTCATTCCAAACTCACCAAATGACTCCTCCCAAGTTTTGGGCTCGATCGGAAATCAATAGGGGTAAGAAATTGGACAATTCAGGTCCAAAGGCAGTTCGTTCCTTGTAGGAGTGGTTGGTGTATTTCGTAGTTCTAGCGATTGGATTTCCCTCAAAACTCACCAAATGACTCCTCCCACCATATTATGATGATACACAAGTTTTGGGCTCGATCGGAAATCAATAGCGGAAAGAAATTGGACAATTCAGGTTCAAAGGCAGTTCGTTCCTTATAGGAGTGGTTGTCGTATTCCGTAGTTCTAGCGATTGGATTTCTCTCAAAACTCACCGACTGACTCCTCCCACCATGTTACGATGATGCCCATGTTTTGGGCACAATCGGAAATCAATAGCGGTAAGAAATTGGACAATTCAGGTTCAAAGGCAGTTCGTTCCTTATAGTAGTGGTTGGTGTATTCCGTAGTTCTAGCGATTGGATTTCAGCCAAAACTCACCAAATGACTCCTCCAACCATATTATGATGATGCCCAAGTTTTGGGCTCGATCGGAAATCAATAGGGGTAAGAAATTGGACAATTCAGGTTGAAAGGCAGTTCGTTCCTTATAGGAGTGGTTGGTGTATTGCATAGTTCTAGCAATTGGATTTCCCTCAAAACTCTCCAAATGACTCCTCCCACCATATTATGATGATGCCCAAGTTTTGGGCTCGACCGGAAATCAATAGGGGTAAGAAATTGGACAATTCATGTTCGAAGGCAGTTCGTTCCTTATAGGAGTGGTTGGTGTATTCCGTAGTTCTAGCGATTGGATTTCATTCAAAACTCACCAAATGACTCCTCCCACCATATTATGATGATGCCCAAGTTTTGGGCTCGATCGGAAATCAATAGGGGTAAGAAATTAGACAATTCAGGTCCAAAGGCAGTTCGTTCCTTATTGGAGTGGTTGGTGTATTCTGTAGTTCTAGCGATTGGATTTCACTCAAAACTCATCAACTGACTCCTCCCACCATATTATGATGAGGACCAAGTTTTGGGCTCGATCGGAAATCAATAGGGGTAAGAAATTAGACAATTCAGGTTCAAAGGCAGTTCGTTCCTTATAGGAGTGGTTGGTGTATTTCGTAGTTTTAGCGATTGGATTTCACTCAAAACTCACCAAATGACTCCTCCCACCATATTGTGATGATGCCCAAGTTTTGCGGTCGATCGGAAATCAAGAGGGGTAAGAAATTGGACAATTCAGGTTCAAAGGCAGTTCGTTCTTTATAGGAGTGGCTGGTGTATTCCGTAGTTCTTGCGAATGGATTTCACTCAAAACTCACCAAATGACTCCTCCCACCATATTATGATGATGCCCCTGTTTTGGGCTCGATCGGAAATCAATTGGGGTAAGAAATTGGACAATTCTGGTTCAAATGTAGTTCGTTCCTTTTAGGAGTGGCTGGTGTATTCCGTAGTCCTAGCAATTGGATTTCACTCAAAACACACCAAATGACTCCTCCCACCGTATTATGATGATGCCCAAGTTTAGGGCTCGATCGGAAATCAATAGGGGTAAGAAATTTGACAATTCAAGTTCGAAGGCAGTTCGTTCCTTATAGGAGTGGTTGGTGTATTCCGTACTTCTAGCGATTGGATTTCACTCAAAACTCACCAAATGACTCCACCCACCATATTATGATGATGCCCAAGTTTTGGGCTCGATCGGAAATCAATAGGGGTAAGAAATTGGACAATTCAGGTTCAAAGGCAATTCGTTCCTTATAGGAGTGGTTGGTGTATTCTGTAGTTCTAGCAATTGGATTTCACTCAAAACTCACCAAATGACTCCTCCCACCATGTTATGATGATGCCCAAGTTTTGGGCTCGATCGGAAATCAATAGGGGTAAGAAATTTGACAATTCAAGTTCGAAGGCAGTTCGTTCCTTATAGGAGTGGTTGGTGTATTCCGTACTTCTAGCGATTGGATTTGACTCAAAACTCACCAAATGACTCCTCTCACCATATTATGATGATGCCCAAGTTTTGGGCTCGATCGGAAATCAATAGGGGTAAGAAATTGGACAATTCAGGTTCAAAGGCAGTTCGTTCCTTATAGGAGTGGTTGGTGTATTCTGTAGTTCTAGCGATTGGATTTCACTCAAAACTCACCAAATGACTCCTCCCACCATGTTATGATGATGCCCAAGTTTTGGGCTCGATCGGAAATCAATAGGGGTAAGAAATTGGACAATTCAGGTTCAGAGGCAGTTCGTTCCGTATAGGAGTGGTTGGTGTATTCTGTAGTTCTAGCGATTGGATTTCACTTAAAACTCACCAAATGACTCCTCCCACGATATTATGATGATGCCCAAGTTTTGGGCTCCATCGGAAATCAATAGGGGTAAGAAATTGGACAATTCAGGTTCGAACGCAGTTCGTTCCGTATTTGCGTGGTTGGTGTATTCCGTAGTTCTAGCGATTGGATTTCACTCAAAACTCACCAAATGACTACTCCCAATATAGGAGTGGTTGGTGTATTCCGTAGTTCTAGCGATTGGATTTCCCCCAAAACACACCAAATGACTCCTCCCACCATATTATCATGATGTCCAAGTTTTGGGCTCGATCAGAAATCAATAGGGGTAAGAAATTGGACAATTCAGGTTCAAAGGCAATTCGTTCCTTATTGGAGTGGCTGGTGTATTCCGTAGTTCTAGCGATTAGATTTCACTCAAAACTCAACAAATGACTCCTCCCACCATAGTATGATGACGCCCAAGTTTTGGGCTTGATCGGAAATCTATAGGGATAAGAAATTGGACAATCCAAGTTCGAAGGCAGTTCGTTCCGAATTGGAGTGGTTGGTGTATTGCATAGTTCTAGCGATTGGATTTCACTCAAAACTCACCAAATGACTCCTCCCACCATATTATGATGATCAACGTGTTTTGCGCTCGATCGGAAATCAATAGGGGTAAGAAATCGGACAATTTAGGTTCAAAGGCAGTTCGTTCCTTATAGGAGTGGTTGGTCTATTCGGTAGTTCTAGCGATTGGATTTCACTCAAAACTCACCAAATGACTCCTCCCACCATATTATGCTGATGCCCAAGGTTCGGGCTTGATCGGAAATCAATCGGGGTAAGAAATTGGGCAATTCATGTTCTAAGGAAGTTCGTTCCTTATAGGAGTGGTTGGTGTATTCCGTAGTTCTAGCGATTGGATTTCACTCAAAACTCACCAAATGACTCCTCCCACCATATTATGATGATGCCCAACTTTTGGACAATTCAGGTTCACAGGCTGTTCGTTCCTTATAGGAGTGGTTGGAGTATTCCGCAGTACTAGCGATTGGATTTCACTCAAAACTCACCAAATGACAACTCCCACCATATTATGATGATGCCCATGTTTTTGGCTCGATCGGAAGTCAATAGGGGTAAGAAATTGGACAATTCAGGTTCAAAGGCAGTTCGTTCCGTAAAGGAGTGGTTGGTGTATTCCGTACTTCTAGGGATTGGATTTCACTCAAAACTCACCAAATGACTCATCCCCCCATATTATGATGATGCCCAAGTTTTGGGCTCGATCGGAAATCAGTAGCGGAAATTAATTTGACAATTCAGGTTCAAAGGCAGTTCGTTCCTTATAGGGGTGGTTGGTGTATTCCGTAGTTCTAGCGATTGGATTTCACTCAGAACTCAACAAATGACTCCTCCCACCATATTATGATGATGCCAAAGTGTTGGGCTCGATCGGAAACCTATAGGTGTAAGAAATTGGACAATTCAGGTTCAAACGCAGTTCGTTCCGTATAGGCGTGGTTGGTGTATTCCGTAGTTCTAGCAATTGGATTTCACTCAAAACTCACCAAATGACTCCTCCCACCATATTATGTTGATGTCCAAGTTTTGGGCTCGATCGGCAATCAATAGGGGTAAGAATTTGGACAATTAAGGTTCAAAGGCAGTTGATTCCTTATAGGAGTGGTCGGTGTATTCCGTAGTTCTAGCGATTGGATTTCACTCAAAACTCACCAAATGACTCCTCCCACCATATTATGATGACGGCCAAGTTTTGGGCTCGATCGGAAATCAATAGGGGTAAGAAATTGGACAATTCGTGTTCAAGGGAAGTTCGTTCCTTATAGGAGTGGTTGGTGTATTCCGTAGTTCTAGCAATTGGATTTCACTCAAAACTCACCAAATGACTCCTCCCACGATATTATGATGATGCCCAAGTTTTGGGCTCGATCGAAAATCAATAGGGGTAAGAAATTGGACAATTCGTGTTCAAGGGCAGTTCGTTCCTTATAGGAGTGGTTGGTGTATTCCTTAGTTCTAGCGATTGGATTTCACTCAAAACACAACAAATGACTCCTCCCACCATATTATGATGATGCCCAAGTTTTGGGCTCGATCGGAAATTAATAGGGGTAAGAAATTGGACAATTCATGTTCATGGGCAGTTCGTTCCTTATAGGAGTGGTTGGTGTATTCCGTAGTTCTAGCGATTGGATTTCACTCAAAACTCACCAAATGACTCCTCCCACCATATTATGGTGATGCCCAAGTTTTGGGCTCGATCAGAAATCAATAGGGGTAAGAAATTGGACAATTCAGGTTCGAAGGCAGTTCGTTCCTTACATGTGTGGCTGGTGTATTCCGTAGTTCTAGCGATTGGATTTCACTCCAAACTATCCAAATGACTCCTCCCACCATATTATGATGATGCCCAAGTTTTGGGCTGGATCGGAAATCAATAGGGGTAAGAAATTGGACAATTCAAGTTCAAAGGCAGTTCGTTCCTTATAGGAGTGGCTGGTGTATTCCGTAGTTCTAGCGATTGGATTTCACTCCAAACTATCCAAATAACTCCTCCCACCATATTATGATGATTCCGAAGTTTTGGGCTGGATCGGAAATCAATAGGGGTAAGAAATTGGACAATTCAGGTTCAAAGGCAGTTCGTTCCTTATAGGAGTGGCTGGTGTATTCCGTAGTTCTAGCGATTGGATTTCACTTAAAACTCACCAAATGACTCCTCCCACCATATTATGATGATGCCCAAGTTTTGGGCTCGATCGGAAATCAATAGTGGTTAGAAATTGGACAATTCAGGTTCCAAGGCTGTTCGTTCCTTATAGACGTGGTTGCTGTATTCCGTAGTTCTAGCGAATGGATTTCACTCAAAACTCATCAAATGACTCCTCCCACCATATTATGATGATGCCCAAGTTTTGGGCTCGATAGGAAATCCATAGGGGGTAAGAAATTGGACAATTCAAGTTCGCAGGCAGTTCGTTCCGAATTGGAGCGATTGGTGTATTGCATAGTTCTAGCTATTGGATTTCACTCAAAACTCACCAAATGACTCCTCCCACCATATTATGATGATTCCCAAGTTTTGGGCTCGATCGGAAATTCATAGGTGTAAGAAATTGGACAATTGAAGTTCGAAGGCGGTTCGTTACGAATTGGAGTGGTTGGTGTATTGCATAGTTCTAGCGATTGGATTTCACTCAAAACCCACCAAACGACTCCTCCCACCGTATTATGATGATGCGCAAATTTTGGGCTCGATCGGAAATCAATAGGGGTAAGAAATTGGACAATTCAGGTTCAAACGCAGTTCGTTCCTTATAGGAGTGGTTCGTGTATTTCGTAGTTCTGGCAATGGGATTTCACTCAAAACTCACCAAATGACTCCTCCCACTATATTATGATGATGCCCAAGTGTTGGGCTCGATCGGAAATCCATAGGGGTAAGAAATCGGACCATTCAAGTTCGAAGGTAGTTCGTTCCGAATTGGAGTGGTTGGTGTATTGCATAGTTCTAGCGATTGGATTTCACTCAAAACTCACCAAACGACTCCTCCCACCGTATTATGATGATGCCCAAGTTTTGGGCTCGATCGGAAATCAATAGGGTTAAGAAATTGGACAATTCAGGTTCAAACGCGGTTTGTTCCTTATAGGAGTGGTTCGTGTATTTCGTAGTTCTAGCAATGGGATTTCACTCAAAACTCACCAAATGACTCCTCCCACTATATTATGATGATGCCCAAGTGTTGGGCTCGATCGGAAATCCATAGGGGTAAGAAATTGGACCATTCAAGTTCGAAGGTAGTTCGTTCCGAATTGGAGTGGTTGGTGTATTGCATAGTTCTAGGGATTGGATTTCACTCAAAACTCACCAAATGACTCTTCCCACCATATTATGATGATGCCCAAGTGTTGGGCTCGATCGGAAATCCATAGGGGTAAGAAATTGGACCATTCAAGTTCGAAGGCAGTTCGTTCCAAATTGGAGTGGTTGGTGTATTGCATAGTTCTAGCGATTGGATTTCACTCCAAACTCTCCAAATAACTCCTCCCACCATATTATGATAATGCCCAAGTTTTGGGCTCGATCGGAAATCAATAGGGGTAAGAAATTGGACAATTCAGGTTCAAACGCAGTTCGTTCCTTATTGGAGTGGTTGGTGTATTCCGTAGTTCTAGCGATTGGATTTCACTCAAAACTCACCAAATGACTCCTCCCACCATATTATGATGATGCCCAAGTTTTGGGCTCGATCGCAAATCAATAGGGGTAAGAAGTTGGACAATTCAGGTTCAAAGGCAGTTCGTTCCTTATAGGAGTGGTTGGTGTATTCCGTAGTTCTAGCGATTGGATTTCACTCAAAACTCACCAAATGACTCCTCCCACCATATTATGATGATGCCCAAGTTTTGGGCTCGATCGGAAATCAATAGGGGTAAGAAATTGGACAATTCAGTTTCAAAGGCAGTTCGTTCCTTATAGGAGTGGTTGGTCTATTCCGTAGTTCTAGCGATTGGATTTCACTCAAAACTCACCAAATGACTCCTCCCACCATATTATGATGATGCCAAAGTTTTGGGCTCGATCGGAAATCCAAAGGGGTAAGAAATTGTACAATTCAAGTTCGAAGCCAGTTCGTTCCGAATTGGAGTGGTTGGTATATTGCATAGTTCTAGCGATTGGATTTCACTCAAAACTCACCAAATGACTGCTCCCACCATATTATGATGATGCCCAAGTTTTGGGCTCGATCGGAATTCAGTAGGGGTAAGAAATTGGACAATTCAGGTTCAAAGGCAGTTCGTTCCTTATAGGAGTGGTTGGTGTATTCCGTAGTTCTAGCGATTGGATTTCACTCAAAACTCACCAAATGACTCCTCCCACCATATTATGATGATGCCCAAGTTTTGGGCTCGATTGGAAATCAATAGGGGTTAGAAATTGGACAATTCAGGTTCAAAGGCAGTTCGTTCCTTACAGGAGTGGCTGGTGTATTCCGTAGTTCTAGCGATTGGATTTCACTCAAAACACCCCAAAAGAATCCTCCCACCATATTATGATGATGCCCAAGTTTTGGGCTCGATCGGAAATCCATAGGGATAAGAAATTGGACAATTCAAGTTTGAAGACAGTTCGTTCCGAATTGGAGTGGTTGGTGTATTGCATAGTTCTAGCGATTGGATTTCACTCAAAACTCACCAAAGCACTCCTCCCATCATATTTTGGTGATGCCCAAGTTTTGGGCTCGATCGGAAATCAATAGGGGTAAGAAATTGGACAATTCATGTTCTTAGGCAGTTCTTTCCTTATAGGAGTGGTTGGTGTATTCCGTAGTTCTAGCGATTGGATATCACTCAAAACTCACCAAATGACTCCTCCCGCCATATTATGATGATGCCCAAGTTTTGGGCTCAATCGGAAATCAATAGGGGTAAGAAATTGGACAATTCAGGTTCAAAGGCAGTTCAATCCTTATAGGAGTGGATGGTGTATTCCGTCGTTCTAGCGATTAGATTTCACTCAAAACTCACCAAATGAGTCCTCCCACCATATTATGTTGATGCCCAAGTTTTGGGCTCGATCGGAAATCCATAGGGGTAAGAAATTGGACAATTCAAGTTCGAGGGCAGTTCGTTCCGAATTGGAGTGGTTGGTGTATTGCATAGTTCTAGCGATTGGATTTCACTCAAAACTCACCAAATGACTCCTCCCACCAATTTATGATGATGCCCAAGTTGTGGGCTCGATCGGAAATCAATAGGGGTATGAAATTGGACAATTCTGGTTCAAAGGCAGTTCGATCCTTATAGGAGTGGTTGGTGTATTCCGTAGTCCTAGCGATCGGATTTCACTCAAAACTCACCAAATGACTCCTCCCACCATGTTATGATGATGCCCAAGTTTTGGGCTCGATTGGAAATCCATAGGGGTAAGAAATTGGACAAACCAAGTTCGAAGACAGTTCGTTCCGAATTGGAGTGGTTGGTGTATTGCATAGTTCTAGCGATCGGATTTCA
Source organism: Prunus yedoensis (assembly GCA_005406145.1). NCBI lineage: Eukaryota > Viridiplantae > Streptophyta > Magnoliopsida > Rosales > Rosaceae > Prunus > Prunus yedoensis. Next base: position 1,390,057 of record BJCG01002322.1, on the reverse strand, counting down.
CTCAAAACTCACCAAATGACTCCTCCCACCATATTATGATGATGCCCAAGTTTTGGGCTCGATCGGAAATCCATAGGGGTAAGAAATTGGACAATTCAAGTTCGAAGACTGTTCGTTCCGAATTGGTGTGGTTGGTGTATTGCATAGTTCTAGCAATTGGATTTCACTCAAAACTCACCAAATGACTCCTCCCACCATATTATGATGATGCCCAAGTTTTGGGCTCGATCGGAAATCATTAGGGGAAAGAAATTGGACAATTCAGGTTCAAAGGCAGTTCGTTCCATATAGGAGTGGTTGGTGTATTCCGTAGTTCAAGAAAAAAAGATTTCACTCAAATCTCACCAAATGACTCCTCCCACCATATTATGATGATGCCAAAGGTTTGGGCTCGATCGAAAATCCATAGGGGTAAGAAATTGGACAATTCAAGTATGAAGGCAGTTCGTTCCGAATTGGAGTGGTTGGTGTATTGCATAGTTCTAGTGTTTGGATTTCACTCAAAACTCACCAAATGACTCATGCCACGATATTATGATGATGTGCACGTTTTGGGCTCGATCGGAAATCAATAGGGGTAAGAAATTGGACAATTCAGGTTCAAAGGCAGTTCGTTCCTTATAGGAGTGGTTGGTGTATTCCGTAGTTCTAGCGATTGGATTTCACTCAAAACTCACCAAATGACTCCTCCCACCATATTATGATGATGCCCAAGGTTTGGGCTCGATCGGAAATCAATAGGGGTAAGAAATTGGACAATTCAGGTTCAAAGGCGGTTCGTTCCTTATTGGAGTGGTTGGTGTATTCCTTAGTTCTAGCGATGGGATTTCACTCAAAACTCACCAAATGACTCCTCCCACCATATTATGATAATGCCCAAGTTTTGGGCTCGATCGGAAATCCATATGGGTAAGAAATTGGACAATTCAAGTTCGAAGGCAGTTCGTTCCAAATTGGAGTGGTTGGTGTATTGCATAGTTCTAGCGATTGGATTTCACTCCAAACTCTCCAAATAACTCCTCCCACAATATTTTCACAATGCCAAAGTTTTGGGCTTGATCGGAAATCCATAGGTGTCAGAAATTGGAGAATTCAAGTTCAAAGGCAGTTCGTTCCGAATTGGGTTCGTTGGTGTATTGCATAGTTCTAGCGATTGGATTTCACTCAAAACTCACCAAATGACTCCTCCCACAATATTTTCACAATGCCAAAGTTTTGGGCTTGATCGGAAATCCATAGGTGTCAGAAATTGGAGAATTCAAGTTCAAAGGCAGTTCGTTCCGAATTGGGTTCGTTGGTGTATTGCATAGTTCTAGCGATTGGATTTCACTCAAAACTCACCAAATGACTCCTCCCACCATATTATGATGTTGCCCAAGTTTTGGCCTCGATCGGAAATCAATAGGGGCAAGAAAGTGGACAATTCAGGTTCAAAGGCAGTTCGTTCCTTATAGGAGTGGTTGGGGTATTCCGTAGTTCTAGCAATTGGATTTCACTCAAAACTCACCAAATGACTCCTCCACAATATTTTCACAATGCCCAAGTTTTGGGCTTCATAGGAAATCCATAGGTGTCAGAAATTGGACAATTCAAGTTCAAAGGCAGTTCGTTCCGAATTGGGTTGGTTGGTGTATTGCATAGTTCTAGCGATTGGATTTCACTCAAAACTCACCAAATGACTCCTCCCACCATATTATGATGTTGCCCAAGTTTTGGCCTCGATCGGAAATCTATAGGGGTAAGAAATTGGACAATTCAGGTTCAAAGGAAGTTCGTTCCTTATAGGAGTGGTTGGTGTATTCCGCAGTTCTAGCAATTGGATTTCACTCAAAACTCACCAAATGACTCCTCCCACCATATTATGATGATGGCTAAGTTTTGCGCTCGATCGTAATTCCATAGGTGTAAGAAATTGGACAATTTAACTTCGAAGGCAGTTTGTTCCGAATTGGAGTGGTTGGTGTGTTGCATATGGACTGATCAGTGCATTCCTTAGTTCTAGCGATTGGATTTCACTCAAAACTCACCAAATGACTCCTCCCACCATATTATGATGATGCCCAAGTTTTGGGCTCGATCGGAAGTCAGTAGGCGTAAGAAATTGGACAATTCAGGTTCAAAGGCAGTTCGTTCCTTATAGGAGTGGTTGGTGTATTCCGTAGTTCTAGCGGTTGGATTTCACTAAAAACACAGCAAATGACTCCTCCCACCATATTATGATGATGCCCAAGTTTTGGGCTCAATCGGAAATCAATAGGGGTAAGAAATTGGACAATTCATGTTCAAAGGCTGTTCGTTCCTTATAGGAGTGGTTGGTGTATTCCGTAGTTCTAGCGATTGGATTTCACTCAAAACTCACCAAATGACTCCTCCCACCATATTATGTTGATGCCCAAGTTTTGGGCTCGATCGGAAATCAACAGGGGTAAAAAATTGGACAATTCATGTTCAAAGGCTGTTCGTTCCTTATAGGAGTGGTTTGTGTATTCCGTAGTTCTAGCGATTGGATTTCCCTCAATACTCACCAAATGACTCCTCCCACCATATTATGTTGATGCCCAAGTTTTGGGCTCGATCGGAAATCAATAGGGGTAAGAAATTGGACAATTCAGGTTCAAAGGCAGTTCGTTCCTTATAGGAGTGGTTGGTGTATTCCGTAGTTCTAGCGATTGGATTTCACCCAAAACTCACCAAATGACTTCTCCCACCACATTATGATGATGCCCAAGTTTTGGGCTCGATCGGAAATCAATAGGGGTAAGAAATTGGAATATTCAGGTTCAAAGGCAGTTCGTTCCTTATAGGAGTGGCTGGTGTATTCTATAGTTCTAGCGGTTGGATTTCACTAAAAACTCACCAAATGACTCCTCCCACCATATTATGTTGGTGCCCAAGTTTTGGGCTCGATCGGAAATCCATAGGGGTAAGAAATTGGACAATTCAAGTTCGAAGACAGTTCGTTCTGAATTTGAGTGGTTGGTGTATTGCATTGTTGTAGCGATTTGATTTCACTCAAAACTCACCAAATGACTCCTCCCACCATATTATGATGATGCCCAAGGTTTGGGCTCGATCGGAAATCAATAGGGGTAAGAAATTGGACAATTCAGGTTCAAAGGCGGTTCGTTCCTTATTGGAGTGGTTGGTGTATTCCTTAGTTCTAGAGATGGGATTTCACTCAAAACTCACCAAATGACTCCTCCCACCATATTATGATAATGCCCAAGTTTTGGGCTCGATCGGAAATCCATATGGGTAAGAAATTGGACAATTCAAGTTCGAAGGCAGTTCGTTCCAAATTGGAGTGGTTGGTGTATTGCATAGTTCTAGCGATTGGATTTCACTCTAAACTCTCCAAATAACTCCTCCCACAATATTTTCACAATGCCAAAGTTTTGGGCTTGATCGGAAATCCATAGGTGTCAGAAATTGGAGAATTCAAGTTCAAAGGCAGTTTGTTCCGAATTGGGTTGGTTGGTGTATTGCATAGTTCTAGCGATTGGATTTCACTCAAAACTCACCAAATGACTCCTCCCACCATATTATGATGTTGCCCAAGTTTTGGCCTCGATCGGAAATCTATAGGGGTAAGAAATTGGACAATTCAGGTTCAAAGGAAGTTCGTTCCTTATAGGAGTGGTTGGTGTATTCCGCAGTTCTAGCAATTGGATTTCACTCAAAACTCACCAAATGACTCCTCCCACCATATTATGATGATGGCTAAGTTTTGCGCTCGATCGTAATTCCATAGGTGTAAGAAATTGGACAATTTAACTTCGAAGGCAGTTTGTTCCGAATTGGAGTGGTTGGTGTGTTGCATATGGACTGATCAGTGCATTCCTTAGTTCTAGCGATTGGATTTCACTCAAAACTCACCAAATGACTCCTCCCACCATATTATGATGATGCCCAAGTTTTGGGCTCGATCGGAAGTCAGTAGGGGTAAGAAATTGGACAATTCAGGTTCAAAGGCAGTTCGTTCCTTATAGGAGTGGTTGGTGTATTCCGTAGTTCTAGCGGTTGGATTTCACTAAAAAACACAGCAAATGACTCCTCCCACCATATTATGATGATGCCCAAGTTTTGGGCTCAATCGGAAATCAATAGGGGTAAGAAATTGGACAATTCATGTTCAAAGGCTGTTCGTTCCTTATAGGAGTGGTTGGTGTATTCCGTAGTTCTAGCGATTGGATTTCACTCAAAACTCACCAAATGACTCCTCCCACCATATTATGTTGATGCCCAAGTTTTGGGCTCGATCGGAAATCAACAGGGGTAAAAAATTGGACAATTCATGTTCAAAGGCTGTTCGTTCCTTATAGGAGTGGTTTGTGTATTCCGTAGTTCTAGCGATTGGATTTCACCCAAAACTCACCAAATGACTTCTCCCACCACATTATGATGATGCCCAAGTTTTGGGCTCGATCGGAAATCAATAGGGGTAAGAAATTGGAATATTCAGGTTCAAAGGCAGTTCGTTCCTTATAGGAGTGGCTGGTGTATTCTATAGTTCTAGCGGTTGGATTTCACTAAAAACTCACCAAATGACTCCTCCCACCATATTATGTTGGTGCCCAAGTTTTGGGCTCGATCGGAAATCCATAGGGGTAAGAAATTGGACAATTCAAGTTCTAAGACAGTTCGTTCTGAATTTGAGTGGTTGGTGTATTGCATTGTTGTAGCGATTTGATTTCACTCAAAACTCACCAAATGACTCCTCCTACCATATTATGATGATGCCCAAGTTTTGGGCTCGATCGAAAATCAATAGGGGTAAGAAATTGGACAATTTAGGTTGAAAGGCAGTTCGTTCCTTATCGGAATGGTTGGTGTATTTTGTAGTTCTAGCGACATGATTTCGCCCACAACTCACCAAATGACTCCTCCCACCATATTATGATGATGCCCAAGTTTTGGGCTCGATCGGAAATCAATATGGGTAAGAAATTGGACTTTTTAGGTTCAAAGGCAGTTCGTTTCTTATCGGGGTGGCTGGTGTATTCCGTAGTTCTAGCGATTGGATTTCACTCAAAAGTCACCAAATGACTTCTCCCACCATATTATGTTGTTTCCGAAGTTTTGGGCTCGATCGGAAATCAACAGAGGTAAGAAATTGGACAATTCAAGTTCGAAGGCAGTTCCTTCCTTATAGGAGTGGTTGGTGTATTCCGTACTTCTAGCGATTGGATTTCATTCAAAACTCACCAAATGACTCCTCCCACCATATTATGATGATGCCCAAGTTTTGGGCTCGATCAGAAATCAATAGGGGTAAGAAATTGGACAATTCAGGTTCAAAGGCAGTTCGTTCCTTATAGGAGTAGTTGGTGTATTCCGTAGTTCTAGCGATTGGATTTCAGCCAAAACTCACCAAATGACTCCACCCACCATATTATGATGATGCCCAAGTTTTGGGCTCGATCGGAAATCAATAGGGGTAAGAAATTGGACAATTCAGGTTCAAAGGCAGTTCGTTCCTTATAGGAGTGGTTGGTGTATTCCGTAGTTCTAGCGATTGGATTTCTCTCAAAACTCACCAAATGACTCCACCCACCATATTATGATGTTGCCCAAGTTTTGCACTCGATCGGAAATCCATAGGTGTAAGAAATTAGACAATTCAAGTTCGAAGGCAGTTTGTTCCGAATTGGAGTGGTTGGTGTGTTGCATAGTTCTAGCGATTGGATTTCACTCAAAACTCACCGAACGACTCCTCCCACCATATTATGATGATGCCCAAGTTTTGGACTCGATCGAAAATCCATAGGTGTAAGAAATTGGACAATTCAATTTGAAAGGCAGTTCGTTCCTTATGGGAGTGACTGGTGTATTCTGTAGTTCTAGCGATTGGATTTCACTCAAAACTCCCCGAATGACTACTCCCACCATATTACGATGATGCCCAAGTTTTGCGTTCGATCGGAAATCAACAGGGGTAATAAATTGGACAATTCAGGTTCAAAGGCAGTTCGTTCCGAATTGGGTTGGTTTGTGTATTCCGTAGTTCTAGCAATTGGATTTCACTCAAAACTCACCAAATGACTCCTCGCACAATATTTTCACAATGCCCAAGTTTTGGGCTTGATCGGAAATCCATAGGTGTCAGAAATTGGACAATTCAAGTTCAAAGGCAGTTCGTTCCTTATAGGAGTGGTTGGTGTATTCCGTAGTTCTAGCGACTGGATTTCACTCAAAACTCACGAAATGACTCCTCCCACCAAATTATGATGATGCCCAAGTTTTGGGATCGATCGTAAATCCATAGGTGTAAGAAATTGGACAATTCAACTTCAAAGGAAGTTCGTTTCGAATTGGAGTGGTTGTTGTGTTGCTTAGTTCTAGCGATTGGATTTAACTGAAAACTCAAGAAATGATTCCTCCCACCATATTATGATGATGCCCAAGTTTTGGGCTCGATCCGAAATCCATAGGTGTCAGAAAGTGGACAATTCATGTTCAAAGGCAGTTCGTTACGAATTGGGGTGGTTGGTGTGTGGCACAGTTCTGGTGATTGGATTTCACTCAAAACTCACCAAATGACTCCTCCCACCATATCTGTTGCCCAAGTTTTGTCCTCGATTGGAAATGAATAGGGGTAAGAAATTGGACAATTCAGGTTCAAAGGCAGTTCGTTCCGAATTGGGGTGGTTGGTGTATTGCATAGTTCTAGCCATCGGATTTCGCTCAAAACTCACCAAATGACTCCTCCCACCATATTATGATGATGCCCAAGTTTTGGGCTCGATCGGAAATCCATAGGTGTAAGAAATTGGACAATTCATGTTCAATCGCAGTTCATTCCGAATTGGAGTGGTTGGTGTATTGCATAATTCTAGCGATTGGATTTCACCCAAAACTCACCAAATGACTCCTCCCACCATATTATGATGATGCCCAAGTTTTGAGATCGATCGGTAATCAATAGGGGTAAGAAATTGGACAATTCAAGTTCAAAGGCAGTTCGTTCCTTATAGGAGTGGTTGGTGTATTCCGTAGTTCGAGCGATTGGATTTCACTCAAAACTCACCAATTGACTCCTCCCACCATATTACGATGATGCCCATGTTTTGGGCTCGATCGAAAATAAATCGGTGTAAGAAATTGGAAAATTCAATTTCAAAGGCAGTTCGTTCCTTATAGGAGTGGCTGGTGTATTCCGTAGTTCTAGCAATATCGGATTTCACTCAAAACTCACCAAATGACTCCTCCCACCATATTATTATGATGCCCAAGTTTTGGGCTTGATTGGAAATCCATAGGTGTAAGAAATTGAACAATTCAAGTTCGAAGGCAGTTCGTTCCGAATTGGAGTGGTTGGTGTATTGCATAGTTCTTGCGATTGGAGTTAACTCAAAACTCACCAAATGACTCCTCCCACCATATTATGATGATGCCCAAGTTTTGGGCTCGATCGGAAATCAATAGGGGTAAGAAATTGGACAATTCAGGTTCCAAGGCAATTCTTTCCTTATAGGAGTGGTTGGTGTATTCCGTAGTTCGAGCGATTGGATTTCACTCAAAACTCACCAATTGACTCCTCCCACCATATTACGATGATGCCCATGTTTTGGGCTCGATCGAAAATAAATCGGTGTAAGAAATTGGACAATTCAATTTCAAAGGCAGTTCGTTCCTTATAGGAGTGGCTGGTGTATTCCGTAGTTCTAGCAATATCGGATTTCACTCAAAACTCACCAAATGACTCCTCCCACCATATTATTATGATGCCCAAGTTTTGGGCTTGATTGGAAATCCATAGGTGTAAGAAATTGAACAATTCAAGTTCGAAGGCAGTTCGTTCCGAATTGGAGTGGTTGGTGTATTGCATAGTTCTTGCGATTGGAGTTAACTCAAAACTCACCAAATGACTCCCCCCACCATATTATGATGATGCCCAAGTTTTGGGCTCGATCGGAAATCCATAGGGGTAAGAAATTGGACAATTCAAGTTCAAAGGAAGTTCGTTCCTTCCTTATAGGAGTGGTTGGTGTATTCCGCAGTTCTAGCGATTGGATTTCACTCAAAATTCTCCAAATGATTCCTCCCACCGTATTATGATGATGCCCAAGTTTTGGGCTCGATCGGAAATCAATGGGGGTTAGAAATTGGACAATTCAGGTCCGAAGGCAGTTCGTTCCTTATAGAAGTGGTTGGTGTATTCCGTAGTTCTAGCGATTGGATTTCACTCAAAACTCATCAAATGATTCCTCCCACCATATTATGATGATACCCAAGTTTTGGGCTCGATCGGAAATCAATAGGGGTAAGAAATTGGACAATTCAGGTTCAGAGGCAGTTCGTTCCGAATTGGAGTGGTTGGTGTATTGCATTGTTCTAGCGATTGGATTTCACTCAAAGCTCACCAAATGAATCCTCCCACCATATTATGATGATGCCCAAGTTTTGGGCTCGATCGGAAGTCCACAGGTGTGAGAAATTGGACAACTCAAGTACGAAGGCAGTTCGTTCCGAATTGGAGTGGTTGGTGTATTGCATAGTTCTAGCGATTGGATTTCACACAAAACTCACCAAATGACTCCTCCCACCACATTATGATGATGCCCATGTTTTGGGCTCTAACAGAAATCAATAGGGGTAAGAAATTGGACAATTCAGGTTCAGAGGCAGTTCATTAATTATAGGAGTGGTTGGTGTATTCCGAATTTCTGGCGATTGGATTTCACTCAAAGCTCACCAAATGACTCCTCCCACCATATTATGATGATACCCAAGTTTTGGGCTCGATCGGAAATCCATTGGTGTATTGCTTAGTTCAAGCCACTAGATTTCACTCAAAACACACCAAATGACTCATCACACCATATTCTGATGGTGCCCAAGTTTTGGGCTCGATCGGAAATCAATAGGGATTAGAAATTAGACAATTCAGGTTCAAAGGAAGTTCGTTCCTTATAGGAGCGGTTGGTGTATTCCGTAGTTCTAGCGATTGGATTTCACTCAAAACTCACCAAATGACTCCTCCCACCCTATTACGATGATGCCCAAGTTTTGGGCTCGATCGGAAATCCATAGGGGTAAGAAATTCGACAATTCAAGTTCGAAGACAGTTCGTTCCGAATTGGAGTGGTTGGTATATTGCGTAGTTCTAGCGATTGGATTTCACTCAAAACTCACCAAATGACTCCTCCCACCATATTATGATGATGCCCAAGTTTTGGGCTCGATCGGAAATCAATAGGGGTAAGAAATTGGACAATTCAGGTTCAAAGGCAGTTCGTTCCTTATAAGAGTGGTTGGTGTACTCTGTAGTTCTAGCAATTGGATTTCACTCAAAACTCACCAAATGACTCCTCCCACCATACTATGATGATGTCCAAGTTTTGGTCTCGATCGGAAATCAGTACCGGTAAGAAATTGCACAATTCAGGTTCAAAGGCAGTTCGTTCCTTATTGGAGTGGTTCATGAATTCCTTAGTTCTAGCGATTGGATTACACTCAAAACGCACCAAATGACTCCTCCCACCATATTATGATGATGCCCAAGTTCTGGGCTCGATCGGAAATCATTAGGGCTAAGAAATTGGACAATTCAAGTTCAACGGCAGTTCGTTCCTTATAGGAGTGGTTGGTGTATTCCGTAATTATAGCGAATCGATTTCCCTCAAAACTCTCCAAATGACCCCTCCCACCATATTATGATGATGCCCAAGTGTTGGCCTCGATCGGAAATCAATAGGGCAAAGAAATTGGACAATTCAGGTTCAGAGGCAGTTCGTTCTTTATTGGAGTGGTTGGTGTATTACATAGTTCTAGCCATTGGATTTCACTGAAAACTAACCAAATGACTACTCCCACCATATTACGGTGATGTCCAAGTTTTGGGCTCGATCGGAAATCAATAGGGGTAAGAAATTGGACAATTCAGGTTCAAAGGCAGTTCGTTCCTTATAGGAGTTGTTCGTGTATTCTGTAGTTCTAGCGATTTGATTTCACTCAAAACTGACCAAATGACTCCTCCCACCATATTATGATGATGCCCAAGTTTTGGGCTCGATCGGAAATCCATTGGTGTAAGAAATTGGACAATTCAAGTACAAAGGCAGCTCGTTCCGAATTGGAGTGGTTAGTGTATTGTATAGTTCTAACAATTGGATTTTACTCAAAACTCACCAAATGACTCCAGCCAAAATATTATGATGATGCCCAAGTTTTGGGCTCGATCGGAAATCAATAGGGGTAAGAAATTGGACAATTCAGGTTCAAAGGAAGTTCGTTCCTTATTGGATTGGTTGCTGTATTCCGTAGTACTAGCGATTGGTTTTCGCTCACAACACACTAAATGACTCCTCCCCCCATATTATGATGATGCCCAGGTTTAGGGCTCGATCAAAAATGAATTGGGGTAAGAAATTGGACAATTCAGTTTCGAAGGCAGTTCGTTCCATATAGGAGTGGTTGGAGTATTCCGTAGTCCTTGCGATTGGATTTCACTCAAAACTTACCAAATGACTCCTCCCAACATATTAGGATGATGCCCAAGTTTTGAGCTCAATCGGAAATCAATAGGGATAAGAAATTGGACAATTCAGGTTGAAAGGCAGTTCGTTCCTTGAAGGAGTGGTTGGTGTATTCCGTAGTTCTAGCGATTGGATTTCAATAAAAACTCACCAAATGACTTCTCCGACTATATTATGTTGTTGCCCAAGTTTTGGGGTCGATCGGAAATCCATAGGTGTAAGAAATTGGACAATTCAAGTTGAATGGCAGTTCGTTTCGAATTGGAGTGGTCGGAGTATTGCGTAGTTCTAGCGATTGAATTTCACTCAAAACACACCAAATGACTTCTCCCACCATATTATGTTGTTGCCCAAGTTTTGGGCTCGATCGGAAATCCATAGGTGTAGGAAATTGGACAATTCAGGTTGAAACGCAGTTCGTTCCTTATAGGAGTGGTTGTTGTATTCCGTGGTTCTAGCGATTGGATTTCACTCAAAACACACCAAATGACTCCTCCCACCATATTACGTTGATGCCCAAGTTTTGGGCTCGATCGGAAATCCATAGGGGTAAGAAATTGGACAATTCAGGTTCAAAGGCATTTCGTTCCTTACAGGAGTGGTTGGTGTATTCCGTAGTTCTTGCGATTGGATTTCACTCAAAACTCACCAAATGACTCCACCCACCATATTATGATGAAGCCCAAGTTTTGGGCTCGATCGGAAATCATTAGGGGTAAGAATTGAACAATTCAGGTTCAAAGGCAGTTCGTTCCTTATAGGAGTGGCTGGTGTATTCCGTAGTTCTAGCAATTGGATTTCACTCAAAACTCACCAAATGACTCCTCCAATCATATTTTGATGATGCCCAAGTTTTGGGCTCGATCGGAAATCAATAGGGGTAAGAAATTGGACAATTCAGGTTCAAAGGCAGTTCGTTCCTTCCTTATAGGAGTGGTTGGTGTATTTCGTTGTTCTAGCGATTGTATTTCACTCAAAACTCACCAAATGACTGCTCCCACCATATTATGATGATGCCCAAGTATTGGGCTCGATCGGAAATCAATAGGGGTAAGAAATTGGACAATTCAAGTTCAAAGGCAGTTCGTTCCTTCCTTATAGGAGTGGTTGTGTATTCCGTAGTTCTACCGATTGGATTTCACTCAAAACTCACCAAATGAATCCTCCAACCATATTATGATGATGCCCAGGTTTTGGGCTCGATCGGAAATCAATAGGGGTAAGAAATTGGACAATTCATGTTCAAAGGCAGTTCGTTCCGAATTGGAGTGGTTGGTTGATTGCATAGTTCAAGCGATTGGATTTCACTCAAAAGTCACCAAATGACTCCTCCCACCATATTATGATGATGCCCAATTTTTGGGCTCGATCGGAAATCAATAGGGGTAAGAAATTGGACAATTCAGGTTCAAAGGAAGTTCGTTCCTTATAGGAGTGGTTGGTGTATTCCGTAGTTCTTGCGATTGGATTTCACTCAAAACTCACCAAATGACTCCCCCCACCATATTATGATGATGCCCAAGTTTTGGGATCGATCGGAAATCCATAGGGGTAAGAAATTGGACAATTCAAATTTGAAGGCAGTTCGTTCCGAATTGGAGTGGTTGGTGTATTGCATAGTTCTCGCGATTGGATTTCACTCAAAACTCACCCAATGACTTCTCCCACCATATTGTGATGATGCCCAAGTTTTGGGCTCGATCAGAAATCAATAGGGGTAAGAAATTGGACAATTCATTTGGTGAGTTCGTTCCTTGAAGGGGTAAGAAATTGGACAATTCAGGTTCAAAGGCAGTTCGTTCCTTATAATAGGGGTTGGTGTATTCCATAGTTCTAGCTATTGGATTTCACTCAAAACTCACCAAATGACTCTTCCCACCACATTATGATGATGCCCAAGTTTTGGGCTCGATCGGAAATCAATAGGGGTAAGAAATTGGACAATTCAGGTTCAAAGGCAATTCGCTCCTTATAATAGTGGTTGGTGTATTCCGTAGTTCTAGCTATTGGATTTCACTCAAAACTCACCAAATGACTCTTCCCACCATATTACGATGATGCCCAAGTTTTGGGCTCGATCAGAAATCAATAGGGGTAAGAAATTGGACAATTCATTTGGTGAGTTCGTTCCTTGAAGGAGTGGTTGGTGTATTCCGTAGTTCTAGCGATTGGATTTCAATCAAAACTCCCCAAATGACTCCCCCCACCATATTATGATGCTGCCCAAGTTTTGGGCCCGATCGGAAGTCCTATGGGGTAAGAAATTGGACAATTCAAATTCGAAGGCAGTTCGTTCCAAATTGGAGTGGTTGGTGTATTGCATAGTTCTAGCGATTGGATTTACCTCAAAACTCACCAAATTCTCCTCCCACCATATTATGATGAAGCCCAAGTTTTGGGCTCAATCGGAAATCAATAGGGGTAAGAAATTGGACAATTCAGGTTCAAAGGCAGTTCGTTCCTTATAGGAGTGGCTGGTGTATTCCGTAGTTCTAGCCATTTGATTTCACTCAAAACTCACCAAATGACTCCTCCCACCATATTATGTTGATGCCCAAGTTTTGGGCTCGATCGGAAATCAATAGGGGTAAGAAAGTGGACAATCCATGTTCAAAGACAGTTCGTTCCTTATAGGAGTGGTTGGTGTATTCCGTAGTTCTAGCGATTGGATTTCATTCAAAACTCACCAAATGACTCCTCCCACCATATTATGACGATGCCCAAGTTTTGGGCTAGATCGGAAATCAATAGGGGTAAGAAATTGGACAATTCAGGTTCTAAGGCAGTTCGTTCCATATACGTGTGGTTGGTGTATTACGTTGTTCTAGCGATTGGATTTCACTCAAAACTCACCAAATGACTCCTCCCACCATATTATGGTGATGCCCAAGTTTTGGGCTCGATCGGAAATCAATAGGTGTAAGAAATTGGACAATTCAAATTCGAAGACAGTTCGTTCCGAATTGGAGTGGTTGTTGTATTGCATAGTTCTAGTGATTGGATTTCACTCAAAACTCACCAAATGACTCCTCCCACCATATTATGATGATGCCCAAGTTTTGGGCTCGATCGGAAATCCATACGGGTAACGAATTGGACAATTCAAGTTGGAAGGCAGTTCGTTCCGAATTGGAGTGGTTGGTGTACTGCATAGTTCTCGCGATTGGATTTCACTCAAAACTCACCAAATGACTCCTCCCACCATATTATGATGATGCCCAAGTTTTGGGCTCGATCGGAAATCTATAAGTGTAAGAAATTGGACAATTCAGGTTCAAAGGCAGTTCGTTCCTTATAGGAATGGTTGGTGTATTCCGTAGTTCTAGCGATTGGATTTCACTCAAAACTCACCAAATGACTCTTCCCAACATATGATGATGCCCAAGTTTTGGGCTCGATAGGAAATCAATAGGGGTAAGAAATTGGACAATTCAGGTTCAAAGACAGTTCATTCCATATAGGAGTGGTTGGTGTATTACGTAGTTCTACCCATTGGAGTTCACTCAAAACCCACCAAACGATTCCTCCCACCATATTCTAATGATGCCCAAGTTTTGGGCTTAATCGGAAATCCATAGGGGTAAGAAATTGGACAATTTAAGTTCGAAATCACTAGGGTTAAGAAATTGGGCAATTCAGTCTCAAAGGCAGTTGATTCCTTATAGGTGTGGCTGGTGTATTCCGAAGTTCTAGCGATTGGATTTCACTCAAAACCCACCAAATGACTCCTCGCATCATATTCTGATGATGCCCAAGTTTTGGGTACGATCGGAAATCAATAGGGGTAAGAAAGTGGACAATTCAGGTTCAAAGACAGTTCGTTCCTTATAGGAGGGCCTGGTGTATTCCGCAGTTCTAGCGATTGGATTTCACTCAAAACTCACCAAATGACTCCTCCCACCATATTATGATGATGCCCAAGTTTTGGGCTCGATCGGAAATCAAAAGGGGTAAGAAAGTGGACAACTCAGGTTCAAAGACAGTTCTTTCCTTATAGGAGTGCCTGGTGTATTCCGCAGTTCTAGCGATTGGATTTCACTCAAAACTCACCAAATGACTCCTTCCACCATATTATGATGATGCCCAAGTTTTGGGCTCGATCGGAAATCAATAGGGGTAAGAAACTGGACAATTCAGGTTCAAAGACAGTTCGTAGGAGTGCTTGGTGTATTCCACAATTCTAGCGAATGGATTTCACTCAGAACTCACCAAATGACTCCTCCCACCATATTATGATGATGCCCAAGTTTTGGGCTCGATCGGAAATCAATAGGTGTAAGAAATTGGACAATTCAAATTCGAAGGCAGTTCGTTCCGAATTGGAGTGGTTGGTGTATTGCATAGTTCTAGCGATTGGATTTCACTCAAAACTCACCAAATGACTCCTCCCACCATATTATGATAATGCCCAGGTTTTGGGATCGAACGGAAATCAATAGGGGTAAGAAAGTGGACAATTCAGGTTCAAAGACAGTTCGTTCCTTATAGGAGTGCTTGGTGTATTCCGCAATTCTAGCGAATGGATTTCACTCAGAACTCACCAAATGACTCCTCCCACCATATTATGATGATGCCCAAGTTTTGGGCTCGATTGGATATCAATAGGGGTAAGAAATTCGACAATTCAGGTTCAAACGCAGTTCGTTCCTTATAGGAGTGGATGGTGTATTCCGTAGTTCTAACGATTGGATTTCACTCAAAACTCACCAAATGACTCCTCCCACCATATTATGATGATGCCCAACCTTTGGGCTCAATCGGAAATCCATAGGGGTAAGAAATTGGACAATTTAAGTTCGGAGACAGTTCGTTCCGAATTGGGGTTGTTGGTGTATTGCATAGTTCTAGCGATTGGATTTCACACAAAACTCACCAAATGACTCCTCCCGCCATATTATGATGATGCCCAAGTTTTGGGCTCGATCGGAAATCACTAGGGTTAAGAAATTGGGCAATTCAGTCTCAAACGCAGTTGATTCCTTTTAGGAGTCGTTGGTGTATTCCGAAGTTCTAGCGATTGGATTTCCCTCAAAACCCAGTAAATGACTCCTCCCACCATATTATGATGATGCCCAAGTTTTGGGCTCGATCGGAAATCACTAGGGGTAAGAAATTGGACAATTCAGGTTCAAAGGCTGTTCGTTCCATATAGGAGTGGTTGGTGTATTCCGTAGTTCCAGGGATTGGATTTCACTCAAAACTCACCAAATGACTCCTCCCACCATATTATGATGATGCCCAAGTTTTGGGCTCGATCGGAAATCAATAGCGGTAAGAAATTGGACAATTCAAGTTCGAAGGCAGTTCGTTCCAAATTGGAGTGGTTGGTGTATTACATAGTTCTAGCGATTGGATTTCACTCAAAACTCACCAAATAACAACTCCCACCATGTTATGATGATGCCCAAGTTTTTGGCTCGATCGGAAATCAATAGGGGTAAGAAAATGGACAATTCAAGTTAAAAGGCTGTTTGTTCCTTATAGGAGTGGTTGGTGTATTCCGTAGTTCTAGCGATCGGATTTCACTCAAAACTCACCAAGTGACTCCTCCCACCATATTACGATGACGCCCATGTTTTGGGCTCGATCGGAAATCAATAGGGGTAAGAAATTGGACAATTCAGGTTCAAAAGTTGTTCGTTCCATATAGGAGTGGTTGGTGTATCCCGTAGTTCTAGCGATTGGATTTCACTCAAAACTCACCAAATGACTCCTCCAACCATATTATGATAATGCCCTAGTTTTGGGCTCGATCGGAAATCCATAGTGGTAAGAAATTGGACAATTCAACTTCGTAGGCAGTTCGTTCCGAATTGGAGTGGTTAGTGTATTGCATAGTTCTGGCGATTGGATTTCACTCAAAACTCCCCAAATGACTCCTCCCACCATATTATGATGATGCCCAAGTTTTGGGCTCGATCGGAAATCCATAGGGGTATGAAATTGGACAACTCAAGTTCGTAGGCAATTCGTTCCGAATTAGAGTGGTTGGTGTATTCCATAGTTCTAGCGATTGGACTTCACTCAAAACTTACCAAATGACTCCTCCCACCATATTATGATGACGCCCAAGTTTTGGGCTCGATCGGAAATCAATAGGGGTAAGAAATTGGACAATTTAGGTTCAAAGGCTGTTCGTTCCATATAGGAGTGGTTGGTGTATTCCGTAGTTCTAGGGATTGGATTTCACTCAAAACTCACCAAATGACTCCTCCCACCATATTATGATGATGCCCAAGTTTTGGGCTCGATCGGAAATCAATAGGGGAAAGAAATTGGACAATTCAAGTTCGAAGGCAGTTCGTTCCAAATTGGAGTGGTTGGTGTATTACATAGTTCTAGCGATTGGATTTCACTCAAAACTCACCAAATAACTACTCCCACCATATTATGATGATGCCCAAGTTTTGGGCTCGATCGGAAATCAATAGGGGTAAGAAAATGGACAATTCAAGTTCAAAGGATGTTTGTTCTTTATAGGAGTGGTTGGTGTATTCCGTAGTTCTAGCGATCGGATTTCACTCAAAACTCACCAAGTGACTCCTCCCACCATATTATGATGACGCCCATGTTTTGGGCTCGATCGGAAATCAATAGGGGTAAGAAATTGGACAATTCAGGTTCAAAGGCTGTTCGTTCCATATAGGAGTGGTTGGTGTATTCCGTAGTTCTAGCGATTGGATTTCACTCAAAACTCACCAAATGACTCCTCCCACCATATTATGATGATGCCCAAGTTTTGGGCTCGATCGGAAATCAATAGGGGTAAGAAATTGGACAATTCAAGTTCAAAGGCTGTTCGTTCCTTATAGGAGTGGTTGGTGTATTCCGTAGTTCTAGCGATCGGATTTTCCTCAAAACTCACCAAGTGACTCCTCCCACCATATTATGATGATGCCCAAGTTTTGGGCTCGATCGGAAATCAATAGGGGTAAGAAATTGGACAATTCAAGTTCAAAGGCTATTCGTTCCGTATAGGAGTGGTTGGTGTATTCCGTAGTTCTAGCGATTGGATTTCACTCAAAACTTACCAAATGACTCCTCCCACCATATTATGATGACGCCCAAGTTTGGGCTCGATCGGAAATCAATAGGGGTAAGAAATTGGACAATTCAGGTTCAAAGGCTGTTCGTTCCATATAGGAGTGGTTGGTGTATTCCGTAGTTCCAGGGATTGGATTTCACTCAAAACTCACCAAATGACTCCTCCCACCATATTATGATGATGCCCAAGTTTTGGGCTCGATCGGAAATCAATAGCGGTAAGAAATTGGACAATTCAAGTTCGAAGGCAGTTCGTTCCAAATTGGAGTGGTTGGTGTATTACATAGTTCTAGCGATTGGATTTCACTCAAAACTCACCAAATAACAACTCCCACCATGTTATGATGATGCCCAAGTTTTTGGCTCGATCGGAAATCAATAGGGGTAAGAAAATGGACAATTCAAGTTAAAAGGCTGTTTGTTCCTTATAGGAGTGGTTGGTGTATTCCGTAGTTCTAGCGATCGGATTTCACTCAAAACTCACCAAGTGACTCCTCCCACCATATTACGATGACGCCCATGTTTTGGGCTCGATCGGAAATCAATAGGGGTAAGAAATTGGACAATTCAGGTTCAAAAGTTGTTCGTTCCATATAGGAGTGGTTGGTGTATCCCGTAGTTCTAGTGATTGGATTTCACTCAAAACTCACCAAATGACTCCTCCAACCATATTATGATAATGCCCTAGTTTTGGGCTCGATCGGAAATCCATAGTGGTAAGAAATTGGACAATTCAACTTCGTAGGCAGTTCGTTCCGAATTGGAGTGGTTAGTGTATTGCATAGTTCTGGCGATTGGATTTCACTCAAAACTCCCCAAATGACTCCTCCCACCATATTATGATGATGCCCAAGTTTTGGGCTCGATCGGAAATCCATAGGGGTATGAAATTGGACAACTCAAGTTCGTAGGCAATTCGTTCCGAATTAGAGTGGTTGGTGTATTCCGTAGTTCTAGCGATTGGACTTCACTCAAAACTTACCAAATGACTCCTCCCACCATATTATGATGACGCCCAAGTTTTGGGCTCGATCGGAAATCAATAGGGGTAAGAAATTGGACAATTTAGGTTCAAAGGCTGTTCGTTCCATATAGGAGTGGTTGGTGTATTCCGTAGTTCTAGGGATTGGATTTCACTCAAAACTCACCAAATGACTCCTCCCACCATATTATGATGATGCCCAAGTTTTGGGCTCGATCGGAAATCAATAGGGGAAAGAAATTGGACAATTCAAGTTCGAAGGCAGTTCGTTCCAAATTGGAGTGGTTGGTGTATTACATAGTTCTAGCGATTGGATTTCACTCAAAACTCACCAAATAACTACTCCCACCATATTATGATGATGCCCAAGTTTTGGGCTCGATCGGAAATCAATAGGGGTAAGAAAATGGACAATTCAAGTTCAAAGGATGTTTGTTCTTTATAGGAGTGGTTGGTGTATTCCGTAGTTCTAGCGATCGGATTTCACTCAAAACTCACCAAGTGACTCCTCCCACCATATTATGTTGACGCCCATGTTTTGGGCTCGATCGGAAATCAATAGGGGTAAGAAATTGGACAATTCAGGTTCAAAGGCTGTTCGTTCCATATAGGAGTGGTTGGTGTATTCCGTAGTTCTAGCGATTGGATTTCACTCAAAACTCACCAAATGACTCCTCCCACAATATTATGATGATGCCCAAGTTTTGGGCTCGATCGGAAATCAATAGGGGTAAGAAATTGGACAATTCAAGTTCAAAGGCTGTTCGTTCCTTATAGGAGTGGTTGGTGTATTCCGTAGTTCTAGCGATCGGATTTTCCTCAAAACTCACCAAGTGACTCCTCCCACCATATTATGATGATGCCCAAGTTTTGGGCTCGATCGGAAATCAATAGGGGTAAGAAATTGGACAATTCAAGTTCAAAGGCTATTCGTTCTGTATAGGAGTGGTTGGTGTATTCCGTAGTTCTAGCGATTGGATTTCACTCAAAACTTACCAAATGACTCCTCCCACCATATTATGATGACGCCCAAGTTTTGGGCTCGATCGGAAATCAATAGGGGTAAGAAATTGGACAATTCAGGTTCAAACGCTGTTCGTTCCATATAGGAGTGGTTGGTGTATTCTGTAGTTCTAGGAATTGGATTTCACTCAAAACTCACCAAATGACTCCTCCCACCATATTATGATGATGCCCAAGTTTTGGGCTCGATCGGAAATCAATAGGGGAAAGAAATTGGACAATTCAAGTTCGAAGGCAGTTCGTTCCAAATTAGAGTGGTTGGTGTATTACATAGTTCTAGCGATTGGATTTCACTCAAAACTCACCAAATAACTACACCCACCATATTATGATGATGCCCAAGTTTTGGGCTCGATCGGAAATCAATAGGGGTAAGAAATTGGACAATTCAGGTTCAAAGGCAGTTCGTTCCTTATAGGAGAGTTTGGTGTATCTCGTAGTTCTAGCGATTGTATTTCACTCAAAACTCACCAAATGACTCCTCCAACCATATTATGATAATGCCCTAGTTTTGGGCTCGATCGGAAATCCATAGGGGTATGAAATTGGACAACTCAAGTTCGTAGGCAATTCGTTCCGATTTAGAGTGGTTGGTGTATTGCATAGTTCTAGCGATTGGATTTAACTCAAAACTCACCAAATGACTCCTCCCACCATATTATGATGATGCCAAAGTTTTGGGCTCGATCGGAAATCCATAGGGGTAAGAAATTGAACAATTCAAGTTCGAAGGCAGTTCGTTCCAAATTGGAGTGGTTGGTGTATTGCATTGTTCTAGCGATTGAATTTCACTGAAAACTCACCAAATAACTCCTCCCACCATATTATGATGACGCCAAAGTTTTCGGCTCGATCGGAAATCCATAGGGGTAAGAAAATGGACAATTCAGGTTCAAAGGCAGTTCGTTCCTTATAGGAGTGGTTGGTGTATCCCGTAGTTCTAGCGATTGGATTTCACTCAAAACTCACCAAATGACTCCTCCCACCATATTATGATGATGCCCAAGTTTTGGGCTCTATCGGAAATCAATAGGGGTAAGAAATTGGACAATTCAGGTTCAAAGGCAGTTCGTTCCTTATAGGAGTGGTTGGTGTATTCCGTAGTTCTAGCGATCGGATTTCACTCAAAACTCACCAAATAACTCCTCCCACAATATTATGATGATGCCTAAGTTTTGGGCTCGATCGGAAATCCATAGGGGTAAGAAATTGGAAAATTCAAGTTCGAAGACAGTTCGTTCCGAATTGGAGTGGTTGGTGTATTGCATAGTTCTAGCGATTGGATTTCACTCAAAACTCACCAAATGCCTCCTCCCACCATATTATGATGATGCCCAAGTTTTGGGCAAGATCGGAAATCAATAGGGGAAAGAAATTAGACAATGCAGGTTCAAAGGCAGTTCGTTCCTTATAGGAGTGGCTGGTTTATTCCGTAGTTCTAGCGATGGGATTTCACTCAAAACTCACCAAATGACTCCTCCCCCCATATTATGATGATGCCAAAGTTTTGGGCTCGATCGGAAATCCATAGGGGTAAGAAATTGAACAATTCAAATTCGAAGGCAGTTCGTTCCAAATTGGAGTGGTTGGTGTATTGCATAGTTCTAGCGATTGTATTTCACTCAAAACTCACCAAATAACTCCTCCCACCATATTATGATGATGCCAAAGTTTTCGGCTCGATCGGAAATCCATAGGGGTAAGAAAATGGACAATTCAGGTTCAAAGGCAGTTCGTTCCTTATAGGAGTGGTTGGTGTATCACGTAGTTCTAGCGATTGGATTTCACTCAAAACTCACCAAATGACTCCTCCCACCATATTATGATGATGCCCATGTTTTGGGCAGGATCGGAAATCAATAGCGGTAAGAAATTGAACAATTCAGGTTCAAAGGCAGTTCGTTCCTTGTAGGAGTGGTTCGTGTATTCCGTAGTTGTAGCGATTGGATTTCACTCAAAAGTCACCAAATGACTCCTCCCACCATATTATGATGATGCCAAAGTTTTGGGCTCGATCGAAAATCCATAGGGGTAAGAAATTGGACAATTCAAGTTCGAAGGCAGTTCGTTCTGAATTGGAGTGGTTAATGTATTGCATAGTTCTAGCGATTGGATTTCACTCAAAACTCACCAAATGACTCCTCCCACCATATTATGATGATGCCCAAG
The DNA here is from genome assembly GCA_005406145.1 of Prunus yedoensis. Classification (NCBI taxonomy): domain Eukaryota; kingdom Viridiplantae; phylum Streptophyta; class Magnoliopsida; order Rosales; family Rosaceae; genus Prunus; species Prunus yedoensis. The sequence goes on along the minus strand of BJCG01002322.1, from coordinate 1,368,361 downwards.
TTTTGGGCTCGATCGGAAATGAATAGGGGTAAGAAATTGGACAATTCAGGCTCAAAGGCAGTTCGTTCCTTATAGGAGTGGTTGGTGCATTCCTTAGTTCTAGCGATTGGATTTCACTCAAAACTCCCCAAATGACTCCTCCCAACATATTATGATGATGCCCAAGTTTTGGGCAGGATCGGAAATCAATAGTGTTAAGAAATTGGACAATTCAGGTTCAAAGGCAGTTCGTTCCTTATGGGTGTGGTTGGTGTATTCCGTAGTTGTAGCGATTGGATTTCACTCAAAACTCACCAAATGACTCCTCCCACCATATTATGATGATGCCCAAGTTTTGGGCTCGATCGGCAATCAATAGGGTTAAGAAATTGGACACTTCAAGTTCGAAGGCAGTTCTTTCCTTATATTAGTGGTTGGTGCATTCCGTAGTTCTAGCGATTGGATTTCACTCAAAACTCACCAAATGAATCCTCCCACCATATTATGGTGATGCCCAAGTTTTGGGCTCGATAGGAAATCCATAGGGGTAAGAAATTGGACAATTCAGGTTCAAAGGCAGTTCGTTCCGTATAGGAGTGGCTGGTGAATTTCGTAGTTCCAGCGATTGGATTTCACTCAAAACTCACCAAATGACTCCTCCCACCATATTATGATGATGCCCAAGTTTTGGGCTCGATCGGAAATCAATAGGGGTAAGAAATTGGATAATTCAGGTTCAAAGGCAGTTCGTTCCTTATAGGAGTGGTTGGTGTATTCCGTAGTTCTAGCGGTTGGATTTCACTCAAAACTCTCCAAATGACTCCACCGACCATATTATGATGATGCCCAAGTTTTGGGCTCGATCGGAAATCAATAGGGGTAAGAAATTGGACAATTCAGGTTCAAAGGCAGTTCGTTCCCTATAGGAGTGGTTGGTGCATTCCTTAGTTCTAGCGATTGGATTTCACTCAAAACTCCCCAAATGACTCCTCCCACCATATTATGATGATGCCCAAGTTTTGGGCGGGATCGGAAATCAATAGGATTAAGAAATTGGACAATTCAGGTTCAAAGGCAGTTCGTTCCTTATAGGAGTGGTTGGTGTATTCCGTAGTTGTAGCGATTGGATTTCACTCAAAATTCACCAAATGAGTCCTCCCACCACATTATGATGATGCCAAAGTTTTGGGCTCGATCGGAAATCCACAGGGGTAAGAAATTGGACAATTCAAGTTCGAAGGCAGTTCGTTCCGAATTGGAGTGGTTGGTGTATTGCATAGTTCTAGAGATTGGATTTCACTCAAAACTCACCAAATGACTCCTCCCACCATATTATGATGATGCCTAAGTTTTGGGCTCGATCGGAAATCAATAGGGGTAAGAAATTGGACAATTCAAGTTCAAAGGCAGTTCGTTCCTTACATTAGTGGTTGGTGCATTCCGTAGTTCTAGCGATTGGATTTCACCCAAAACTCACCAAATAACTCCTCCCACCATATTATGATGATGCCCAACTTTTTGGCTCTATCGGAAATCAATAGGGGTAAGAAATTGGACAATTCAGGTTCAAAGGCTATTCGTTCCTTATAGGTTTGGTTTGTGCATTCCGTAGTTCTAGCGATTGGATTTCACTCAAAACTCACCAAATGACTCCTCCCACCATATTATGATGATGCCCAAGTTTTGGGCTCGATCGGAAATCAATAGGGGTAAGAAAATGGACAATTCAAGTTCAAAGGCTGTTCGTTCCTTATAGGAGTGGTTGGTGTATTCTGTAGTTCTAGCTATTTGATTTCACTCAAAACCCACCAAATGACTCCTCCCACCATATTATGATGATGCCCAAGTTTTGGGCTTGATCGGAAATCAATAGGGGTAAGAAATTGGACAATTCAGGTTCAAAGGCTGTTCGTTCCTTATAGGAGTGGCTGGTGTATTCCGTAGTTCTAGCTATTTGATTTCACTCAAAACCCACCAAATGACTCCTCCCACCATATTATGATGATGCCCAAGTTTTGGGCTTGATCGGAAATCAATAGGGGTAAGAAATTGGACAATTCAGGTTCAAAGGCAGTACGTTCCTTATAGGAGTGGTTGGTGTATTCCGTGGTTCTAGCGATTTGATTTCACTCAAAACTCACCAAATGACTCCTCCTACCATATTATGATAATGCCCAAGTTTTGGGCTCGATCGGAAATCCGTAGGGGTAAGAAATTGGACAATTCAAGTTCAAAAGGCAGTTCGTTCCAAATTGGAGTGGTTGGTGTATTGCATAGTTCTAGCGATTGGATTTCACTCAAAACTCACCAAATAACTCCTCCCACCATATTATGATGATGCCCAAGTTTGGGGCTCGATCGGAAATCAATAGGGGTAAGAAATTTTACAATTCAGGTTCAAAGGCAGTTCGTTCCTTATAGGAGTGGTTGGTGTATTCCGTAGTTCTAGCTATTGGATTTCACACAAAACTCACCAAATGACTCCTCCCACCATATTACGATAATGCCCAAGTTTTGGGCTCGATCGGGAATTAATAGTGGTAAGAAATTGGACAATTCAAGTTCGAAGGCAGTTCGTTCCAAATTGGAGTGGTTGGTGTATTGCATAGTTCTAGCGATTGGATTTCACTCAAAACTCACCAAATAACTCCCTCCACCATATTATAATGATGCCCAAGTTTTGGGCAAGATAGGAAATCAATAGGGGTAAGAAATTCGACAATTCAGTTTCAAAGGCTGTTCGTTCCTTGTAGGTTTGGTTGGTGCATTCTGTAGTTCTAGAGATTGGATTTCACTCAAAACTCACCAAATGAATCCTCCCACCATATTATGATGATGCCCAAGTTTTGGGCAGGATCGGAAATCAATAGCGGTAAGAAATTGGACAATTCAGGTTCAAAGGCAGTACGTTCCTTATAGGAGTGGTTGGTGTATTCCGTGGTTCTAGCGATTTGATTTCACTCAAAACTCACCAAATGACTCCTCCTACCATATTATGATAATGCCCAAGTTTTGGGCTCGATCGGAAATCCGTAGGGGTAAGAAATTGGACAATTCAAGTTCAAAGGCAGTTCGTTCCAAATTGGAGTGGTTGGTGTATTGCATAGTTCTAGCGATTGGATTTCACTCAAAACTCACCAAATGAATCCTCCCACCATATTATGATGATGCCCAAGTTTTGGGCAGGATCGGAAATCAATAGCGGTAAGAAATTGAACAATTCAGGTTCAAAGGCAGTTCGTTCCTTATAGGAGTGGTTGGTGTATTCCGTAGTTCTAGCGATTGGATTTCAATCAAAACTCACCAAGTGACTACTCCCACCATATTATGATGATGCCCAAGTTTGGGGCTCGATCGGAAATCAATAGGGATAAGAAATTGGCCAATTCAGGTTCAAAGGCAGTTCGTTCCTTATAGGAGTGGTTGGTGTATTCCGTAGTTCTAGCGATTGGATTTCACTCGAAACTCACCAAATGACTCCTCCCACCATATTACGATAATGCCCAAGTTTTGGGCTCGATCGGAAATTAATAGGGGTAAGAAATTGGACAATTCAAGTTCAAAGGCTGTTCGTTCCTTATAGGAGTGGGTGGTGTATTCCGTAGTTCTAGCGATTGGATTTCACTCAAAACTTACCAAATGACTCCTCCCACCATATTATGATGATGCCCAAATTTTGGGCTCGATCGGAAATCAATAGGGGTAAGAAATTGGACAATTCAGGTTCAAAGGCTGTTCGTTCCATATAGGGGTGGTTGGTGTATTCCGTAGTTCTAGCGATTGGATTTCACTCAAAACTCACCAAATGACTCCTCCCACCATATTATGATGATGCCCAAGTTTTGGGCTCGATCGGAAATCCATAGTGGTAAGAAATTGGACAATTCAAGTTCGTAGGCAGTTCGTTCCGAATTGGAGTGGTTGGTGTATTGCATAGTTCTAGCGATTGGATTTCACTCAAAACTCACCAAATAACTCCTCCCACCATATTATGATGATGCCCAAGTTTTGGGCAAGATCGGAAATCAATAGGGGTAAGAAATTGGACAATTCAGTTTCAAAGGCTGTTCGTTCCTTGTAGGTTTGGTTGGTGCATTCTGTAGTTCTAGCGATTGGATTTCACTCAAAACTCACCAAATGAATCCTCCCACCATATTATGATGATGCCCAAGTTTTGGGCAGGATCGGAAATCAATAGCGGTAAGAAATTGAACAATTCAGGTTCAAAGGCAGTTCGTTCCTTATAGGAGTGGTTGGTGTATTCCGTAGTTCTAGCGATTGGATTTCAATCAAAACTCACCAAGTGACTACTCCCACCATATTATGATGATGCCCAAGTTTTGGGCTCGATCGGAAATCAATAGGGGTAAGAAATTGGACAATTCAAGTTCGAAGGCAGTTCGTTCCTTATATTAGGGGTTGGTGCATTCCGTAGTTCTAGCGATTGGATTTCACTCAAAACTCACCAAATGAATCCTCCCATCATATTATGGTGATGCCCAAGTTTGGGCTCGATAGGAAATCCATAGGGGTAAGAAATTGGACAATTCAGGTTCAAAGGCAGTTCGTTCCGTATAGGAGTGGCTGGTGTATTTCGTAGTTCCAGCGATTGGATTTCACTCAAAACTCACCAAATGACTACTCCCACCATATTATGATGATGCTTAAGTTTTTGGCTCGATCGGAAATCAATAGGGGTAAGAAATTGGACAATTCAGGTTCAAAGGCAGTTCGTTCCATATAGGAGCGGTTGGTATATTCCGTAGTTCTAGCGGTTGGATTTCACTCAAAACTCTCCAAATGACTCCACCCACCATATTATGATGATGCCAAAGTTTTGGGCTCGATCGGAAATCAATAGGGGTAAGAAATTGGACAATTCAGGTTCAAAGGTAGTTCTATCCTTATAGGAGTGGTTAGTGCATTACTTAGTTCTAGCGATTGGATTTCACTCAAAACTCCCCAAATGACTCCTCCCACCATATTATGATGATGCCCAAGTTTTGGGAAGGATCGGAAATCAATAGGGTTAAGAAATTGAACAATTCAGGTTCAAAGGCTTTTCGTTCCTTATAGTTGTGGTTGGTGTATTCCGTAGTTGTAGCGATTGGATTTCACTCAAAACTCACCAAATGACTCCTCCCACCATATTATGATGATGCCAAAGTTTTGGGCTCGATCGGAAATCCACAGGGGTAAGAAATTGGACAATTCAAGTTCGAAGGCAGTTGGTTCCGAATTGGAGTGGTTGGTGTATTGCATAGTTCTACAGATTGGATTTCACTCAAAACTCACCAAATGAGTCCTCCCACCATGTTATGATGATGCCCAAGTTTTGGGCAAGATCGGAAATCAATAGGGGTAAGAAATTGGACAATTCAGTTTCAAAGGCTGTTCGTTCCTTGTAGGTTTGGTTGGTGCATTCTGTAGTTCTAGCGTTTGGATTTCACTCAAAACTCACCAAATGAATCCTCCCACCATATTATGGTGATGCCCAAGTTTTGGGCAGGATCGGAAATCAATAGCGGTAAGAAATTGAACAATTCAGGTTCAAAGGCAGTTCGTTCCTTATAGGAGTGGTTGGTGTATTCCGTAGTTCTAGCGATTGGATTTCAATCAAAACTCACCAAGTGAATACTCCCACCATATTTTGATGATGCCCAAGTTTTGGGCTCGATCGGAAATCAATAGGGGTAAGAAATTGGACAATTCAAGTTCGAAGGCAGTTCGTTCCTTATATTAGGGGTTGGTGCATTCCATAGTTCTAGCGATTGGATTTCACTCAAAACTCACCAAATGAATCCTCCCACCATATTATAATGATGCTCAAGTTTTGGGCTCGATTGGAAATCAATAGGGGTAAGAAATTGGACAATTCAGGTTCAAAGGCAGTTCGTTCCTTATAGGAGTGGTTGGTGTATTCCGTTGTTCTAGCGGTTGGATTTCACTCAAAACTCTCCAAATGACTCCACCCACCATATTATGATGATGCCCAAGTTTTTGGCTCGATCGGAAATCAATAGGGGTAAGAAATTGGACAATTCAGGTTCAAAGGTAGTTCGTTCCTTATAGGAGTGGTTGGTGTATTCCGTAGTTCTAGCGGTTGGATTTCACTCAAAACTCTCCAAATGACTCCACCCACCATATTATGATGATGCCCAAGTTTTTGGCTCGATCGGAAATCAATAGGGGTAAGAAATTGGACAATTCCGGTTCAAAGGCAGTTCATTCCTTATAGGAGTGGTTGGTGTATTCCGTAGTTCTAGCGGTTGGATTTCACTAAAAACTCACCAAATGACTCCTCCCACCATATTATGATGATGCCCAAGTTTTGGGGTCGATCGGAAATCAATAGGGGTAAGAAATTGGACAATTCAAGTTCAAAGGCAGTTCGTTACTTATATTAGCGGTTGGTGCATTCCGTAGTTCTAGCGATTGGATTTCACTCAAAACTCGCCAAATGAATCCTCCCACCATATTATGATGATGCCCAAGTTTTGGGCTCGATAGGAAATCCATAGGGGTAAGAAATTGGACAATTCAGGTTCAAAGGCAGTTCGTTCCTTATAGGAGTGGTTGGTGTATTCCGTAGTTCTAGCGATTGGATTTCACTCAAAACTCGCCAAATAACTCCTCCAACCATATTATGTTGAGGCCCAACTTTTGGGCTCGATCGGAAGTCCATAGGTGTAAGATGATCGGTTCATAATTGTATATCATTTTGTACCCTTCTAGCTTATGATTTGGTTATGTTATTGAGTTAAACTTGTGCTTTTAATTTATTTTCTGTTTTGATAAGTCCATAATTTCATACACTTGCATGCTTTCTTTACTTAGTGATTTTGCTTAGTTTCTCTTTATTTTTGAGTCACTTAGCTTTGTTTGTGTGTTTTGTAGGTTAAGATAGCAAGAGATAACATTTGATGCAATCCATGCATGTTATGGGCTGATTGGCATATGAGGAATATGAGCTTAAAGACAAACACATTTTGGCTACAACCCCTTTCCAGCCCAATGTCGTAGGTCAACTTCTTGGCCTTGGATCAGTATGCTATGGGGCTCGAATGATGTAAAGATCTGCATGAAACTTGTTCCAATGGGTGTCTACTACAACATATCCAAATTTCAGCCCAATTGGACATTTGTGGAGAGCTCAGCCCGTCCAACACCCAACCTTGCTCAGCAGGATTTGCAGCTGCCAGCTTGGAGCCTTGTCTCCTCCTTTTAGCCATGTGCCTCACCCCAGCTGCAACTGACTTTGTACCCAACATAATGAGTGAAGTTGGGAGGCTTTCCAGCTATCAAATTCAGAAGGAGCAAGTTGGTACATGTTGGAGCTATTAAAGAGAGCATGTGCATGTGAAGCAAAGAGAAAGGAGAGAGAGAAGAATGAAGAAATGATGAGAGGCATCTTTGCTTCAGCCTTTGAACATGGGAATTGAATTGGCAGATCACTTTGGAGCTGGAGATCAGGTTCTGAGCTGTTAAAGAAAGCATGTGCATGCATGTAAAGCAAAAAGAAAGAAAAGAAAAGAAATGAAGTCAATTCCAGTCTCTGTTCGGCAGCCAACCTTCAGGGTCCAAAACGCACACTTCTACTGCTCCGATGGGAATACTTTCTTCATAGAAGTTGTTCCAATGGGTGTCTAGTATAACATATCCAAATTTGAGCCCCATTGGATAAGTGTTGAAACCTCTGGCCGTCCTACACCAAGCCTGGTTCAGAAAACTCGTTTTTCCAGCAACCAAAAGCAACCACATGGGTTGGCAGCAAAAGGCAATCACATGGGTTGGCAGCAAAACTGATCACCTTTGAACCCATGTGATGAAAGCTTGTGCAGCAGCAAAAGATGAAGGATGGTGTGGGAATCCATCATGATGTTCCTCCCTCTTAGCCCTATAAATAGAGAAGCCTTCAAGCTTCAAATCACACCCCAAGGGGGGGAGCTCTCAAACACTTCTCTAGAGCTCCCTTCCCTTCTCTCCCTCAAATTCTCTTAGTTTCCTTTCAAGTTGTCAATTGTTGTAATAAAATGAGTTTACTGAATTTTTCTTCAAGTTTTCAAGTTCTTCTTTAATTTTTATTTGTAATGTACATTCTTTCTTAAGTATTCAAGTTTAATTAGTTTCCAAGTTTCAATTATGGTTTTTGTTCTTATTCATTATGCTTATAAGTTAGTATGCTAGTGTGAATGATTGATCACCATTTAGGCTTGCATGTTAGCTATCTTGGTTTGAATTAAGAGTAGACACCATGCTTTAATTCGAATTGAACTATGAATAGGAAGAGTATGTATGGACATTCGACAACAGGGATTAGATACATGCTTGGTTGTTTAAATTGTTCTTCTATGCTTAATGGGTTCCTAATGCTTAGTTTTAGGTTAGACAACAAATGATCAAATTAGGGAATTAGGAACACAAGGTTATGACCAGACACCATGGCTTAATCATACTTTAGCTAGAATCAATCCGTTAATCTAATTGAACTTGGGAACTTATTTACTTGAGTTATTTCCTTTTTATTGTTTTATTTATTTCCTTTTCCATTTCTGTTTTGTGTAGGGAAAATGAATTGGATCATTCAATCACCAATCCTCGTGGGATCGACCTCGCACTTACATATGCTATACTACCAAACGGCTCGTGCACTTGCGAGTATCACAAGTTGAGGATGCAGCTGAATCTATTTTGGTGCAGTTGAATCCGACACAACATAAGAAATTGCACAATTCAAGTTGGAAGGCAGTTCGTTCCGAATTGGAGTGGTTGGTGTATTGCACAGTTCTAGCAATTGGATTTCCCTCAAAACTCTCCAAATGACTACTCCCACCATATTATGATGATGCCCAAGTTTTGGGCTCGACCGGAAATCAATAGGGGTAAGAAATTGGACAATTCATGTTCAAAGGCAGTTCGTTCCTTATAGGAGTGGTTGGTGTATTCCGTAGTTCTAGCGATTGGATATCATTCAAAACTCACCAAATGACTCCTCCCACCATATTATGATGATGCCCAAGTTTTGGGCTCGATCGGAAATCAATAGGGGTAAGAAATTAGAGAATTTAGGTTCAAAGGCTGTTCGTTCCTTAAAGGAGTGGTTGGTGAATTCCGTAGTTCTAGCGATTGGATATCATTCAAAACTCACCAAATGACTCCTCCCACCATATTATGATGATGCCCAAGTTTTGGGCTCGATCGGAAATCAATAGGGGTAAGAAATTAGACAATTCAGGTCCAAAGGCAGTTCGTTCCTTATAGGAGAGGTTGGTGTATTCCGTAGTTCTAGCGATTGGATTTCACTCAAAACTCACCAAATGACTCCTCCCACCATATTATGATGATGCCCAAGTTTTGGGCTCGATCGGAAATCAATAGGGATAAGAAATTGGACAATTCAGGTCCAAAGGCAGTTCGTTCCTTATAGGAGTGGTTGGTGTATTCCGTAGTTCTAGCGATTGGATTTCACTCAAAACTCACCAAATGACTCCTCCCACCATATTATGATGATGCCCAAGTTTTGGGCTCGATAGGAAATCGATAGGGGTAAGAAATTGAACTATTCAGGTTCAAAGGCAGTTCGTTCCTTATAGAAGTGGCTGGTGTATTCCGTAGTTCTAGCGATTGGATTTCACTCAAAACTCACCAAATGACTCCTCCCACCATATTATGATGATGCCCAAGTTTTGGGCTCGATCGGAAATCAATAGGGGTAAGAAATTGGACAATTCAGGTTCAAAGGAAGTTCGTTCCTTATAGGAGTGGTTAGTGTATTCCATAGTTCTAGCGATTGGATTTCACTCAAAACTCACCAAATGACTCCTCCCACCATATTATGATGATGCCCAAGTTTTGGGCTCGATCGGAAATCAATAGGGGTAAGAAATTGGACAATTCAGGTTCAAAGGAAGTTCGTTCCTTATAGGAGTGGTAAGTGTATTCCGTAGTTCTAGCGATTGGATTTCACTCAAAACTCACCAAATGACTCCTCCCACCATATTATGATGATGCCCAAGTTTTTGGCTCGATCGGAAACCAATAGGGGTAAGAAATTGGACAATTTAGGTTCAAAGGCTGTTCGTTCCTTAAAGGAGTGTTTGGTGTATTCCGTAGTTCTAGCGATTGGATTTCATTCCAAACTCACCAAATGACTCCTCCCAAGTTTTGGGCTCTATCGGAAATCAATAGGGGTAAGAAATTGGACAATTCAGGTCCAAAGGCAGTTCGTTCCTTGTAGGAGTGGTTGGTGTATTCCGTAGTTCTAGCGATTGGATTTCCCTCAAAACTCACCAAATGACTCCTCCCACCATATTATGATGATACACAAGTTTTGGGCTCGATCGGAAATCAATAGCGGAAAGAAATTGGACAATTCAGGTTCAAAGGCAGTTCGTTCCTTATAGGAGTGGTTGTCGTATTCCGTAGTTCTAGCGATTGGATTTCTCTCAAATCTCACCGACTGACTCCTCCCACCATATTTTGATGATGCCCAACTTTTGGGCTTTATCGTAAATCAATAGGGGTAAGAAATTGTACAATTCAGGTTCAAAGGCTGTTCGTTCCTTATAGGAGTGGTTGCTGTATTCCGAAGTTCTAGCGATTGGATTTCACTCAAAACTCATCAAATGACACCTCCCACCATGTTACGATGATGCCCAAGTTTTGGGCTCGATCGGAAATCAATAGCGGAAAGAAATTGGACAATTCAGGTTCAAAGGCAGTTCGTTCCTTATAGTAGTGGTTGGTGTATTCCGTAGTTCTAGCGATTGGATTTCAGCCAAAACTCACCAAATGACTCCTCCAACCATATTATGATGATGCCCAAGTTTTGGGCTCGATCGGAAATCAATAGGGGTAAGAAATTGGACAATTCAGGTTGAAAGGCAGTTCGTTCCTTATAGGAGTGGTTGGTGTAGTTCATAGTTCTAGCAATTGGATTTCCCTCAAAACTCTCCAAATGACTCCTCCCACCATATTATGATGATGCCCAAGTTTTGGGCTCGACCGGAAATCAATAGGGGTAAGAAATTGGACAATTCATGTTCGAAGGCAGTTCGTTCCTTATAGGAGTGGTTGGTGCATTCCGTAGTTCTAGCGATTGGATTTCATTCAAAACTCACCAAATGACTCCTCCCACCATATTATGACGATGCCCAAGTTTTGGGCTCGATCGGAAATCAATAGGGGTAAGAAATTAGACAATTCAGGTCCAAAGGCAGTTCGTTCCTTATAGGAGTGGTTGGTGTATTCCGTAGTTCTAGCAATTGGATTTCACTCAAAACTCACCAAATGGCTCCTCCCACCATATTATGATGATGCCCAAGTTTTAAGCTCGATCGGAAATCAATAGGGGTAAGAAATTGGACAATTGAGGTTCAAAGGCAGTTCGTTCCATATAGAATTGGCTGGTGTATTCCGTAGTTCTAGCGATTGGATTTCACTCAAAACTCACCAAATGACTCCTCCAACCATATTATGATGATGCCAAAGTTTTGGGCTCGATCGTAAATCAATAGGGGTAAGAAATTGGACAATTCAGTTTGAAAGGCAGTTCGTTCCTTATAGGAGTGGTTGGGGTATTCCGTAGTTCTAGCGATTGGATTTCACTCAAAACTCACCAAATGACTCCTCCCACCGTAATATGATGATGCCCAAGTTTTGGGCTCGATCGGGAATCTATAGTGGTAAGAAATTGAACAATTCAGGTTCAAAGGCTGTTCGTTCCTTATTGGAGTGGTTGGTGTATTCTGTAGTTCTAGCGATTGGATTTCACTCAAAACTCATCAACTGACTCCTCCCACCATATTATGATGATGCCCAAGTTTTGGGCTCGATCGGAAATCAATAGGGGTAAGAAATTAGACAATTCAAGTTCAAAGGCAGTTCGTTCCTTATAGGAGTGGTTGGTGTATTTCGTAGTTTTAGCGATTGGATTTCACTCAAAACTCACCAAATGACTCCTCCCACCATATTGTGATGATGCCCAAGTTTTGGGGTCGATCGGAAATCAAGAGGGGTAAGAAATTGGACAATTCAGGTTCAAAGGCAGTTCGTTCTTTATAGGAGTGGCTGGTGTATTCCGTAGTTCTTGCGATTGGATTTCACTCAAAACTCACCAAATGACTCCTCCCACCATATTATGATGATGCCCCTGTTTTGGGCTCGATCGGAAATCAATTGGGGTAAGAAATTGGACAATTCTGGTTCAAATGTAGTTCGTTCCTTATAGGAGTGGCTGGTGTATTCCGTAGTCCTAGCAATTGGATTTCACTCAAAACACACCAAATGACTCCTCCCACCGTATTATGATGATGCCCAAGTTTTGGGCTCGATCGGAAATCAATAGGGGTAAGAAATTGGACAATTCAGGTTCAAAGGCTGTTCGTTCCTTATAGGAGTGGTTTCTGTATTCTGTAGTTCTAGGAATTGGATTTCACTCAAAACTCATCAAATGACTCCTCCCACCATATTATGATGATGCCCAAGTTTTGGGCTCGATCGGAAATCAATAAGGGTATGAAATTGGACAATCCAGGTTCAAAGGCAGTTCGTTCCTTATAGGAGTGGTTGGTGTATTCCGTAGTTCTAACGATTGGATTTCACTCAAAACTCACCAAATGATTCCTCCCACCATATTATGATGATGCCCAAGTTTTGGGTTCGATCGGAAATCCAAAGGGGTAAGAAATTGGACAATTCAAGTTCGAAGGCAGTTCGTTCCGAATTGGAGTCGTTGGTGTATTGCATAGTTCCAGCGATTGGATTTCACTAAAAACTCACCAAATGACTCCTCCCACCATATTGTGATGATGCCCAAGTTTTGGGGTCGATCGAAAATCAAGAGGGGTAAGAAATTGGACAATTCAGGTTCAAAGGCAGTTCGTTCCTTATAGGAGTGGCTGGTGTATTCCGTAGTTCTAGCGATTGGATTTCACACAAAACTCACCAAATGACTCCTCCCACCATATTATGATGATGCCCAAGTTTTGGGCTCGATCGGAAATCAATAGGGGTAAGAAATTGGACAATTCAGGTTCAAAGGCAGTTCGTTCCTTATAGGAGTGGCGGTGTATTCCGTAGTTCTAGCGATTGGATTTCACTCAAAACTCACCAAATGACTCCTCCCACCATATTATGATGATGCCCAAGGTTTGGGGTCGATCGCAAATCAATACGGGTAAGAAATTGGACAATTCAAGTTCGAAGGCAGTTCGTTCCGAATTGGAGTGGTTGGTGTATTGCATAGTTCTAGCGATTGGATTTCACTCAAAACTCACCAAATGACTCCTCCCACCATATTATGATGATGCCCAAGTTTTGGGCTCGATCGGAAATCAATAGGGGTAAGAAATTGGACAATTTAGGTTCAAAGGCAGTTCGTTCCTTATAGGAGTGGGTGGCGTATTCCGTAGTTCTAGCGACATGATTTCCCCCACAACTCACCAAATGACTCCTCCCACCATATTATGATGATGCCCAAGTTTTGGGCTCGATCGGAAATCAATATGGGTAAGAAATTTGACTTTTTAGGTCCAAAGGCAGTTCATTCCTTATAGGAGTGGTTGGCGTATTCCGTAGTTCTAGCGATTGGATTTCACTCAAAACTCACCAAATGACTCCTCCCACCATATTGTGATGATGCCCAAGTTTTGGGCTCGATCGGAAATCAATAGGGGTAAGAAATTGGACAATTCAGGTTCGAAGGCAGTTCGTTCCTTATAGGAGTGGTTGGAGTATTCCGTAGTTCTAGCGATTGGATTTCACTCAAAACTCACCAAATGACTCCTCCCACCATATTGTGATGATGCCCAAGTTTTGGGCTCGATCGGAAATCAATAGGGGTAAGAAATTTGACAATTCAAGTTCGAAGGCAGTTCGTTCCTTATAGGAGTGGTTGGTGTATTCCGTACTTCTAGCGATTGGATTTCACTCAAAACTCACCAAATGACTCCTCCCACCATATTATGATGATGCCCAAGTTTTGGGCTCGATCGGAAATCAATAGGGGTAAGAAATTGGACAATTCAGGTTCAAAGGCAGTTCGTTCCTTATAGGAGTGGTTGGTGTATTCTGTAGTTCTAGCGATTGGATTTCACTCAAAACTCACCAAATGACTACTCCCAATATAGGAGTGGTTGGTGTATTCCGTAGTTCTAGCGATTGGATTTCCCCCAAAACACACCAAATGACTCCTCCCACCGTATTATCATGATGTCCAAGTTTTGGGCTCGATCAGAAATTAATAGGGGTAAGAAATTGGACAATTCAGGTTCAAAGGCAATTCGTTCCTTATTGGAGTGGCTGGTGAATTCCGTAGTTCTAGCGATTAGATTTCACTCAAAGCTCAACAAATGACTCCTCCCACCATAGTATGATGATGCCCAAGTTTTGGGCTTGATCGTAAATCAATAGGGGTAAGAAATTGGACAATCCAAGTTCGAAGGCAGTTCGTTCCGAATTGGAGTGGTTGGTGTATTGCATAGTTCTAGCGATTGGATTTCACTCAAAACTCACCAAATGACTCCTCCCACCATATTATGATGATCCCCATGTTTTGCGCTCGATCGGAAATCAATAGGGGTAAGAAATTGGACAATTTAGGTTCAAAGGCAGTTCGTTCCTTATAGGAGTGGTTGGTGTATTCCGTAGTTCTAGCGATTGGATTTCACTCAAAACTCACCAAATGACTCCTCCCACCATATTATGATGATGCCCAAGTTTTGGGCTCGATCGGAAATCAATAGGGGTAAGAAATTGGACAATTCATGTTCAAAGGCTGTTCGTTCCTTATAGGAGTGGTTGGAGTATTCCGTAGTTCTAGCGATTGGATTTCACTCAAAACTCACCAAATGACTCCTCCCACAATATTATGGTGATGCCCAAGTTTTGGGCTCAATCGGAAATCAATAGGGGTAAGAAATTGGACAATTTAGGTTCATAGGCTGTTCGTTCCTTATAGGAGTGGTTGGAGTATTCCGCAGTACTAGCGATTGGATTTCACTCAAAACTCACCAAATGACAACTCCCACCGTATTATGATGATGCCCATGTTTTTGGCTCGATCGGAAGTCCATAGGGGTAAGAAATTGGACAATTCAGGTTCAAAGGCAGTTCGTTCCGTAAAGGAGTGGTTGGTGTATTCCGTAGTTCTAGCGATTGGATTTCACTCAACACTCAACAAATGACTCCTCCCACCATAGTATGATGATGCCCAAGTTTTGGGCATGATCGGAAATCTATAGGGGTAAGAAATTGGACAACCAAAGTTCGAAGGATTTCACTCAAAACTCACCAAATGACTCCTCCCACCATATTATGATGATCCCCATGTTTTGCGCTCGATCGGAAATCAATAGGGGTAAGAAATCGGACAATTTAGGTTCAAAGGCAGTTCGTTCCTTATAGGAGTGGTTGGTGTATTCCGTCGTTCTAGCGATTGGATTTCACTCAGAACTCAACAAATGACTCGTCCCACCATATTATGATGATGCCCAAGTGTTGGGCTCGATCGGAAATCTATAGGTGTAAGAAATTGGATAATTCATGTTCAAACGCAGTTCGTTCCTTATAAGCGTGGTTGGTGTATTCCGTAGTTCTAGCACTTGGATTTCACTCAAAACTCACCAAATGTCTCCTCCCACCATATTATGATGATGCCCAAGTTTTGGGCTCGATCGGAAATCAATAGGGGTAAGAAATTGGACAATTCAGGTTCAAAGGCAATTCGTTCCTTATAGGAGTGGCTGGTGTATTCCGTAGTTCTAGCGATATGATTTCACTCAAAATTCACACTCAAAACTCGCCAAATGACTCCTCCCACCATATTATGATGATGCCCAAGTTTTGGGCTCGATCGGAAGTCTAATGGGGTAAGAAATTGGACAATTCAAGTTCTAAGACAGTTCGTTCCGAATTGGAGTGGTTGGTGTATTGCACAGGTCTAGCAATTGGATTTCACCCAAAACTCACCAAATGACCCCTCCCACCATATTATGATGATGCCCAAGTTTTGGGCTCGATCAGAAATCAATTTGGGTAAGAAATTGGACAATTCAATTTCAAAGGCAGTTTGTTCCTTATAGAAGTGGCTGGCGTATTCAGTAGTTCTAGCGGTTGGATTTCACTCAAAACTCGCCAAATGACTCCTCCCACCATATTATGATGATGCCCAAGGTTTGGGCTCGATCGGAAGTCCAATGGGGTAAGAAATTGGACAATTCAAGTTCTAAGACAGTTCGTTCCGAATTGGAGTGGTTGGTGTATTGCACAGTTCTAGCAATTGGATTTCACCCAAAACTCACCAAATGACTCCTCCCACCACATTATGATGATGCCCAAGTTTTGGGCTCGATCGGAAGTCCAATGGGGTAAGAAATTGGACAATTCAAGTTCTAAGACAGTTCGTTCCGAATCGGAGTGGTTGGTGTATTGCACAGTTCTAGCAATTGGATTTCACCCAAAACTCACCAAATGACTCCTCCCATCATATTATGAGGATGCCCAAGTTTTGGGCCCGATCAGAAATCAATTTGGGTAAGAAATTGGACAATTCAGGTTCAAAGGCAGTTTTTTCCTTATAGAAGTGGCTGGTGTATTTCGTAGTTCTAGCGATCGGATTTCACTCAAAACTCACCAAATGACTCCACCCACCATATTATGATGATGCCCCTATTTTGGGCTCGATCGGAAATCACAAGGGGTAAGAAATTGGACAATTCAAGTTCTAAGACAGTTCGTTCCGAATCGGAGTGGTTGGTGTATTGCACAGTTCTAGCGATCGGATTTCACTCAAAACTCGCCAAACGACTCCTCCCAACATATTATGATGATGCCCAAGTTTTGGTCTCGATCGGAAATCCATAGGGGTAAGAAATTGGACAATTCAAGTTCGTAGGCAGTTCGTTCCGAATTGGAGTGGTTGGTGTATTGCATAGTTTTAGCGATTGGATTTAACTCAAACCTCACCAAATGACTCCACCCACCATATTATGATGATGCCCCTATTTTGGGCTCGATCGGAAATCACAAGGGGTAAGAAATTGGACAATTCAGGTTCAAAGGCAGTTCGTTCCTTATAGGAGTAACTGGTGTATTCCGTAGTTCTAGAGATTGGATTTCACTCAAAACTCACGAAATGACTCCTCCCGCCATATTATGATGAAGCCCAAGTTTTGGGCTCGATCGGAAATCAATAGGGGTAAGAAATTGGACAATTCAAGTTCGAAGACAGTTCGTTCCGAATTGGAGTGGTTGGTGTATTGCATAGTTCTAGCGATTGGATTTCACTCAAAACTCACCAAATGATTCCTCCCACCATATTATGATGATGCCCAAGTTTTGGGCTCGATCGGAAATCAATAGGGGAAAGAAATTGGACAATTCATGTTCATGGGCAGTTCGTTCCTTATAGGAGTGGTTGGTGTATTCCGTAGTTCTAGCGATTGGATTTCACTCAAAACTCACCAAATGACTCCTGCCACCATATTATGATGACGGCCAAGTTTTGGGCTCGATCGGAAATCAATAGGGGTAAGAAATTGGACAATTCGTGTTCAAGGGAAGTTCATTCCTTATAGGAGTGGTTGGTGTATTCCGTAGTTCTAGCGATTGGATTTCACTCAAAACTCACCAAATGACTCCTCCCACGATATTATGATGATGCCCAAGTTTTGGGCTCGATCGGAAATCAATAGGGGTAAGAAATTGGACAATTCGTGTTCAAGGGCAGTTCGTTCCTTATAGGAGTGGTTGGTGTATTCCTTAGTTCTAGCGATTGGATTTCACTCAAAACACAACAAATGACTCCTCCCACCATATTATGATGATGCCCAACTTTTGGGCTCGATCGGAAATTAATAGGGGTAAGAAATTGGACAATTCATGTTCAAAGGATGTTCATTCCTTATAGGAGTGGTTGGTGTATTCCATAGTTCTAGCGATTGGATTTCACTCAAAACTCACCAAATGACTTCTCCCACCATATTATGGTGATGCCCAAGTTTTGGGCTCGATCGGAAATCAATAGGGGTAAGAAATTGGACAATCAGGTTCAAAGGCAGTTCGTTCCTTATAGGAGTGGTTGGTGTATTCCGTAGTTCTAGCGATTGGATTTCACTCAAAACTCACCAGATGACTCCTCCCACCATATTGTGATGATGCCAAGTTTTGGGCTCGATCGGAAATCAATAGGGGTAAGAAATTGGACAATTCAGATTTAAAAGGAAGTTCGTTCCTTATAGGATTGGTTGGTGTATTCCGTAGGTCTAGCGATCGGATTTCACTCAAAACTCACCAAATGACTCCTCCCACCATATTATGGTGATGCCCAAGTTTTGGGCTCGATCAGAAATCAATAGGGGTAAGAAATTGGACAATTCAGGTTCGAAGGAAGTTCGTTCCTTACATGTGTGGCTGGTGTATTCCGTAGTTCTAGTGATTGGATTTCACTCAAAACTCACCAAATGACTCCTCCTACCATATTATGATGATGCCCAAGTTTTGGGATCGATCGGAATTCAATAGGGGTAAGAAATTGGACAATTCAGGTTCAAAGGCAGTTCGTTCCTTATAGGAGTGGTTGGGGTATTCCGTAGTTCTAGCGATTGGAATTCACTCAAAACGCACCAAAGGACTCCTCCCACCATATTATGATGATGCCCAAGTTTTGGGATCGATCGGAAATCAATAGGGGTAAGAAATTGGACAATTTAGGTTCAAGGGAAGTTCGTTCCTTATAGGAGTGGTTGGTGTATTCCGTAGTTCTAGCGATTGGATTTCACTCAAAACTCACCAAATGACTCCTCCTACCATATTATGATGATGCCCAAGTTTTGGGATCGATCGGAAATCAATAGGGGTAAGAAATTGGACAATTCAGGTTCAAAGGCAGTTCGTTCCTTACATGTGTGGCTGGTGTATTCCGTAGTTCTAGCAATTGGATTTCACTCAAAACTCACCAAATGACTCCTCCTACCATATTATGATGATGCCCAAGTTTTGGGATCGATCGGAAATCAATAGGGGTAAGAAATTGGACAATTCAGGTTCAAAGGCAGTTCGTTCCTTACATGTGTGGCTGGTGTATTCCGTAGTTCTAGCGATTGGATTTCACTCAAAACTCACCAAATGACTCCTCCTACCATATTATGATGATGCCCAAGTTTTGGGATCGATCGGAAATCAATAGGGGTAAGAAATTGGACAATTCAGGTTCAAAGGCAGTTCGTTCCTTACATGTGTGGCTGGTGTATTCCGTAGTTCTAGCAATTGGATTTCACTCAAAACTCACCAAATGACTCCTCCTACCATATTATGATGATGCCCAAGTTTTGGGATCGATCGGAAATCAATAGGGGTAAGAAATTGGACAATTCAGGTTCAAAGGCAGTTCGTTCCTTATAGGAGTGGTTGGGGTATTCCGTAGTTCTAGTGATTGGATTTCACTCAAAACACAACAAATGCCTCCTCCCACCATATTATGATGATGCCCAAGTTTTGGGCTCGATCGGAAATTAATAGGGGTAAGAAATTGGACAATTCATGTTCAAAGGATGTTCATTCCTTATAGGAGTGGTTGGTGTATTACGTAGTTCTAGCGATTGGATTTCACTCAAAACTCACCAAATGACTCCTCCCACCATATTATGGTGATGCCCAAGTTTTGGGCTCGATCGGAAATCAATAGGGGTAAGAAATTGGACAATTCAGGTTCAAAGGCAGTTCGTTCCTTATAGGAGTGGTTGGTGTATTCCGTAGTTCTAGCGACTGGATTTCACTCAAAACTCCCCAAATGATTCCTCCCACCATATTGTGATGATGCCCAAGTTTGGGCTCGATCGGAAATCAATAGGGGTAAGAAATTGGACAATTCAAGTTCAAAGGCAGTTCGTTCCTTATAGGAGTGGTTGGTGTATTCCGTAGTTCTAGCGTTGGGATTTCACTCAAAACTCACCAAATGACTCCTCCCACCATATTATGATAATGCCCAAGTTTTGGGCTCGATCGGAAATCCATAGGGGTAAGAAATTGGACAATTCAAGTTCGAAGGCAGTTCGTTCCAAATTGGAGTGGTTGGTGTATTGCATAGTTCTAGCGATTGGATTTCACTCCAAACTATCCAAATAACTCCTCCCACCATATTATGATGATGCCCAAGTTTGGGATGGATTGGAAATTAATAGGGGTAAGAAATTGGACAATTCAGGTTCAAAGGCAGTTCGTTCCTTATAGGAGTGGCTGGTGTATTCCGTAGTTCTAGCGATTGGATTTCACTTAAAACTCACCAAATGACTCCTCCCACCATATTATGATGATGCCCAAGTTTTGGGCTCGATCGGAAATCAATAGTGGTTAGAAATTGGACAATTCAGGTTCCAAGGCTGTTCGTTCCTTATAGGCGTGGTTGCTGTATTCCGTAGTTCTAGCGAATGGATTTCACCCAAAACTCATCCAATGACTCCTCCCACCATATTATGATGATGCCCAAGTTTTGGGCTCGATTGGAAATCCATAGGGGGTAAGAAATTGGACAATTCAAGTTCGCAGGCAGTTCGTTCCGAATTGGAGCGATTGGTGTATTGCATAGTTCTAGCTATTGGATTTCACTCAAAACTCACCAAATGACTCCTCCCACCATATTATGATGATTCCCAAGTTTTGGGCTCGATCGGAAATTCATAGGTGTAAGAAATTGGACAATTCAAGTTCGAAGGCGGTTCGTTACGAATTGGAGTGGTCGGTGTATTGCATAGTTCTAGCGATTGGATTTCACTCAAAACTCACCAAACGACTCCTCCCACCGTATTATGATGATGCGCAAATTTTGGGCTCGATCGGAAATCAATAGGGGTAAGAAATTGGACAATTCAGGTTCAAACGCAGTTCGTTCCTTATAGGAGTGGTTTGTGTATTTCGTAGTTCTAGCAATGGGATTTCACTCAAAACTCACCAAATGACTCCTCCCACTATATTATGATGATGCCCAAGTGTTGGGCTCGATCGGAAAACCATAGGGGTAAGAAATCGGACCATTCAAGTTCGAAGGTAGTTCGTTCCGAATTGGAGTGGTTGGTGTATTGCATAGTTCTAGCTATTGGATTTCACTCAAAACTCACCAAATGACTCCTCCCACCATATTATGATTATGCCCAAGTTTTGGGCTCTATCGGAAATCAATAGGGGTAAGAAATTGGACAATTCAGGTTCAGAGGCAGTTCGTTCCTTATAGGAGTGGTTGGTGTATTCCGTAGTTCTAGCGATTGGATTTCACTCAAAACTCACCAAATGACTCCTCCCATCATATTATGATGATGCCCCAGTTTTGGGCTCGATCGGAAATTAATAGGGGTAAGAAATTGGACAATTCAGGTTCAAAGGCAGTTAGTTGCTTGTAGGAGTGGCTGGTGTATTCCGTAGTTCTAGCGATTGGATTTCACTAAAAATCACCAAATGACTCCTAACACCGTATTATGATGATGCCCAAGTTTTGGGCTCGATCGGAAATCAATAGGGGTAAGAAATTGGACAATCCAGGTTCAAAGGCAGTTCGTTCCTTATAGGAGTGGTTGGTGTATTCTGTAGTTCTAGCGATTGGATTTCACTCAAAACTCACCAAATGACTCCTCCCACCATATTATGATGATGCCCAAGTTTTGGGCTCCATCGGAAATCGATAGGGGTAAGAAATTGGACAATTCAAGTTCGTTCCATATAGGAGTGGCTGGTGTATTCCGTAGTTCTAGTGGTTGGATTTCACTCAAAACTCACCAAATGAATCCTCCCACAATATGATGATGATGCCCTAGTTTTGGGCTCGATCGGAAATCCATAGGGGTAAGAAATTGGACAATTCAAGTTCGAAGGCAGTTCATTCCAAATTGGAGTGGTTGGTGTATTGCATAGTTCTAGCGATTGGATTTCACTCCAAACTCTCCAAATAACTCCTCCCACCATATTATGATGATGCCCAAGTTTTGGGCTCGATCGGAAATCAATAGGGTAAGAAATTGGACAATTCAGGTTCAAAGGCAGTTCGTTCCTTATAGGTGTGGTTGGTGTATTCCGTAGTTCTAGCGATTGGATTTCACTCAAAACTCACCAAATGACTCCTCCCACCATATTATGATGATGCCCAAGTTTTGGGCTCGATCGAAAATCGATAGGGGTAAGAAGTTGGACAATTCAGGTTCAAAGGCAGTTCGTTCCTTATAGGAGTGGTTGGTGTATTCCGTAGTTCTAGCGATTGGATTTCACTCAAAACTCACCAAATGACTCCTCCCACCATATTATGATGATGCCCAAGTTTTGGGCTCGATCGGAAATCAATAGGGGTAAGAAATTGGACAATTCAGGTTCAAAGGCAGTTCGTTCCTCATAGGAGTGGTTGGTTTATTCCGTAGTTCTAGCGATGGGATTTCACTCAAAACTCACCAAATGACTCCTCCCACCATATTATGATAATGCCCAAGTTTTGAGCTCAATCGGAAATCAATAGGGGTAAGAAATTGGACAAATCAAGTTCAAAGGCTGTTCGTTCCTTATAGGAGTGGTTGGTGTATTCCGTAGTTCTAGCGATTGGATTTCACTCAAAACTCACCAAATGACTCCTCCCACCATATTATGATGATGCCCAAGTTTTGGGCTCGATCGAAAATCAATAGGGGTAAGAAGTTGGACAATTCAGGTTCAAAGGCAGTTCGTTCCTTATAGGAGTGGTTGGTGTATTCCGTAGTTCTAGCGATTGGATTTCACTCAAAACTCACCAAATGACTCCTCCCACCATATTATGATGATGCCCAAGTTTTGGGCTCGATCGGAAATCAATAGGGGTAAGAAGTTGGACAATTCAAGTTCAAAGGCAGTTCGTTCCTTATAGGAGTGGTTGGTGTATTCCGTAGTTCTAGCGATTGGATTTCACTCAAAACTCACCAACTGACTCCTCCCACCATATTTTGATGATGCCAAAGTTTTGGGCTCGATCGGAAATCCAAAGGGGTAAGAAATTGTACAATTCAAGTTCGAAGCCAGTTCGTTCCGAATTGGAGTGGTTGGTGTATTCCGTAGTTCTAGCGATCGGATTTCACTCAAAACTCAACAAATGACTCCTCCCACCATATTATGATGATGCCCAAGTTTTGGGCTCGATCGGAAGTCAACAGGGGTAAGAAATTGGACAATTCAAGTTCGAAGACAGTTCGTTCCGAATTGGAGTGGTTGGTGTATTGCATAGTTCTAGCGATTGGATTTCACTCAAAACACACCAAATGACTCCTCCCACCGTATTATGATCATGCCCAAGTTGTGGGCTCGATCGGAAATCAATAGGGGTATGAAATTGCACAACTCAGGTTCAACGGCATTTCGTTCCTTATAGGAGTGGTTGGTGTATTCCGTAGTTCTAGCGATTAGATTTTACTCAAAACTCACCAAAGGACTCCTCCCACCATATTATGATGATGCCCAAGTTGTGGGCTCGATCGGAATCAATAGGGGTATGAAATTGGACAATTCAGGTTCAAAGGAAGTTCGTTCCTTATAGGAGTGGTTGTTGTATTCCGTAGTTCTAGCGATCGGATTTCACTCAAAACTCACCAAATGACACATCCCACCATATTATGATAATGCCCATGTTTTGGGCTCGATCGGAAATCCATAGGGATAAGAAATTGGACAATTCAAGTTCGAAGAAAGTTCGTTCCGAATTGGTGTGGTTGGTGTATTGCATAGTTCTAGCGATTGGATTTTACTCAAAACTCACCAAAGGACTCCTCCCACCATATTATGATGATGCCCAAGTTTTGGGCTCGATCGGAAATCAATAGGGGTAAGAAATTGGACAATTCAGGTTCAAAGGCAGTTCGTTCCTTATAGGAGTGGTTGGTGTATTCCGTAGTTCTAGCGATTGGATTTCACTCAAAACTCACCAAATGACTCCTCCCACCATATTATGATGATGCCCTAGTTTTGGGCTCGATCGGAAATCAATAGGGGTAAGAAATTGGACAATTCAGGTTCAAAGTCAGTTCGTTCCTTATAGGAGTGGTTGTTGTATTCCGTAGTTCTAGCGATCGGATTTCACTCAAAACTCACCAAATGACTCCTCCCACAATATCATGATTGTGCCCATGTTTTGTGCTCGATCGGAAATCCATAGGGGTAAGAAATTGGACAATTCAGGTTCAAAGGCAGTTCGTTCCTTATAGGAGTGGTTGGTGTATTCCGTAGTTCTAGCGATTGGATTTCACTCACAACTCACCAAATGACTCCTCCCACCATATTATGATGGTGCCCAAGTTTTGGGCTCGATTGGAAATCAATAGGGGTTAGAAATTGGTCAATTCAGGTTCAAAGGCAGTTCGTTCCTTACTGGAGTGGCTGGTGTATTCCATAGTTCTAGTGATTGGATTTCACTCAAAACTCACCAAATGACTCCTCCCACCATATTATGATGATGCCCAAGTTTTGGGCTCGATCGGAAATCAATAGGGGTAAGAAATTGGACAATTCAGGTTCAAAGGAAGTCCGATCCTCATAGGAGTGGTTGGTGTATTCCGTAGTTCTAGCGATTGGATTTCACTCAAAACTCACCAAATGACTCCTCCCACCATATTATGACGATGCCCAACTTTTGGGCTCGATCGGAAATCAATAGGGGTAAGAAATTGGACAATTCAGGTTCAAAGGCAGTTCGTTCCTTATAGGAGTGGTTTGTGTATTCCATAGTTCTAGCGATCGGATTTCGCTCAAAACTCAACAAATGACTCCACCCACCACGTTATGATGATGCCCAAGTTTTGGGCTCGATCGGAAGTCAATAGGGGTAAGAAATTGGACAATTCAAGTTCGAAGACAGTTCGTTCCGAATTGGAGTGGTTGGTGTATTGCGTAGTTCTAGCGATTGGATTTCACTCAAAACCCACCAAATGACTCCTCCCACCATATTATGACGATGCCCAACTTTTGGGCTCGATCGGAAATCAATAGGGGTAAGAAATTGGACAATTCAGGTTCAAAGGAAGTTCGTTCCTTATAGGAGTGGTTGGTGTATTCCGTAGTTCTAGCGATTGGATTTCACTCAAAACTCACCAAATGACTCCTCCCACCATATTATGATGATGCCCAAGTTTTGGGCTCGATCGGAAATCAATAGGGGTAAGAAATTGGACAATTCAGGTTCAAAGGCAGTTCGATCCTTATAGGAGTGGATGGTGTATTCCGTCGTTCTAGCGATTAGATTTCACTCAAAACTCACCAAATGAGTCCTCCCACCATATTATGATGATGCCCAAGTTTTGGGCTCGATCGGAAATCCATAGGGGTAAGAAATTGGACAATTCAAGTTCGAGGGCAGTTCGTTACGAATTGGAGTGGTTGGTGTATTGCATAGTTCTAGCGATTGGATTTCACTCAAAACTCACCAAATGACTCCTCCCACCAATTTATGATGATGCCCAAGTTGTGGGCTCGATCGGAAATCAATAGGGGTATGAAATTGGACAATTCAGGTTCAAAGGCAGTTCGATCCTTATAGGAGTGGTTGGTGTATTCCGTAGTTCTAGCGATCGAATTTCACTCAAAACTCACCAAATGACTCCTCCCACCATGTTATGATGATGCCCAAGTTTTGGGCTCGATTGGAAATCCATAGGGGTAAGAAATTGGACAAACCAAGTTCGAAGACGGTTCGTTCCGAATTGGAGTGGTTGGTGTATTGCATAGTTCTAGCGATTCGAATTCACTCAAAACTCACCAAACGACTCCTCCCACCATTTTATGATGATGCACAAGTTTTGGGGTCGATCGGAAATCAATACGGGTAAGAAATTGGACAATTCAGGTTCAAAGGCAGTTCGTTCCTTATAGGAGTGGTTGGTGTATTCCGTAGTTCTAGCGATTGGATTTCACTCAAAACTCACCAAATGACTCCTCCACCATATTATGATGATGCCAAAGTTTTGGGCTCAATCGGAAATCCATAGGGGTAAGAAATTGGACAATTCAAGTTCGAATGCAGTTCGTTCCGAATTGGAGTGGTTGGTGTATTGCATAGTTCTAGCGATTGGATTTCACTCAAAACTCACCAAATGACTCCTCCCACCAATTTATGATGATGCCCAAGTTGTGGGCTCGATCGGAAATCAATAGGGGAATGAAATTGGACAATTCAGGTTCAAAGGCAGTTCATTCCTCATAGGAGTGGTTGGTGTATTCCGTAGTTCTAGCCATCGGATTTCACTCAACACTCACCAAATGACTCCTCCCACCATATTATGATGATGCCCAAGTTTTGGGCTCGATCGGAAATCCATAGGGGTAAGAAATTGGACAATCCAAGTTCGAAGACAGTTCGTTCCGAATTGGAGTGGTTGGTGTATTGCATAGTTCTAGCGATTGGATTTCACTCAAAACTCACCAAACGACTCCTCCCACCATATTATGATGATGCACAAGTTTTGGTCTCATTCGGAAATCAATACGGGTAAGAAATTGGACAATTCAGGTTCAAAGGCAGTTCGTTCCTTATAGGAGTGGTTGGTGTATTCCGTAGTTCTAGCGATTGGATTTCACTCCAAACTCACCAAATGACTCCTCCCACCATATTATGATGATGCCAAAGTTTTGGGCTCAATCGGAAATCCATAGGGGTAAGAAATTGGACAATTCAGGTTCAAAGGCAGTTCGTTCCATATAGGAGTGGTTGGTGTATTCCGTAGTTCTAGCAATTGGATTTCACTCAAATCTCACCAAATGACTCCTCCCACCATATTATGATGATGCCAAAGGTTTGGGCTCGATCGAAAATCCATAGGGGGTAAGAAATTGGACAATTCAAGTATGAAGGCAGTTCGTTCCGAATTGGAGTGGTTGGTGTATTGCATAGTTCTAGCGTTTGGATTTCACTCAAAACTCACCAAATGACTCATGCCACGATATTATGATGATGTGCACGTTTTGGGCTCGATCGGAAATCAATAGGGGTAAGAAATTGGACAATTCAAGTTCAAAGGCAGTTCGTTCCTTATAGGAGTGGTTGGTATATTCCGTAGTTCTAGCGATTGGATTTCACTCAAAACTCACCAAAAGACTCCTCCCACCATATTATGATGATGCCCAAGTTTTGGGCTCGATCGGAAATCAATAGGGGTAAGAAATTGGACAATTCTGGTTTAAAGGCAGTTCGTTCCTTATAGGAGTGGTTGGTGTATTCCGTAGTTCTAGCGATCGGATTTCACTCAAAACTCACCAAATGACTCCTCCCACCATTTTATGATAATGCCCAAGTTGTGGGCTCGATCGGAAATCAATTGGGGTATGAATTTGGACAATTCAGGTTCATTGGCAGTTCGTTCCTTATAGGAGTTGTTGGTGTATTCCGTAGTTCTAGCGATTGCATTTCACTCAAAACTCACCAAATGACTCCTCCCACCATATTATGATGATGCCCAAGTTTTGGGCTCGATCGGAAATCCATAGGGATAAGAAATTGGACAATTCAAGTTCGAAGACAGTTCGTTCCGAATTGGAGTGGTTGGTGTATTGCATAGTTCTAGCGATTGCATTTCACTCAAAACTCACCAAATGACTCCTCCCACCATATTATGATGATTCGCAAGTTTTGTGCTCGATCCGAAATCCATAGGGGTAAGAAATTGGACAATTCATGTTCGAAGGCAGTTCGTTCCGAATTGGTGTGGTTTGTGTATTGCATAGTTCTAGCTATTGGATTTCACTCAAAACTCACCAAATGACTCCTCCCACCATATTATGATGATGCCCAAGTTTTGGGCTCGATCGGCAATTAATAGGGGTAAGAAATTGGACAATTCAGGTTCAAAGGCAGTTCGTTCCTTATAGGAGTGGTTGGAGTATTCCGTAGTTCTAGTGATTGGATTTCACTCAAAAGTCACCAAATGACTCCTCCCACCATATTATGATGATGCCCAAGTTTTGCGCTCGATCGGAAATCCGTAGGTGTGAGAAATTGGACAATTCAACTTCGAAGGAAGTTTGTTCCGAATTGGAGTGGTTGGTGTGTTGCATAGTTCTAGCGATTGGATTTCACTCAAAACTCACCAAATGACTCCTCCCACAATATTTTCACAATGCCAAAGTTTTGGGCTTGATCGGAAATCCATAGGTGTCAGAAATTGGAGAATTCAAGTTCAAAGGGAGTTCGTTCCGAATTGGGTTGGTTGGTGTATTGCATAGTTCTAGCGATTGGATTTCACTCAAAACTCACCAAATGACTCCTCCCACCATATTATGATGTTGCCCAAGTTTTGGCCTCGATCGGAAATCAATAGGGGCAAGAAAGTGGACAATTCAGGTTCAAAGGCAGTTCGTTCCTTATAGGAATGGTTGGGGTATTCCGTAGTTCTAGCAATTGGATTTCTCTCAAAACTCACCAAATGACTCCTCCACAATATTTTCACAATGCCCAAGTTTTGGGCTTGATCGGAAATCCATAGGTGTCAGAAATTGGACAATTGAAGTTCAAAGGCAGTTCGTTCCGAATTGGGTTGGTTGGTGTATTGCATAGTTCTAGCGATTGGATTTCACTCAAAACTCACCAAATGACTCCTCCCACCATATTATGATGTTGCCCAAGTTTTGGCCTCGATCGGAAATCTATAGGGGTAAGAAATTGGACAATTCAGGTTCAAAGGCAGTTCGTTCCTTATAGGAGTGGTTGGTGTATTCCGTCGTTCTAGCAATTGGATTTCACTCAAAACTCACCAAATGACTCCTCCACCATATTATGATGATGCCCAAGTTTTGGGCTCGATCGGAAATCAACAGGGGTAAAAAATTGGACAATTCATGTTCAAAGGCTGTTCGTTCCTTATAGGAGTGGTTGGTGTATTCCGTAGTTCTAGCGATTGGATTTCATTCAAAACTCACCAAATGACTACTCCCACCATATTATGATGGTGCCCAAGTTTTGGGCTCGATCGGAAATCAATAGGAGTAAGAAATTGGACAATTCAGGTTCAAAGGCCGTTCGTTCCTTATAGGTGTGGTTGGTGTATTCCGTAGTTCTAGCGATTGGATTTCACTCAAAACTCACCATATGACTCCTCCCACCATATTATGATGATGCCCAAGTTTTGCGCTCGATCGGAAATCAATAGTGGTAAGAAATTGGACAATTCAGGTTCAAAGGCAGTTCGTTCCTTATAGGAGTGGTTGGGGTATTCCGTAGTTCTAGCAATTGGATTTCACTCAAAACTCATCAAATGACTCCTCCCACAATATTTTCACAATAACCAAGTTTTGGGCTTCATCGGAAGTCCATAGGTGTCAGAAGTTGGACGATTCAAGTTCAAAGGCAGTTCGTTCCGAATTGGGTTGGTTGGTGTATTGCATAGTTCTAGCGATTGAATTTCACTCAAAACTCACCAAATGACTCCTCCCACCATATTATGATGATGCCCAAGTTTTGCGCTCGATCGGAAATCCGTAGGTGTGAGAAATTGGACAATTCAACTTCGAAGGAAGTTTGTTCCGAATTAGAGTGGTTGGTGTGTTGCATAGTTCTAGCGATTGGATTTCACTCAAAACTCACCAAATGACTCCTCCCACAATATTTTCACAATGCCAAAGTTTTGGGCTTGATCGGAAATCCATAGGTGTCAGAAATTGGAGAATTCAAGTTCAAAGGCAGTTCGTTCCGAATTGGGTTGGTTGGTGTATTGCATAGTTCTAGCGATTGGATTTCACTCAAAACTCACCAAATGACTCCTCACACCATATTATGATGTTGCCCAAGTTTAGGCCTCGATCGGAAATCAATAGGGGCAAGAAAGTGGACAATTCAGGTTCAAAGGCAGTTCGTTCCTTATAGGAGTGGTTGGGGTATTCCGTAGTTCTAGCAATTGGATTTCTCTCAAAACTCACCAAATGACTCCTCCACAATATTTTCACAATGCCCAAGTTTTGGGCTTGATCGGAAATCCATAGGTGTCAGAAATTGGACAATTGAAGTTCAAAGGCAGTTCGTTCCGAATTGGGTTGGTTGGTGTATTGCATAGTTCTAGCGATTGGATTTCACTCAAAACTCACCAAATGACTCCTCCCACCATATTATGATGTTGCCCAAGTTTTGGCCTCGATCGGAAATCTATAGGGGTAAGAAATTGCACAATTCAGGTTCAAAGGCAGTTCGTTCCTTATAGGAGTGGTTGGTGTATTCCGTCGTTCTAGCAATTGGATTTCACTCAAAACTCACCAAATGACTCCTCCCACCATATTATGATGATGGCTAAGTTTTGCGCTCGATCGTAATTCCATAGGTGTAAGAAATTGGACAATTTAACTTCGAAGGCAGTTTGTTCCGAATTGGAGTGGTTGGTGTGTTGCATAGTTCTAGCGATTGGATTTCACTCAAAACTCACCAAATGACTCCTCCCACCATATTATGATGATGCCCAAGTTTTGGGCTCGATCGGAAGTAAATAGGGGTAAGAAATTGGACAATTCAGGTTCAAAGGCAGTTCGTTCCTTATAGGAGGGGTTGGTGTATTCCGTAGTTCTAGCGGTTGGATTTCACTAAAAACACACCAAATGACTCCTCCCACCATATTATGATGATGCCCAAGTTTTGGGCTCGATCGGAAATCAATAGGGGTAAGAAATTGGACAATTCATGTTCAAAGGCTGTTCGTTCCTTATAGGAGTGGTTGGTGTATTCCGTAGTTCTAGCGATTGGATTTCACTCAAAACTCACCAAATGACTCCTCCCACCATATTATGATGATGCCCAAGTTTGGGCTCGATCGGAAATCAACAGGGGTACAAAATTGGACAATTCATGTTCAAAGGCTGTTCGTTCCTTATAGGAGTGGTTGGTGTATTCCGTAGTTCTAGCGATTGGATTTCCCTCAATACTCACCAAATGACTCCTCCCACCATATTATGTTGATGCCCAAGTTTTGGGCTCGATCGGAAATCAATAGGGGTAAGAAATTGGACAATTCAGGTTCAAAGGCAGTTCGTTCCTTATAGGAGTGGTTGGTGTATTCCGTAGTTCTAGCGATTGGATTTCACCCAAAACTCACCAAATGACTTCTCCCACCACATTGTGATGATGCCCAAGTTTTGGGCTCGATCGGAAATCAATAGGGGTAAGAAATTGGAATATTCAGGTTCAAAGGCAGTTCGTTCCTTATAGGAGTGGCTGGTGTATTTGTAACATCCCGACCCAAAAATTAAGACTATTCATTAATTTAATTTAATTAAAAATGGAATTTCCAATTTTGCCCTTGAAGTGGGGGCAAAAAGGTCAATTTTTATCCGGAGAGAGTTTGGGGCAACAAGTGGTATTTTTAGGAAGGTTATTCTGAGCCGAGTCCGTAGACACGTGGTAGGCTCGAATCGGATTTGAAACGAAGAAGTTATGATCGAAAAATCATTAAGGACCTAATTGAAATTATTTTGAAAAATTTAAGTTGGATAAAATCAGATTTTCAGTTTTATTTTCTCATTTCTCTCTCTCTCCCATGCGTCTTTCTCTCTCCCCGACTCCATCGCTCTCCCTTTCTCTCTGCAACTCCGGCTACAACCCACGGAAGCGCACGAGACCGGACTTGATCGAACCGCCGTCGTCTCCTCTCTCTTTCCCGACCAGTCTCAGCCATCACCGTTCACTGTGCTCGCCGGATTTTGCAGAAAACCAGCTGGAATCGTCGTGAAATTTCAGGCCGTTCGTTCTCCATCGTCCGGCCACCGTTTTCGACGAGTGAGGTATGATTTCTCGACTGATTTTCGAGCTCTAGCTGCCTGTTGGATAGGTTTCCCAGAAATTTTGAGAGATTACAGGTCAATTTTCGAAGTTAGGTTACAGCCAGTTTTCGAGTGGAATTTCCGGCCACTTCCGGCCATTTTCTGGCCTTCACCCAAGAGGAAAAGTGACTCCAAATTAGGTGTTTTACCTAGGTTAGGAGTTTGGAGCCAAGATTCTAAGATTTTCCGGTTACCGAAACAGTAACCGCGCCACCACGCGCTGCCGGCGCGTGGGGCGGTGCGTGGGCAGTCCGGTAGAGGTCACATTTTATTCTAGAATGATCCTTACGTTGTCACGATCGCGTAGGAGTTTACGGATCTTAATTTGGATATCGTTAGGACCTCGAACGAATTAAACCTAATCTGTGATTTTCGGGTTTGAGGTGTTTGGACCGTTGGATCAAACCCAATTTCACGTATGTTGTTCCTGACATTCCTAGGATCGTATAGAAATTTGCGGATCATGAATCGGAGCCCCGGATGTTCCGATTCATTAACTTCAAGTTTTGAACGTCCGGTTGACCGAGTGTCTTCCGAGACTTATACAGCGCTTGGAACCTTTAATTGGACCTTAGGGACGTCTCGATCCTTGTATTTAAGAGAAACCCGGGAATTAGGATTTTTACTTTAAAGTCTCATTTTTGAAGAATTGGATTTTAATATCATGTTCGTATTTTGAAATAGGTAATCCGACTCCGCCTTCAGAGCAGGCAGGACCCTCTCGGGGTCACGCAGCTTGGGATTACTTGTGAGTGGACTTTGTTTTTAATAAACAGCATGATTTTTATGATGAAATTTCTATGCATAAGGATTTAAAGGTTTATGAAATTAACCTTATACTTAAAGTTGAAACCATTATTTTTGGTAAAGTATTTGGGATATATTTGAGTTTTGGATATATTCAAAGTACCTTGAATTTTATGTATATGCTATTTTGGAAAAGTATTATATTTGTAGAGTATTTGTGGGGGGTACTTGATATATGGTTATGAGGCATGGGAAGATGCGAGAGTAGAAAGTCAGTTTGGAGTGCTTTATGCACTACCCTGTGTACCTCCCCTGGATTTCGGAAATGTGAAATGTTTGGAAATGTAAGTAGCCGGGGCATCCTTGACGGGATGTTGACCGTAGACCCTTAGTTGGGTAGTCTGCGCGCGTAGGACGGTTCCAGGCGTACGGGTCTTGATTCTTCGTCCGTACGTGCTGGGTAGAGTGTCAGTCCCCCAGTTGGACGACTCATCCCTAGCCACATGGACATTTGAGGGCCGGATAAGTGTGAGCTAGCCAAACAATCCCCTGTTGGATTGTTTCCCCGGTACAATTAGGTGTGTCGTATACCTATACTATGTCTATATATATATATATATATATATATATATATATAGTTATGCTTTTATTCTTGTTTTTAAGCGAGGATACTTCCCGCTTGTCGTGCCGGTGGGCACGGGTTTCGAGAGTTTTGATTCGAGATTTGTAAGGAAAGGTTTGGGTGGGTTAATTTGTAAGTTTTACTGGATTTCGGAATTAGCTCGGGTTTGAGCAAACTATTTATATATGTATATGGTGGATTTAATGCATTGTTTTCATGCATGGTTTTCTAACAGTGGGGTTATATTATTTTGGTTTTAAGTGAACTAAACTTTGTTTTGTCCACTCACAATTTTCTGTTTTTCGCCCCACAGCCAGTAGTTGACTGGAACGAGCTGCAGTGCCGTGTTTTGTACCCCACTATCACGAGCCGCAGTACTTGAGCTTGCCTCGGAGCCTTAGTGCTATGTAAATTCAGAATACTTCATTTTTGCTAGTTTGTTGAATTCTGTTAGATGCTCTGTTATTGCCCTGTTAGGATTTGGTATTTTGAGGCCGGAGGCCATGGTCTGTAACACTACTTTATGTAATGCTTGCTGGTGGTTGGATTGTATTTATCTGTGTTTCTTACAGGTTGAAGAATTTGGGTTATGTCCTGTTTACAGGGGAGACTCTGCTAAAATTTTGGTAGAAAGTCTCGGGTCTTAGTAAGTGGGCCCGGCATACGGGGAATGCCGGATTTAAAGGCGGGATCGGAAATCAATAGGGGTAAGAAATTGGACAATTCAGGTTCAAAGGCAGCTCGTTCCTTATAGGAGTGGCTAGTGTATTCCGTAGTTCTAGCGGTTGGATTTCACTAAAAACTCACCAAATGACTCCTCCCACCATATTATGATGATGCCCAAGTTTTGGGCTCGATCGGAAATCAATAGGGGTAAGAAATTGGACAATTCATGTTCAAAGGCTGTTCGTTCCTTATAGGAGTGGTTGGTGTATTCCGTAGTTCTAGCGATTGGATTTCACTCAAAACTCACCAAACGACTCGTCCCACCATATTATGATGATGCCCAAGTTTTGGGCTCGATCGGAAATCAGTAGGGTTAAAAAATTGGACAATTCATGTTCAAAGGCTGTTCGTTCCTTATAGGAGTGGTTGGTGTATTCCGTAGTTCTAGCGATTGGATTTCACTCAATACTCACCAAATGACTCCTCCCACCATATTATGTTGATGCCCAAGTTTTGGGCTCGATCGGAAATCAATAGGGGTAAGAAATTGGACAATTCATGTTCAAAGGCTGTTCGTTCCTTATAGGAGTGGTTGGTGTATTCCGTAGTTCTAGCGATTGGATTTCACTCAAAACTCACCAAATGACTCCTCCCACCAGATTATGATGATGCCCAAGTTTTGGGCTCGATCGGAAATCAGTAGGGTTAAAAATTGGACAATTCATGTTCAAAGGCTGTTCGTTCCTTATAGGAGTGGTTGGTGTATTCCGTTGTTCTAGCAATTGGATTTCACTCAAAACTCACCAAATGACTCCTCCCACCATATTATGATGATGCCCAAGTTTTGGGATCGATCGGAAATCCATAGGGGTAAGAAATTGGACAATTCAAGTTCGAAGGCTGTTCGTTCCGAATTGGACTGGTTGGTGTATTGCATAGTTCTAGCGATTGGATTTCACTATAAACTCTCCAAATGACTCCTCCCACCATATTATGTTGGTGCCCAAGTTTGGGCTCGATCGGAAATCCGTAGGGGTAAGAAATTGGACAATTCAAGTTCGAAGACAGTTCGTTCTGAATTTGAGTGGTTGGTGTATTGCATTGTTCTAGCGATTTGATTTCACTCAAAACTCACCAAATGACTCCTCCCACCATATTATGACGATGCCCAAGTTTTGGGCTCGATCGGAAATCAATAGGGGTAAGAAATTGGTCAATCCATGTTCAAATGCAGTTCGTTCCTTATAGGAGTGGTTGGAGTATTTCGTAGTTCTAGCGATTGGATTTCACTCAAAACTCACCAAATGACTCCTCCCACCATATTATGATGATGCCCAAGTTTTGGGCTCGATCGAAAATCAATAGGGGTAAGAAATTGGACAATTTAGGTTCAAAGGCAGTTCGTTCCTTATCGGAATGGTTGGTGTATTCCGTAGTTCTAGCGACATGATTTCGCCCACAACTCACCCAATGACTCCTCCCACCATATTATGATGATGCCCAAATTTTGGGCTCGATCGGAAATCAATATGGGTAAGAAATTGGACTTTTTAGGTTCAAAGACAGTTCGTTCCTTATAGGAGTGGTTAGCGTATTCCGTATTTCTAGCGATTGGATTTCACTCAAAACTCACCAAATGACTTCTCCCACCATATTATGCTGTTTCCCAAGCTTTTGGCTCGATCGGAGATCCATAGGTGTAAGAAATTGGACAAATCAAGTTGAAAGGCAGTTCGTTACGAATTCGAGTGGTTGGTGTATTGCACAGTTCTAGCAATTGGATTTCACTCAAAACTCACCAAATGACTCCTCCCACCATATTATGATGATGCCAAAGTTTTGGGCTCGATCGGAAATCAATAGGGGTAAGAAATTGGACAATTCAGGTTCGAAGGCAGTTCATTCCTTCTAGGAGTGGTTGGTGTATTCCGTAGTTCTAGCGATTGGATTTCACCCAAAACTCACCAAATGACTCCTCCCACCATATTATGATGATGCCCAAGTTTTGGGCTCGATCGGAAATCAATAGGGGTAAGAAATTGGACAATTTAGGTTCAAAGGCAGTTCGTTCCTTATCGGATTGGTTGGTGTATTTCGTAGTTCTAGCGACATGATTTCGCCCTCAACTCACCAAATGACTCCTCCCACCATATTATGATGATGCCCAAGTTTTGGGCTCGATCGGAAATCAATATGGGTAAGAAATTGGACTTTTTAGGTTCAAAGGCAGTTCGTTTCTTATAGGAGTGGCTGGTGTATTCCGTAGTTCTAGCGATTGGATTTCACTCAAAACTCACCAAATGACTTCTCCCACCATATTATGTTGTTTCCGAAGTTTTGGGCTCGATCGGAAATCAACAGAGGTAAGAAATTGGACAATTCAAGTTCGAAGGCAGTTCCTTCCTTATAGGAGTGGTTGGTGTATTCCGTACTTCTTGCGATTGGATTTCACTCAAAACTCACCAAATGACTCCTCACACCATATTATGATGATGCCCAAGTTTTGGGCTCGATCAGAAATCAATAGGGGTAAGAAATTGGACAATTCAGGTTCAATGGCAGTTCGTTCCTTCCTTATAGGAGTGGTTGGTGTATTCCGCAGTTCTAGCGATTGGATTTCACTCAAAATTCTCCAAATGATTCCTCCGACCGTTTTATGATGATGCCCAAGTTTTGGGCTCGATCGGAAATCAATGGGGGTTAGAAATTGGACAATTCAGGTCCGAAGGCAGTTCGTTCCTTATAGAAGTGGTTGGTGTATTCCGTAGTTCTAGCGATTGGATTTCACTCAAAACTCATCAAATGATTCCTCCCACCATATTATGATGATGCCCAAGTTTTGGGCTCGATCGAAAATCAATAGGGGTAAGAAATTGGACAATTCAGGTTCAGAGGCAATTCGTTCCGAATTGGAGTGGTTGGTGTATTGCATTGTTCTAGCGATTGGATTTCACTCAAAGCTCACCAAATGAATCCTCCCACCATATTATGATGATGCCCAAGTTTTGGGCTCGATCGGAAGTCCATAGGTGTAAGAAATTGGACAACTCAAGTACGAAGGCAGTTCGTTCCGAATTGGAGTGGTTGGTGTATTGCATAGTTCTAGCAATTGGATTTCACACAAAACTCACCAAATGACTCCTCCCACCACATTATGATGATGCCCATGTTTTGGGCTCGAACTGAAATCACTAGGGGTAAGAAATTGGATAATTCAGGTTCAGAGGCAGTTCATTAATTATAGGAGTGGTTGGTGTATTCCGAATTTCTAGCGATTGGATTTCACTCAAAGCACACCAAATGACTCCTCCCACCATATTATGATGATACCCAAGTTTTGGGCTCGATCGGAAATCCATAGGTGTAAGAAATTGAACAATTCAAGTTCAAAGGAACTTCGTTCCGAATTGGAATGATTGGTGTATTGCTTAGTTCAAGCCACTAGATTTCACTCAAAACACACCAAATGACTCATCACACCATATTCTGATGGTGCCCAAGTTTTGGGGTCGATCGGAAATCAATAGGGATTAGAAATTAGACAATTCAGGTTGAAAGGAAGTTCGTTCCTTATAGGAGCGGTTGGTGTATTCCGTAGTTCTAGCGATTGGATTTCACTCAAAACTCACCAAATGACTCCTCCCACCATATTATGATGATGCCCAAGTTTTGGGCTCGATCGGAAATCAATAGGGGTAAGAAATTGGACAATTCAGGTTCAAAGGCAGTTCGTTCCTTATAAGAGTGGTTGGTGTATTCTGTAGTTCTAGCAATTGGATTTCACTCAAAACTCACCAAATGACTCCTCCCACCATACTATGATGATGTCCAAGTTTTGGGCTCGATCGGAAATCAGTACCGGTAAGAAATTGCACAATTCAGGTTCAAAGGCAGTTCGTTCCTTATTGGAGTGGTTCGTGTATTCCTTAGTTCTAGCGATTGGATTACACTCAAAACGCACCAAATGACTCCTCCCACCATATTATGATGATGCCCAAGTTCTGGGCTCGATCGGAAATCATTAGGGCTAAGAAATTGGACAATTCAAGTTCACAGGCAGTTCGTTCCTTATAGGAGTGGTTGGTGTATTCCGTAATTATAGCGAATCGATTTCCCTCAAAACTCTCCAAATGACCCCTCCCACCATATTATGATGATGCCCAAGTTTTGGGCTCGATCGGAAATCAATAGGGCTAAGAAATTTGACAATTCAGGTTCAGAGGCAGTTCGTTCCTTATAGGAGTGGTTGGTGTATTACATAGTTCTAGCCATTGGATTTCACTGAAAACTCACCAAATGACTACTCCCACCATATTACGGTGATGTCCAAGTTTTGGGCTCGATCGGAAATCAGTAGGGGTAAGAAATTGGACAATTCAGGTTCAAAGGCAGTTCGTTCTTATAGGAGTGGTTCGTGTATTCTGTAGTTCTAGCGATTTGATTTCACTCAAAACTGACCAAATGACTCCTCCCACCATATTATGATGATGCCCAAGTTTTGGGCTCGATCGGAAATCCATTGGTGTAAGAAATTGGACAATTCAAGTACAAAGGCAGCTCGTTCCGAATTGGAGTGGTTAGTGTATTGTATAGTTCTAACAATTGGATTTTACTCAAAACTCACCAAATGACTCCAGCCAAAATATTATGATGATGCCCAAGTGTAGGGCTCGATCAAAAATGAATTGGGGTAAGAAATTGGACAATTCAGTTTCGAAGGCAGTTCGTTCCATATAGGAGTGGTTGGAGTATTCCGTAGTCCTAGCGATTGGATTTCACTCAAAACTTACCAAATGACTCCTCCCAACATATTAGGATGATGCCCAAGTTTTGAGCTCAATCGGAAATCAATAGGGATAAGAAATTGGACAATTCAGGTTGAAAGGCAGTTCGTTCCTTGAAGGAGTGGTTGGTGTATTCCGTAGTTCTAGCGATTGGATTTCAATAAAAACTCACCAAATGACTTCTCCGACTATATTATGTTGTTGCCCAAGTTTTGGGGTCGATCGGAAATCCATAGGTGTAAGAAATTGGACAATTCAAGTTGAATGGCAGTTCGTTTCGAATTGGAGTGGTCGGAGTATTGCGTAGTTCAAGCGATTGAATTTCACTCAAAACTCACCAAATGACTTCTCCCACCATATTATGTTGTTGCCCAACTTTTGGGCTCGATCGGAAATCCATAGGTGTAGGAAATTGGACAATTCAGGTTGAAACGCAGTCCGTTCCTTATAGGAGTGGTTGTTGTATTCCGTGGTTCTAGCGATTGGATTTCACTCAAAAGACACCAAATGACTCCTTCCACCATATTACGTTGATGCCCAAGTTTTGGGCTCGATCGGAAATCCATAGGGGTAAGAAATTGGACAATTCAGGTTCAAAGGCATTTCGTTCCTTACAGGAGTGGTTGGTGTATTCCGTAGTTCTTGCGATTGGATTTCACTCAAAACTCACCAAATGACTCCACCCACCATATTATGATGAAGCCCAAGTTTTGGGCTCGATCGGAAATCATTAGGGGTAAGAATTGAACAATTCAGGTTCAAAGGCAGTTCGTTCCTTATAGGAGTGGCTGGTGTATTCCGTAGTTCTAGCAATTGGATTTCACTCAAAACTCACCAAATGACTCCTCCAATCATATTTTGATGATGCCCAAGTTTTGGGCTCGATCGGAAATCAATAGGGGTAAGAAATTGGACAATTCAGGTTCAAAGGCAGTTCGTTCCTTCCTTATAGGAATGGTTGGTGTATTTCGTTGTTCTAGCGATTGTATTTCACTCAAAACTCACCAAATGACTGCTCCCACCATATTATGAAGATGCCCAAGTATTGGGCTCGATCGGAAATCAATAGGGGTAAGAAATTGGACAATTCAAGTTCAAAGGCAGTTCGTTCCTTCCTTATAGGAGTGGTTGTGTATTCCGTAGTTCTACCGGTTGGATTTCACTCAAAACTCACCAAATGACTTCTCCAACCATATTATGATGATGCCCAGGTTTTGGGCTCGATCGGAAATCAATAGGGGTAAGAAATTGGACAATTCATGTTCAAAGGCAGTTCGTTCCGAATTGGAGTGGTTGGTTGATTGCATAGTTCAAGCGATTGGAATTCACTCAAAACTCACCAAATGACTCCTCCCACCATATTATGATGATGCCCAATTTTTGGGCTCGATCGGAAATCAATAGGGGTAAGAAATTGGACAATTCAGGTTCAAAGGAAGTTCGTTCCTTATAGGAGTGGTTGGTGTATTCCGTAGTTCTTGCGATTGGATTTCACTCAAAACTCACCAAATGACTCCCCCCACCATATTATGATGATGCCCAAGTTTTGGGATCGATCGGAAATCCATAGGGTAAAGAAATTGGACAATTCAAATTTGAAGGCAGTTCGTTCCGAATTGGAGTGGTTGGTGTATTGCATAGTTCTCGCGATTGGATTTCACTCAAAACTCACCCAATGACTTCTCCCACCATATTGTGATGATGCCCAAGTTTTGGGCTCGATCAGAAATCAATAGGGGTAAGAAATTGGACAATTCATTTGGTGAGTTCGTTCCTTGAAGGGGTAAGAAATTGGACAATTCAGGTTCAAAGGCAGTTCGTTCCTTATAATAGGGGTTGGTGTATTCTGTAGTTCTAGCTATTGGATTTCACTCAAAACTCACCAAATGACTCTTCCCACCACATTATGATGATGCCCAAGTTTTGGGCTCGATCAGAAATCATTAGGGGTAAGAAATTGGACAATTCATTTGGTGAGTTCGTTCCTTGAAGGAGTGGTTGGTGTATTCCGTAGTTCTAGCGATTGGATTTCAATCAAAACTCCCCAAATGACTCCCCCCACCATATTATGATGCTGCCCAAGTTTTGGGCCCGATCGGAAGTCCTATGGGGTAAGAAATTGGACAATTCAAATTCGAAGGCAGTTCGTTCCAAATTGAAGTGGTTGGTGTATTGCATAGTTCTAGCGATTGGATTTCCCTCAAAACTCACCAAATTCTCCTCCCACCATATTATGATGATGCCCAAGTTTTGGGCTCAATCGGAAATCAATAGGGGTAAGAAATTGGACAATTCAGGTTCAATGGCAGTTCGTTCCTTATAGGAGTGGCTGGTGTATTCCGTAGTTCTAGCCATTTGATTTCACTCAAAACTTACCAAATGACTCCTCCCACCATATTATGATGATGCCCAAGTTTTGGGCTTGATCGGAAATCAATAGGGGTAAGAAAGTGGACAATTCATGTTCAAAGACAGTCGTTCCTTATAGGAGTGGTTGGTGTATTCCGTAGTTCTAGCGATTGGATTTCATTCAAAACTCACCAAATGACTCCTCCCACCATATTATGACGATGCCCAAGTTTTGGGCTAGATCGGAAATCAATAGGGGTAAGAAATTGGACAATTCAGGTTCTAAGGCAGTTCGTTCCATATACGAGTGGTTGGTGTATTACGTTGTTCTAGCGATTGGATTTCACTCAAAACTCACCAAATGACTCCTCCCACCATATTATGGTGATGCCCAAGTTTTGGGCTCGATCGGAAATCAATAGGTGTAAGAAATTGGACAATTCAAATTCGAAGACAGTTCGTTCCGAATTGGAGTGGTTGTTGTATTGCATAGTTCTAGCGATTTGATTTCACTCAAAACTCACCAAATGACTCCTCCCACCATATTATGATGATGCCCAAGTTTTGGGCTCGATCGGAAATCCATAGGGGCAACGAATTGGACAATTCAAGTTGGAAGGCTGTTCGTTCCGAATTGGAGTGGTTGGTGTACTGCATAGTTCTCGCGATTGGATTTCACTCAAAACTCACCAAATGACTCCTCCCACCATATTATGATGATGCCCAAGTTTTGGGCTCGATCGGAAATCAATAAGTGTAAGAAATTGGACAATTCAGGTTCAAAGACAGTTCGTTCCTTATAGGAATGGTTGGTGTATTCCGTAGTTCTAGCGATTGGATTTCTCTCAAAACTCACCAAATGACTCTTCCCAACATATCATGATGCCCAAGTTTTGGGCTCGAACGGAAATCAATAGGGGTAAGAAATTGGACAATTCAGGTTCAAAGACAGTTCATTCCATATAGGAGTGGTTGGTGTATTACGTAGTTCTACCGATTGGAGTTCACTCAAAACCCACCAAATGATTCCTCCCACCATATTCTAATGATGCCCAAGTTTTGGGCTTAATCGGAACTCCATAGGGGTAAGAAATTGGACAATTCAGTCTCAAAGGCAGTTGATTCCTTATAGGAGTGGCTGGTGTATTCCGAAGTTCTAGCGATTGGATTTCACTCAAAACCCACCAAATGACTCCTCGCACCATATTCTGATGATGCCCAAGTTTTGGGTACGATCGGAAATCAATAGTGGTAAGAAAGGGGACAATTCAGGTTCAAAGACAGTTCGTTCCTTATAGGAGGGCCTGGTGTATTCCGCAGTTCTAGCCATTGGGTTTCACTCAAAACTCACCAAATGACTCCTCCCACCATATTATGATGATGCCCAAGTTTTGGGCTCGATCGGAAATCAAAAGGGGTAAGAAAGTGGACAATTCAGGTTCAAAGACAGTTCTTTCCTTATAGGAGTGCCTGGTGTATTCCGCAGTTCTAGCGATTGGATTTCACTCAAAACTCCCCAAATGACTCCTTCCACCATATTATGATGATGCCCAAGTTTTGGGCTCGATCGGAAATCAATAGGGGTAAGAAACTGGACAATTCAGGTTCAAAGACAGTTCGTTCCTTATAGGAGTGCTTGGTGTATTCCGCAATTCTAGCGAATGGATTTCACTCAGAACTCACCAAATGACTCCTCCCACCATATTATGATGATGCCCAAGTTTTGGGCTCGATCGGAAATCAATAGGGGTAAGAAACTGGACAATTCAGGTTCAAAGACAGTTCGTTCCTTATAGGGGCGCTTGGTGTATTCCGCAATTCTAGCGAATGGATTTCACTCAGAACTCACCAAATGACTCCTCCCACCATATTATGACGATGCCCTAGTTTTGGGCTCGATCGGAAATCAATAGGGGTAAGAAATTGGACAATTCAGGTTCAAAGGCAGTTCGTTCCTTATAGGAGTGGCTGGTGTATTCCGTAGTTCTAGCCATTGGATTTCACTCAAAACTCACCAAATGACTCCTCCCACCATATTATGATGATGCCCAAGTTTTGGGCTCGATCGGAAATCAATAGGGGTAAGAAAGTGGACAATTCATGTTCAAAGACAGTTCGTTCCTTATAGGAGTGGTTGGTGTATTCCATAGTTCTAGCGATTGGATTTCATTCAAAACTCACCAAATGACTCCTCCCACCATATTATGACGATGCCGTAGTTTTGGGCTCGATCGGAAATCAATAGGGGTAAGAAATTGGACAATTCAGGTTCTAAGGCAGTTCGTTCCATATAGGAGCGGTTGGTGTATTACGTTGTTCTAGCGCTTGGATTTCACTCAAAACTCACCAAATGACTCCTCCCACCATATTATGGTGATGCCCAAATTTGGGGCTCGATCGGAAATCAATAGGTGTAAGAAATTGGACAATTCAAATTCGAAGGCAGTTCGTTCCGAATTGGAGTGGTTGGTGTATTGCATAGTTCTAGCGATTGGATTTCACTCAAAACACACCAAATGACTCCTCCCACCGTATTATGATGATGCCCAAGTTGTGGGCTCGGTCGGAAATCAATAGGGGTATGAAATTGGACAATTCAGGTTCAAAGGCAGTTCGTTCCTTATAGGGATGGTTGTTGTATTCCGTAGTTCTAGCGATCGGATTTCACTCAAAACTCACCAAATGACTCCTCCCGCCACATTATGATGATGCCCAAGTTTTGGGCTCGATCAGAAATCAATTGGGGTAATAAATTTGACAATTCAGGTGCAAAGGCAGTTCGTTCCATATAGGAGTGGTTGGTGTATTCCGTAGTACTAGCGTTTGGATTTCACTCAAAACTCGCCAAATGACTCCTCCCACCATATTATGATGATGCCCAAGTTTTGGGCTCGATCGGAAATCCATAGGGATAAGAAATTGGACAATTCAAGTTCGAAGAAAGTTCGTTCCGAATTGGAGTGGTTGGTGTATTGCATAGTTCTAGCGATTGGATTTCACTCAAAACACACCAAATGACTCCTCCCACCGTATTATGATGATGCCCAAGTTGTGGGCTCGGTCGGAAATCAATAGGGGTATGAAATTGGACAATTCAGGTTCAAAGGCAATTCGTTCCTTATAGGAGTGGTTGGTGTATTCTGTAGTTCTAACGATTGGATTTCACTCAAAACTCACCAAATGACTCCTCCCGCCATATTATGATGATGCCCAAGTTTTGGGCTCGATCAGAAATCAATAGGGGTAAGAAATTGGACAATTCAGGTTCAAAGGCAGTTCGTTCCTTATAGGAGTGGTTGGTGTAGTCCGTAGCTCTAGCGATTGGATTTCACTCAAAACTCACCAAATGACTCCTCCCACCATATTATGATGATGCCCAAGTTTTGGGATCGATCGAAAATCCATAGGGGTAAGAAATTGGACAATTCAGGTTCTTAGGC
The DNA here is from genome assembly GCA_005406145.1 of Prunus yedoensis. Lineage (NCBI taxonomy): Eukaryota > Viridiplantae > Streptophyta > Magnoliopsida > Rosales > Rosaceae > Prunus > Prunus yedoensis. The sequence goes on along the minus strand of BJCG01002322.1, from coordinate 1,323,995 downwards.
AGTTCGTTCCGTGTAGCAGTGGTTGGTGTATTCCGTAGTTCTAGCGATTGGATTTCACTCAAAACTCACCAAATGACTCCTCCCACCATATTATGACGATGCCCAAGTTTTGGGCTCGATCGGAAATGAATAGGGGTAAGAAATTGGACAATTCAGGTTCAAAGGCAGTTCGTTCCTTATAGGATTGGTTGTTGTATTTCGTAGTTCTAGCGATTGGATTTCACTCAAAACTCACTGAATGACTCCTCCCACCATATTATGATGATGCCCAAGTTTTGGGCTCGATCGAAAATCAATAGTGGTAAGAAATTGGACAATTCAGGTTCTTAGGCAGTTCGTTCCTTATAGGAGTGGCTGGTGTATTCCGTAGTTCCAGCGATTGGATTTCACTCAAAACTCACCAAATGACTCCTCCCACCATATTATGATGATGCCCAAGTTTTGGTTTCGATTGGAAATCAATAGGGGTAAGAAATTGGACAATTCAGGTTCTTAGGCAGTTCGTTCCTTATAGGAGTGGTTGGTGTATTCCGTAGTTCTAGCGATTAGATTTCACTCAAAACTCACCAAATGAGTCCTCCCACCATATTATGACGATGCCCAAGTTTTGGTTTCGATCGAAAATCAATAGGGGTAAGAAATTGGACAATTCAGGTTCTTAGGCAGTTCGTTCCTTATAGGAGTGGTTGGTGTATTCCGTAGTTCTAGCAATCGGATTTCACTCAAAACTCACCAAATGACTCCTCCCACCATATTATGATGATGCCCAAGTTTTGGGCTCGATCGAAAATCAATTTGGGTAAGAAATTGGACAATTCAGGTTCAAAGGCAGTTCGTTCCATATAGGAGTGGTTGTTGTATTCCGTAGTTCTAGCAATCGGATTTCACTCAAAACTCACCAAATGACTCCTCCCACCATATTATGATGATGCCCAAGTTTTGGGCTAGATCGGAAATCCATAGGGGTAAGAAATTGGACAATTCAAGTTCGTAGGCAGTTCGTTCCGAATTGGAGTGGTTGGTGTATTGCATAGTTCTAGCGATTGGATTTCACTCAAAACTCACCAAATGACTCCTCCCACCATTTTATGATGATGCCCAAGTTGTGGGCTCGATCGGAAATCAACAGGGGTATGAAATTGGACAATTCAGGTTCAAAGGCAGTTCGTTCCTAATATGAGTGGCTGGTGTATTCCGTAGTTCTAGCGATTGGATTTCACTCAAAACTCACCAAATGACTCCTCCCACAGTATTATGATGATGCCAAAGTTTTGGGCTCGATCGGAAATCCATAGGGGTAAGAAATTGGACAATTCAAGTTCGAAGGCAGTTCGTTCCGAATTGGAGTGGTTGGTGTATTCCGTAGTTCTAGCGATTGGATTTCACTCAAAACTCACCAAATGACTCCTCCCACCATATTATGATGATGCCCAAGTTTTGGGCTCGATCGGAAATCAATTGGGGTAAGAAAATGGACAATTCAGGTTCAAAGGCAGTTCGTTCCTTATAGGAGTGGCTGGTGTATTCCGTAGTTCCAGCGATTGGATTTCACTCAAAACTCACTAAATGACTCCTCCCACCATATTATGATGATGCCCAAGTTTTGGTTTCGATCGGAAATCAATAGGGGTAAGAAATTGGACAATTCAGGTTCAAAGGCAGTTCGTTCCTTGTAGGAGTGGTTTGTGTATTCCGTAGTTCTAGCGATTAGATTTGACTCAAAACTCACCGAATGACTCCTCCCACCATATTATGTGGATGCCCAAGTTTTGGGCTCGATCAAAAATCAATAGTGGTAAGAAATTGGACAATTCAGGTTCAAAGGCAGTTCGTTCCTTATAGGAGTGGTTGTTGTATTCCGTAGTTCTAGTGATCGGATTTCACTCAAAACTCACCAAATGACTCCTCCCACCATATTATGATGATTCCCATGTTTTGGGCTCGATCGGAAATCCATAGGGTTAAGAAATTGGACAACTGAAGTTCGAAGACAGTTCGTTCCGAATTGGAGTGGTTGGTGTATTCCGTAGTTCTAGCGATTGGATTTCACTCAAAACTCACCAAATGACTCCTCCCACCATATTATGATGATGCCCAAGTTTTGGGCTCGATCGGAAATCAATAGGGGTAAGAAATTGGACAATTCAGGTTCTTAGGCAGTTCGTTCCTTATAGGAGTGGTTGGTGTATTCCGTAGTTCTAGCGATCGGATTTCACTCAAAACTCACCAAATGACTCCTCCCACCATATTATGATGATGCCCAAGTTTTGGGCTCGATCGGAAATCAATAGGGGTAAGAAATTGGACAATTCAGGTTCTTAGGCAGTTCGTTCCTTATAGGAGTGGTTGGTGTATTCCGTAGTTCTAGCGATTGGATTTCACTCAAAACTCGCCAAGTGACTCCTCCCACCATATTATGTTGATGCCCAAGTTTTGGGCTCGATCGGAAATCAGTAGGGGTAAGAAATTGGACAATTCAGTTTCAAAGGAAGTTCGTTCCTTATAGGAGTAGTTGGTGTATTCCGTAGTTCTAGCGATTGGATTTCACTCAAAACTCACCAAATGACTCCTCCCACCATATTATGATGATGCCCAAGTTTTGGGCTCGATCGGAAATCCATAGGGGTAAGAAATTAGACAATTCAAGTTCGAAGGCAGTTCGTTCCGAATTGGAGTGGTTGGTGTATTGCATAGTTCTAGCGATTAGATTTCACTCAAAACTCACCAAATGACTCCTCCCACCATATTATGATGATGCCCAAGTTTTGGGCTCGATCGGAAATCCATAGGTGTAAGAAATTGGACAATTCAAGTTCGAAGGCAGTTCGTTCCGAATTGGAGTGGTTGGTGTATTCCGTAGTTCTAGTGATTGGATTTCACTCAAAACTCACCAAATGACTCCTCCCACCATATTATGATGATGCCCAAGTTTTGGGCTTCATCGAAAATAAATAGGGGTAAGAATTTGGACAATTCAGGTTCAAAGGCAGTTTGTTCCTTATAGGAGTGGTTGGTGTATTCCGTAGTTCTAGCGATTGGATCTCACCCAAAACTCACCGAATGACTCCTCCCACCATATTATGATGATGCCCAAGTTTTGGGCTCGATCGAAAATCAATAGGGGTAAGAAATTGGACAATTCAGGTTCAAAGGCAGTTCGTTCCTTATAGGAGTGGTTGTTGTATTCCGTAGTTCTAGCGATCGGATTTCACTCAAAACTCACCAAATGACTCCTCCCACCATATTATGATGATTCCCATGTTTTGGGCTCGATCGGAAATCGATAGGGTTAAGAAATTGGACAACTGAAGTTCGAAGACAGTTCGTTCCGAATTGGAGTGGTTGGTGTATTCCATAGTTCTAGCGATTGGATTTCACTCAAAACTCACCAAATGACTCCTCCCACCATATTATGATGATGCCCAAGTTTTGGTTTCGATCGGAAATCAATAGGGGTAAGAAATTGGACAATTCAGGTTCAAAGGCAGTTCGTTCCTTGTAGGAGTGGTTGGTGTATTCCGTAGTTCTAGCGATTAGATTTGACTCAAAACTCACCGAATGACTCCTCCCACCATATTATGTGGATGCCCAAGTTTTGGGCTCGATCGAAAATCAATAGTGGTAAGAAATTGGACAATTCAGGTTCAAAGGCAGTTCGTTCCTTATAGGAGTGGTTGTTGTATTCCGTAGTTCTAGCAATCGGATTTCACTCAAAACTCACCAAATGACTCCTCCCACCATATTATGATGATGCCCAAGTTTTGGGCTCGATCAGAAATCAATAGGGGTAAGAAATTGGACACTTCAAGTTCGAAGGCAGTTCGTTCCTTATATTAGTGGTTGGTGCATTCCGTAGTTCTAGCGATTGGATTTCACTCAAAACTCACCAAATGAATCCTCCCACCATATTATGGTGATGCCCAAGTTTTGGGCTCGATAGGAAGTCCATAGGGGTAAGAAATTGGACAATTCAGGTTCAAAGGCAGTTCGTTCCGTATAGGAGTGGCTGGTGAATTTCGTAGTTCCAGCGATTGGATTTCACTCAAAACTCACCAAATGACTCCTCCCACCATATTATGATGATGCCCAAGTTTTGGGCTCGATCGGAAATCAATAGGGGTAAGAAATTGGACAATTCAGGTTCAAACGCTGTTCGTTCCATATAGGGGTGGTTGGTGTATTCCGTAGTTCTAGTGATTGGATTTCACTCAAAACTCACCAAATGAATCCTCCCACCATATTATGATGATGCCCAAGTTTTTTGCTCGATCGGAAATCAATAGGGCTAAGAAATTGGACAATTCAGGTTCAAAGGCAGTTCGTTCCTTATAGGAGCGGTTGGTGTATCCCGTAGTTCTAGCGATTGGATTTCACTCAAAACTCACCAAATGACTCCTACAACCATATTATGATAATGCCCAAGTTTTGGGATCGATCGGAAATCCATAGTGGGAAGAAATTGGACAATTCAAGTTCGTAGGCAGTTCGTTCCGAATTGGAGTGGTTAGTGTATTGCATAGTTCTGGCGATTGGATTTCACTCAAAACTCCCCAAATGACTCCTCCCACCATATTATGATGATGCCCAAGTTTTGGGCTCGATCGGAAATCCATAGGGGTATGAAATTGGACAACTCAAGTTCGTAGGCAATTCGTTCCGAATTAGAGTGGTTGGTGTATTCCGTAGTTCTGGCGATTGGATTTAACTCAAAACTCCCCAAATGACTCCTCCCACCGTATTATGATGATGCCCAAGTTTTGGGCTCTATCGGAAATCAATAGGGGTAACAAATTGGACAATTCAGATTCAAAGGCAGTTCGTTCCTTATAGGAGTGGTTGGTGTATTCCGTAGTTCTAGCGATCGGATTTCACTCAAAACTCACCAAAAAACTCCTCCCACAATATTATGACGATGCCTAAGTTTTGGGCTCCATCGGAAATCCATAGGGGTAAGAAATTGGACAATTCAAGTTCGAAGACAGTTCGTTCCGAATTGGAGTGGTTGGTGTATTGCATAGTTCTAGCGATTGGATTTCACTCAAAACTCACCAAATGCCTCCTCCCACCATATTATGATGATGCCCAAGTTTTGGGCAAGATCGGAAATCAATAGGGGTAAGAAATTGGACAAGGCAGTTTCAAAGGCTGTTCGGTCCTTGTAGGTTTGGTTGGTGCATTCTGTAGTTCTAGCGATTGGATTTCACTCAAAACTCACCAAATGAATCCTCCCACCATATTATGATATGCCCAAGTTTTGGGCAGGATCGGAAATCAATACCGGTAAGAAATTGAACAATTCAGGTTCAAAGGCAGTTCGTTCCTTATAGGAGTGGTTGGTGTATTCCTTAGTTCTAGCGATTGGATTTCAATCACAACTCACCAAGTGACTACTCCCACCATATTATGATGATGCCCAAGTTTTGGGCTCGATCGGAAATCAATAGGGGTAAGAAATTGGACAATTCAAGTTCGAAGGCAGTTCGTTCCTTATATTAGGGGTTGGTGCATTCCATAGTTCTAGCGATTGGATTTCACTCAAAACTCACCAAATGAATCCTCCCATCATATTATGGTGATGCCCAAGTTTTGGGCTCGATAGGAAATCCATAGGGGTAAGAAATTGGATAATTCAGGTTCAAAGGCAGTTCGTTCCGTATAGGAGTGGCTGGTGTATTTCGTAGTTCCAGCGATTGGATTTCACTCAAAACTCACCAAATGACTCCTCCCACCATATTATGATGATGCTCAAGTTTTGGGCTCGATTGGAAATCAATAGGGGTAAGAAATTGGACAATTCAGGTTCAAAGGCAGTTCGTTCCTTATAGGTGTGGTTGGTGTATTCCGTAGTTGTAGCGATTGGATTTCACTCCAAACTCACCAAATGACTCCTCCCACCATATTATGATGATGCCCAAGTTTTGGGCTCGATCGGAAATCAATAGGGGTAAGAAATTGGACAATTCAAGTTCGAAGGCAGTTCGTTCCTTATATTAGTGGTTGGTGCATTCCGTAGTTCTAGCGATTGGATTTCACTCAAAACTCACCAAATGAATCCTCCCACCATATTATGATGATGCCCAAGTTTTAGGCTCGATAGGAAATCCATAGGGGTAAGAAATTGGACAATTCAGGTTCAAAGGCAGTTCGTTCCTTATAGGAGTGGCTGGTGTATTTCGTAGTTCCAGCGATTGGATTTCACTCAAAACTCACCAAATGACTCCTCCCACCATATTATGATGATGCCCAAGTTTTGGGCTCGATAGGAAATCCATAGGGGTAAGAAATTGGACAATTCAGGTTTAAAGGCAGTTCGTTCCTTATAGGAGTGGCTGGTGTATTCCGTAGTTCCAGCGACTGGATTTCACTCAAAACTCACCGAATGACTCCTCCCACCATATTATGATGATGCCCAAGTTTTGGGCTCGATCGGAAATCAATTGGGGTAAGAAATTGGACAATTCAGGTTCAAAGGCAGTTCGTTCCATATAGGAGTGGTTGGTGTATTCCGTAGTTCTAGCGGTTGGATTTCACTCAAAACTCACCAAACGACTCCTCCCACCATATTATGATGATGCCCAAGTTTTGGGCTCGATTGGAAATCAATAGGGGTAAGAAATTGGACAATTCAGGTTCAAAGGCAGTTCGTTCCTTATAGGAGTGGTTGGTGCATTCCTTAGTTCTAGCGATTGGATTTCACTCAAAACTCACCAAATGACTCCTCACACCATATTATGATGATGCCCAAGTTGTGGGCTCGATCGGAAATGAATAGGGGTAAGAAATTGGACAATTCAGGTTCCAAGGCAGTTCGTTCCTTATAGGAGTGGTTGGTGCATTCCTTAGTTCTAGCGATTGGATTTCACTCAAAACTCCCCAAATGACTCCTCCCACCATATTATGATGATGCCCAAGTTTTGGGCAGGATCGGAAATCAATAGGGTTAAGAAATTGGGCAATTCAGGTTCAAAGGCAGTTCGTTCCTTATAGGTGTGGTTGGTGTATTCCGTAGTTGTAGCGATTGGATTTCACTCCAAACTCACCGAATGACTCCTCCCACCATATTTTGATGATGCCAAAGTTTTGGGCTCGATCGGAAATCCACAGGGGTAAGAAATTGGACAGTTCAAGTTCGAAGGCAGTTCGTTCCGAATTGGAGTGGTTGGTGTATTGCATAGTTCTAGAGATTGGATTTCACTCAAAACTCACCAAATGACTCCTCCCACCATATTATGAAGATGCCCAAGTTTTGGGCTTGATCGGAAATCAATAGGGGTAAGAAATTGGACAATTCAGGTTCAAAGGCAGTTCGTTCCGTATAGGTGTGCTTGGTGTATTCCGTAGTTGTAGCGATTGGATTTCACTCAAAACTCACCAAATGACTCCTCCCACCATATTAAGAGGATGCCAAAGTTTTGGGCTCGATCGGAAATCCATAGGGGTAAGAAATTGGACAATTCAAGTTCGAAGGCGGTTCGTTCTGAATTGGATTGGTTGGTGTATTGCATAGTTCTAGCGATTGGATTTCACTCGAAACTCACCAAATGACTCCTCCCACCGTATTATGAAGATGCCCAAGTTTTGGGCTCGATCGGAAATCAACAGGGGTAAGAAATTGGACAATTCAAGTTCGAAGGCAGTTCGTTCCTTATATTAGGGGTTGGTGCATTCCATAGTTCTAGCGATTGGATTTCACTCAAAACTCACCAAATGAATCCTCCCATCATATTATGGTGATGCCCAAGTTTTGGGCTCGATAGGAAATCCATAGGGGTAAGAAATTGGATAATTCAGGTTCAAAGGCAGTTCGTTCCGTATAGGAGTGGCTGGTGTATTTCGTAGTTCCAGCGATTGGATTTCACTCAAAACTCACCAAATGACTCCTCCCACCATATTATGATGATGCTCAAGTTTTGGGCTCGATTGGAAATCAATAGGGGTAAGAAATTGGACAATTCAGGTTCAAAGGCAGTTCGTTCCTTATAGGTGTGGTTGGTGTATTCCGTAGTTGTAGCGATTGGATTTCACTCCAAACTCACCAAATGACTCCTCCCACCATATTATGATGATGCCCAAGTTTTGGGCTCGATCGGAAATCAATAGGGGTAAGAAATTGGACAATTCAAGTTCGAAGGCAGTTCGTTCCTTATATTAGTGGTTGGTGCATTCCGTAGTTCTAGCGATTGGATTTCACTCAAAACTCACCAAATGAATCCTCCCACCATATTATGATGATGCCCAAGTTTTAGGCTCGATAGGAAATCCATAGGGGTAAGAAATTGGACAATTCAGGTTCAAAGGCAGTTCGTTCCTTATAGGAGTGGCTGGTGTATTTCGTAGTTCCAGCGATTGGATTTCACTCAAAACTCACCAAATGACTCCTCCCACCATATTATGATGATGCCCAAGTTTTGGGCTCGATAGGAAATCCATAGGGGTAAGAAATTGGACAATTCAGGTTTAAAGGCAGTTCGTTCCTTATAGGAGTGGCTGGTGTATTCCGTAGTTCCAGCGACTGGATTTCACTCAAAACTCACCGAATGACTCCTCCCACCATATTATGATGATGCCCAAGTTTTGGGCTCGATCGGAAATCAATTGGGGTAAGAAATTGGACAATTCAGGTTCAAAGGCAGTTCGTTCCATATAGGAGTGGTTGGTGTATTCCGTAGTTCTAGCGGTTGGATTTCACTCAAAACTCACCAAACGACTCCTCCCACCATATTATGATGATGCCCAAGTTTTGGGCTCGATTGGAAATCAATAGGGGTAAGAAATTGGACAATTCAGGTTCAAAGGCAGTTCGTTCCTTATAGGAGTGGTTGGTGCATTCCTTAGTTCTAGCGATTGGATTTCACTCAAAACTCACCAAATGACTCCTCCCACCATATTATGATGATGCCCAAGTTTTGGGCAGGATTGGAAATCAATAGGGGTAAGAAATTGGACAATTCAGGTTCAAAGGCAGTTCGTTCCTTATAGGTGTGGTTGGTGTATTCCGTAGTTGTAGCGATTGGATTTCACTCAAAACTCACCAAATGACTCCTCCCACCATATTATGATGATGCCAAAGTTTTGGGCTCGATCGGAAATCCATAGGGGTAATAAATTGGACAATTCAAGTTCGAAGGAAGTTCGTTCTGAATTGGAGTGGTTGATGTATTGCATAGTTCTAGCGATTGGATTTCACTCAAAACTCACCAAATGACTCCTCACACCATATTATGATGATGCCCAAGTTGTGGGCTCGATCGGAAATGAATAGGGGTAAGAAATTGGACAATTCAGGTTCCAAGGCAGTTCGTTCCTTATAGGAGTGGTTGGTGCATTCCTTAGTTCTAGCGATTGGATTTCACTCAAAACTCCCCAAATGACTCCTCCCACCATATTATGATGATGCCCAAGTTTTGGGCAGGATCGGAAATCAATAGGGTTAAGAAATTGGGCAATTCAGGTTCAAAGGCAGTTCGTTCCTTATAGGTGTGGTTGGTGTATTCCGTAGTTGTAGCGATTGGATTTCACTCCAAACTCACCGAATGACTCCTCCCACCATATTTTGATGATGCCAAAGTTTTGGGCTCGATCGGAAATCCACAGGGGTAAGAAATTGGACAGTTCAAGTTCGAAGGCAGTTCGTTCCGAATTGGAGTGGTTGGTGTATTGCATAGTTCTAGAGATTGGATTTCACTCAAAACTCACCAAATGACTCCTCCCACCATATTATGAAGATGCCCAAGTTTTGGGCTTGATCGGAAATCAATAGGGGTAAGAAATTGGACAATTCAGGTTCAAAGGCAGTTCGTTCCGTATAGGTGTGCTTGGTGTATTCCGTAGTTGTAGCGATTGGATTTCACTCAAAACTCACCAAATGACTCCTCCCACCATATTAAGAGGATGCCAAAGTTTTGGGCTCGATCGGAAATCCATAGGGGTAAGAAATTGGACAATTCAAGTTCGAAGGCGGTTCGTTCTGAATTGGATTGGTTGGTGTATTGCATAGTTCTAGCGATTGGATTTCACTCGAAACTCACCAAATGACTCCTCCCACCGTATTATGAAGATGCCCAAGTTTTGGGCTCGATCGGAAATCAATAGGGGTAAGAAATTGGACAATTCAGGTTCAAAGGCAGTTCGTTCCGTATAGGTGTGGTTGGTGTATTCCGTAGTTGTAGCGATTGGATTTCACTCAAAACTCACCACATGACTCCTCCCACCATATTATGATGATGCCCAAGTTTTGGGCTCGATTGGAAATGAATAGGGGTAAGAAATTGCACAATTCAGGTTCAAAGGCAGTTCGTTCCGTATAGGTGTGGTTGGTGTATTCCGTAGTTGTAGCGATTGGATTTCACTCAAAACTCACCAAATGACTCCTCCCACCATATTATGATGATGCCCAAGTTTTGGGCTCGATTGGAAATGAATAGGGGTAAGAAATTGGACAATTCAGGTTCAAAGGCAGTTCGTTCCTTATAGGAGTGGTTGGTGTATTCCGTAGTTGTAGCGATTGGATTTCACTCAAAACTCACCGAATGACTCCTCCCACCATATGTTGATGATGCCAAAGTTTTGGGCTCGATCGGAAATCCACAGGGGTAAGAAATTGGACAGTTCAAGTTCGAAGGCAGTTCGTTCCGAATTGGAGTGGTTGGTGTATTGCATAGTTCTAGAGATTGGATTTCACTCAAAACTCACCAAATGACTCCTCCCACCATATTATGAAGATGCCCAAGTTTTGGGCTTGATCGGAAATCAATAGGGGTAAGAAATTGGACAATTCAGGTTCAAAGGCAGTTCGTTCCGTATAGGTGTGCTTGGTGTATTCCGTAGTTGTAGGGATTGGATTTCACTCAAAACTCACCGAATGACTCCTCCCACCATATTTTGATGATGCCAAAGTTTTGGGCTCGATCGGAAATCCACAGGGGTAAGAAATTGGACAGTTCAAGTTCGAAGGCAGTTCGTTCCGAATTGGAGTGGTTGGTGTATTGCATAGTTCTAGAGATTGGATTTCACTCAAAACTCACCAAATGACTCCTCCCACCGTATTATGAAGATGCCCAAGTTTTGGGCTCGATCGGAAATCAATAGGGGTAAGAAATTGGACAATTCAGGTTCAAAGGCAGTTCGTTCCGTATAGGTGTGGTTGGTGTATTCCGTAGTTGTAGCGATTGGATTTCACTCAAAACTCACCAAATGACTCCTCCCACCATATTACGATGATGCCAAAGTTTTGGGCTCGATCGGAAATCCATAGGGGTAAGAAATTGGACAATTCAAGTTCGAAGGCAGTTCGTTCTGAATTGGAGTGGTTGGTGTATTGCATAGTTCTAGCGATTGGATTTCACTCAAAAGTCACCAAATGACTCCTCCCACCATATTATGATGATGCCCAAGTTTTGGGCTCGATTGGAAATGAATAGGGGTAAGAAATTGGACAATTCAGGTTCAAAGGCAGTTCGTTCCTTATAGGAGTGGTTGGTGTATTCCGTAGTTGTAGCGATTGGATTTCACTCAAAACTCACCGAATGACTCCTCCCACCGTATGTTGATGATGCCAAAGTTTTGGGCTCGATCGGAAATCCACAGGGGTAAGAAATTGGACAGTTCAAGTTCGAAGGCAGTTCGTTCCGAATTGGAGTGGTTGGTGTATTGCATAGTTCTAGAGATTGGATTTCACTCAAAACTCACCAAATGACTCCTCCCACCATATTATGAAGATGCCCAAGTTTTGGGCTTGATCGGAAATCAATAGGGGTAAGAAATTGGACAATTCAGGTTCAAAGGCAGTTCGTTCCGTATAGGTGTGCTTGGTGTATTCCGTAGTTGTAGCGATTGGATTTCACTCAAAACTCACCGAATGACTCCTCCCACCATATTTTGATGATGCCAAAGTTTTGGGCTCGATCGGAAATCCACAGGGGTAAGAAATTGGACAGTTCAAGTTCGAAGGCAGTTCGTTCCGAATTGGAGTGGTTGGTGTATTGCATAGTTCTAGAGATTGGATTTCACTCAAAACTCACCAAATGACTCCTCCCACCGTATTATGAACATGCCCAAGTTTTGGGCTCGATCGGAAATCAATAGGGGTAAGAAATTGGACAATTCAGGTTCAAAGGCAGTTCGTTCCGTATAGGTGTGGTTGGTGTATTCCGTAGTTGTAGCGATTGGATTTCACTCAAAACTCACCAAATGACTCCTCCCACCATATTACGATGATGCCAAAGTTTTGGGCTCGATCGGAAATCCATAGGGGTAAGAAATTGGACAATTCAAGTTCGAAGGCAGTTCGTTCTGAATTGGAGTGGTTGGTGTATTGCATAGTTCTAGCGATTGGATTTCACTCAAAACTCACCAAATGACTCCTCCCACCATATTATGATGATGCCCAAGTTTTGGGCTCGATTGGAAATGAATAGGGGTATGAAATTGGACAATTCAGGTTCAAAGGCAGTTCGTTCCTTATAGGAGTGGTTGGTGCATTCCTTAGTTCTAGCGATTGGATTTCACTCAAAACTCCCCAAATGACTCCTCCCACCATATTATGATGATCCCCAAGTTTTGGGCAGGATCGGAAATCAATAGGGTTAAGTAATTGGACAATTCAGGTTCAAAGGCAGTTCGTTCCTTATAGGTGTGGTTGGTGTATTCCGTAGTTGTAGTGATTGGATTTCACTCAAAACTCACCAAATTACTCCACCCACCATATTATGATGATGCCAAAGTTTTGGGCTCGATCGGAAATCAATAGGGGTAAGAAATTGGACAATTCAGGTTCGAAGGCAGTTCGTTCCTTATAGGAGTGGTTGGTGCATTCCTTAGTTCTAGCGATTGGATTTCACTCAAAACTCACCAAATGACTCCTCGCACCATATTATGATGATGCCCAAGTTTTGGGCAGGATCGGAAATCAATAGGGGTAAGAAATTGAACAATTCAGGTTCAAAGGCAGTTCGTTCCTTATAGGAGTGGTTGGTGTATTCCGTAGTTCTAGTGGTTGGATTTCACTCAAAACTCACCAAATGACTACTCCCACCATATTATGATGATGCCCAAGTAGTGGGCTCGATCGGAAATCAATAGGGGTAAGAAATTGGACAATTTAGGTTCAAAGGCAATTCGTTCCTTATAGGAGTGGTTGGTGTATTCCGTAGTTCCAGCGATTGGATTTCCCTCAAAACTCACCAAATGACTCCTCCCACCATATTATGTTGATGCCCAACTTTTGGGCTCGATCGGAAATCAATAGGGGTAAGAAATTGGACAATTCAGGTTCGAAGGCAGTTTGTTCCTTATAGGAGTGGTTGGTGTATTCCGTAGTTCAAGCGATCGGATTTCACTCAAAACTCACCAAATGACTCCTCCCACATTATTTTGATGATGCCCAAGTTTTTGGCTCGATCAGAAATCAATAGGGGTGAGAAATTGGACAATTCAGTTTCAAAGGCAGTTCGTTCCTTATAGGTGTGGTTGGTGTATTCCGTAGTTTTAGCGATTGGATTTCACTCAAAACTCACCAAATGACTCCTCCCACCATATTTTGTTGATGCCCAACGTTTGGGCTCGATCGGAAATCAAAAGGGGTAAGAAATTGGACAATTCAGGTTCGAAGGCAGTTCGTTTCTTATAGGAGTGGATGGTGGATTCCGTAGTTCTAGCGATTGGATTTCACTCAAAACTCACCAAATGACTCCTCCCACCATATTATGATGATGCGAAAGTTTTGGGCTCGATCTGAAATCCATAGGGGTAAGAAATTGGACAATTCAAGTTCGAAGGCAGTTCGTTCCGAATTGGAGTGGTTGGTGTATTCCGTAGTTCTAGCGATTGGATTTCACTCAAAACTCTCCAAATGACTCCTCCCACCATATTATGATGATTCCCAAGTTTTGGGCTCTATCGGAAATCAATAGGGGTAAGAAATTGGACAATGCAGGTTGAAAGGAGGTTCGTGCCTTATACGAGTGGTTGGTGCATTCCGTAGTTCTAGCGATTGGATTTCACTCAAAACTCACCAAATGACTCCTCCCACCATATTATGATGATGCCCAAGTTTTGGGCTCGATCGGAAATCAGTAGGGGTAAGATATTGGACAATTCAGGTTCAAAGGCAAGTCGTTCCTTATAGGAGTGGTTGGTGTATTCCGTAGTTCTAGCGATCGGATTTCACTCAAACCTCAACAAATGACTCCTCCCACCATATTATGGTGATGCCAAAGTTTTGGGGTCGATCTGAAATCCATAGGGGTAAGAAATTGGGCAATTCAAGTTCGAAGGCAGTTCTTTCCGAATTGGAGTGATTGGTGTATTGCATAGTTCTATCGATTGGATTTCACTCAAAACTCACCAAATGACTCCTCCCACCATATTACGATGATGCCCAAGTTTTGGGCTCGATCGGAAATCAATTGGGGTAAGAAATTGGACAATTCAGGTTCAAAGGCAGTTCGTCCCTTATAGGAGTGGTTGGTGTATTCCGTAGTTCTAGCGATCGGATTTCACTCAAACCTTAACAAATGACTCCTCCCACCATATTATGATGATGCCCAAGTTTTGGGCTCGATCGGAAATCCATAGGGGTAAGAAATTGGACAATAAAAGTTCGAAGACAGTTCGTTCCGAATTGGAGTCCTTGGATTATTGCATAGTTATAGCAATTGGATTTCACTCAAAACTCACCAAATGACTCCTCCCACCATATTATGATGATGCCCAAGTTTTGGGCTCGATCGGAACTCAATAGGGGTAAGAAATTAGACAATTCAGGTTCAAAGGCAGTTCGTTCCATATAGGGGTGGCTGATGTGTTCCGTAGTTCTAGCGATTGGATTTCACTAAAAACTCACCAAATGACTCCTCCCACCATATTATGATGATGCCCAAGTTTTGGGCTCGATCGGAAATCAATAGGGTTAAGAAATTGGACAATTTATGTTCAAAGGCAGTTCGTTCCTTATAGGAGTGGTTGGTGTATTCCGTAGTTCTAGCGATTGGATTTCACTCAAAACTCACCAAATAACTCCTCCCACCATATTATGATGATGCCAAAGTTTTGGGATAGATCGGAAATCCATAGGGGTAAGAAATTGGACTATTCAAGTTCGAAGGCAGTTCGTTCCGAATTGGAGTGGTTGGTGTATTGCATAGTTCTATCGATTGGATTTCACTCAAAACTCCCCAAGTGACTCCTCCCACCATATTATGATGATGCCCAAGTTTTGGGCTCGATCGGAAATCAATAGGGTTAAGAAATTGGACAATTCATGTTCAAAGGCAGTTCGTTCCTTATAGGAGTGGTTGGTGTATTCCGTAGTTCTAGCTATTGGATTTCACTCAAAACCCACCAAATGACTCCTCCCACCATATTATGATGATGGCCAAGTTTTGGGCTCGTTCGGAAATCAATAGGGGTGAGAAATTGGACAATTCAGGTTCAAAGGCAGTTCGTTCCTTATAGGAGTGGTTGGTGTATTCCGTTGTTCTAGCGATTGGATTTCACTCAAAACTCACCAAGTGACTCCTCCCACCATATTATGATGATGCCCTAGTTTTAGGCTCGATCGAAAATCAATAGGGGTAAGAAATTCGAAAATTCATGTTCAAAGGCAGTTCGTTCCCTATAGGAGTGGTTGGTGTATTCCGTAGTTCTAGTGATTGGATTTCACTCAAAACTCACCAAATGACTCCTCCCACCATATTACGATGATGCCCAAGTTTTGGGCTCGATCGGAAATCAATAGGGGTAAAAAATTGGACAATTCAGTTTCAAAGGCAGTTCGTTCCTTATAGGATTGGTTGGTGTATTCCTTAGTTCTAGCGATCGGATGATCAGTTTATAATTGTATATCATTTTGTACCTCTCTAGCTTATGATTTGGTTATGTTATTGAGTTAAACTTGTGCTTTTAATCCCTTTTCTGTTTGTCATTCAGTTTATTGGGCCTTAGGTAGCAATGGTGCCTTTGGATAAGAAGAGTTGCAAAGGGGTGCAAAAACGAGCAGACTGAGTTAGCAATTCATTTCGGACTTTTCTTTTTCATCTGAGCTTGGATTGGGCCAAATCACTTGTGGTTGGAAAGAAGAGATTCTGAACTGCAGGATGGACTACTCAAACATATCAATTGATGAAGCCAAGCCCAATCCGTGGTCCCATCAAGTTGCACCATGCTCAGGATTGCAGCTGCCAGCTGATGAGCTTGTCACCTCCTTTAAGCCATGTGCCTCACCCCAGCTGTAACTGACTTTGGCAGCAAAAGAAGACCACATGGGATGGCAGCCAAAAGAAGATCACATGGTTTGGCAGCACTGCCACAACTGATCACCTTTGAACCCATGTGAAGAAGGCTTGAGGTGCAGCAGCAAAAGATGAAGGATGGTGTGGGAATATCATCATGATGTTCCTCCCTCTTAGCCCTATAAATAGAGAGGTCTTCAAGCTTCAAAGGAACACACATCCACCCCATACACTCTAGGTACACAGCCAGATACTCTAAACTGCCCCAAAACACCAAAACAGCTCCAGAAAACCTCCCTTCTATTTCCTACGAATTTCCTCTCTCTCAACCATCACCACTCACTCAAACTCATCCCAAATCACCTCTATATCCTTCATACATCCTTCCAGACGTGGAGAAGCTCTTGAAGAAGCATTGGACACCATAAGAACTTCAGAAAAGGGTTTTTCTACTCTTATGACATTCATTATGTTTTCCCAATTCTGTTTTAGTTTCTTTTCCATTATGAGTAGCTAAATCCATAACTAGGGTTTCGATGTAACCTAACATGAATATTCTGGGTTTATAAGTTTGAAGTTTGGAGTTTCAAGTTTGATTCATGATTCATGTTTTTATTCATTTTGCCTACTTGCCTATATGCTGATCGGAATGCTTAGCTACCATTTTGATTTGTATATCTTGGTTTGAATTAAGAGTAGACACCATGCTTTAATTCGAATTGAACTATGAATAGGAAAAGTATGTATGGACATTCGACAACAGGGATTAGATACATGCTTGGTTGTTTAAATTGTTCTTCTATGCTTAAGGGGTTCCTAATGCTTAATTTTATGTTAGACAACAAATGATCAAATTAGGGAATTAGGAACACAAGGTTAGGACCAGACACCATGGCCTAATCATACTTTAGCTAGAATCAATCTTTGAATCTGAATTAGACTTGTTACTTGACTCCTTATAACCCAGAATTGAATTGTTATGGTGAATCGAATGCCCTAGTCTCCAAATCCGTTTTCCAGCCCTTCAAAATAACTCTTTGTTACACTTGTTTATTTGCTTTCATTTGCAATTTCAGTTTGCTCACTTCTTTTCACAATCACAATCACTCTCACTCTAAATTCTGTTTTAGACTAGACTTCCTAACTTCTTGAATTTGGTAATCTAAGTACATAACTAATTTGAACTTCTCAGTCTTCGTGGGTACGACCTCGTACTTGTCTTGCTATACTACTAATTGCACCGTACAATTGCGAGTTAACATAATATTAACAACATCGGACTTCACTCAAAACTCACCAAATGACTCCTCCCACAATATTATGATGATGCCCATGTTTTGGGCTCGATCGGAAATCCATAGGGGTAAGAAATTGGACAATTGAAGTTCGAAGACAGTTCGTTCCAAATTGGAGTGGTTGGTGTATTGCATAGTTCTAGAGATTGGATTTCCCTCAAAACTCACCAAATGACTCCTCCCACCATATTATGATGGTGCCCAAGTTGGAGGCTCGATCGGAAATCAATAGGGGTAAGAGATTGGATAATTCAGGTTCAAAGGAAGTTCGTGCCTTATAGGAGTGGTTGGTGCATTCCGTAGTTCTAGCGATTGGATTTCACTCAAAACTCACGAAGTGACTACTCCCACCATGTTATGATGATGCCCAAGTTTTGGGCTCGATCGGAAATCCATAGGGGTAAGAAATTGTACAATTAAAGTTCGAAGACAGTTCTTTCCGAATTGGAGTGGTTGGTGCATTGCATAGTTCTAGCGATTGGATTTCACTAAAAACTCACCAAATGACTCCTCCCACCATATTATGATGATGCCCAAGTTTTGGGCTCGATCGGAAATCCATAAGGGTAAGAAATTGGACAATAAAAGTTCGAAGACAGTTCGTTCCGAATTGGAGTCGTTGGATTATTGCATAGTTCTAGCGATTGGATTTCACTCAAAACTCCCCAAATGACTCCTCCCACCATATTATGATGATGCCCAAGCTGTGGGCTCGATCGGAAATCAATAGGGGTATGAAATTGGACAATTCAGGTTCAAAGGCAGTTCGTTCCTTATAGGAGTGGTTGGTGTATTCCGTAGTTCTAGCGATTGGATTTCACTCAAAACTCACCAAATGAATCCTCCCACCATATTACGATGATGCCCAAGTTTTGGGCTCGATCGGAAATCAATAGGGGTAAGAAATTGGACAATTCAGGTTCAAAGGCAGTTCGTTCCTTATAGGAGTGGTTGGTGTATTCCGTAGTTCTAGTGATCGGATTTCACTCAAAACTCAGCAAATGACTACACCCACAATATTGTGATGATGCCCAAGTTTTGGGCTCGATCGGAAATCCAAAGGGGTAAGAAATTGGACAATTCAAGTTCGAAGACAGTTCGTTCCGAATTGGAGTGGTTGGTGTATTGCGTAGTTCTAGCGATTGGATTTCCCTCAAAACTCACCAATTGACTCCTCCCACCATATTATGACGTTGCCCAAGTTTTGGGATCGATCGGAAATCAATAGGGGTAAGAAATTGGACAATTCCGGTTCAAAGGCAGTTCGTTCCTTATAGGAGTGGTTGGTGCATTCCGTAGTTCTAGCGATTGCATTTCACTCAAAACTCACAAAATGACTCCTCCCACCATATTATGATGATGCCGAAGTTTTGGGCTCGATCGGAAATCAATAGGGGTGAGAAATTGGACAATTCAGTTTCAAAGGCAGTTCGTTCCGTATAGGTGTGGTTGGTGTATTCCGTAGTTCTAGCGATTGGATTTCACTTAAAACTCACCAAATGACTCCTCCCACCATATTATGATGATGCCAAAGTTTTGGGCTCGATCGGAACTCCATAGGGGAAAGAAATTGGACAATTCAAGTTCGAAGGCAGTTCGTTCCGAATTGGAGTGGTTGGTGTATTGCATAGTTCTAGCGATTGTATTTCACTCAAAACTCCCCAAATGACTCCTCCCACCATATTATGATGATGCCCAAGTTGTGGTCTCGATCGAAAATCAATAGGGGTATGAAATTGGACAATTCAGGTTCAAAGGCAGTTCGTTCCTTAAAGGAGTTGTTGGTGTATTCTGTAGTTCTAGCGATTGGATTTCACTCAAAACTCACGAAATGAATCCTCCCACCATATTACGATGATGCCCAAGTTTTGGGCACGATCATAAATCCATAGGGGTAAGAAATTGGACAATTCAAGTTCGAAGACAGTTCGTTCCGAATTGGAGTGGTTGGTGTGTTGCATAGTTCTAGCGATTGGATTTCACTCAAGACTCACCAAATGACACCTCCCACCATATTATGATGATGCCGAAGTTTTGGGCTCGATCGGAAATCAATAGGGGTAAGAAATTGGACAATTCAGGTTCACAGGCAGTTCGTTCCATATAGGAGTGGTTGGTGTATTCCGTAGTTCTAGCGATTGGATTTCACTCAAAACTCACCAAATGACTCCTCCCACCATATTATGATGATGCCCAAGTTTTGGGCTCGATCGGAAATCTATAGGGGTAAGAAATTGGAAAATTCAGGTTCAAAGGCAGTTCGTTCCTCACAGGAGTGGTTGTTTTATTCCAAAGTTCTAGCGATTGGATTTCACTCAAAACTCACCAAATGACTCCTCCCACCATATTATGATGATGCCAAAGTTTTGGGCTCGATCGGAAATCAATAGGGGTAAGAAATTGGACAATTTAGGTTCAAAGGCAGTTCGTTCCTTATAGGAGTGGTTGGTGTATTCCGTAGTTCTAGCGATTGGATTTCACTCAAAACTCACCAAATGACTCCTCCCACCATATTATGATGATGCCCAAGTTTTGGGCTCGATCGGAAATCTATAGGGGTAAGAAATTGGAAAATTCAGGTTCAAAGGCAGTTCGTTCCTCATAGGAGTGGTTGTTTTATTCCAAAGTTCTAGCGATTGGATTTCACTCAAAACTCACCAAATGACTCCTCCCACCATATTATGATGATGCCAAAGTTTTGGGCTCGATCGGAAATCAATAGGGGTAAGAAATTGGACAATTTCGGTTCAAAGGCAGTTCGTTCCTCATAGGAGTGATTGGTGTATTCCGTAGTTCTAGCGATTGGATTTCACTCAAAACTCACCAAATGACTACTCCCACCATACTATGGTGATGCCCAAGTTTTGGGCTCGATCGGAAATCAATAGGGGTAAGAAATTGGACAATTCAGCTTCGAAGGCAGTCCGTTCCTTATAGGAGTGGTTGTTGTATTCCGTAGTTCTAGCGATTGGATTTCACTCAAAACTAACCAAATGACTCCTCCCACCATATTATGATGATGCCAAAGTTTTGGGCTCGATCGGAAATCCATAGGGTTTAGAAATTGGACAATTCAAGTTCGAAGACAGTTCGTTCCGAATTGGAGTGGTTGGTGTATTCCGTAGTTCTAGCGATTGGATTTCACTCAAAACTCACCAAATGACTCCTCGCACCATAATATGATGATGGCCAAGTTTTGGGCACGATCTGAAATCAATAGGGGTAAGAAATTGGACAATTCAGGTTCAAAGGCAGTTCGATCCTCATAGGAGTGGTTGGTGTATTCCGTAGTTCTAGAGATTGGATTTCACTCCAAACTCACCTAATGACTCCTACCACCATACTGTGGTGATGCCCAAGTTTTGGGCTCGATCGGAAATCCATAGGGGTTAGAAATTGGACAATTCAAGTTCGAAGGCAGTTCGTTTCGAATTGGAGTGGTTGGTGTATTGCATAGTTCTAGCGATTGGATTTCACTCAAAACTCACCAAATGACTCCTCCCACCATATTATGATGATGCGCAAGTTTTGGGCTCGATCGGAAATCAATAGGGGTAAGAAATTGGACAATTCAGGTTCAAAGGCAGTTCATTCCTTATAGGAGTGGTCGGTGTATTCCGTAGTTCTAGCGATTGGATTTCACTCAAAACTCACCAAAGCACTCCTCCCACCATATTATGATGATGCCCAAGTTTTGGGCTCGATCGGAAATCAATAGGGGTAAGAAATTGGACAATTCAGGTTCAAAGGCAGTTCGTTCCTTATAGGAGTGGTTGGTGTATTCCGTAGTTCTAGCGATTGGATTTCACTCAAAACTCACCAAATGACTCCTCCCACCACATTATGATGATGCCCAGGTTTTGGGCTCGATCGGAAATTCATAGGGTTAAGAAATTGGACAATTCAGGTTCAAAGGCAGTTCGTTCCTTATAGGAGTGGTCGGTGCATTCCGTAGTTCTAGCGATTGGATTTCACTCAAAACTCACCAAATGACTCCTCCCACCATATTATGATGATGCCCAAGTTTTGGGTTCGATCGGAAATCAATCGGGGTAAGAAATTGGACAATTCAAGTTCGAAGACAGTTCGTTCCGAATTGGAGGGGTTGGTGAATTGCATAGTTCTAGCAATTGGATTTCACTCAAAACTCACCAAATGAATCCTCCCACCATATTGTGATGATGCCCAAGTTTTGGGCTCGATCGGAAATCCATAGGGGTAACAAATTGGACAATTCAAGTTCGAAGGCAGTTCGTTCCGAATTGGAGTGGTTGGTGATAGTTTTAGCGATTGGATTTCACTCAAAACTCACCAAATGACTTCTCCCAACATATTATGATGATTCCAAAGTTTTGGGCTCGATCGAAAATCCGTAGGGTTAAGAAATTGGACAATTCAGGTTCGAAGGCAGTTCGTTTCGAATTGGAGTGGTTGGACTATTGCATAGTTCTAGCGATTACATTTCACTGAAAACTCAGCAAATGACTCCTCCCACCATATTCTGATGATGCTCAAGTTTTGGGCTCGATCGGAAATCCATAGGGGTAAGAAATTGGACAATTCAAGTTCGAAGGTGGTTCGTTCCTTATAGGAGTGGTTGGTGTATTCCGTAGTTCTAGCGATTGGATTTCACTCAAAACTCACCAAATGACTCCTCCCACCATATTATGAAGATGCCCAAGTTTTTGGCTCGATCTGCAACCATAGGGGTAAGAAATTGGACAATTCAAGTTCGAAGGCAGTTCGTTCCTAATAGGAGTGGTCGGTGCATTCCGTAGTTCTAGCGATTGGATTTCACTCAAAACTCACCAAAAGACTCCTCCCACCATATTATGATGATGCCCAAGTTTTGGGCTTGATCGGAAATCAGTAGGGGTAAGAAATTGGACAATTCAGGTTCGAAGGCAGTTCGTTCCTTATAGGAGTGGTTGGTGTATTCCGTGGTTCTAGCGACTAGATTTCACTCAAAACTCACCAAATGACTCCTCCCACCATATTCTGATGATGCTCAAGTTTTGGGCTCGATCGGAAATCCATAGGGGTAAAAAAATGGACAATTCAGGTTCAAAGGCTGTTCGTTCCTTATAGGAGTGGCTGGTGTGTTCCGTAGTTCTAGCGATTGGATTTCACTCAAAACTCACCAAATGACTCGTTCCACCGTATTATGATGATACCCAAGTTTTTGGCCTCGATCGGAAATCAATAGGGTTAAGAAATTGGACAATTCAGGTTCAAAGGAAGTTCGTTCCTTATTGGAGTGGCTGGTGTATTCTGTAGTTCTAGCGATTGGATTTCACTCAAAACTCACCAAATGACACCTCTCACCGTATTATGATGATGCCCATGTTTTGGGCTCGATCGGAAATCAATAGTGGTTAGAAATTGAACAATTCAGGTTCAAAGGCAGTTAGTTTCTTATAGGAGTGGTTGGTGTATTCTTTAGTTCTAGCGATTGGATTTCACTCAAAACTCACCAAATGATTCCTCCCACCATATTATGATGATGCCCAAGTTTTGGGCTCGATCGGAAATCAATAGGAATAAGAAATTGGACAATTCAGGTTCAAAGGCTGTTCGTTCCTTATAGGCATGGCTGGTGTATTCTGTAGTTCTAGCAATTGGATTTCACTCAAAACGCACCAAATGACTGCTCCCACCATATTATGATGATGCCCAAGTTTTGGGCTCGATCGGAAATCCATAGGGGTAAGAAATTGGACAATTCAAGTTCGAAGGCAGTTCGTTCCGAATTGGAGTGGTTGGTGAATTGCATAGTTCTAGCGATTGGATTTCACTCAAAACTCACCAAATGACTCCTCCCACCAAATTATGATGATGCCCAAGTTTTGGGCTCGATCGGAAATCAATAGGTGTAAGAAATTGGACAATTCGGGTTCAAAGGATGTTCGTTCCTTATAAGAGTGGTTGGTGTATTCCCTAGTTCTAGCGATTGGATTTCACTCAAAACTCACCAAATGACTCCTCCCACCATATTATGGTGATGCCCAAGTTTTGGGCTCGATCGGAAATCAATAGGGGTAAGAAATTGGACAATTCAGGTTCAAAGGCAGTTCGTTCCTTATAGGAGTGGTTGGTGTATTCCGTAGTTCTAGCGATTGGATTTCACTCAAAACTCACCAGATGACTCCTCCCACCATATTGTGATGATGCCCAAGTTTTGGGCTCGATCGGAAATCAATAGGGGTAAGAAATTGGACAATTCAGATTTAAAAGGAAGTTCGTTCCTTCTAGGATTGGTTGGTGTATTCCGTAGGTCTAGCGATCGGATTTCACTCAAAACTCACCAAATGACTCCTCCCACCATATTATGGTGATGCCCAAGTTTTGGGCTCGATTAGAAATCAATAGGGGTAAGAAATTGGACAATTCAGGTTCGAAGGCAGTTCGTTCCTTACATGTGTGGCTGGTGTATTCCGTAGTTCTAGCGATTGGATTTCACTCAAAACTCACCAAATGACTCCTCCTACCATATTATGATGATGCCCAAGTTTTGGGATCGATCGGAAATCAGTAGGGGTAAGAAATTGGACAGTTCAGGTTCAAAGGCAGTTCGTTCCTTATAGGAGTGGTTGGTGTATTCCGTAGTTCTAGCGATTGGATTTCACTCAAAACTCACCAAATGACTCCTCCCACCGTATTATGATGGTGCCCAAGTTTTGGGCTCGATCGCAAATCAATAGGGGTAAGAAATTGGACAATTCGGGTTCAAAGGATGCTGGTTCCTTATAGGCGTGGTTGGTGTATTCCGTAGTTCTTGCGATTGCATTTCACTCAAAACTCACCAAATGACTCCTCCCACCATATTATGATGGTGCCCAAGTTTTGGGCTCGATCGGAAATCAATAGGGGTAAGAAATTGGACAATTCAGGTTCAAAGGCAGTTCGTTCCTTATAGGAGTGTTTGGTGTATTCCGTAGTTCTAGCGATTGGATTTCACTCAAAACTCCCCAAATGATTCCTCCCACCATATTGTGATGATGCCCAAGTTTTGGGCTCGATCGGAAATCAGTAGGGGTAAGAAATTGGACAATTCACGTTAAAAAGGAAGTTCGTTCCTTATAGGATTGGTTGGTGTATTCCATAGTTCTAGCGATTGGATTTCACTCAAAACTCACCAAATGACTCCTCCCACTATATTATGATGATGCCCAAGTTTTGGGTTCGATCGGAAATCAAAAGGGCTATGAAATTGGACAATTCAGGTTCAAAGGCATTTCGTTCCTTATAGGATCGCTTGGTGTATTCCGTAGTTCTAGCGATTGGATTTCAATCAAAATTCACCAAATGACTCCTCCCACAATATTATGATGATGCCCAAGTTTTGGGGTCGATCGGAAATCAATAGGGGTAAGAAATTGGACAATTCAGTTTCAAAGGCAGTTCGTTCCTTATATCAGTGGCTGGTGTATTCCGTAGTTCTAGCGATTGGATTTCACCCAAAACTCACCAAATGACTCCTCCCACCATATTATGATGATGCCCAAGTTTTGGGCTTGATCAGAAATCTGTAGGGGTAAGAAATTGGACAATTCAGGTTCAAAGGCAGTTCGTTCGTTATAGGAGTGGTTGGTGTATTCCGTAGTTCTAGCAATTGGATTTCACCCAAAACTCACCAAATGACTCCTCCCAACATATTATGATGATGCCCAAGTTTTGGGCTCGATCGGAAATCAATAGGGGTAAGAAATTGGACAATTCGGGTTCAAAGGATGTTCGTTCCTTATAGGAGTGGCTGGTGTATTCCGTAGTTCCAGCGATTGGATTTCACTCAAAACTCACCAAATGACTCCTCCCACTATATTATGATGATGCCCAAGTTTTGGGTTCGATCGGAAATCAATAGGGCTATGAAATTGGACAATTCAGGTTCAAAGGCATTTCGTTCCTTATAGGATCGCTTGGTGTATTCCGTAGTTCTAGCGATTGGATTTCACTCAAAATTCACCAAATGACTCCTCCCACAATATTATGATGATGCCCAAGTTTTGGGGTCGATCGGAAATCAATAGGGGTAAGAAATTGGACAATTCGGGTTCAAAGGATGTTCGTTCCTTATAGAAGTGGTTGGTGTATTCCGTAGTTCCAGCGATTGGATTTCACTCAAAACTCACCAAATGACTCCTCCCACCATATTCTGATGATGTCCAAGTTTTGGCCTCGATCGGAAATCAATAGAGGTAAGAAATTGTACCATTAAGGTTCAAAGGCGGTTGATTCCTTATAGGAGTGGTCGGTGTAGTCCGTAGTTCTAGCGATTGGATTTCACTCAAAACTCAACAAATGACTCCTCCCACCATATTATGATGATGCCCAAGTTCTGGGCTCGATCGGAAATCAATAGGGGTAAGAAATTGGAAAATTCAGGTTCAAAGGCAGTTCGTTCCTTATAGGAGTGGTTGGTGTATTGCTTAGTTCTAGCGATTGGATTTCACTCACAACTCACCAAATGACTTCTCCCACCATATTATGTGGATGCCCAAGTTTTGGGCTCGATCGGAAATCAATAGGGGTAAGAAATTGGACAATTCAGGTTCAGAGGCAGTTCGTTCCTTATAGGAGTGGTTGGTGTATTGCTTAGTTCTAGCGATTGGATTTCACTCAAAACTCACCAAATGACTCCTCCCACCATATTATGATGATGCCCAAGTTTTGGGCTCGATCAGAAATCAATAGGGGTAAGAAATTGGACAATTCAGGTTCAAAGGCAGTTCGTTCCTTATAGGAGTGGCTGGTGTATTCCGTAGTTCTAGCGATTGGATTTAACTCAAAACTCACCAAATGACTCCTCCCACCATATTATGATGATTCCCAAGATTTGGGCTCGATCGGAAATCAATAGCGGTAAGAAATTGGACAATTCAGGTTCAAAGGCAGTTCGTTCCTTATAGGAGTGGCTGGTGTATTGCATAGTTCTATCGATTGGATTTCACTCAAAACTCACCAAATGACTCCTCTCACCATATTGATGATGCCCAAGTTTTGGGCACGATCGGAAATCAATTGGGGTAAGAAATTGGACAATTCAGTTTCGAAGGCAGTTCGTTCCTTATAGGAGTGGCTGGTGTATTCCGTAGTTCTAGAGATTGGATTTCACTCAAAACTCAACAAATGACTCCTCCCACCATATTATGATGATGCCCAAGTTCTGGGCTCGATCGGAAATCAATAGGGGTAAGAAATTGGACAATTCAGGTTCAAAGGCAGTTCGTTCCTTATAGGAGTGGTTGGTGTATTGCTTAGTTCTAGCGATTGGATTTCACTCAAAACTCACCAAATGACTTCTCCCACCATATTATGTTGATGCCCAAGTTTTGGGCTCGATCGGAAATCAATAGGGGTAAGAAATTGGACAATTCAGGTTCAAAGGCAGTTCGTTCCTTATAGGAGTGGTTGGTGTATTGCTTAGTTCTAGCGATTGGATTTCACTCAAAACTCACCAAATGACTCCTCCCACCATATTATGATGATGCCCAAGTTCTGGGCTCGATCGGAAATCAATAGGGGTAAGAAATTGGAAAATTCAGGTTCAAAGGCAGTTCGTTCCTTATAGGAGTGGTTGGTGTATTGCTTAGTTCTAGCGATTGGATTTCACTCACAACTCACCAAATGACTTCTCCCACCATATTATGTTGATGCCCAAGTTTTGGGCTCGATCGGAAATCAATAGGGGTAAGAAATTGGACAATTCAGGTTCAAAGGCAGTTCGTTCCTTATAGGAGTGGTTGGTGTATTGCTTAGTTCTAGCGATTGGATTTCACTCAAAACTCACCAAATGACTCCTCCCACCATATTATGATGATGCTCAAGGTTTGGGCTCGATCAGAAATCAATAGGGGTAAGAAATTGGACAATTCAGGTTCAAAGGCAGTTCGTTCCTTATAGGAGTGGTTGGTGTATTGCTTAGTTCTAGCGATTGGATTTGGCTCAAAACTCACCAAATGACTCCTCCCACCATATTATGATGATGCCCAAGTTTTGGGCTCGATCGGAAATCAATAGTGGTAAGAAATTGGACAATTCAGGATCAAAGGCAGTTCGTTCCTTATAGGAGTGGCTGGTTTATTCCGTAGTTCTAGCGATTGGATTTCACTCAAAACTCACCAAATGACTCCTCCCACCATATTATGATGATGCCCAAGTTTTGGGCTCGATCGGAAATCCATAATTGTAAGAAATTCGAGAATTCAAGTTCGAAGGCAGTTCGTTCCGAATTGGAGTGGTTGGTGTATTGCATAGTTCTAGCGATTGGATATCACTCAAAACTCACCAAATGACTCCTCCCACCATATTATGATGATGCCCAAGTTTTGGGCTCGATCGGTAGTCCAATGGGGTAAGAAATTGGACAATTCAAGTTCGAAGACAGTTCATTCCGAATTGGAGTGGTTGGTGTATTGCATATTTCTAGCAATTGGATTTCACCCAAAACCCACCGTATGACTCCTCCCACCATATTATGATGATGCCCAAGTTTTGGGCCCGATCAGAAATCAATAGGGGTAAGATATTGGACAATTCAGGTTCAAAGGCAGTTCGTTCCTTATTGGAGTGGCTGGTGTATTCCGTAGTTCTAGCGATTGGATTTAACTCAAAACTCACCAAATGACTCCTCCCACCATATTATGATGATGCCCAAGATTTGGGCTCGATCGGAAATCAATAGCGGTAAGAAATTGGACAATTCAGGTTCATAGGCAGTTCGTTCCTTATAGGAGTGGCTGGTGTATTGCATAGTTCTATCGATTGGATTTCACTCAAAACTCACCAAATGACTCCTCTCACCATATTGATGATGCCCAAGTTTTGGGCACGATCGGAAATCAATTGGGGTAAGAAATTGGACAATTCAGTTTCGAAGGCAGTTCGTTCCTTATAGGAGTGGCTGGTGTATTCCGTAGTTCTAGAGATTGGATTTCACTCAAAACTCAACAAATGACTCCTCCCACCATATTATGATGATGCCCAAGTTCTGGGCTCGATCGGAAATCAATAGGGGTAAGAAATTGGACAATTCAGGTTCAAAGGCAGTTCGTTCCTTATAGGAGTGGTTGGTGTATCGCTTAGTTCTAGCGATTGGATTTCACTCAAAACTCACCAAATGACTTCTCCCACCATATTATGAT
This sequence comes from Prunus yedoensis, assembly GCA_005406145.1. NCBI lineage: Eukaryota > Viridiplantae > Streptophyta > Magnoliopsida > Rosales > Rosaceae > Prunus > Prunus yedoensis. The sequence goes on along the minus strand of BJCG01002322.1, from coordinate 1,295,327 downwards.
GATGCCCAAGTTTTGGGCTCGATCGTAAATCAATAGGGGTAAGAAATTGGACAATTCAGGTTCAAAGGTAGTTCGTTCCGTATAGGAGTGGTTGGTGTATTGCTTAGTTCTAGCGATTGGATTTCACTCACAACTCACCAAATGACTCCTCCCACCATATTATGATGATGCCCAAGTTTTGGGCTCGATCGGAAATCAATAGGGGTAAGAAATTGGACAATTCAGGTTCAAAGGCAGTTCGTTCCATATCGGAGTGGCTGGTGTATTCCGTAGTTCTAGCGATTGGATTTCACTCAAAACTCACCAAATGACTCCTCTCACCATATTATGATGATGCCCAAGTTTTGGGCTCGATCGGAAATCAATCGGAGTAAGAAATTGGGTAATTCAGGTTCGAAGGCAGTTCGTTAATATGGGAGTGGCTGGTGTATTCCGTAGTTCTAGCGATTGGATTTCACTCAAAACTCGCCAAATGACTCCTCCCACCATATTATTATGATGCCCAAGTTTTGGGCTCGATCGGAAATCAATAGGGGTAAGAAATTGGACAATTCAGGTTCAAAGGCAGTTCGTTCCTTATAGGAGTGGTTGGTGAATTCCGTAGTTCTAGCGATTGGATTTCCCTCAAAACTCACCAAATGACTCCTCCTACCATAGTATGATGATGCCCAAGTTTTGGGCTCGATCGGAAATCAATAGGGGTTAGAAATTGGACAATTCAGGTTCAAAGGCAGTTCGTTCCTTATACGAGTGCTTGGTGTATTCCGTAGTTCTAGCGATTGGATTTCACTCAAAACTCACCAAATGACTCCTCCCACCATATTTTGATGATGCCCAAGTTTTGTGCTCGATCGGAAATTCTTAGGGGTAAGAAATTGGACAATTCATGTTCGAAGGCAGTTCGTTCCGAATTGGAGTGCTTGGTGTATTGCATAGTTCTAGCAATTAGATTTCACTCAAAACTCACCAAATAACTCCTCCCACCATATTATGATGATTCCCAAGTTTTGGGCTCAATCGGAAATCCATAGGGGTAAGAAATTGGACAATTCAAGTTCGAAGGCAGTTCGTTCCAAATTGGAGTGGTCGGTGTATTGCATAGTTCTAGTGATTGGATTTCACTCAAAACTCACCAAATGACTTCTCCCACCCTATTATGATGATGCCCAAGTTTTGGGATCGATCGGAAATCAATAGGGGTAAGAAATTGGACAATTCAGGTTCAAGGGCAGTTCGTTCCTTATAGGAGTGGTTGGTGTATTCCGTAGTTCTAGCGATTGGATTTCACTAAAAACTCGCCAAATGACTCCTCCCACCATATTATGATGAGGCCCAAGTTTTGGGCTCGATCGGAAATCAATAGGGGTAAGAAAGTGGACAATTCAGGTTCAAAGATAGTTCTTTCCTTATAGGAGTGCCTGGTCTATTCCGCAGTTCTAGCGATTGGATTTCACTCAAAACTCACCAAATGACTCCTCCCACCATATTATGATGATGCCCAAGTTTTGGGCTCGATCGGAAATCAATAGGGGTAAGAAAGTGGACAATTCAGGTTCAAAGACAGTTCGTTCCTTATAGGAGTGCTTGGTGTATTCCGCAATTCAAGCGAATGGATTTCCCTCAAAACTCACCAAATTCTCCTCCCACCATATTATGATGATGCCCAAGTTTTGGGCTCAATTGGAAATCAACAGGGGTAAGAAATTGGACAATTCAGGTTCAAAGGCAGTTCGTTCCTAATAGGAGTGGCTGGTGTATTCCGTAGTTCTAGCCATTGGATTTCTCTCAAAACTCACCAAATGACTTCTCCCACCATATTATGATGATGCCCAAGTTTTGGGCTCGATCGGAAATCAATAGGGGTAAGAAAGTGGACAATTCATGTTCAAAGACAGTTCGTTCCTTATAGGAGTGGTTGGTGTATTCCGTAGTTCTAGCGATTGGATTTCATTCCAAACTCACCAAATGACTCCTCCCACCATATTATGGCGATGCCCTGGTTTTGGGCTCGATCGGAAATCAATAGGGGTAAGAAATTGGACAATTCAGGTTCTAAGGCAGTTCGTTCCATATAGGAGCGGTTGGTGTATTACGTTGTTCTAGCGCTTGGATTTCACTCAAAACTCACCAAATGACTCCTCCCACCATATTATGGTGATGCCCAAGTTTTGGGTTCGATCGGAAATCAATAGGTGTAAGAAATTGGACAATTCAAATTCGAAGGCAGTTCGTTCCGAATTGGAGTGGTTGGTGTATTGCATAGTTCTAGCGATTGGATTTCACTCAAAACTCACCAAATGACTCCTCCCACCATATTATGATGATGCCCAAGTTTTGGGCTCGAACGGAAATCAATAGGGGTAAGAAAGTGGACAATTCAGGTTCAAAGACAGTTCGTTCCTTATAGGAGTGCTTGGTGTATTCCGCAATTCTAGCTAATGGATTTCACTCAGAACTCACCAAATGACTCCTCCCACCATATTATGATGATGCCCACGTTTTGGGCTCGATCGGAAATCAAAAGGGGTAAGAAAGTGGACAATTCAGGTTCAAAGACAGTTCTTTCCTTATAGGAGTGCCTAGTGTATTCCGCAGTTCTAGCGATTGGATTTCACTCAAAACTTACCAAATGACTCCTCCCACCATATTATGATGATGCCCAAGTTTTGGGCTCGATCGGAAATCAATAGGGGTAAGAAAGTGGACAATTCAGGTTTAAAGACAGTTCGTTCCTTATAGGAGTGCTTGGTGTATTCCGCAATTCTAGCGAATGGATTTCCCTCAAAACTCACCAAATTCTCCTCCCACCATATTATGATGATGCCCAAGTTTTGGGCTCGATCGGAAATCAATAGGTGTAAGAAATTGGACAATTCAAATTCGAAGGCAGTTCGTTCCGAATTGGAGTGGTTGGTGTATTGCATAGTTCTAGCGATTGGATTTCACTCAAAACTCACCAAATGACTCCTCCCACAGTATTATGATGATGCCAAAGTTTTGGGCTCGATCGGAAATCAATAGGGGTAAGAAATTGGACAATTCAGGTTCAAAGGCAGTTCGTTCCTTATAGGAGTGGCTGGTGTATTCCGTAGTTCCAGCGATTGCATTTCACTCAAAACTCACTAAATGACTCCTCCCACCATATTATGATGATGCCCAAGTTTTGGTTTCGATATGAAATCAATAGGGGTAAGAAATTGGACAATTCAGGTTCAAAGGCAGTTCGTCCCTTTTAGGAGTGGTTGGTGTATTCCGTAGTTCTAGCGATTAGATTTCACTCAAAACTCACCAAATGAGTCCTCCCACCATATTATGATGATGCCCAAGTTTTGGTTTCGATCGAAAATCAATAGGGGTAAGAAATTGGACAATTCAGGTTCAAAGGCAGTTCGTTCCTTATAGGAGTGGTTGTTGTATTCCGTAGTTCTAGCGATCGGATTTCACTCAAAACTCACCAAATGACTCCTCCCACCATATTATGATGATTCCCATGTTTTGGGCTCGATCGGAAATCCATAGGGTTAAGAAATTGGACAATTGAAGTTCGAAGACAGTTCGTTCCGAATTGGAGTGGTTGGTGTATTCCGTAGTTCTAGCGATTGGATTTAACTCAAAACTCACCAAATCACTACTCCCACCATATTATGATGACGCCCAAGTTTTTTGCTCGATCGGAAATCAATAAGGGTAAGAAATTGGACAATTCAGGTTCTTAGGCAGTTCATTCCTTATAGGAGTGGTTGGTGTATTCCGTAGTTCTAGCGATTGGATTTCACTCAAAACTCACCAAATGACTCCTCCCACCATATTATGGTGATGCCCAAGTTTTGGGCCCGATCGGAATTCCATAGGGGCAAGAAATTGGACAATTCAAGTTCGAAGGCAGTTCGTTCCGAATTGGAGTGGTTGGTGTATTCCGTAGTTCAAGTGATTGGATTTCACTAAAAACTCACCAAATGACTCCTCCCACCATATTATGATGATGCCCAAGTTTTTGGCTCGATCGGAAATTAATAGGGGTAAGAAATTGGATAATTCAGGTTCAAAGGAAGTTCGTGCCTTATAGGAGTGGTTGGTGCATTCCGTAGTTCTAGCGATTGGATTTCACTCAAAACTCACCAAGTGACTCCTCCCACCATATTACGATGATGCCCAAGTTTTGGGCTCGATCGGAAATCCATAGGGGTAAGAAATTGGACAATTAAAGTTCGAAGACAGTTCTTTCCGAATTGGAGTGGTTGGTGCATTGCATAGTTCTAGCGATTGGATTTCACTAAAAACTCACCAAATGACTCCTCCCACCATATTATGATGACGCCCAAGTTTTGGGCTCGATCGGAAATCAATAAGGGTAAGAAATTGGACAATTCAGGTTCTTAGGCAGTTCATTCCTTATAGGAGTGGTTGGTGTATTCCGTAGTTCTAGCGATTGGATTTCACTCAAAACTCACCAAATGACTCCTCCCACCATATTATGATGATGCCCAAGTTTTGGGCCCGATCGGAATTCCATAGGGGCAAGAAATTGGACAATTCAAGTTCGAAGGCAGTTCGTTCCGAATTGGAGTGGTTGGTGTATTCCGTAGTTCTAGCGATTGGATTTCACTCAAAACTCACCAAATGACTCCTCCCACCATATTATGATGATGCCCAAGTCTTGGGCTCGATCGGAAATCAATAGGGGTAAGAAATTGGACAATTCAGGTTCAAAGGCAGTTTGTTCCTTATAGGAGTGGTTGGTGTATTCCGTAGTTCTAGCGATTGGATTTCACTCAAAACTAACCGAATGACTCCTCCCACCATATTATGATGATGCCCAAGTTTTGGGCTCGATCGAAAATCAATAGGGGTAATAAATTGGACAATTCAGGTTCAAAGGCAGTTCGTTCCTTATAGGAGTGGTTGGTGTATTCCGTAGTTCTAGAGATTGGATTTCACTCAAAACTCACCGAATGACTCCTCCCACCATATTATGATGATGCCCAGGTTTTGGGCTCGATCGAAAATCAATAGGGGTAAAAAATTGGACAATTCAGGTTCAAAGGCAGTTCGTTCCTCATAGGAGTGGTTGTTGTATTCCGTAGTTCTAGCGATCGGATTTCACTCAAAACTCACCAAATGACTCCTCCCACCATATTATGATGATTCCCATGTTTTGGGCTCGATCGGAAATCCATAGGGTTAAAAAATTGGACAATTGAAGTTCGAAGACAGTTCGTTACGAATTGGAGTGGTTGGTGTATTCCATAGTTCTAGTGATTGGATTTCACTCAAAACTCACTAAATCACTCCTCCCACCATATTATGATGATGCCCAAGTTTTGTGCCCGATCGGAAATCAATAGGGGTAAGAAATTGGACAATTCAGGTTCAAAGGCAGTTCGTTCCTTATAGGAGTGGTTGGTGTATTCCGTAGTTCTTGCGGTTGGATTTCACTCAAAACTCACCAAATGACTCCTCCCACCATATTATGATGATGCCCAAGTTTTGTGCCCGATCGGAAATCAATAGGGGTAAGAAATTGGACAATTCAGGTTCAAAGGCAGTTCGTTCCTTATAGGAGTGGTTGGTGTATTCCGTAGTTCTAGCGATTGGATTTCACTCAAAACTCACCAAATGAATCCTCCCACCCTGTTATGATGATGCCCAAGTTTTGGGCTCGATAGGAAATCCATAGGGGTAACAAAATTGGACAATTCAGGTTCGAAGGAAGTTCGTTCCATATGGGTGTGGCTGGTGTATTCCGTAGTTCCAGCAATTGGATTTCACTCAAAACTCACCAAATGACTCCTCCCACCATATTATGATGATGCCCAAGTTGTGGGCTCGATCGGAAATCAATAGGGGTATGAAATTGGACAATTCAGGTTCAAAGGCAGTTCGTTCCCTATTGGAGTGGTTGGTGTATTCCGTAGTTCTAGCGATTGGATTTCACTCAAAACTCACCAAATGACTCCTCCCACCATATTATGATGATGCCCAAGTTTTGGGCTCGATCGGAAATCCATAGGGGTAAGAAATTGGATAATTCAGGTTCAAAGGAAGTTCGTGCCTTATAGGAGTGGTTGGTGCATTCCGTAGTTCTAGCGATTGGATTTCACTCAAAACTCACCAAGTGACTCCTCCCACCATATTACGATGATGCCCAAGTTTTGGGCTCGATCGGAAATCCATAGGGGTAAGAAATTGGACAATTAAAGTTCGAAGACAGTTCTTTCCGAATTGGAGTGGTTGGTGCATTGCATAGTTCTAGCGATTGGATTTCACTAAAAACTCACCAAATGACTCCTCCCACCATATTATGATGATGCCCAAGTTTTGGGCTCGATCGGAAATCAATAGGGGTAAGAAATTGGACAATTCAGGTTCAAAGGCAGTTCGTTCCTTATAGGTGTGGTTGGTGTATTCCGTAGTTCTAGCGATAGGATTTCACTTAAAACTCTCCAAATGACTCCTCCCACCACATTATGCTGATGCCAAAGTTTTGGGCTCGATCGGAAATCCATAGGGGTAAGAAATTGGACAATTCATGTTCAAAGGCAGTTCGTTCCTTATAGGAGTGGTTGGTGTATTCCGTAGTTCTAGCGATTGGATTTCACTCAAAACTCACCAAATAACTCCTCCCACCATATTATGATGATGCCAAAGTTTTGGGATCGATCGGAAATCCACAGGGGTAAGAAATTGGACAATTCAAGTTCGAAGGCAGTTCGTTCCGAATTGGAGTGGTTGGTGTATTGCATAGTTCTATCGATTGGATTTCACTCAAAACTCACCAAATGACTCCCACCATATTATGATGATGCCCAAGTTTTGGACTCGATCAGAAATCAATAGGGGTAAGAAATTGGACAATTCATGTTCAAAGGCAGTTCGTTCCTTATAGGAGTGGCTGGTGTATTCCGTAGTTCTAGCTATTGGATTTCAATCAAAACCCACCAAATGACTCCTCCCACCATATTATGATGATGGCCAAGTTTTGGGCTCGATCGGAAATCAATAAGGGTGAGAAATTGGACAATTCAGGTTCAAAGGCAGTTCGTTCCTTATAGGAGTGGTTGGTGCATTCCGTTGTTCTAGCGATTGGATTTCACTCAAAACTCACGAAATGACTCCTCCCACAATATTATGATGATGCCCATGGTTTGGGCTCGATCGGAAATTCATAGGGGTAAGAAATTGGACAATTCAAGTTCGAAGACAGTTCGTTCCAAATTGGAGTGGTTGGTGTATTGCATAGTTCTAGAGATTGGATTTCCCTCAAAACTCACCAAATGACTCCTCCCACCATATTATGATGGTGCCCAAGTTTGAGGCTCGATCGGAAATCAATAGGGGTAAGAAATTGGATAATTCAGGTTGAAAGGAAGTTCGTGCCTTATAGGAGTGGTTTGTGCATTCCGTAGTTCTAGCGATTGGATTTCACTCAAAACTCACCAAGTGACTCCTCCCACCATATTATCATGAGGCCCAAGTTTTGGGCTCGATCGGAAATCCATAGGGGTAAGAAATTGGACAATTAAAGTTCGAAGACAGTTCTTTCCGAATTGGAGTGGTTGGTGCATTGCATAGTTCTAGCGATTGGATTTCACTAAAAACTCACCAAATGACTCCTCCCACCATATTATGATGATGCCCAAGTTTTGGGATCGATCGGAAATCCATAGGGGTAAGAAATTGGACAATTCAAGTTCGAAGGCAGTTCGTTCCGAATTGGAGTGATTGGTGTATTGCATAGTTCTATCGATTGGATTTCACTCAAAACTCACCAAATGACTCCTCCCACCATATTATGATGATGCCCAAGTTTTGGGCTCGATCGGAAATCAATTGGGGTAAGAAATTGGACAATTCAGGTTCAAATACAGTTCGTTCCTTATCGGAGTGGTTGGTGTATTCCGTACTTCTAGCGATTGGATTTCACTCAAAACTCACCAAATGACTCCTCTCACCATATTATGATGATGCCCAAGTTTTGGGCTCGATCGGAAATCAATAGGGGTATGAAATTGGACAATTCAGGTTCAAAGGCAGTTCGTTCCTTATAGGAGTGGTTGGTGTATTCCGTAGTTCTAGCGATTGGATTTCACTCAAAACTCACCAAATGAATCCTCCCACCAAATTACGATGATGCCCAAGTTTTGGGCTCGATCGGAAATCAATTGGGGTAAGAAATTGGACAATTCAGGTTCAAAGGCAGTTCGTCCCTTTTAGGAGTGGTTGGTGTATTCCGTAGTTCTAGCGATCGGATTTCACTCAAACCACAACAAATGACTCCCCCCACCATATTATGATGATGCCCAAGTTTTGGGCTCGATCGGAAATCCATAGGGGTAAGAAATTGGACAATTCATGTTCAAAGGCAGTTCGTTCCTTATAGGAGTGGTTGGTGTATTCCGTAGTTCTAGCGATTGGATTTCACTCAAAACTCACCAAATAACTCCTCCCACCATATTACGATGATGCCAAAGTTTTGGGATCGATCGGAAATCCATAGGGGTAAGAAATTGGACAATTCAAGTTCGAAGGCAGTTCGTTCCGAATTGGAGTGGTTGGTGTATTGCATAGTTCTATCGATTGGATTTCACTCAAAACTCACCAAATGACTCCCACCATATTATGATGATGCCCAAGTTTTGGGCTCGATCAGAAATCAATAGGGGTAAGAAATTGGACAATTCATGTTCAAAGGCAGTTCCTTCCTTATAGGAGTGGCTGGTGTATTCCGTAGTTCTAGCTATTGGATTTCAATCAAAACCCACCAAATGACTCCTCCCACCATACTATGATGATGGCCAAGTTTTGGGCTCGATCGGAAATCAATAGGGGTGAGAAATTGGACAATTCAAGTTCAAAGGCAGTTCGTTCCTTATAGGAGTGGTTGGTGCATTCCGTTGTTCTAGCGATCGGATTTCACTCAAACCTCAACAAATGACTCCCCCCACCATATTATGATGATGCCCAAGTTTTGGGCTCGATCGGAAATCCATAGGGGTAAGAAATTGGACAATAAAAGTTCGAAGACAGTTCGTTCCGAATTGGAGTCGTTGGATTATTGCATAGTTCTAGTGATTGGATTTCACTCAAAACTCACCAAAGGACTCCTCCCACCATATTATGATGATGCCCAAGTTTTGGGCTCGATCGGAAATCAATAGGGGTAAGAAATTAGACAATTCAGGTTCAAAGGCAGTTCGTTCCATATAGGGGTGGCTGGTGTTTTCCGTAGTTCTAGCGATTGGATTTCACTAAAAACTCACCAAATGACTACTCCCACCATATTATGATGATGCCCAAGTTTTGGGCTCGATCGGAAATCCATAGGGGTAAGAAATTGGACAATTCAAGTTCGAAGGCAGTTCGTTCCGAATTGGAGTGGTTGGTGTATTGCATAGTTCTATCGATTGGATTTCACTCAAAACTCCCCAAATGACTCCTCCCACCATATTATGATGATGCCCAAGCTGTGGGCTCGATCGGAAATCAATAGGGGTATGAAATTGGACAATTCAGGTTCAAAGGCAGTTCATTCCTTACAGGAGTGGTTGGTGTATTCCGTAGTTCTAGCGATTGGATTTCACTCAAAACTCACCAAATGAATCCTCCCACCAAATTACGATGATGCCCAAGTTTTGGGCTCGATCGGAAATCAATAGGGGTAAGAAATTGGACAATTCTGGTTCAAAGGCAAGTCGTTCCTTATAGGAGTGGTTGGTGTATTGCATAGTTCTAGTGTTTGGATTTCACTCAAAACTCACCAAATGACTCCTCCCACCATATTATGATGATGCCCAAGTTTTGGGATCGATTCAAAATCAATAGGGGTAAGAAATTGGACAATTCAGGTTCAAAGGCAGTTCGTTCCTTATAGGAGTGGTTGGTGTATTCCGTAGTTCTAGAGATTGGATTTCACTCAAAACTCACCAAATGACTCCTCCCACCATATTATGATGATGCCCAAGTTTTGGACTCGATCGGAAATCAATAGGGGTAAGAAATTGGACAATTCAGGTTCAAAGGCAGTTCGTTCCTTATAGGAGTGGTTGGTGTATTCCGTAGTTCTAGCGATTGGATTTCACTCAAAACTCACCAAATGACTCCTCCCACCATATTATGATGATGCCCAAGTTTTGGGCTCGATCGGAAATCAATAGGGGTAAGAAATTAGACAATTCAGGTTCAAAGTCAAGTCGTTCCTTACAGGAGTGGTTGGTGTATTGCATAGTTCTAGCGTTTGGATTTCACTTAAAACTCACCAAATGACTCCTCCCACAATATTATGATGATGCCCAAGTTTTGGGCTCGATCGAAAATCAATAGGGGTAAGAAATTGGACAATTCAGGTGCAAAGGCAGTTCGTTCCTTATAGGAGTGGTTGGTGTATTCCGTAGTTCTAGCGGTTGGATTTCACTCAAAACTCTCCAAATGACTCCTCCCACCACATTATGGTGATGCCACAGTTTTGGGCTCGATCGGAAATCCATAGGGGTAAGAAATTGGACAATTCAAGTTCGAAGCCAGTTCGTTCCGAATTGGAGTGGTTGGTGTATTGCATAGTTCTAGCGATTGGATTTAACTCAGAACTCTCCAAATGACTCCTCCCACCATATTATGATGATGCCCAAGTTGGGGCTCGATCGGAAATCCATAGGGGTAAGAAATTGGACAATTCAGGTTCAAAGGCAGTTCGTTCCTTATAGGAGAGGTTGTTGCATTCCGTAGTTCTAGCGATTGGATTTCACTCAAAACTCACCAAATGACTCCTCCCACCATATTATGATGATGCCAAAGTTTTGGGTTCGATCGGAAATCCATAGGGGTAAGAAATTAGACAATTCAGGTTCAAAGGCAGTTCGTTCCTTATAGGAGTGGTTGGTGTATTCCGTAGTTCAAGCGATTGGATTTCACTCAAAACTCACCAAATGACTCCTCCCACCATATTATGATGATGCCCAAGTTTTGCGCTCGATCGGAAATCAATAGGGGTAAGAAATTGGACAATTCAGGTTCAAAGGCAGTTCGTTCCTTATAGGGGTGGTTGGTGTATTCCGTGGTTCTAGCGACTGGATTTCACTCAAAACTCACCAAATGACTCCTCCCACCATATTATGAAGATGCTCAAGTTTTTGCCTCGATCGGAAATCCATAGGGGTAAGAAATTGGACAATTCAGGTTCAAAGGCAGTTCGTTCCTAATAGGAGTGGTTGGTGTATTCCGTAGTTCTAGCGATTGGATTTCACTCAAAACTCACCAAATCACTCCTCCCACCATATTATGATGATGCCGAAGTTTTGGGCTCGATTGGAAATCAAAAGGGGTTAGAAATTGGACAATTCAGGTTCAAAAGCAGTTCGTTCCTTATATGAGTGGTTTGTGTATTCCGTAGTCCTAGCGATTGGATTTCACTTAAAACTAACCAAACGACTCCTCCCACCATATTATGATGATGCCAAAGTTTTGGGCTCGATCGGAAATCCATAAGGGTAAGAAATTGGACAATTCAAGTTCGAAGGTAGATCGTTCCGAATTGGAGTGGTTGGTGTATTGCATAGTTCTAGCATTTGGATTTCACTCAAAACTCACCAAATGACTCCTCCCACCATATTATGATGATGCGCAAGTTTTGGCCTCGATCGGAAATCAATAGGGGTAAGAAATTGGACAATTCAGGTTGGAAGGCAGTTCGTTCCTTATAGGAGTGGTCGGTGTATGCCGTAGTTCTAGCGATTGGATTTCACTCAAGACTCACCAAAGGACTCCTCCCACCATATTATGATGATGCCCAAGTTTTGGGCTCGATCGGAAATCAAATAGTGGTAAGAAATTGGACAATTCAGGTTCAAAGGCAGTTCGTTCCTTATAGGAGTGGTTGGTGTATTCCGTAGTTCTAGAGATTGGATTTCACTCAAAACTCACCAAAGGACTCCTCCCACCATATTATGATGATGCCCAAGTTTTGGACTCGATCGGAAATCAATAGGGGTAAGAAATTGGACAATTCAGGTTCAAAGGCAGTTCGTTCCTTATAGGAGTGGTTGGTGTATTCCGTAGTTCTAGCGATTGGATTTCACTCAAAACTCACCAAATGACTCCTACCACCATATTATGTTGAGGCCCAAGTTTTGGGCTCGATCGGAAATCAATAGGGGTAAGAAATTGGACAATTCAGGTTCAAAGGCAAGTCGTTCCTTATAGGAGTGGTTGGTGTATTGCATAGTTCTAGCGTTTGGATTTCACTTAAAACTTACCAAATGACTCCTCCCACCATATTATGATGATGCCCTAGTTTTGGGCTCGATCGGAAATCAATAGGGGTAAGAAATTGGACAATTCAAGTTCGAAGACAGTTCGTTCCGAATTGGAGGGGTTGGTGAATTGCATAGTTCTAGCGATTGGATTTCATTCAAAACTCACCAAATGACTCCCCCCACCATATTATGATGTTGCCAAAGTTTTGGGCTCGATCGAAAATCCGTAGGGTTAAGAAATTGGACAATTCAGGTTCGAAGGCAGTTCGTTCCGAATTGGAGTGGTTGGTGTATTGCATAGTTCTAGCGATTGGATTTCACTGAAAACTCACCAAATGACTCCTCCCACCATATTATGATGATGCCCAAGTTTTGGGCTCGATCGGAAATCCATAGGGGTAAGAAATTGGACAATTCAAGTTCGAAGGTTGTTCGTTCCTTATGGGAGTGGTTGGTGTATTCCGTAGTTCTAGCGATTAGATTTCACTCAAAACTCACCAAATGACTCCTCCCACCATATTATGATGATGCCCAAGTTTTGGGCTCGATCGGAAATCAATATGGGTAAGAAATTGGACAATTCAGGTTCGAAGGCAGTTCGTTCCTTATAGGAGTGGTTGGTGTATTCCGTGGTTCTAGCGACTGGATTTCACTCAAAACTCACCAAATGACTCCTCCCACCATATTATGAAGATGCCCAAGTTTTTGCCTCGATCTGAAATCCATAGGGGTAAGAAATTGGACAATTCAAGTTCGAAGGCAGTTCGTTCCATATAGGAGTTGTTGGTGTATTCCGTGGTTCTAGCGATTGGATTTCACTCAAAACTCACCAAATGACTCCTCCCACCATATTTTGATGATGCCCAAGTTTTATGCTCGATCGGAAATCCGTAGGGGTAAGAAATTGGACAATTACAGTTTGAAGACAGTTCGTTCCGAATTGGAGTGGTTGGTATATTGCGTAGTTCTAGCGATTAGATTTCACTCAAAACTCACCAAATGACTCCTCCCACCATATTATGATGATTCCCAAGTTTTGGGCTCGATCGGAAATCAATAGGGGTAAAAAAATGGACAATTCATGTTCGAAGGCAGTTCGTTCCGAATTGGAGTGGTTGGTGTATTGCATAGTTCTAGCGATTGGATTTCACTCAAAACCCGCCAAATGACTCCTCCCACCACATTATGATGATTCGCAAGTTTTGTGCTCGATCCGAAATCCATAGGGGTAAGAAATTGGACAATTCATGTTCGAAGGCAGTTCGTTCCGAATTGGAGTGGTTAGTGTATTGCATAGTTCTAGCGGTTAGATTTCACTCAAAACTCACCAAATGACTCCTCCCACCATATTATGATGATTCCCATGTTTTGGGCTCGATCGGAAATCAATAGGGGTAAGAAATTGGACAATTCAGGTTCAAAGGCAGTTCGTTCCGTATAGGAGTGGTTGGTGTATTCCATAGTTATAGCGATTGGATTTCACTCAAAACTCCCCAAATGACTCCTCTCACCATATTATGATGATGCCCAAGTTTTGGGATCGATCGGAAATCAATTGGGGTAAGAAATTGGACAATTCAGGTTCAAAGGCAGTTCGTTAATATGGGAGTGGCTGGTGTATTCCGTAGTTCTAGCGATTGGATTTCAGTCAAAACTCACCAAATGACTCCTTCTACCATATTATGATGATGCCCAAGTTTTGGGATCGATCGGAAATCAATTGGGGGAAGAAATTGGACAATTCTGGTTCAAAGGCAGTTCGTTCCTTATAGGGGTGGCTGGTGTATTCCGTAGTTCTAGCGACTGGATTTCACTCAAAACTCACCAAATGACTCCTCCCACCATATTATGATGATGCCCAAGTTTTGGGCTCGATCGGAAATCAATTGGGGTAAGAAATTGTACAATTCAGGTTCAAAGGCAGTTCGTTCCTTATCGGAGCGGTTGGTGTATTCCGTACTTCTAGCGATTGGATTTCCCTCAAAACTCACCAAATGACTCCTCTCACCATATTATGATGATGCCCAAGTTTTGGGCTCGATCGGAAATCAATCGGAGTAAGAAATTGGGCAATTCAGGTTCAAAGGCAGTTCGTTAATATGGCAGTGGATGGTGTATTCCGTAGTTCTAGTGATTGGATTTCCCTCAAAACTCGCCAAATGACTCCCCCCACCATATTATGATGATGCCCAAGTTTTGGGCTCGATCGGAAATCAATAGGGGTAAGAAATTGGACAATTCAGGTTCAAAGGCAAGTCGTTCCTTATAGGAGTGGTTGGTGTATTGCATAGTTCTAGTGTTTGGATTTCACTCAAAACTCACCAAATGACTCCTCCCACCATATTATGATGATGCCCAAGTTTTGGGCTCGATCGGAAATCAATAGGGGTAAGAAATTGGACAATTCAGGTTCAAAGGCAATTCGTTCGTTATACGAGTGGTTGATGTATTCCGTAGTTCTAGCGATTGGATTTCACTCAAAACTCACCAAATGACTCCTCCCACCATATTATGATGATGCCCAAGTTTTGGGCTCGATCGGAAAACAATAGGGGTAAGAAATTGGACAATTCAGTTTCGAAGGCAGTTTGTTCCTTAGAGGAGTGGTTGGTGTATTCCGCAGTTCTAGCGATTGGATTTCACTAAAAACTCAACAAACGACTCCTCCCACCATATTATGATGATGCCAAAGTTTTGGGCACGATCGAAAATCCATAGGGGTAAGAAATTGAACAATTCAAGTTCGAAGGCAGTTCGTTCCGAATTGGAGTGGTTGGTGTATTCGGTAGGCAGTTGTTCCTTACAGGAGTGGTTGGTGTATTCCGTAGTTCTAGAGATCGGAGTTCACTCAAAACTAAACAAATGACTCCTCCCACCATATTACGATGATGCCCAAGTTTTGGGCTCGATCTGAAATCCATAGGGGTAAGAAATTGGACAGTGCAAGTTCGAAGACAGTTCCTTCCAAATTGGAGTGGTTGGTGTATTCCGTAGTTCTAGCGATTGGATTTCACTCAAAACTCACCAAATGATTCCTCCCACCATACTATGGTGATGCCCAAGTTTTGGGCTCGATCGGAAATCAATAGGGGTAACAAATTGGACAATTCAGGTTCAAGGGCAGTTCGTTCCTTATAGGAGTGGTTGTTTTATTCCGTAGTTCTAGCGATTGGATTTCACTCAAAACTCACCAAATGACTCCTCCCACCATATTATGATGATGCCCAAGTTTTGGGCTTGATCGGAAATCCATAGGGGTAAGAAATTGGACAATTCAAGTTCGTAGGCAGTTCGTTCCGAATTAGAGTGGTTGGTGTATTGCATAGTTCTAGCGATTGGATTTCACTCCAAACTCACCAAATGACTCCTCCCACCATATTATGATGATGCCCATGTTTTGGGCTCGATCGGAGATCAATAGGGGTAAGAAATGGGCCAATTCAGGTTCAAAGGCAGTTCGTTCCGCACAAGAGTGGCTGGTGTATTCCGTAGTTCTAGCAATTGGATTTCACTCAAAAGTCACCAAATGACTCCTCCCACCATATTATGTTGATGCCCAACCTTTGGGCTCGATCGGAAATCAATAGGGGTAAGAAATTGGACAATTCAGGTTCAAAGGCAGTTCGATCCTTATAGGAGTGGTTGGTGTATTCCGTAGTTCTAGCGATTGGATTTCACTCAAAACTCACCAAATGATTCCTCCCACCATACTATGATGATGCCCAAGTTTTGGGCTCGATCGGAAATCAATAGGGGTAACAAATTGGACAATTCAGGTTCAAGGGCAGTTCGTTCCTTATAGGAGTGGTTGTTTTATTCCGTAGTTCTAGCGATTGGATTTCTCTCAAAACTTACCAAATGACTCCACCCCCCATATTATGATGATGCCAAATTTTTGGGCTCGATCGGAAATCAATAGGAGTAAGAAATTGGACAATTCAGGTTCGAAGACAGTTCGTTCCTTATAGGAGTGGTTGGTGTATTCCGTAGTTCTAACGATTGGATTTCACTCAAAACTCACCAAATGACTCGTCCCACCATATTATGATGATGCCCAAGTTTTGGGCTCGATCGGAAATCCATAGGAGTAAGAAATTGGACAAATCAAGTTCGTAGGCAGTTCGTTCCGAATTGGAGTGGTTGGTGTATTGCATAGTTCTAGCGATTGGATTTCACTCAAAACTCACCAAATGACTCCTCCCACCATATTATGATGATGCCCAAGTTTTGGGCTCGATCGGAAATCAATAGGGGTAAGAAATTGAACAACTCAGGTTCAACCGCAGTTCGTTCCTTATAGTCGTGGTTTTTGTATTCCGTAGTTCTAGCGATTGGATTTCACTAAAAACTCAACAAACGACTCCTCCCACCATATTATGATGATGCCCAAGTTTTGGGCTCAATTGGAAATCCATAGGGGTAAGAAATTGGACAATTCATGTTCGAAGAGAATTCGTTCCGATTTGGACTGGTTGGTGTATTGCATAGTTCCAGCAGTTGGATTTCACTCACAACTCACCAAATGACTCCTCCCACCATATTATGATGATGCCCAAGTTTTGGGCTCGATCGGAAATCCATAGGGGTAAGAAATTGGACATTTCAAGTTCGAAGACAGTTCGTTCCGAATTGGAGTGGTTGGTGTATTGCATAGTTCCAGCAGTTGGATTTCACTCACAACTCACCAAATGACTCCTCCCACCATATTATGATGATGCCCAAGTTTTGGGCTCGATCGGAAATCAATAGGGGTAAGAAATTGGACAATTCAGGTTCAAAGGCAGTTCGTTCCTTATAGGAGTGGTTGGTGTATTCCGTAGCTCTAGCGATTGGATTTCACTCAAAACTCACCAAATGACTCCCCCCACCATATTATGATGATGCCCAAGTTTTGGGCTCGATCGGAAATCCATAGGGGTAAGAAATTGGACATTTCAAGTTCGAAGACAGTTCGTTCCGAATTGGAGTGGTTGGTGTATTGCATAGTTCTAGCGATTGGATTTCACTCAAAACTCACCAAATGACTCCTCCCACCATATTATGATGATGCCCAAGTTTTGGGCTCGATCGGAAATCCATAGGGGTAAGAAATTGGACCATTCAAGTTCGAAGGCAGTTCGTTCCGAATTGGAGTGGTTGGTGTATTGCATGGTTCTAGCGATTGGATTTCACTCAAAACTCACCAAATGACTCCTCCCACCATATTATGATGATGCCCAAGTTTTGGGCTCAATTGGAAATCCATAGGGGTAAGAAATTCGACAATTCAAGTTCGAAGACAATTCGTTCCGATTTGGAGTGGTTGGTGTGTTGCATAGTTCTAGCGATTGGATTTCACTCAAAACTCACCAAATGACTCCTCCCACCATATTATGATGATGCCCAAGTTTTGGGCTCGACCGGAAATCAATTGGGGTAAGAAATTGGACACTACAGGTTCGAAGGCAGTTCGTTCCTTATAGGAGTGGCTGGTGTATTCCGTAGTTCTAGTGATTGGATTTCACTCAAAACTCACCAAATGACTCCTCCCACCATATTATGATGATGCCCAAGTTTTGGGCTCGATCGGAAATCAATAGGGGTAAGAAATTGGACAATTCAAATTGAAAGGCAGTACGTTCCTTATAGGAGTGGTTGGTGTATTCTGTAGTTCTAGAGATTGATTTTCACTCAAAACTCACCAAATGACTCCTCCAACCATATTATGATGATGCCCTAGTTTTGGGCTCGATCGGAAATCAATAGGGGTAAGAAATTGGACAATTCAGGTTCAAACGCAGCTCGTTCCTTATAGGAGTGGTTCGTGTATTTCGTAGTTCTAGCAATGGGATTTCACTCAAAACTCACCAAATAACTCCTCCCACCATATTACTATGATGCCCAAGTTTTGGACTCGATCGGAAATCCATAGGTGTAAGAAATTGGACAATTCAATTTCAAAGGCAGTTCGTTCCGAATTGGAGTCGTTGGTGTATTGCATAGTTCTAGCAATTGGATTTCAGTCAAAACTCACCAAATGACTCCTCCCACCATATTATGATGATGCCCCAGTTTTGGGCTCGATGAAAAATCAATATGGTCAATAAATTGGACAATTCAGATTCAAAGGCAGTACGTTCCTTATAGGAGTGGTTAGTGTATTCCGTAGTTCTAGCGATTGGATTTCACTCAAAACTATCCAAAGACTCCTCCCACCATATTATGATGATGCCCAAGTTTTGGGCTTGATCGGAAAACAATAGGGGTAAGAAATTGGACAATTCAGGTTGAAAGGCAGTTCGTTCCTTATAGGAGTGGCTGGTGTATTCCGTAGTTCTAGCGATTGGATTTCACTCAAAACTCACCAAATGACTCCTCCCACCATATTATGATGATGCCCAAGTTTTGGGCTCGATCGGAAATCCATAGGTGCAAGAAATTGGACAATTCAAGTTCTAAGGCAGTTCGTTCCGAATTGGAGTAGTTGGTGTATTGCATAGTTCTAGCGATTGGAATTCACTCAAGTATCACCAAATGACTCCTCCCACCATATTGTGATGAAGCCCAAGTTTTGAGCTCGATCGAAAATGAATAGGGGTAAGAAATTGGACAATTCAGGTTCAGAGGCAGTTCAATCCTTATTGGAGTGGTCGGTGTACTCCGTAGTTTTGGCGATTGGATTTCACTCAAAACTCACCAAATGACTCCTCCCACCATATTATGATGATGCCCAAGTTTTGGGCTCGATCGGAAATCCATAGGTGTAAGAAATTGGACAATTCAAGTTCAGCGGCAGTTCGTTCCTTATAGGAGTGGTTGGTGTATTCCGTAGTTCCAGCGATTGGATTTCACTCAAAACTCACCAAATGACTCCTCCCACCGTATTATGATGATGCCCAAGTTTTGGGCTCGATCGGAAATCCATAGGTGCAAGAAATTGGACAATTCAAGTTCTGAGGCAGTTCGTTCCGAATTGGAGTAGTTGGTGTATTGCATAGTTCTAGCGATTGGAATTCACTCAAGTATCACCAAATGACTCCTCCCACCATATTGTGATGAAGCCCAAGTTTTGGGCTCGATCGGAAATCCATAGGTGTAAGAAATTGGACAATTCAAATTCAAAGGCAGTTTGTTCCGAATTGGACTGGTTGGTGTATTGCGTAGTTCTAGCGATTGGATTTTACTCAAAACTCACCAAATGACTCCTCCCACCATATTATGATGATGTCCAAGTTTTGGGATCGATCGGAAATCAATGGGGGTAAGAAATTGGACAATTTAGGTTCAAAGGTAGTTCGTTCCTTATAAGAGTGGTTGGTGTATTCTGTAGTTCTAGCAATTGGATTTCTCTCAAAACTCACCAAACCACTCCTCCCACCATATTATGATGAGGCCCAAGTTTTGGTATCGATCGGAAATCAGTAACGATAAGAAATTGGACAATTCAGGTTCAAAGGCAGTTCGTTATTTATAGGAGTGGTTGGTGAATTCCGTAGTTCTAGCGATTTGATTTCACTCAAAACTCACCAAATGACTCCTCCCACCATATTATGGCGATGCCCAAGTTTTGGGCTCGATCGGAAATCCATAGGTGTAAGAAATTGGACAATTCAAATTGAAAGGCAGTTCATTCCTTATAGGTGTGGTTGGTGTATTCCGTGGTTCTAGCGATTGGATTTCACTCAAAACTCACCAAATGACTCCACCCACCATATTATGATGATGGCCAAGTTTTGGGCTCGATCGGAAATCTATAGGGGTAAGAAATTGGACAATTCAGGTCCAAAGACAATTCGTTCCTTACAGGAGGGGTTCGTGTATTCCGCAGTTCTAGCGATTTGATTTCACTCAAAACTCTCCAAATGACTCCTCCCACCATATTATGATGATGGCCAAGTTTTGGGCTCGATCGGAAAAAAATATTAGTAAGAAATTGGACAATTCAAGTTCAAAGGCAGTTCGTTCCGAATTGGAGGGGTTGGTGTATTGCATAGTTCTAGCGATTGGATTTCACTCAAAACTCACCAAATGACTCCTCCCACCATATTATGATGATGCCCAAGTTTTGGGCTCGATTGGAAATCTATAGGGGTTAGAAATTGGACAATTCAGGTTCAAAGGCAATTCGTTCTTTATTGGAGTGGTTGGTGTATTCCGTAGTTCTAGCGATCGAATTTCACTCACAACTCACCAAATGACTCCTCCCACCATATTATGATGATGCCAAAGTTTTGGGCTCGATCGGAAATCCATAGGTGTAAGAAATTGGACAATTCAAGTTCAGCGGCAGTTCGTTCCTTATAGGAGTGGTTGGTGTATTCCGTAGTTCCAGCGATTGGATTTCATTCAACACTCACCAAATGACTCCTCCCACCATATTATGATGATGCCCAAGTTTTGGGCTCGATCGGAAATCCATAGGGGTAAGAAATTGGACAATTAAAGTTCGAAGACAGTTCGTTCCGAGTTGGAGTGGTTGGTATATTGCATAGTTCTAGCGATTGGATTTCACTCAAAACTCACCAAATAACTCCTCCCACCATATTATGATGATGCCCAAGTTTTGGGCTCGATCGGAAATCAATCGGGGTAAGAAATTGGACAATTCAGGTTCAAAGGTAGTTCGTTCCTTATAAGAGTGGTTGGTGTATTCTGTAGTTCTAGCAATTGGATTTCTCTCAAAACTCACCAAACCACTCCTCCCACCATATTATGATGAGGCCCAAGTTTTGGTATCGATCGGAAATCAGTAACGATAAGAAATTGGACAATTCAGGTTCAAAGGCAGTTCGTTATTTATAGGAGTGGTTGGTGAATTCCGTAGTTCTAGCGATTTGATTTCACTCAAAACTCACCAAATGACTCCTCCCACCATATTATGGCGATGCCCAAGTTTTGGGCTCGATCGGAAATCCATAGGTGTAAGAAATTGGACAATTCAAATTGAAAGGCAGTGCGTTCCGAATTGGACTGGTTGGTGTATTGCGTAGTTCTAGCGATTGGATTTTACTCAAAACTCACCAAATGACTACTCCCATCATATTATGATGATACCCAAGTTTTGGGCACGATAGGAAATCCATAGGTATAAGAAATTGGACAATTCAAGTTCGAAGGCAGTTCGTTCCGAATTGGAGTGGTTAGTGTATTGCATAGTTCTAGCAATTGGATTTTACTCAAAACTCACCAAATGACTCCTCCCACCATATTATGATGATGGCAAAGTTTTGGGCTCGATCGGAAATCAATAGGGGTAAGAAATTGGACAATTCAGGTTCAAAGGCAGTTCGTTCCTTATAGGAGTGGTTTGTGTATTCCGCAGTTCTAGCGATTTGATTTCACTCAAAACGCACCAAATGACTCCTCCCACCATATTATGACGATGGCCATGTTTTGGGCTCGATCGGAAATCAATATTGGTAAGAAATTGGACAGTTCAAGTTCAAAGGCAGTTCGTTCCGGATTGGAGTGATTGGTGTATTGCGTAGTTCTAGAGATTGGATTTCACTCAAAACTCTCCAAATGACTCCTCCCACCATATTATGATGATGCCCAAGTTTTGAGCTCTATCGGAAATCTATAGGGGTAAGAAATTGGACAATTCAGGTTCAAAGGCAGCTCGTTCCTTATAGGTGTGGTTGGTGTATTCCGTGGTTCTAGCGATTGGATTTCACTCAAAACTCACCAAATGACTCCACCCACCATATTATGATGATGGCCAAGTTTTGGGCTCGATCGGAAATCAATAGGGGTAAGAAATTGGACAATTCAGGTCCAAAGACAATTCGTTCCTTACAGGAGTGGTTCGTGTATTCCGCAGTTCTAGCGATTTGATTTCACTCAAAACTCTCCAAATGACTCCTCCCACCATATTATGATGATGCCCAAGTTTTGGGCTCGATCGGAAAAAAATATTAGTAAGAAATTGGACAATTCAACTTCAAAGGCAGTTCGTTCCGAATTGGAGTGGTTGGTGTATTTCATAGTTCTAGCGATTGGATTTCACTCAAAACTCACCAAACGACTCCTCCCACCATATTATGATGATGCCCAAGTTTTGGGCTCGATTGGAAATGTATAGGGGTTAGAAATTGGACAATTCAGGTTCAAAGGCAATTCGTTCTTTATTGGAGTGGTTGGTGTATTCCATAGTTTTAGCGATCGAATTTCACTCACAACTCACCAAATGACTCCTCCCACCATATTATGATGATGCCCAAGTTGTGGGCTCGATCGGAAATCAATAGGGGTAAGAAATTGGACAATTCAGGTTCAAAGGCTGTTCTTTCCTTTTAGGAGTGGTTGGTGTATTCCGTAGTTCTAGTGATTGGATTTCACTCGAAACTCACCAAATGACTCCTCCCACCATATTATAATGATGCCGAAGTTTTTGGCTCGATCGGAAATCCATAAGGGTAAGAAATTGGACAATTCAAGTTCGAAGGCAGTTCGTTCCTTATAGGAGTGGTTGGTGTATTGCATAGTTCTAGCGATTGGATTTCACTCAAAAGTCACCAGATGACTCCTCCCACCATATCATGATGATTCCCAAGTTTTGTGCTCGATCGGAAATCCATAGGGGTGAGAAATTGGACAATTCATGTTCGAAGGCAGTCGTTCCAAATTGGAGTGGTTGGTGTATTGCATAGTTCTAGCGATTAGATTTGACTCAAAACTCACCAAATGACTCCATCCACCATATTATGATGATTCCCAAGTTTTGGGCTCGATCGGAAATCCATAGGGTTAAGAAATTGGAAATTTCAGGTTCAAAGGCAGTTCGTTCCTTATAGGAGTGGTTGGTGTATTCCGTAGTTCTAGCGATTGGATTTCACTCAAAACTCACCAAATGACTAATCCCACCATATTATGTTGATGCCCATGTTTTGGGCTCGATCGGAAATCAATAGGGTTAAGAAATTGGACAATTCAGGTTCAAAGGCAGTTCGTTCCTTATAGGAGTGGTTGGTGTATTCCGTAGTTCTAGCGATTGGATTTCACTTAAAACTCACCAAATGACTCCTCCCACCATATTATGTTGATGCCCAAGTTTTGGGCTCGATCGGAAATCAATAGGGGTACGAAATTGGACAATTCATGTTTGAAGGCAGTTCATTCCGAATTGGAGTGGCTGGTGTATTCCGTAGTTCTAGCGATTTGATTTCACTTAAAACTCACCAAATGACTCCTCCCACCATATTATGATGATGCCCAAGTTTTGGACTCGATCGGAAATCAATAGGGGTAAGAAATTGCACAATTCAAGTTCAAAGGCAGTTCGTTCCTTATAGGAGTGGTTGGTGTATTCCGTAGTTCTAGCGATTGGATTTCACTTAAAACTCACCAAATGACTCCTCCCACCATATTATGTTGATGCCCAAGTTTTGGGCTCGATCGGAAATCAATAGGGGTACGAAATTGGACAATTCAGGTTCAGAGGCAGTTCGTTCCTTATAGGAGTGGTTGGTGTATTCCGTAGTTCTAGCGATCGGATTTCACTCAAAACTCACCAAATGACTCCTCCCACCATATTATGATGATGCCCAAGTTTAGGGCTCGATCGGAAATCCATTGGGGTAAGAAATTGGACAATTCAAGTTCGAAGGTAGTTCGTTCCGGATTGGAGTGGTTGGAGTATTGCGTAGTTCTAGCGATTGGATTTCACTCAAAACTCACCAAATGACTCCTCCCACCATATTATGATGATTCCCAAGTTTTGGGCCCGATCGGAAATTTATAGGGGTAAGAAATTGGACAATTCAAGTTCGAAGGCAGTTCGTTCCTTACAGGAGTGGTTGGTGTATTCCGTAGTTCTAGCGATTGGATTTCACTCAAAAGTCACCAAATGACTCCTCCCACTATATTATGATGATGCCAAAGTTTTCCGGTCGATCAGAAATCCGTAGGGGTAAGAAATTGGACAATTCAAGTTCGAAGGCAGTTCATTCCGAATTGGAGTGGTTGGTGTATTGCATAGTTCTAGCAATTGGATTTTACTCAAAACTCACCAAATGACTCCTCCCACCCTATTATGATGATGCCCTTGTTTTGGGATCGATCGGAAATCAATAGGGGTAAGAAATTGGACAATTCAGGTTCAAGGGCAGTTCGTTCCTTATAGGAGTGGCTGGTGTATTCCGTAGTTCTAGCGATTGGATTTCACTCAAAACTCACCAAATGACTCCTACCACCATATTATGTTGAGGCCCAAGTTTTGGGCTCGATCGGAAATCAATAGGGGTAAGAAATTGGACAATTCAGGTTCAAAGGCAGTTCGTTCCATATAGGAGTGGTTGGTGTACTCCGTAGTTCTAGCGATCGGATTTCACTCAAAACTCACCAAATGACTCCTCCCACGATATTATGATGTTGCCAAAGTTTCGGGCTCGATCGGAAATCCATAGGGGTAAGAAATTGGACAATTCAAGTTCAAAGGCAGTTCGTTCCGAATCGGAGTGGTTGGTTTATTGCATTGTTCGAGCGTTTGGATTTCACTCAAAACCCACCAAATGACTCCTCCCACCAAATTATGATGATGCCTAAGTTTTGGGCTCAATCGGAAATCCATAGGGGTAAGAAATTGGACAATTCAGGTTCAAAGGCAGTTCGTTCCTTATAGGAGTGGTTGGTGTATTCCGTAGTTCTAGCGATTGGATTTCACTCAAAACTCCCCAAATCACTCCTCCCACCATATTATGATGATGCCCAAGTTTTGGGCTCGATCGGAAATCAATAGGGGTAAGAAATTTGACAATTCAGATTCGAAGGCAGATCGTTCCTTATAGGATTGCTTGGTGTATTCCATAGTCCTAGCTATCGGATTTCACTCAAAACTCACCAAATGACCCCTCCCTCCATAATATGATGTTTCCAAACTTTTGGGCTCGATCGGAAATCCATAGGGGTAAGAAATTGGACAATTAAAGTTTGAAGACAGTTCGTTCCGAATTGGAGTGGTTGGTGTATTGCATAGTTCTAGCGACTGGATTTCACTCAAAACTCACCAAATGACTCCCCCACCATATTATGATGATTCCCAGGTTTTGGGCTCGATCGGAAATCCATGGGGGTAAGAAACTGGACAATTCAGGTTCGAAGGCAGTTCGTTCCGAATTGGATTGGTTGGTGTATTCCGTAGTTCTAGCAATTGGATTTCACTCAAAACTCACCAAATGACTCCTCCCACGATATTATGATGATGCCCAAGTTTTGGGCTCGATCGGAAATCAATAGGGGTAAGAAATTGGACAATTCAGGTTCAAAGGTTGTTCGTTCCTTATAGGAGTGGCTGGTGTATTCCGTAGTTCTAGCAATTGGATTTCACTCAAAACTCACCAAATGACTCGTCCCACCATATTATGATGATGCCCAAGTTTTGGGCTCGATCGGAATTCAATAGGGGTAAGAAATTGGACAATTCAGGTTCAAAGGCTGTTCTTTCCTTGTAGGAGTGGTTGGTGTATTCCGTAGTTCTAGTGATTGGATTTCACTCAAAACTCACCAAATGACTCCTCCCACCATATTATAATGATGCCCAAGTTTTTGGCTCGATCGGAAATCCATAAGGGTAAGAAATTGGACAATTCAAGTTCGAAGGCAGTTCGTTCCTTATAGGAGTGGTTGGTGTATTGCATAGTTCTAGCGATTGGATTTCACTCAAAACTCACCAAATGACTCCTCCCACCATATCATGATGATTCCCAAGTTTTGTGCTCGATCGGAAATCCGTAGGGGTGAGAAATTGGACAATTCATGTTCGAAGGCAGTTTGTTCCGAATTGGAGTGGGTGGTGTATTGCATAGTTCTAGCGATTAGACTTGACTCAAAACTCCCCAAATGACTCCTTCCACAATATTATGATGATTCCCAAGTTTTGGGCTCGATCGGAAATCCATAGGGTTAAGAAATTGGACAATTCAGGTTCAAAGGCAGTTCGTTCCTTATAGGAGTCGTTGGTGTATTCCGTAGTTCTAGCGATTGGATTTCACTCAAAACTCACCAAATGACTCCTCCCACCATATTATGTTGATGCCCAAGTTTTGAGCTCGATCGGAAATCAATAGGGGTAAGAAATTAGACAATTCAGGTTCAAAGGCAGTTCGTTCCTTATAAGAGTGGTTGGTGTATTCCGTAGTTCTAGCGATCTTATTTCACTCAAAACTCACTGATTGACTCCTCCCTCCATATTATGATGTTGCCAAAGTTTTGGGCTCGATCGGAAATCCATAGGGGTAAGAAATTGGACAATTCAAGTTCGAAGGCAGTTCGTTCTGAATTGGACTGGTTGGAGTATTGCATAGTTCTAGCGATTGGATTTCACTCAGGACTCTCCAAACGACTCCTCCCACAATATTATGATGATGCCAAAGTTTTCGGCTCGATCGGAAATCCATAGGGGTAAGAAATTGGACAATTCAAGTTCGAAGGCAGTTCGTTCCGAATTGGAGTGGTTGGTGTATTGCATAGTTCTAGCAATTGGATTTTACTCAAAACTCACCAAATGACTCCTCCCACCCTATTATGATGATGCCCATGTTTTGGGGTCGATCGGAAATCAGTAGGGGTAAGAAATTGGACAATTCAGGTTCAAAGGCAGTTCGTTCCTTATAGGAGTGGTTGGTGTATTCCGTAGTTCTAGCGATCGGATTTCACTCAAAACTCACCAAATGACTCCTCCCACCATATTATGATGTTGCCAAAGTGTCGGGCTCGATCGGAAATCCATAGGGGTAAGAAATTGGACAATTCAAGTTCGAAGGCAGTTCGTTCCGAATCGGAGTGGTTGGTTTATTGCATATTTCTAGCGTTTGGATTTCACTCAAAACTCACCAAATGACTCCTCCCACCAAATTATGATGATGCCTAAGTTTTAGGCTCGATCGGAAATCCATAGGGGTAAAAAATTGGACAATTCAGGTTGAAAGGCAGTTCGTTCCTTATAGGAGTGGTTGGTGTATTCCGTAGTTCTAGCGATTGGATTTCACTCAAAACTCCCCAAATGACTCCTCCCACCATATTATGATGATGCCCAAGTTTTGGGCTCGATCGGAAATCAATAGGGGTAAGAAATTGGACAATTCAGGTTCAAAGATTGTTCGTTCCAGATAGGAGTGGCTTTTGTATTCCGTAGTTCTAGCAATTGGATTTCACTCAAAACTCACCAAATGACTCCTCCCACGATATTATGATGATGCCCAAGTTTTGGGCTCGATCGGAAATCAATAGGGGTAAGAAACTAGACAATTCAGATTCGAAGGCAGATCGTTCCTTATAGGATTGCTTGGTGTATTCCATAGTTCTAGCTATCGGATTTCGCTCAAAACACACCAAATGACCCCTCCCACCATATTATGATGTTTCCAAACTTTTGGGCTCGATCGGAAATCCATAGGGGTAAGAAATTGGACAATTAAAGTTTGAAGACAGTTCGTTCCGAATTGGAGTGGTTGGTGTATTGCATAGTTCTAGCGTCTGGATTTCACTCAAAACTCACCAAATGACTCCCCCCACCATATTATGATGATTCCCAAGTTTTGGGCTCGATCGGAAATCAATAGGGGTAAGAAATTGGACAATTCAGGTTCAAAGGCAGTTCGTTCCTTATAGGAGTGGTTGGTGTATTCCGTAGTTCTAGCAATTGGATTTCACTCAAAACTCGCCAAATGACACCTCCCACCATATTATGATGATGCCCATGTTTTGGGCTCGATCGGAAATCCATAGGGGTAAGAAATTGGACAATTTAGGTTCAAAGGCTGTTCGTTCCATATAGGAGTGGCTGGTGTATTCCGTAGTTCTAGTGATTGGATTTCGCTCAAAACTCACCAAATGACTCCTCCCACCATATTATGATAATGCCCAAGTTGTGGGCTTGATCGGAAATCAATAGGGGTAAGAAATTGGACAATTCAGGTTCAAAGGCTGTTCTTTCCTTGTAGGAGTGGTTGGTGTATTCCGTAGTTCTAGTGATTGGATTTCACTCAAAACTCACCAAATGACTCCTCCCACCATATTATAATGATGCCCAAGTTTTTGGCTCGATCGGAAATCCATAAGGGTAAGAAATTGGACAATTCAAGTTCGAAGGCTGTTCGTTCCTTATAGGAGTGGTTGGTGTATTGCATAGTTCTAGCGATTGGATTTCACTCAAAACTCACCAAATGACTCTTCCCACCATATTATGATGATGCCCAAGTTTCGGGCTCGATCGGAAGTGCATTGGGGTAAGAAATTGGACAATTCAAGTTCGAAGGCAGTTCGTTCCGAATTGGAGTGGTTAGTGTATTGCGTAGTTCTAGCGATTGGATTTCACTCAAAACTCACCAAATGACTCCTCCCACCATATTATGATGATTCCCAAGTTTTGGGCTCGATCGGAAATCCATAGGGGTAAGAAATTGGACAATTCAAGTTCGAAGGCAGTTCGTTCCAAATTGGAGTGGTTTGTGTATTACATAGTTCTTGCAATTGGATTTCACTCAAAACTCTCCAAATGACTCCTCCCACCATATTATGATGATTCCTAAGTTTTGGGCTCGGTCGGAAATCCATAGGGGTAAGAAATTGGACAATTCAAGTTCGAAGGCAGTTCGTTCCGAATTGGAGTGGTTGGTGTATTGCATAGTTATAGCGATTGAATTTCACTCAAAACTCACCAAATGACTCCTCCCACCATATTATGATGATTCCCAAGTTTTGGGCTCGACCGGAAATCCATAGGGGTAAGAAATTGGACAGTTCAAGTTCGAATACAGTTCGTTCCGAATTGGACTGGTTGGAGTATTGCATAGTTCCAGCGATTGGATTTCACTCAAAACTCACCAAATGACTCCTCCCACCATATTATGATGATTCGCAAGTTTTGGTCTCGATCGGAAATCCATTAGGGTAAGAAATTGGAAGATTCAAGTTCGAAGGCAGTTCGTTCCGAATTGGAGTGGTTGGTGTATTGCACAGTTCTAGCGATTGGATTTCACTCAAAACTCACCAAATGACTCCTCCCACCATATTATGTTGATGCCCAAGTTTTGGCCTCGATCGGAAATCAATAGGGGTAAGAAATTGGACAATTCAGGTTCAAAGGCAGTTCGTTCCTTATACGAGTGGTTGGTGTATTCCGTAGTTCTAGCGATCTTATTTCACTCAAAACTCACTGATTGACTCCTCCCACCATATTATGATGTTGCCAAATTTTTGGGCTCGATCGGATATCCATAGGGGTAAGAAATTGGACAATTCAAGTTCGAAGGCAGTTCGTTCTGAATTGGACTGGTTGGAGTATTGCATAGTTCTAGCGATTGGATTTCACTCAAGACTGTCCAAACGACTCCTCCCACTATATTATGATGATGCCAAAGTTTTCGGCTCGATCGGAAATCCATAGGGGTAAGAAATTGGACAATTCAAGTTCGAAGGCAGTTCATTCCAAATTGGAGTGGCTGGTGTATTGCATAGTTCTAGCGTCTGGATTTCACTCAAAACTCACCAAATGACTCCCCCCACCATATTATGATGATTCCCAAGTTTTGGGCTCGATCGGAAATCAATAGGGGTAAGAAATTGGACAATTCAGGTTCAAAGGCAGTTCGTTCCTTATAGGAGTGGTTGGTGTATTCCGTAGTTCTAGCGATTGGATTTCACTCAAAACTCACCAAATGACTCCTCCCACCATATTATGATGATGCCCAAGTTTTGGTCTCGATCGGAAATCAATAGGGGTAAGAAATTGCACAATTCATGTTCAAAGGCAGTTTGTTCCTTATAGGAGTGGTTGGTGTATTCCGTAGTTCTAGCGATTGGATTTCACTCAAAACTCACCAAATGACTCCTCCCACCATATTATGTTGATGCCCAAGTTTTGGGCTCGATCGGAAGTCCATTGGGGTAAGAAATTGGACAATTCAAGTTCGAAGGCAGTTCGTTCCGAATTGGAGTGGTTGGTGTATTGCGTAGTTCTAGCGATTGGATTTCACTCAAAACTCACCAAATGACTCCTCCCACCATATTATGATGATTCCAAGTTTTGGGCTCGAGCGGAAATCCATAGGGGTAAGAAATTGGACAATTCAAGTTCGAAGGCAGTTCGTTCCGAATTGGAGTGGTTGGTGTATTGCATAGTTCTAGCGATTGGATTTCACTCAAAACTCACCAAATGACTCCTCCCACCACATTATGATGATTCCCAAGTTTTGGGCTCGTTCGGAAATCCGTAGGGGTAAGAAATTGGACAATTCAAGGTCGAAGGCAGTTCGTTCCGAATTGGAGTGGTTGGTGTATTTCATAGTTCTAGCGATTGGATTTCACTCAAAACTCACCAAATGACTCCTCCCACCATATTATGATGATTCCCAAGTTTTGGGCTCGAGCGGAAATCCATAGGGGTAAAAAATTGGACAATTCAAGTTCAAAGGCTGTTCGTTCCTTATAGGAGTGGCTGGGGTATTCCGTAGTTCTAGCAATTGGATTTCACTCAAAACTCACAAAATGACTCCTCCCACCATATTATGATGATGCCCATGTTTTGGGCTCGATCGGAAATCAATAGGGGTAAGAAATTGGACAATTCAACTTCAAAGGCTGTTCGTTCCTTATAGGAGTGGCTGGTGTATTCCGCAGTTCTAGCGATTGGATTTCACTCAAAACTCACCAAATGACTCCTCCCACCATATTATGATGATGCCCAAGTTGTGGGCTCGATCGGAAATCAATACGGGTAAGAAATTTGACAA
The DNA here is from genome assembly GCA_005406145.1 of Prunus yedoensis. Classification (NCBI taxonomy): domain Eukaryota; kingdom Viridiplantae; phylum Streptophyta; class Magnoliopsida; order Rosales; family Rosaceae; genus Prunus; species Prunus yedoensis. Next base: position 1,264,372 of record BJCG01002322.1, on the reverse strand, counting down.
TTCATGTTCAAAGGCTGTTCGTTACTTGTAGGAGTGGTTGGTGTCTTCCGTAGTTCTAGCGATCGGATTTCACTCAAAACTCACCAAATGACTCCTCCCACCATATTATGAAGTTGCCAAAGTTTCGGGGTCGATCGGAAATCCATAGGGTTAAGAAATTGGACAATTCAAGTTCGATGGCAGTTCGTTCCGTATCGGAGTGGTTGGTGTATTGCATAGTTCTAGCGGTTGGATTTCACTCAAAACTCACCAAATGACTCCTCCCACCATATTATGATGATGCCCATGTTTTCGGCTCGATCGGAAATCAATAGGGGTAAGAAATCGGACAATTCAGGTTCAAAGGCAGTTCGTTCCTTATAGGAGTGGTTGGTGTATTCCGTAGTTCTAGCGATTGGATTTCACTCAATACTCACCAAATGACTCCTCCCACCATATTATGATGATGCCCAAGTTTCGGGCTCGATCGTAAATCCGTAGGGGTAAGAAATTGGACAATTCATGTTCTTCGGCAGTTCGTTCCGAATTGGAGTGGTTGGTGTATTCCGCAGTTCTAGCGATTGGATTTCACTCAAAACTCACCAAATGACTCCTCCCACCATATTATGATGATGCCCAAGTTGTGGGCTCGATCGGAAATCAATAGGGGTAAGAAACTGGACAATTCAGGTTCAAAGGCAGTTAATTCCTTATAGGAGTGGTTGGTGTATTCCGTAGTTCAAGCGATTGGATTTCACTCAAAACTCACCAAATGACTCCTCCCACCATATTTTGATGATGCCCAAGTTTTGGGCTCGATCGGAAATCAATAGGGGTAAGAATTTGGACAATTCAGGTTCAAAGGCAGTTCGTTCCATATAGGAGTGGTTGGTGTATTCCGTAGTTCTAGCGATTGGATTTGACTCAAAACTCACCAAATGACTCCTCCCACCATATTATGATGATGCCCAAGTTTTGGGCTCGATCGGAAATCAATTGGGGTAAGAAATTGGACAATTCAAGTTCAAAGGTTGTTCGTTCCTTATCGGAGTGGTTGGTGTATTCCGTAGTTCTAGCGATTGGATTTCTTTCAAAAGTTACCAAATGACTCCTCCCACCATACTATGATGATGCCCAAGTTTTGGGCTCGATCGGAAAACAAGAGGGGTAAGAAAATGGACAATTCAGGTTCAAAGGATGTTCGTTCCTTATAGGAGTAACTGGTTTTTTCCGTAGTTCTAGCGATTGGATTTCACTCAAAACTCACCAAATGACTCCTCCCACCATATTTTGATGATGCCCAAGTTTCGGGCTCGATCGTAAATCCGTAGGGGTAAGAAATTGGACAATTCATGTTCTTCGGCAGTTCGTTCCGAATTGGAGTGGTTGGTGTATTCCGCAGTTCTAGCGATTGGATTTCACTCAAAACTCACCAAATGACTCCTCCCACCATATTATGATGATGCCCAAGTTGTGGGCTCGATCGGAAATCAATAGGGGTAAGAAATTGGACAATTCAGGTTCAAAGGCAGTTAATTCCTTATAGGAGTGGTTGGTGTATTCCGTAGTTCAAGCGATTGGATTTCACTCAAAACTCACCAAATGACTCCTCCCACCATATTTTGATGATGCCCAAGTTTTGGGCTCGATCGGAAATCAATAGGGGTAAGAATTTGGACAATTCAGGTTCAAAGGCAGTTCGTTCCATATAGGAGTGGTTGGTGTATTCCGTAGTTCTAGCGATTGGATTTGACTCAAAACTCACCAAATGACTCCTCCCACCATATTATGATGATGCCCAAGTTTTGGGCTCGATCGGAAATCAATTGGGGTAAGAAATTGGACAATTCAAGTTCAAAGGTTGTTCGTTCCTTATCGGAGTGGTTGGTGTATTCCGTAGTTCTAGCGATTGGATTTCTCTCAAAAGTTACCAAATGACTCCTCCCACCATACTATGATGATGCCCAAGTTTTGGGCTCGATCGGAAAACAAGAGGGGTAAGAAAATGGACAATTCAGGTTCAAAGGATGTTCGTTCCTTATAGGAGTAACTGGTTTTTTCCGTAGTTCTAGCGATTGGATTTCACTCAAAACTCACCAAATGACTCCTCCCACCATATTATGATGATGCCCAAGTTTTGGGCCCGGTGGGAAATGGATAGGGGTAAGAAATTGGACAGTTCAAGTTCATACGCAGTTCGTTCCAAATTGGAGTGGTTAGTGTATTCCGTAGTTCTAGCGATTGGATTTCTCTCAAAACTCACCAAATGACTCCTCCCACCATATTATGATGATGCCCAAGTTTTGGGCTCGATCGGAAATCAATAGGGGTAAGAAATTGGACAATTCAGGTTCAAAGGCAGTTCGTTCCTTATAGGTTTGGTTGGTGCATTCCGTAGTTCTAGCAATCGGATTTCACTCAAAACTCCCCAAATGACTCCTCCCACCATATTATGATGATGCCCAAGTTTTGGGCTCAATCGGAAATCAATAGGGGTAAGAAATTGGACAATTCAGGTCCAAAGGCAGTTCGTTCCTTATAGGTTTGGTTGGTGTATTCCGTAGTTCTAGCGATTGGATTTCACTCAAAACTCACCAAACAACTCCTCCCACCATATGACTCCCCCCACCATATTCTGTTGTTGCCCAAGTTTTGGGCTCGATCGGAAATCCGTAGGTGTAAGACATTGAACAATTCAAGTTGAAAGGCAGTTCGTTCCTTGTAGGAGTGGTTGGTGTATTCCGTAGTTCTAGCGATTGGATTTCAATCAAAATTCACCAAATGACTTCTCCCACTATATTATGTTGTTGCCCAAGTTTTGGGCTCGATCGAAAATCCATAGGTGTAAGAAATTGGACAATTCAAGTTGAATGGCAGTTCGTTCCGAATTGGAGTGGTTCACTCAAAACTCACCAAATGACTCCTCCCACCATATTATGATGATGCCCACGTTTTGGGATTGATGTGAAATCCATGGGGGTAAGAAATTGGACAATTCAGGTTCAAAGGCAGTTCGTTCCTTATAGGAGTGGTGGGCGCTGGTGCATTCCGTAGTTCTAGCGATTGGATTTCACTCAAAACTAACCAAATGACTCCTCCCACAGTATTATGATGATGCCCAAGTTTTGGGCTCGATCAGAAATCAATAGGTGTAAAAAATTGGACAATTCAGGTTCAAAAGCAGTTCGTTCCTTATAGGAGTGGTTGGTGTAATCTTTAGTTCTAGTGATTGGATTTCACTGAATTCTAACCAAATGACTCCTCCCACCATATTATGATGCTGCCCAAGTTTTGGGCCCGATCGGAAGTCCAATGGGGTAAGAAATTGGACAATTCAAGTTCGAAGACAGTTCGTTCCGAATTGGAGTGGTTGGTTTATTGCATAGTTCTAGCGATTGGATTTCTCTCAAAACTCACCAAATGACTCCTCCCACCATATTATGGTGATGCCCAAGTTTTGGGCTCGATCGAAAATCAATGGGGGTAAGAAATTGGACAATTCAGGTTCAAAGGCAGTTCGTTCCTTATAATAGTGGTTGGTGTATTCCGTAGTTCTAGCGATTGGATTTCACACCAAACTCACCAAATGACTACTGCCGCCATATTATGATGATGCCGAAGTTTTGGGCTCGATCGGAAATCACTAGGGGTAAGAAATTGGGCAATTCAGTCTCAAAGGCAGTTGGTAACTATGCAATAAATGGTACAATTGGAATTCACTAGGGGTAAGAAATTGGGCAATTCAGTCTCAAAGGCAGTTTTGGGCTCGAACTGCCTTATAGGAGTGGCTGGTGTATTCCGAAGTTCTAGCGATTGGAATTCACTCAAAACTCACCAAATGACTCCTCCCACCATATTATGATGAAGCCCAAGTTTTGGGTTCGATCGGATATCCATAGGGGTAAGAAATGGTACAATTCAAGTTCGAAGGCAGTTCGTTCCGAATTGGAGAGGTTGGTGTATTGCATTGTTCTAGCGATTGGATTTCACTCAAAACTCACCAAATGACTCCTCCCACCATATTATGATGATGCCCAAGTTTTGGGCTCGATCGGAAATCAATTGGGGTAAGAAATTGGACAATTCAGGTTACAAGGCAGTTCGTTCCTTATTGGAGTGGTTGATGTATTCCGTAGTTCTAGCGGTTGGATTTCACTCAAAAGTCACCAAATGACTCCTCCCAGCAAATTATGATGATGCCCAAGTTTTGGGCACGATTGGAAATCAATAGGGGTAAGAAATTGGACAATTCAGGTTCAAAGGCAGTTTGTTCCTTATAGGAGTGGTTGGTTTATTCCGTAGTTCAAGCGATTGGATTTCACTCAAAACTCACCAAATGACTCCTCCCACCATATTATGATGATGCCCATGTTTTGGGCTCGATCGGAAATCAATAGGGGTAAGAAATTGGACAATTCAGGTTCAAAGGCAGTTCATTCCTTATAGGAGTGGTTTGTGTATTCCGTAATTCTAGCGATTGAATTTCACACAAAACTCACCAAATGACTCCACCCACCATATTATAATAATGCCCAAGTTTTCGGCTCGATCGGAAATCAATAGGGGTAAGAAATTGGACAATTCAGGTTCAAAGGCAGTTCGTTCCTTATAGGAGTGGCTGTTGTATTCCGTAGTTCTAGCGATCGGATTTCACTCAAAACTCACCAAATGACTCCTCCCGCCATATTATGATGATGCCCAAGTTTTGGGCTCGATTGGAAATCAATAGGGGTAAGAAATTGGATAATTCATGTTCAAAGGCAGTTCGTTCCTTGGTGTATTCCGCAGTTTTAGCGATTGGATTTCACTGAAAACTAACCAAATGACTCCTCCCACCATATTATGACGATGCCCAAGTTTTGGGCTCGATTGGAAATCAATAGGGGTAAGAAATTGGACAATTCAGGTTCAAAGGCAGTTCGTTCCTTATAGGAGTGGTTGGTATATTCCGTAGTTCTAGCGATTGGATTTCACTCAAAACTCACCAAATGAATCCTCCCACCATATTATGATGATCCCCAAGTTTTGGGCTCGATCGGAAATCAATAGGGGTAAGAAATTGGACAGTTCAGTTTCAAAGGCAGTTCGTTCCTTATAGGAGTGGTTGTTGTATTCCGTAGTTCTAGCGATCGGATTTCACTCAAAACTCCCCAAATGAATCCTCCCACCATATTATGATGATGCCCAAGTATTGGGCTCGATCGGAAATCAATAGGGGTAAGAAACTGGACAATTCAAGTTCGAAGCCAGTTCGTTCCGAATTGGAGTGGTTGGTATATTGCATAGTTCTAGCGATTGGATTTCACTCAAAACTCACCAAATGTCTCCTCCCACCATATTATGATGAAGCCCAAGTTGTGGGCTCGATCGGAACTCAATAGGGGTATGAAATTGTACAATTCAGGTTCAAAGGCAGTTTGTTCCTTATAAGAGTGGTTGGTGTATTCCGTAGTTCTAGCGATTGGATTTCACTCAAAACTCACCAAATGAATCCTCCCACCATATTATGATGATCCCCAAGTTTTGGGCTCGATCGGAAATCAATAGGGGTAAGAAATTGGACAGTTCAGTTTCAAAGGCAGTTTGTTCCTTATAGGAGTGGTTGGTGTATTCCGTAGTTCTAGCGATTGGATTTCACTCAAAACTCACCAAATGAATCCTCCCACCATATTATGATGATCCCCAAGTTTTGAGCTCGATCGGAAATCAATAGGGGTAAGAAATTGGACAATTCAGGTTCAAAGGCAGTTCGTTCCTTATAGGAGTGGTTGTTGTATTCCGTTGTTCTAGCGATCGGATTTCACTCAAAACTCACCAAATGAATCCTCCCACCATATTATGATGATGCCCAAGTATTGGGCTCGATCGGAAATCGATAGGGGTAAGAAACTGGACAATTCAGGTTCAAAGGCAGTTTGTTCCTTATAGGAGTGGTTGGTGTATTCCGTAGTTCTAGGGATTGGATTTCACTCAAAACTCACCAAATGAATCCTCCCAACAAAAGATTATCGCATACAAGCCTATGGTATCTAGGTGCAGGATGCATGATTCTCCTAAGGCATGTGATTGTGCATGGTATCTACACAACACCTGATCCCTTATATGCAACCTAAGCATGGTATCTACTTAGAATAAAGCATACAAGAGTCATTAAGTTCCTTGAGAATATGATAATCACACAAGTCCTAGAACATGGTATCTGTCCTAGTCAACCTATGGTTATTAACCCCTTGAATGATTCTTAGGTCATTCATGTGTTGCTTGTGAAAGGAGAGTATTATTGGTGAATCTAAACCCCTTCCCAACCTGTGCTAGATGCATAAAATCCTAGTTAGCTACTCCAAGAAAACATACATCAAGCACATAATAAACTGGAGGTTAACAACTTGATAATGAAAGCAAGGAAATCAATTAACTAAGAATTCATCCATAACATTGAATATTCATGACTAGGGCTTCATCCTAAGCCCTAACTAAATGGATTAGTTAAACATAACTATGAATACAGAAAATAAGAAATACATAGATAGAGTAAAGAGAATAGAAGAACTAGCTGGTGGCAGCAAGGTAGTTTCCAGGACAGCTCCAAGCTCTCCCTCCTTTGCAGCTAGCTCTCTTCTCTCTTTGTGGTGAATCTGAATGTGTGTATGGGAGTAATGGATGAGTGAATGTGTGTAATCTCTGCTTCTGGGGATTGATTCTGAATCTCAGGATATGGAAGTGGTATTTATAGGGAGAGGGGAGTGATAATTCTGAATTCAATATGGCTAATGCATACAACACTTGTATTTAGATAATCAGAATTGGTTGCTGCACTTCACCAATAAATCCCACCAGCAGCCCTACCTCATCTTCATGTCAGCATGACCAAGCATCCATCAGCTCATCCTCATGTCAGCATGATGTGTATTTCATGGGCTCACGAATTGGGCTTGGCTGAATCAAAATATGACTTTAAGATATCCATTTTCAAGTTCAGAATGTGTCTGATCCAACCACACAAGTATTGGCCCAATCCAAGCTCGGATGAAGACGATAAGGCCGAAATGAACTTCTAACTCAGGCTCCAGTTTTTGCACGTTTTTGCACCATTTTGCTTCAAATGCCTCAAGTGGTATTCCTCTCATGCCAATCAGCCCTTAATATGCATGGATTGTAGCAAATGTGATCTCTTGCTCCCAAAACCTACAGAACACACAAACATAGATAAGTGACTCGAAATAAAGAGAAACTAAACAAAATTACTAAGTAATGAAGGCAAGCAAATGTGTGAAATTATGAACTTATCAAATACCCCCAAACTTAGATTTTGCTAGTCCTCGAGCAAACAAACTAAAACCACAACTTAGAAAACAGAAAATAAGCAACTAGCCTCCCAAACAATATCCTCAAAGAATCACCAAAGTATATGGTTTCAAAGAAATACAACAATCACAATCTAAGTTTCATACATGGTTCAAGAGTGTGCAAAGCTTACAATGACATCCTTACGTGTGAATGCCAAATCAGAACAACACCTGCAACTCAAATAAGTACATGCGCACACACTTGAAGCACAATCAAGATTTTCGAACCCCATAAGCTTATTATGAAATCAGCTCTCCACAATAATACCATACAATACCAAGGATCAAAAGGACTTTACAAGGGTTGTAATGAGGCTTAGGGTAGTGGTTGAAGATATAACAACATTTTGAGCACAACTAAAGCATAGGTAAAAGCATGAGAGATTATTGAACTTTGTAACAAGCAAGGAACACATACATGAGCAGATTTTCAACATAATTTCAGCACCTTCAAATGTGTTTATTTGGCCTAATTTTGTGGCTCTTTACCCTAGATCACCATGATCTCTCCTTATAACACCCTAGGGTCGTGACTACATTGGTCACACTTCATTACCTCTTTTGATTAGTTACCAAAACCCCCAAACTTATTTCTTTTCAACACTTGGGTTATGGCACTCAATGAATCACTTTTGCTCCTAAAAACCTTGCATCCTTACGACTCTCTTTTAAAGATAGTTTTAATTGCTCAAAGAATAGGTAGAGATAAGAAACAGAGATTTATTATGGTAGGAATGGTTTACACAAAGAAAGGCTTAAAGTAGGCTCAAATGGGTTGACTAGGGATGAATACATGTAGAGGGATGGTTAGAAAAGCTCAAACGATTCAAACATGGCCTATATCACTTCCTAAGCATTGTATGGCAACAAGATGTCTCAAGAGATATTCAAATAAGTTCTAGAGTACGAAACCAAGATCATAAAATAAGTAGAATTGCATAACATCTCCAAGTAGCAAGAAATTGGACTAACTTGGCAAAGTGCTCAATAAGTGCAAGGATGGCATGCAAGACAAAGTTAACTCAGAACCACACACAGGCCTTAAACAATGACTATCGATTTCTGAAAAACCATATTAAAGTTAAATCCAAGTCTTATCATAGGTGTTTGAAAGGATAGCAAAGCAACTCACAAAATCCTGCGTTTTTAGACACTAAACACACTTAAAAATTTAAAATTTTGACAATTTGAAACAACATAACTAAATCTCTCCCCCCAAACTTAAATGAAACATTGTCCTCAATGTTTAGAGTACAAGAACAAGCGTTTGGGGCTCGATCGGAAATCCATAGGGGTAAGAAATTGGACAATTCAAGTTCGAAGGCAGTTCGTTCCGAATCGGAGTGGTTGGTTTATTGCATAGTTCTAGCGTTTGGATTTCACTCAAAACTCACCAAATGACTCCTCCCACCATATTATGATGATGACGAAGTTTTGGGCTCGATCGGAAATCAATAGGGGTAAGAAATTGGACAATTCAGGTTCAAAGGCAGTTCGTTCCTTATAGGAGTGGTTGGTGTTTTCCGTAGTTCTAGCGATTGGATTTCACCAAAAACTCACCAAATGACTCCTCCCACCATATTATGATGATGCCCAAGTTTTGGGCTCGATCGGAAATCAATAGGGGTAAGAAATTGGACAATTCTGGTTCAAAGGCAGTTCGTTCCTTATTGGAGTGGTTGGTGTATTCCGTAGTTCTAGCGATTGGATTTCACTCAAAACTCACCAAATGACTCCTCCCACCATATTATGATGATGCCCAAGTTTTGGGCTCCATCGGAAATCCATAGGGGTAAGAAATTGGACAATTCAAGTTCGAAGACAGTTCGTTCCGAATTGGAGTGGTTGTTGTATTGCATAGTTCTAGCGATTGGCTTTCACTCAAAACTCACCAAATGACTCCTCCCACCATATTATGACGATGCCCAAGTTTTGGGCTCGATCGGAAATCAACAGGGGTAAGAAATTGGACAATTCAGGTTCAAAGGCAGTTCGTTCCTTATAGGAGAGGTTGGTGTATTCCGTAGTTCTAGCGATTGGATTTCAGTGGAAACTCACCAAATGACTCCTCGCACCATATTATGATGATGCCCAAGTTTTGGGCTCGATCGGAAATCAATAGGGGTAAGAAATTGGACAATTCAGGTTCAAAGGCAGTTCGTTCCTTATAGGAGTGGTTGGTGTATTCCGTAGTTGTAGCGATTGGATTTCACTCAAAACTCACCGAATGACTCCTCCCACCATATTATGATCATGCCCAAGTTTTGGGCTCGATCGAAAATCAATAGGGGTAAGAAATTGGACAATTCAGGTTCAAGGGCAGTACATTCCTTATAGGAGTGGCTGGTGTATTCCGTAGTTCTAGCGATTGGATTTCACTCAAAACTCACCAAATGACTCCTACCACCATATTATGTTGAGGCCCAAGTTTTGGGCTCCATCGGAAATCAATAGGGGTAAGAAATTGGACAATTCAGGTTCAAAGGCAGTTCGTTCCTTATAGGAGTGGTTGGTGTATTCCGTAGTTCTAGCGATCGGATTTCACTAAAAACTCACTAAATGACTCCTCCCACCACATTATGATGTTGCCAAAGTTTCGGGCTCGATCGGAAATCCATAGGGGTAAGAAATTGGACAATTCAAGTTCGAAGGCAGTTCGTTCCGAATCGGAGTGGTTGGTTTATTGCATAGTTCTAGCGTTTGGATTTCACTCAAAACTCACCAAATGACTCCTCCCACCATATTATGATGATGACGAAGTTTTGGGCTCGATCGGAAATCAATAGGGGTAAGAAATTGGACAATTCAGGTTCAAAGGCAGTTCGTTCCTTATAGGAGTGGTTGGTGTATTCCGTAGTTCTAGCGATCGGATTTCACTAAAAACTCACTAAATGACTCCTCCCACCATATTATGATGTTGCCAAAGTTTCGGGCTCGATCGGAAATCCATAGGGGTAAAAAATTGGACAATTCAAGTTCGAAGGCAGTTCGTTCCGAATCGGAGTGGTTGGTTTATTGCATAGTTCTAGCGTTTGGATTTCACTCAAAACTCACCAAATGACTCCTCCCACCAAATTATGATGATGCCTAAGTTTTGGGCTCTATCGGAAATCCATAGCGGTAAGAAATTGGACAATTCAGGTTCAAAGGCAGTTCGTTCCTTATAGGAGTGGTTGGTGTATTCCGTAGTTCTGGCGATTGGATTTCACTCAAAACTCCCCAAATGACTCCTCCCACCATATTATGATGATGCCCAAGTTTTGGGCTCCATCGGAAATCAATAGGGGTAAGAAACTGGACAATTCAGATTCGAAGGCAGATCGTTCCTTATAGGATTGCTTGGTGTATTCCATAGTTCTTGCTATCGGATTTCACTCAAAACTCACCAAATGACCCCTCCCACCATATTATGATGTTTCCAAACTTTTGGGCTCGATCGGAAATCCATAGGAGTAAGAAATTGGACAATTAAAGTTTGAAGACAGTTCGTTCCGAATTGGAGTGGTTGGTGTATTGCATAGTTCTAGCGACTGGATTTCACTCAAAACTCACCAAATGACACCCCCCACCATCTTATGATGATTCCCAAGTTTTGGGCAAGATCGGAAATCCATAGGGGTAAGAAACTGGACAATTCAGGTTCGAAGGCAGTTCGTTCCGAATTGGAGTGGTTGGTGTATTCCGTAGTTCTAGCGATTGGATTTCACTCAAAACTCACCAAATGACTCCTCCCACCATATTGTGATGATGACGAAGTTTTGGGCTCGATCGGAAATCAATAGGGGTAAGAAATTGGACAATTCAGGTTCAAAGGCAGTTCGTTCCTTATAGGAATGGTTGGTGTATTTGATAAGTTCATAATTTCACACATTTGCTTGCCTTCATTACTTAGTAATTTTGTTTAGTTTCTCTTTATTTTGAGTCACTTATCTATGTTTGTGTGTTCTGTAGGTTATGGGAGCAAGAGATCACATTTGCTACAATCCATGCACATTAAGGGCTGATTGGCATGAGAGGAATACACTTGAGGCATTTGAAGCAAAAACGTGCAAAAACTGGAGCCTGAGTTAGAAGTTCATTTCGGCCTTATCTGCTTCATCTGAGCTTGGATTGGGCCAATACTTGTGTGGTTGGATCAATGACATTCTGAACTTCAAAATGGACATCTTAAAGTCATCATTTGATTCAGCCCAACCCAATTCGTGAGCCCATGGAAATACACATCATGCTGACATGGGGATGAGCTGATGGATGCTTGGTCATGGTGAGCTAGGCATGAGCTATTGGTTTCTGATGGAAGCTTGGTCATGCTGACATGATGATGAGCTAGGGCTGCTGGTGGGATTTATTGGTGAAGTGCAGCAACCAATTCTGATTATCTAAATACAAGTGTTGTATGCATTAGCCATATTGTATTCTGAATTATCACTCCCCTCTCCCTATAAATACCACTTCCATTCCTGAGATTCACAATCCCCACATATTACACACATTCACTCATCCATTACTCCCATACACACATTCAGATTCACCACAAAGAGAGAAGAGAGCTAGCTACAAGGGAGGGAGAGCTTGGAGCTGTCCTGGAAACTACCTTGCTGCCACCAGCTAGTTCTTCTATTCTCTTTACTCTATCTATGTATTTCTTATTTTATGTATTCATAGTTATGTTTAACTAATCCATTTAGTTAGGGCTTAGGATGAAGCCCTAGTCATGAATATTCAATGTTATGGATGATTTCATAGTTAATTGATTTCCTTGCTTTCATTATCAAGTTGTTAACCTCCAGTTTATTATGTGCTTGATGTATGTTTCTTGGAGTAGCTAACTAGGATTTTATGCATCTAGCACAGGTTGGGAAGGGGTTTAGATTCACCAATTCTACTCTCCTTTCACAAGCAACACATGAATGGCCTAAGAATCATTCAAGGGGTTAATAACCATAGGTTGACTAGGACAGATACCATGTTCTAGGACTTGTGTGATTATCATATTCTCAAGGAACTTAATGACTCTTGTATGCTTTATTCTAAGTAGATACCATGCTTAGGTTGCATATAAGGGATCAGGTGTTGTGTAGATACCATGCACAATCACATGCCTTAGGAGAATCATGCATCCTGCACCTAGATACCATAGGCTTGTATGCGATAATCTATTGTTAATGAAGCTTGAGTCAATTTCTATGCATTCATAACTTGGATAGGAAGACTAGAGGTGGATTCCAAGGCTCTAACACTTCTCAATCATTGTTTCACAACTTGTTCATTGCTGCCATTGTTACTTTCCAGCACTTCCATTTTATTATCTTGTTTTCATTTCAACAACAAAACCCCCCATTTCGAGTGCGTGTGTGGTGCTAGGATTCTGTCCTAGACCTTGCCATTTGTTAGTTTGTTAGTTTTCTGTTTTCCAGCATTCTAAGTAATTTAACTTGCAACCAAGTTACCATTCTCCGTGGGATCGACCTCGTATTTACATAAGCTATACTATAAATGTTTCGTGCACTTGCGAGAATTGAAGTTGCTATTTGTAATAACTCATTTTAGTTGTTAGGAATAGGCTCAACAAGTTTTTGGCGCCGTTGCCGGGGAACCGGTAACGATGGTGCTATAGTTAGATTACTTTGAGTGTTTTTGTTTTTGTTAGTTTTATTTGTTATTTTCGTTGGTTTTTCTTTCAGTATTCAGTTTTTCTTTTTAGTTGTTATCACCATTTGAAGGCACTAATTTGGTTCTTGAGTGTGCATGTATGTCCGAATCTGATTCTGAGCCACTTTCACCAAGAACTTTTGCTGTACGTGTTGGTTTGAGGAGGAATTATAGTTCTTCAAGCACTGATTCTAAGAGCTACGAATCTGAAGGTTCAAGCAACATGGCAGAGATTCCAAACAACAACAATAATGATGAAGGAGGTGGTGCACTTGTTGTCCAACCTCGGAAACCCCTGCGTGAATTTTCCATTCCCAAAGTCACTGATCAACCTTCGTGCATCGTCTATCCTCAACTCACAATTGACAGGTTTGAGCTTAGAAGTGGTATGATTCATCTTCTTCCAACTTATTATGGTAATGCCACTGAGGATCCTTACATGCATGTTAAGCAATTCTTTGAAATATGTGCTACAATCAAAATTCAAGGACTTGATGATGAGCAGATTAAGATGAGGCTATTCCCATTCAGTTTAAAAGATAAGGCTAAGTCTTGGTTATACTCTTTGCCTAATGCTTCAATTCGTACTTGGGATGAGCTTTCTAATAAGTTTTTGCAGAAATTCTTTCCAGCTCAAAAGACTAACAAGATTAGAAAGGAAATTCTTGGTTTCACACAAAGAGAAGGAGAAGCTTTTCATGAATGCTGGGAAAGGTACAAGGAGATGATGAGTTCTTGCCCACACCACAATATAGAGAGTTGGATGCAAATGCAATCTTTCTATGAAGGTTTGCTTGATTCTGAAAGGATGATGGTAGATGCAACAAGTGGAGAAGGATTGATGAACAAAACAGCAGATGAGGCTTTTACTCTCTTTGAATCCTTGAGTGCTAACTCTCAACAATGGAGCTACAATAAAGGAAGAGGAGCTCCTATGAAAGCTGTGGTCTCTGAGGTAAGTACTAACAATGAGATTACTGCAAAACTTGATGTTATGTGTTCTTTGCTTCAACAGGCAGTGACTGGCCCTCTAGGAAACAAAGTGGAAGTTCAAGGCCAATCTTTTGCGGACCACATGTTAGAGCAAGCAAATGCCCTTCAAGGAAGGAATCCTCAGAATGATCCTTACTCAAACACATACAATCCGGGGTGGAGAAATCATCCTAATTTCAGGTGGAGCAATAATTCAAATGTGCAACAATCTCAAGGACCTCCCCCAGGATTCCAAATACAACAAAGGCAATTCCAGCAAGCTCCCCAACAAGTTCAAGAGCAAAGGGGTGATCAAATGGGAGAATTGCAAGACATGTTCAAGAAGTTCATGGGGCAACAGATGCAAACCAATCAAAATCTTCAAAATGCAGTGAACAAACTAGAAGTGCAAGTTGGGCAGATTGCATCCTCCTTGAGCAATAGAGCATCTGGAACTTTTCCGAGCCAAACGGAGGTGAATCCAAGGCATCATGAGCAGGTTAAAGCAGTGCACATCTTGAGAAGTGGTAAACAAGTTGATAATAAGGTTGGAGATGCCAATGAAGAGCAAGAAGATGGAGAAAACGTGGAGATCATTCAGCCACCACTAGGGCAGCCCACAGACTCCACCAAACAGTCCCTCAATCCTCCTGGAAAGAGCACAGGCCCTAAGGTATCATCTAATGCTGATCAAGTTCCAATTTCAACTAATGCTTCTAGGCCTATTGCACCCTTTCCCAGCAGGTTATCAAAGTCAAAGAAAGATCAAGGCTTGGATGAGATAATGGAAATATTCAAGAAGGTGCAAATCAACATCCCATTGCTAAGTGCCATTGCTCAGATTCCAAAATATGCAAAATTTTTGAAGGATCTATGCACTAACAAGAGGAGATTCAAAGAGTATGAACAGGTTGCATTAAGTGAAGAGGTGAGTGCAGTGTTACAAAGGAAGTTACCTCCAAAGCTAAAGGATCCAGGTTCGTTTTCTATACCTTGTATAGTTGGTGATTTTAAGTTTCAAAAAGCTTTGCTTGATCTTGGTGCATCCATTAACCTTATGCCATATCATGTTTATGAGAAACTTAACCTTGGTGAGTTGCAAGCCACATCTGTGAGCATTCAATTGGCAGATAGAACTATCAGGTACCCTAAGGGCATTCTAGAAGATGTTTTGGTGAAAGTAGAAGAGCTAATTTTGCCAGCTGATTTCTTGGTCTTGGAGATGGAAGAAGCACCAATTCATGACAATCAGTTACCACTCATTCTAGGTCGGCCATTCATGGCAACTGCTGGTGCTATTATTGATGTGAAAAAGGGTACATTGACCATGAATGTGTTTGATGAGACAATAGCATTCAAAGTGTTTGAAGCCTCCAAGTTTCCAAGTGATGAGCATGAAGTTTTCCAGCTTGATGCAATTGATAATATGGTGAAAGAAGCACTGCCAATGAGTTATTTGGAGCCTATTGAAGCATGCATCACACAAAGCATAAGGAAAGAAGAAGTGGACAGCTTAGAGGCTGTGATCTCTCCTTTACTTTTTGAGCTTGTCTGCAGCATGGATAGCTACATAGAAGTTGGAAAGAGGTATGCAAACCAATTTGAATCATTACCCCCACCCACTAATAAGGTTTTACCTTCTATTGTGCAGGCACCAGAGTTGGAATTGAAGCAATTGCCAACACACCTTAAATATGCGTATTTAGGTGAAAGTGAGACTCTACCTGTTATCATTGCCTCACACCTCGAACCAAATGATGAGAAGAAACTTTTGAGAGTTCTAAAAGAGCACAAAACTGCGATTGGATGGAGCATTGCAGATATCAAAGGCATAAGCCCAACATCATGCATGCATAGGATATTATTGGAGGACAATGCAGTGCCTAAGAGGGATGCCCAAAGACGTCTCAATCCAAATATGAAGGAGGTGGTAAGGAATGAGGTAATGAAGCTTTTAGATGTTGGTATTATTTACCCTATTTCTGACAGTAAATGGGTGAGCCCAATACAAGTTGTCCCCAAGAAATCAGGTATCACAGTGGTGAAGAATGAAGCAAACGAACTTGTGCCTACACGGATGACCACGGGCTGGAGAGTTTGCATTGATTATAGGAAGCTCAACACAGCAACAAGCAAGGATCATTTCCCTCTTCCATTTATTGATCAGATGCTTGAGAGATTGGCTGGCCATAGCCACTATTGCTTCCTTGATGGATATTCAGGTTACAACCAAATCGCCATAGCCCCAGAAGATCAAGAGAAGACGACCTTCACATGTCCCTTTGGTACTTTTGCTTATAGGAGGATGCCTTTTGGTCTTTGCAACGCCCCAGCCACTTTCCAAAGGTGCATGATGAGCATTTTCTCTGACATGGTAGAAAGGTTTATTGAGGTATTCATGGATGACTTCTCTGTCTTTGGTGATTCTTTTGATCAATGCTTGCATAACTTATCTAAGGTGTTGGCTAGATGTGAACAGAGTAATCTTGTGCTTAATTGGGAAAAATGTCATTTTATGGTTAACCAAGGCATAGTTCTTGGTCATGTTATCTCTAGTAATGGAATTGAGGTAGATAAAGCTAAGATTGATTTGATTGCCTCTATGCCCTCACCTACTTCTGTCAAAGAAGTACGTTCTTTCCTTGGCCATGCAGGTTTCTATAGGCGTTTCATTAAAGATTTTTCTAAGATTGCAAGGCCTTTGTGCAATCTCCTTGCCAAGGACATGGATTTTGTGTTTGATCAAAACTGTGAGAATGCTTTCAATGCTTTGAAAATGATGCTCACAACTGCCCCAATCATTATACCACCGGATTGGAGCTTGCCTTTTGAACTGATGTGTGACGCCTCAGATTATGCCGTTGGAGCTGTTTTGGGGCAGCGAGTCGATAAGAAGCCACATGCCATCTACTATGCTAGTAGAACCCTCAACGATGCCCAACTCAACTATTCCACCACAGAGAAGGAGTTGTTAGCTGTCATATTTGCTTTAGAGAAGTTCAGATCTTATTTGATTACTAACAAGGTCATTGTTTACACTGATCATGCAGCATTGAAATACTTGTTAGCTAAAAAGGATGCCAAGCCACGCCTCATTAGATGGATCCTGTTGTTGCAAGAGTTTGACTTGGAGATAAAAGATAAGAAAGGAAGTGAGAATGTGGTGGCTGATCATTTGAGTAGATTGGTGCATGTATCTAATGAAGAGGAGGATTCATTGCCATTGCGTGAAAGCTTCCCTGATGAGCAACTCTTCTCTATTTGTGCTTTGAATTCTCTTAATCCATTGCCTTGGTTTGCTGATATTGTTAACTATTTGTGCACTAACGAACTCCCTACAGGGTTATCTACATTCCAACGTGACAAGCTTAGGAAGCAAGCAAGATACTATTTTTGGGATGATCCATACCTATTCAAGCATTGTCCAGACCAAGTAATTCGAAGGTGTGTGCCTGAAGGTGATTTTAAGAGCATTCTAGAGTTTTGTCACTCCCATGCATGCGGAGGCCATTTTGGGGCAAAGAAGACTGCCAACAAAGTGCTACAATCAGGTTTCTTTTGGCCTACCCTTTTTAAGGATGCTTATGCTTTTTGTGCTTCGTGTGATAGATGCCAACGGATGGGTAATTTGCATGCTAGAAATCAGATGCCTCTCACTAATATCTTAGTCATTGATATATTTGATGTTTGGGGAATTGATTTCATGGGCCCTTTTCCTACTTCTTATGGATTTGAATATATATTAGTTGCTGTCGATTATGTTTCCAAATGGGTGGAAGCCATTGCCACTAGAACTAATGATGCTAAGATTGTGATTAGTTTTCTCAAAGGAAATATTTTTACAAGGTTTGGCACACCGAGAGCAATCATTAGTGATGGTGGCTCTCACTTTGTTAACCAAGCTTTTGCAGCACTCTTGAAGAAGTATGGAATCAAGCATAAGGTGGCAACACCCTACCATCCTCAAACTAGTGGGCAGGTTGAGATAAGCAACAGGGAGATTAAGCACATACTTGAAAAGACAGTAAACACCACAAGGAAGGATTGGTACATGCGTTTGGAGGATGCATTGTGGGCTTATAGGACAGCTTATAAGACCCCCATAGGTATGTCTCCATATAGACTTGTTTTTGGTAAACCTTGTCACTTACCAGTGGAGCTTGAGCACAGGGCTTATTGGGCAATCAAGGCATTCAATTTTGACATGAAAGCTGCTGGTGAAAAGAGGAGGCTTCAACTCAATGAGCTGGAGGAGTTGCGACATGAAGCATATGAGAATGCTAGGCTTTATAAGGAGAAAACAAAGCAGTATCATGACAAGAAGATTCTTAGGAAGACGTTTGAGGAAGGGCAGAAGGTTCTCTTATACAATTCACGCCTTAAGCTCTTCCCAGGTAAGCTTCGTTCTCGGTGGATTGGCCCTTTTGTTATCACTAATGTATTTGATCATGGCGCAGTGGAGATTCAAAACATTAAGGATGGCAGCACCTTCAAGGTGAACGGACATCGGTTGAAACCCTACTTTGATGCCAACTTTGATGCCAATATTGAGTCTCAAGCACTCAAGGAGCCTCCACCACTCTCTTGAAGCTCACCAAAGTTTGGATGTCCGGCTGAAGACATAAAACTTAGCGCTTCTTGGGAGGCAACCCAAGGTGACGAGGAGAAGATAGAACGTGCAAGAAGCTGCTTGCATCCTAATCGCTTCAAAGGGGAGTTGTTTTCTAAACTCTAAACATTTGGTTATGTCTTTTCCTTATCTTCTTTCCTTTCATTTTTGAGGCATTGCTTGTTCTTATACTCTAAACATTGAGGACAATGTTTCATTTAAGTTTGGGGGGAAGGATTTAGTTATGTTGTTTCAAAATTGTCAAAATTTTAAATTTTTAAGTGTGTTTAGTGTCTAAAAACGCAGGATTTTGTGTGTTGTTTTGCTATCCTTTCAAACACCTATGATAAGACTTGGATTTAACTTTAATATGGTTTTTCAGAAATTGATAGTCATTGTTTAAGGCCTGTGTGTGGTTCTGAGTTAACTTTGCCTTGCATGCCATCCTTGCACTTATTGAGCACTTTGCCAAGTTAGTCCAATTTCTTGCTACTTGGAGACGTTATGCAATTCTACTTATTTCATGATCTTGGTTTCGTACTCTAGAACTTGTTTGAATATCTCTTGAGACATCTTGTTGCCATACAATGCTTAGGAAGTGATTTAGGCCATGTTTGAACCGTTTGAGCCTTTCTAACCATCCCTCTACATGTATTCATCCCTAGTCAACCCATTTGAGCCTACTTTAAGCCTTTCTTTGTGTAAACCATTCCTACCATAATAAATCTCTGTTTCTTATCTCTACCAATTCTTTGAGCAATTAAAGCTATCTTTAAAAGAGAGTCATAAGGATGCAAGGTTTTTTAGGAGCAAAAGTGATTCATTGAGTGCCATAACCCAAGTGTTGAAAAGAAATAAGTTTGGGGGTATTGGTAACTAATCAAAAGAGGTAATGAAGTGTGACCAATGTAGTCACGACCCTAGGGTGTTATAAGGAGAGATCATGGTGATCTAGGGTAAAGAGCCACAAAATTAGGCCAAATAAACACATTTGAAGGTGCTGAAATTATGTTGAAAATCTGCTCATGTATGTGTTCCTTGCTTGTTACAAAGTTCAATAATCTCTCATGCTTTTACCTATGCTTTAGTTGTGCTCAAAATGTTGTTATATCTTCATGTCTCCTCTTTCATTCAACCACTACCCTAAACCTCATTACAACCCTTGTAAAGTCCTTTTGATCCTTGGTAATGTGTGGTATTACTGTGGAGAGCTGATTTCATAATGAGCTTATGGGGTTCGAAATTCTTGATTGTGCTTCAAGTGTGTGCGCATGTACTTATTTGAGTTGCAGGTCTTATTCTGATTTGGCATTCACACACTACACGTAAGGATGTCATTGTAAGCTTTGCACACTCTTGAATCATGTGTGGAACTTAGATTGTGATTGTTGCATTTCTTTGAAACCATATACTTTGGTGATTCTTTGAGGATATTGTTTGGGAGGCTAGTTGCTTATTTTCTGTTTTCTAAGTTGTGGTTTTAGTTTGTTTGCTCGAGGACTAGCAAAATCTAAGTTTGGGGGTATTTGATAAGTTCATAATTTCACACATTTGCTTGCCTTCATTACTTAGTAATTTTGTTTAGTTTCTCTTTATTTTGAGTCACTTATCTATGTTTGTGTGTTCTGTAGGTTATGGGAGCAAGAGATCACATTTGCTACAATCCATGCACATTAAGGGCTGATTGGCATGAGAGGAATACACTTGAGGCATTTGAAGCAAAAACGTGCAAAAACTGGAGCCTGAGTTAGAAGTTCATTTCGGCCTTATCTGCTTCATCTGAGCTTGGATTGGGCCAATACTTGTGTGGTTGGATCAATGACATTCTGAACTTCAAAATGGACATCTTAAAGTCATCATTTGATTCAGCCCAACCCAATTCGTGAGCCCATGGAAATACACATCATGCTGACATGGGGATGAGCTGATGGATGCTTGGTCATGGTGAGCTAGGCATGAGCTATTGGTTTCTGATGGAAGCTTGGTCATGCTGACATGATGATGAGCTAGGGCTGCTGGTGGGATTTATTGGTGAAGTGCAGCAACCAATTCTGATTATCTAAATACAAGTGTTGTATGCATTAGCCATATTGTATTCTGAATTATCACTCCCCTCTCCCTATAAATACCACTTCCATTCCTGAGATTCACAATCCCCACATATTACACACATTCACTCATCCATTACTCCCATACACACATTCAGATTCACCACAAAGAGAGAAGAGAGCTAGCTACAAGGGAGGGAGAGCTTGGAGCTGTCCTGGAAACTACCTTGCTGCCACCAGCTAGTTCTTCTATTCTCTTTACTCTATCTATGTATTTCTTATTTTATGTATTCATAGTTATGTTTAACTAATCCATTTAGTTAGGGCTTAGGATGAAGCCCTAGTCATGAATATTCAATGTTATGGATGATTTCATAGTTAATTGATTTCCTTGCTTTCATTATCAAGTTGTTAACCTCCAGTTTATTATGTGCTTGATGTATGTTTCTTGGAGTAGCTAACTAGGATTTTATGCATCTAGCACAGGTTGGGAAGGGGTTTAGATTCACCAATTCTACTCTCCTTTCACAAGCAACACATGAATGGCCTAAGAATCATTCAAGGGGTTAATAACCATAGGTTGACTAGGACAGATACCATGTTCTAGGACTTGTGTGATTATCATATTCTCAAGGAACTTAATGACTCTTGTATGCTTTATTCTAAGTAGATACCATGCTTAGGTTGCATATAAGGGATCAGGTGTTGTGTAGATACCATGCACAATCACATGCCTTAGGAGAATCATGCATCCTGCACCTAGATACCATAGGCTTGTATGCGATAATCTATTGTTAATGAAGCTTGAGTCAATTTCTATGCATTCATAACTTGGATAGGAAGACTAGAGGTGGATTCCAAGGCTCTAACACTTCTCAATCATTGTTTCACAACTTGTTCATTGCTGCCATTGTTACTTTCCAGCACTTCCATTTTATTATCTTGTTTTCATTTCAACAACAAAACCCCCCATTTCGAGTGCGTGTGTGGTGCTAGGATTCTGTCCTAGACCTTGCCATTTGTTAGTTTGTTAGTTTTCTGTTTTCCAGCATTCTAAGTAATTTAACTTGCAACCAAGTTACCATTCTCCGTGGGATCGACCTCGTATTTACATAAGCTATACTATAAATGTTTCGTGCACTTGCGAGAATTGAAGTTGCTATTTGTAATAACTCATTTTAGTTGTTAGGAATAGGCTCAACAGTATTCCGTAGTTCTAGCAATTGGATTTCACTCAAAACTCACCAAATGACTCCTCCCACGATATGATGATGATGCCCAAGTTTTGGGCTCGATCGGAAATCAATAGGGGTAAGAAATTGGACAATTCAGGTTCAAAGGTTGTTCGTTCCTTATAGGAGTGGCTGGTGTATTCCTTAGTTGTAGCAATTGGATTTCACTCAAAACTCACCAAATGACTCGTCCCACCATATTATGATGATGCCCAAGTTTTGGGCTCGATCGGAAATCAATAGGGGTAAGAAATTGGACAATTCAGGTTCAAAGGCTGTTCGTTCCATATAGGAGTCGCTGGTGTATTCCGTAGTTCTAGCGATTGGATTTCACTCAAAACTCACCAAATAACTCCTCCCACCATATTATGATGATGCCCAAGTTGTGGGCTCGATCGGAAATCAATAGGGGTAAGAAATTGCACAATTCAGGTTCAAAGGCTGTTCTTTCCTTGTAGGAGTGGTTGATGTATTCCGTAGTTCTAGTGATTGGATTTCACTCAAAACTCACCAAATGACTCCTCCCACCATATTATAATGATGCCCAAGTTTTCGGCTCGATCGGAAATCCATAAGGGTAAGAAATTGGACAATTCAAGTTCGAAGGCAGTTCGTTCCTTATAGGAGTGGTTGGTGTATTGCATAGTTCTAGCGATTGGATTTCACTCAAAACTCACCAAATGACTCCTGCCACCATATCATGTTGATTCCCAAGTTTTGTGCTCGATCGGAAATCCATAGGGGTGAGAAATTGGACAATTCATGTTCGAAGGCAGTTCGTTCCGAATTGGAGTGGGTGGTGTATTGCATAGTTCTAGCGATTAGATTTGACTCAAAACTCACCAAATGACTCCTCCCACCATATTATGATGATTCCCAAGTTTTGGGCCCGATCGGAAATTTATAGGGGTAAGAAATTGGACAATTCAAGTTCGAAGGCAGTTCATTCCGAATTGGAGTGGTTGGTGTATTGCATAGTTCTAGCGATTGGATTTCACTCAAAACTAACCAAAGGACTCCTCCCACCATATTATGATGATTCCCAAGTTTTGGGCTCGATCGGAAATCCATAGGGGTAAGAAACTGGACAATTCTGGTTCAAAGGCAGTTCGTTCCTTATAGGAGTGGTTGTTGTATTCCGTAGTTCTAGCGATCGGATTCCAGTCAAAACTCTCCAAATGACTCCCCCCACTATATTATGATTATTTCCAAGTTTTGGGCTCGTTCGGAAATCCATAGGGGAAAGAAATTGGACAATTCAAGTTTGAAGGCAGTTCGTTCCGAATTGGAGTGGTTGGTGTATTGCATAGTTCTAGCAATTGGATTTTACTCAAAACTCACCAAATGACTCCTCTCACCCTATTATGATGATGCCCTTGTTTTGGGATCTATCGGAAATCAATAGGGGTAAGAAATGGAACAATTCAGGTTCAAGGGCAGTTCGTTCCTTATAGGAGTGGTTGGTGTATTCCGTAGTTGTAGCGATCAGATTTCACTCAAAACTCACCAAATGACTCTTCCCACCATATTATGATGATGCCCAAGTTTTGGGCTCGGTCGGAAATCAATAGGGGTAAGAAATTGGACAATTCTGGTTCAAAGGCAGTTCGTTCCTTATACGAGTGGTTGGTGTATTACGTAGTTCTAGCGATCTTATTTCACTCAAAACTCACTGATTGACTCCTCCCACCGTGTTATGATGTTGCCAAAGTTTTGGGCTCGATCGGAAATCCATAGGGGTAAGAAATTGGACAATTCAAGTTCGAAGGCAGTTCGTTCTGAATTGGACTGGTCGGAGTATTGCATAGTTCTAGCGATTGGATTTCACTCAAGACTCTCCAAACGACTCCTCCCACTATATTATGATGATGCCAAAGTTTTCGGCTCGATCGGAAATCCATAGGGGTAAGAAATTGGACAATTCAAGTTCGAAGGCAGTTCATTCCGAATTGAAGTGGCTGGTGTATTGCATAGTTCTAGCGATTGGATTTCACTCAAAACTCACCAAATGACTCCTCCCACCATATTATGATGATTCCCAAGTTTTGGGCTCGATCGGAAATCCATAAGGGTAAGAAATTGGACAATTAAAGTTTGAAGACAGTTCGTTCCGAATTGGAGTGGTTGGTGTATTGCATAGTTCTAGCGACTGGATTTCACTCAAAACTCACCAAATGACTCCCCCCACCATATTATGATGATTCCCAAGTTTTGGGCTCGATCGGAAATCCAAAGGAGTAAGAAACTGGACAATTCAGGTTCAAAGGCAGTTCGTTCCTTATAGGAATGGTTGGTGTATTCCGTAGTTCTAGCAATTGGATTTCACTCAAAACTCACCAAATGACTCCTCCCACGATATTATGATGATGCCCAAGTTTTGGGCTCGATCGGAAATCAATAGGGGTAAGAAATTGGACAATTCAGGTTCAAAGGCAGTTCGTTCCTTATAGGAATGGTTGCTGTATTCCGTAGTTCTAGCAACTGGATTTCACTCAAAACAAACCAAATGACTCCTCCCACGATATTATGATGATGCCCAAGTTTTTGGCTCGATCGGAAATCAATATGGGTAAGAAATTGGACAATTCAGGTTCAAAGGTTGTTCGTTCCTTATAGGAGTGGCTGGTGTATTCCGTAGTTCTAGCAACTGGATTTCACTCAAAACTCGCCAAATGACTCCTCCCACCATATTATGATGATGCCCAAGTTTTGGGCTCGATCGGAAATCAATAGGGGTAAGAAATTGGACAATTCAGGTTCAAAGGCTGTTCGTTCCATATAGGAGTGGCTGGTGTATTCCGTAGTTCTAGCGGTTGGATTTCACTCAAAACTCACCAAATGACTCCTCGCACCATATTATGATGATGCCCAAGTTGTGGGCTCGATCGGAAATCAATAGGGGTAAGATATTGGACAATTCAGGTTCAAAGGCTGTTCTTTCCTTGTAGGAGTGGTTGGTGTATTCCGTAGTTCTAGTGATTGGATTTCCCTCAAAACTCACCAAATGACTCCTCCCACAATATTATGTTGATGCCCAAGTTTTGGGCTCGATCGGAATTCCATAGGGTTAAGAAATTGGACAATTCAGGTTCAAAGGCAGTTCGTTCCTTATAGGAGTGGTTGGTGTATTCCGTAGTTCTAGCGATTGGATTTCACTCAAAACTCACCAAATGACTCCTCCCACTATATTATGTTGATGCCCAAGTTTCGGGCTCGATCGGAAATCAATAGGGGTAAGAAATTGGACAATTCAGGTTCAAAGGCAGTTCGTTCCTTATACGAGTGGTTGGTGTATTACGTAGTTCTAGCGATCTTATTTCACTCAAAACTCACTGATTGACTCCTCCCACCGTGTTATGATGTTGCCAAAGTTTTGGGCTCGATCGGAAATCCATAGGGGTAAGAAATTGGACAATTCAAGTTCGAAGGCAGTTCGTTCTGAATTGGACTGGTCGGAGTATTGCATAGTTCTAGCGATTGGATTTCACTCAAGACTCTCCAAACGACTCCTCCCACTATATTATGATGATGCCAAAGTTTTCGGCTCGATCGGAAATCCATAGGGGTAAGAAATTGGACAATTCAAGTTCGAAGGCAGTTCATTCCGAATTGAAGTGGCTGGTGTATTGCATAGTTCTAGCGATTGGATTTCACTCAAAACTCACCAAATGACTCCTGTCACCATATTTTGTTGATTCCCAAGTTTTGGGCTCGATCGGAAATCAATAGGGGTAAGAAATTGGACAATTCAGGTTCAGAGGCAGTTCGTTCCTTATAGGAGTGGTTGGTGTATTCCGTAGTTCTAGCGATCGGATTTCACTCAAAACTCACCAAATGACTCTTCCCACCATATTATGATGATGCCCAAGTTTCGGGCTCGATCGGAAGTCCATTGGGGTAAGAAATTGGACAATTCAAGTTCGAAGGCAGTTCGTTCCGAATTGGAGTGGTTAGTGTATTGCGTAGTTCTAGCGATTGGATTTCACTCAAAACTCACCAAATGACTCCTCCCACCATATAATGATGATTCCCAAGTTTTGGGCTCGATCGGAAATCCATAGGGGTAAGAAATTGGACAATTCAAGTTCGAAGGCATTTCGTTACGAATTGGAGTGGTTGGTGTATTGCGTAGTTCTAGCGATTGGATTTCACTCAAAACTCACCATGTGACTCCTCCCACCATATTATGATGATTCCCAAGTTTTGGGCTCGAACGGAAATCCATAGGGGTAAGAAATTGGACAATTCAAGTTCGAAGGCAGTTCGTTCCAAATTGGAGTGGTTGGTGTATTGCATATTTCTTGCGATTGGATTTCACTCAAAACTCACCAAATGACTCCTCCCACCAAATTATGATGATTCCTAAGTTTTGGGCTCGGTCGGAAATCCATAGGGGTAAGAAATTGGACAATTCAAGTTCGAAGGCAATTCGTTCCGAATTGGAGTGGTTGGTGTATTGCATAGTTCTAGCGATTGAATTTCACTCAAAACTCACCAAATGACTCCTCCCACCATATTATGATGATTCCCAAATTTTGGGCTAGACCGGAAATCCATAGGGGTAAGAAATTGGACAATTCAAGTTCGAAGGCAGTTCGTTCCGAATTGGACGGGTTGGAGTATTGCATAGTTCCAGCGATTGGATTTCACTCAAAACACACCAAATGACTCCTCCCACCATATTATGATGATTCGCAAGTTTTGGGCTCGATCGGAAATCCATTAGGGTAAGAAATTGGAAGATTCAAGTTCGAAGGCAGTTCGTTCCGAATTGCAGTGGTTGGTGTATTGCATTGTTCTAGCGATTAAATTTCACTCAAAACTCACCAAATGACTCCTCCCACCATATTATGATGATTCCCAAGATTTGGGCTCGATCGGAAATCCATAGGGATAAGAAATTGGACAATTCAAGTTCGTAGGTAGTTCGTTCCTTATAGGAGTGGTTGGTGTATTGCGTAGTTCTAGCGATTGGATTTCACTCAAAACTCACCAAATGACTCCTCCCACCATATTATGATGATTCCCAAGTTTTGGGCTCGAACGGAAATCCATAGGGGTAAGAAATTGAACAATTCAAGTTCGAAGGCTGTTCGTTCCGAATTGGAGTGGTTGGTGTATTGCATAGTTCTATCGGTTGAATTTCACTCAAAACTCACCAAATGACTCCTCCCACCATATTATGATGATTCGCAAGTTTTGGGCTCGACCGGAAATCCATAGGGGTAAGAAATTGGACAATTCAAGTTCGAAGGCCGTTCGTTCCAAATTGGAGTGGTTGGTGTATTGCATAGTTCTTGCGATTGGATTTCACTCAAAACTCACCAAATGACTCCTCCCACCATATTATGATGATTCCTAAGTTTTGGGCTCGGTCGGAAATCCATAAGGGTAAGAAATTGGACAATTCAAGTTCGAAGGCAGTTCGTTCCGAATTGGAGTGGTTGGTGTATTGCATAGTTCTAGCGATTGAATTTCACTCAAAACTCACCAAATGACTCCTCCCACCATATTATGATGATTCCCAAGTTTTGAGCTCGACCGGAAATCCATAGGGGTAAGAAATTGGACAAATCAAGTTCGAAGCCAGTTCGTTCCGAATTGGAGTGGTTGGTTTATTGCATAGTTCTAGCGTTTGGATTTCACTCAAAACTCACCAAATGACTCCTCCCACCATATTATGTTGATTCCCAAGTTTTGGGCTCCAGCGGAAGTCCATAGGGGTAAGAAATTGGACAATTCTAGTTCGAAGGCAGTTCGTTCCGAATTGGAGTGGTTAGTGTATTGCATAGTTCTAGCGATTGAATTTCACTCAAAACTCACCAAATGACTCCTCCCACCATATTATGATGATTCCCAAGTTTTGGGCACGATCAGAAATCCACAGGGGTAAGAAATTGGACAATTCAGGTTCGAAGGCAGTTCGTTCCTTATAGGAGTGGTTGGTGTATTCCGTGGTTCTAGCAATTGGATTTCACTCAAAACTCACCAAATGACTCCTCCCACCATATTATGATGATGCCCAGGTTTTGGGCTCGATCGGAAATCAATAGGGGTAAGAAATTGGACAATTCAGGTTCAAAGGCAGTTCGTTACTTATTGGAGTGGTTGGTGTATTCCGTAGTTCTAGCGATTGGATTTCACTCAAAACCCACCAAATGACTCCTCCCACCATATTATGATGATGCCCAAGTTTTTGGCTCGATCGGAAATCCAAAAGGGTAAGCAATTGGACAATTCAAGTTCGAAGGCAGTTCGTTCTGAATTGGATTGCTTGGTGTATTGCATAGTTCTAGCAATTAGATTTCACTCAAAACTCACCAAATGAATCCTCCCACCATATTATGATGATTCCCAAGTTTTGGGCTCGATCGGAAATCCATAGGGTTAAGAAATTGGACAATTTAGGTTCAAAGGAAATTCGTTCCTTATAGGAGTGGTTGGTGTATTGCGTAGTTCTAGCGATCGGATTTCACTCAAAACTCTCCAAATGAGTCCTCCGACCATATTATGATGATTCCCAAGTTTTGGGCTCGTTCGGAAATCCATAGGGGTAAGAAATTGGACAATTCAAGTTCGAAGGCAGTTCGTTCCGAATTGGAGTGGTTGGTGTATTGCATAGTTCTAGCGATTGGATTTCACTCAAAACTCACCAAATGACTCCTCCCACCATATTATGTTGATTCCCAAGTTTTGGGCTCGAGCGGAAGTCCATAGGGGTAAGAAATTGGACAATTCTAGTTCGAAGGCAGTTCGTTCCGAATTGGAGTGGTTAGTGTATTGCATGGTTCTAGCGATTGAATTTCACTCAAAACTCACCAAATGTCTCCTCCCACCATATTATGATGATTCCCAAGTTTTGGGCTCGATCGGAAATCCATAGGGGTAAGAAATTGGACAATTCAATTTCGAAGGCAGTTCGTTCCTTACAGGAGTTGTTGGTGTATTTCGTTGTTCTAGCGATTGGATTTCACTCAAAACTCACCAAATGACTCCTCCCACCATATCTTGATGATGCCCAAGTTTTATGCTCGAACGGAAATCCATAGGGGTAAGAAATTGGACAATTCAAGTTCGAAGGCAGTTCTGTTCCGAATTGGAGTGGTTGGTGTATTGCATAGTTCTAGCAATTAGATTTCACTCAAAACTAACCAAATGACTCCTCCCACCATATTATGATGATTCCCAAGTTTTGGGCTCGATCGGAAATCCATAGGGTTAAGAAATTGGACAATTCAGGTTCAAGGGAAATTCGTTCCTTATAGGAGTGGTTGGTGTATTCCGTAGTTCTAGCAATTGGATTTCACTCAAAACTCTCCAAATGACTCCCCCCACCATATTATGATGATGCCCAAGTTTTGGGCTCGATCGGAAATCTATAGGTGTAAGAAATTGGACAATTCAGGTTCAAAGGCAGTTCGTTCCTTATAGGAGTGGTTGGTGTATTCCGTAGTTCTAGCGATTGGATTTCATTCAAAACTCACCAAATGACTCCTCCCACCATATTATGATGATTCCCAAGTTTTGGGCTCGATCGGAAATCAATAGGGTAAGAAATTGGGCAATTCATGTTCAAAGGCAGTTCGTTTTTGATAGGAGTGGTTGGTGTATTCCGAAGTTCTAGCGATCTTATTTCACTCAAAATTCACCAAATGACTCCTCCCACCATATTATGATGTTGCCAAAGTTTCGGGCTCGATCGGAAATCCATAGGAGTAAGAAATTGGACAATTCAAGTTCGAAGGCAGTTCGTTCCGAATCGGACTGGTTGGTGTATTGCATAGTTTCTAGCGTTTGGATTTCACTCAAAACTCACCAAATGACTCCTCCCACCATATTATGATGATGCCCAAGTTTTGGGCTCGATCGGAAATCAATAGGGGTAAGAAATTGGACAATTCAGATTCAGAGGCAGTTCGTTCCTTATAGGAGTGCTTGGTGTATTCCGTAGTTCTAGCGATTGGATTTCACTCAAAACTCTCCAAATGACTCCCCACACCATATTATGATGATTCCCAAGTTTTGGGCTCGATCGGAAATCCATAGGGGTAAGAAATTGGACAATTCAAGTTCGAAGGCAGTTCGTTCCGAATTGGAGTGGTTAGTGTATTGCATAGTTTTAGCGATTGGATTTCACTCAAAACTCACCAAATGACTCCTCCCACCATTTTATGATGATGCCCAAGTTTTGGCCTCGATCGGAAATCTATAGGTGTAAGAAATTGGACAATTCAGGTTCAAAGGCAGTTCGTTCCTTATAGGAGTGGCTGGTGTATTCCGCAGTTCTAGGGATTGGATTTCACTCAAAACTCACCAAATGACTTCTCCCACCATATTATGATGATGCCCAAGTTGTGGGCTCGATCGGAAATCAATAGGGGTAAGAAATTGGACAATTCAGGTTCAAAGGCTGTTCGTTCCTTGTAGGAGTGGTTGGTGTATTCCGTAGTTCTAGCGGTTGGATTTCACTCAAAACTCACCAAATGACTCCTCCCACCATATTATGATGATGCCCAAGTTTTTGGCTCGATCGGAAATCCATAGGGTTAAGAAATTGGACAATTCAGGTTCAAAGGAAATTCGTTCCTTATAGGAGTGGTTGGTGTATTCCGTAGTTCTAGCAATTGGATTTCACTCAAAACTCACCAAATGACTCCTCCCACCATATTATGATGATTCCCAAGTTTTGGGCTCGATCGGAAATCAATAGGGTAAGAAATTGGGCAATTCATGTTCAAAGGCAGTTCGTTCCGAATTGGAGTGGTTGGTGTATTGCATAGTTCTAGCGATTGAAATTCACTCAAAACACACCAAATGACTCCTCCCACCATATTATGATGATTCCCAAGTTTTGGGCTCGATCGGAAATCCATAGGGGTAAGAAATTGGACAATTCAAGTTCGAAGGCAGTTCGTTCCAAATTGGAGTGGTTGGTGTATTGCATAGTTCTTGCGATTGGATTTCAGTCAAAACTCACCAAATGACTCCTGCCACACTATTATGATGATGCCCAGGTTTTGGGATCGATCGGAAATCAATAGGGGTAAGAAATTGGACAATTCAGGTTCAAGGGCAGTTCGTTCCTTATAGGAGTGGCTGGTGTATTCCGTAGTTCTAGCGATTGGATTTCACTCAAAACTCACCAAATGACTCCTCCCACCATATTATGATGAGGCCCTAGTTTTGGGCTCGATCGGAAATCAATAGGGGTAAGAAATTGGACAATTCAGGTTCAAAGGCAGTTCGTTCCTTATAGGAGTGGTTGGTGTATTCCGTAGTTCTAGCGATCTTATTTCACTCAAAACTCACCGAATGACTCCTCCCACCATATTATGATGTTGCCAAAGTTTTGGGCTCGATCGGAAATCCATAAGGGTAAGAAATTGGAGAATTCAAGTTCGAAGGCAGTTCGTTACGAATTAGACTGGTTGGAGTATTGCATAGTTCCAGCGATTGGATTTCACACAAAACTCACGAAATGACTCCTCCCACCATATTATGATGATGCCCAAGTTTTGGGAACGATTGGAAATCAATAGGGGTAAGAAATTGGATTCAAAGGCTGTTCGTTCCTTATAGGAGTGCTTGGTGTATTCCGTAGTTCTAGCGATCGGATTTCAGTCAAAACTTACCAAATGACTCCTACCACCATATTATGTTGATTCCAAAGTTTTGGGCTCGATCGGAAATCCATAGGGGTAAGAAATTGGTCAATTCAATTTCGAAGGCAGTTCGTTCCTTACAGGAGTTGTTGGTGTATTTCGTAGTTCTAGCGATTGGATTTCACTCAAAACTCACCAAATGACTCCTCCCACCATATTATGATGATACCCAAGTTTTGGCCACGACCGGAAATCCGTAGGAGTAAGAAATTGGACAATTCAAGTTCAGAGGCAATTTGTTACGAATTGGAGTGGTTGGTGTATTCCGTAGTTCTGGCGATTGGATTTCTCTCAAAACTCAGCAAATGGCTCCTCCCACCATATTATGATGATGCCCAAGTTTTGGGCTCGATCGGAAATCAATAGGGGTAAGGAATTGGACATTTCAGGTTCAAAGGCAGTTCGTTCCTTATAGGAGTGGTTGGTGTATTCCGTAGTTCTAGCGATTGGATTTCACTCAAAGCTCACCAATTGACTCCTCCCACCGTATTATGATGATGCCCAAGGTTTGGGCTCGAACGGAAATCAATAGGGGTAAGAAATTGGACAATTCAGGTTCAAAGGCAGTTCGTTCCATATAGGAGTGGCTGGTGTATTCCGTAGTTCTAGCGATTTGATTTCACTAAAAACTCACCGAATAACTCCTCCCACCATATTCTGATGATGGCCAAGTTTTGGGCTCGATCGGAAATCAGTAGGGGTAAGAAATTTGGCAATTCAGGTTCAAAGGCAGTTCGTTCCTTATAGGAGTGGTTGGTGTATTCCGTACTTCTAGCGATTGGATTTCACTCAAAACTCACCAAATGACTCCTCCCACCATATTATGATGATGGCCAAGTTTTGGGCTGCATCGGAAATCAATAGGGGTAAGAAATTGGACAATTCAGGTTGAAAGGCAGTTAATTCCTTATAGGAGTGGTTGGTGTATTCCGTAGTTCTAGCGATTGGATTTCACTCAAAACTCACCAAATGACTCCTCCCACCATATTATGATGATGCCCAAGTTTTGGGCTCGATCGGAAATCAATAGGGCTATGAAATTAGACAATTCAGGTTCAAAGGCATTTCGTTCCTTATATGTGTGGCTGGTGTATTCCGTAGTTCGAGCGATTGGATTTCACTCAAAACTCACCAAATGACTCCTCCCAATATATTATAATGATCCCCATGTTTTGGGCTCGATCGGAAATCAATAGGGGCAAGAAATTGGACACTTCAGGTTCAAAGGCTGTTCGTTCCTTATAGGAGTGGTTGGAGTATTCCGTAGTTCTCGCGATTGGATTTCACTCAAAACTCGCCAAATGACTCCTCCCACCATATTATGATGATGGCCAAGTTTTGGACTCGATCGGAAATCAATAGGGGTAAGAAATTGGACAATTCAGGTTCAAAGGCAATTAATTCCTTATAGGAGTGGTTGGTGTATTCCGTAGTTCTAGCGGTTGGATTTCACTCAAAACTCACCAAATGACTCCTCCCAATATATTATGATGATGCCAAAGTTTTGGGCTCGATCGGAAATCATTAGGGCTAAGAAATTGGACAATTCAGGTTCAGAGGCGGTTCGTTCCGAAATGGAGTGGTTGGTGTATTGCATAGTTCTAGCGATTGGATTTCACTGAAAACGTACCAAATGACTCCTCTCACCATATTATGATGATGCCCAAGTTTTGGGCTCGATCGGAAATAATTAGGGCTAAGAAATTGGACAATTCAGGTTCAAAGGCAGTTCGTTCCTCATAGGAGTGGTTGGTGTATTCCGTAATTGTAGCGAATCGATTTCCCTCAAAACTCACCAAATGACCCCTCCCACCATATTATGAAGATGCCCAAGTTTTGGGGTCAATCGGAAATCCATAGGCGTAAGAAATTGGACAATTCAAGTTCAAAGGCAGTTCGTTCCGAATTGGAGTGGTTAGTGTATTGCATAGTTCCAGCAATTGGATTTTACCCAAAACTCTCCAAATGATAACTCCCAAAATATTATGATGATGCCCAAGTTTTGGGCTCGATGGGAATCCGCAGATGTTAGAAATTGGACAATTCAAGTACAAAAGCAGTTCGTTCCGAATTGTAGTGGTTGGTGTATTACATAGTTCTAGCCATTGGATTTCACTGAAAACTCACCAAATGATTTCTCCCACCATATTACGATGATGTCCAAGTTTTGGGCTCGATCGGAAATCAATAGGGGTAAGAAATTGGACAATTCAGGTTCAAAGGCAGTTCGTTCCTTATAGGAATGGTTGGTGTATTCCGTAGTTCTAGCGATTGGCTTTCACTCAAAACTCACGAAATGACTCCTCCCACCATATTATGATGATGCCCAAGTTTTGGGCTCGATCGGAAATCAATAGGGGTAAGAAATTGGACAATTCAGGTTCATAGGCAGTTCGTTCCATATAGGAGTGGCTGGTGTATTCCGTAGTTCAAGTGATTGGATTTCACTCAAAACTCACCAAATGACTCCTCCCACCATATTATGATGATGCCCAAGTTTTGATCTCGATCGGAAATCAATAGGGGTAAGAAATTGGACAATTTAGGTTAAAAGGCAGTTCGTTCCTAAGAGGAGTGGCTGGTGTATTCTGTAGTTCTAGTGATTGGATTTCACTCAAAACTCACCAAATGACTCCTCCCAACATATTATGATGATGCCCAAGTTTTGGGCTCGTTCGGAAATCCGTAGTGTTCAGAAATTGGACAATTCAAGTTCGAAGGCAGTTCGTTCCGAATTGGAGTGGTTGGTGTATTGCACAGTTCTAGCGATTGGATTTCACTCAAAACTCACCAAATGACTCCTCCCACCATATTATGATGATGCCCAAGTTTTGGGCTCGATCGGAAATCAATAGGGGTAAGAAATTGGACAATTCAAGTTCAAAGGCTGTTTGTTCCTTATAGGAGTGGTTGGTGTATTCCGTAGTTCTAGCGATTGGATTTCACTCAAAACTTCCCAAATGACTCCTCCCACCATATTGTGATGATGCCCAAGTTTTGGGCTCGATCGGAAATCAATAGGGGTAAGAAATTGGACAATTCAGGTTCAAGGGCAGTTCGTTCCTTGTAGGAGTGGTTGGTGTATTCCGTAGTTCAAGCGATCGGATTTCACTCAAAACTCAAAAAATAACTCCTCCCACCATATTATGATGATGCCCAAGTTTTGGGCTCGATCGGAAATCAATATGGGTAAGAAATTGGACAATTCAAGTTCAAAGGCTATTCGTTCCTTATAGGAGTGGTTGGTGTATTCCGTAGTTCTAGCGATTGGATTTCACTCAAAACTCACCAAATGACTCCTCCCACCATATTATGATAATGCCCAAGTTTTGGGCTCGATTGGATATCCATAGGGGTATGAAATTGGACAATTTAGGTTCAAAGGCTATTCGTTCCATATAGGAGTGGTTGGTGTATTCCGTAGTTCTAGCGATTGGATTTCACTCAAAACAGACCAAATGACTCCTCCCACCATATTATGATGATGCCCAAGTTTTGGGCTCGATCGGAAATGAATAGGGGTAAGAAATTGGACAATTCATGTTCAAAGGCAGTTCGTTCCTTATAGGAGTGGTTGGTGTATTCCGTAGTTCTAGCGATTGGATTTCACTCAAAACTCACCAAATGACTCCTCCCACCATATTATGATAATGCCCAAGTTTTGGGCTCGATCGGAAATCAATAGGGGTATGAAATTGGACAATTCAGGATCACAGGCAGTTCGTTCCTTATAGGAGTGGTTGGTGTATTCCGTAGTTCTAGCGATTGGATTTCACTCAAAACTCACCAAATGACTCCTCTCACAATATTATGATGATGCCCAAGTTTTGGGCTCGATCGGAGATCCATAGGGGTAAGAAATTGGACAATTCAAGTTCGAAGACAGTTCTTTCCGAATTGGAGTGGTTGGTGTATTGCATAGTTCTAGAGATTGGATTTCCCTCAAAACTCACCAAATGACTCCTCCCACCATATTATGATGTTGCCCAAGTTTTGGGCTCGATCGGAAATCAATAGGGGTAAGAAATTGGACAATTCAGGTTCAAAGACAGTTCGTTCATTATAGGTGTGGTTGGTGTATTCCGTAGTTCTAGCGATTGGATTTCACTCAAAACTCACCAAATGTCTCCTCCCACCATACTATGATGATGCCAAAGTTTTGGGCTCGATCGGAAATCCATAGGGGTAAGAAATTGGAAAATTCAAGTTCGGAGGCAGTTCGTTCCGAATTGGAGTGGTTGGTGTATTCCGTAGTTCTAGCGATTGGATTTCACTCCAAACTCACCAAATGATTCCTCCCACCATATGATGATGATGCCCAAGTTCTGGGCTCGATCGGAAATCAATAGGGGTAAGAAATTGGACAATTCAAGTTTAAACGCTCTTCGTTCCTTATAGAAGTGGTTGGTGTATTCCGTAGTTCTAGCGATTGGATTTCACTCAAAACTCACCAAATGACTCCTCCCACCATATTATGACGATGCCCAAGTTGTGGGCTCGATCGGAAATCAATAGGGGTATGAAATTGGACAATTCAGGTTCAAAGGCAGTTCGTTCATTATAGAAGTGGTTGGTGTATTCCGTAGTTCTAGCGATTGGATTTCACTCAAAACATCACCGAATGACTCCTCCCACGATATGATGATGATGCCCAAGTTTTGGGCTCGATCGGAAATCAATAGGGGTAAGAAATTGGACAATTCAGGTTCAAAGGCAGTCCGTTCATTATAGAAGTGGTTGGTGTATTCCGTAGTTCTAGCGATTGGATTTCACTCAAAACATCACCGAATGACTCCTCCCACGATATTATGATGATGCCCAAGTTTTGGGCTCGATCGGAAATCAATAGGGGTAAGAAATTGGACAATTCATGTTCAAAGGCAGTTCGTTCCTTATAGGAGTGGCTGGTGTATTCCGTAGTTCTAGCGATTGGATTTCACTCAAAACTTACCAAATGACTCCTCCCACCATATTATGATGATGCCCAAGTTTTGGCCTCGATCGGAAATCAATAGGGGTAAGAAATTGGATAATTCAGGTTCGAAGGCTGTTCGGTCCATATAGGAATGGTTGGTGTATTCCGTAGTTCTAGAGATTCGATTTCACTCAAAACTCACCAAATGACTCCTCCCACCATATTATGATGATGCCCAAGTTTTGGGCTCGTTCGGAAATCAATAGGGGTAAGAAATTGGACAATT
Source organism: Prunus yedoensis (assembly GCA_005406145.1). Classification (NCBI taxonomy): domain Eukaryota; kingdom Viridiplantae; phylum Streptophyta; class Magnoliopsida; order Rosales; family Rosaceae; genus Prunus; species Prunus yedoensis. Next base: position 1,227,671 of record BJCG01002322.1, on the reverse strand, counting down.
CAGGTTCAAAGGCAGTTCGTCCCTTATAGGAGTGGTTGGTGTATTCCGTAGTTCTAGCGATTGGATTTCGCTCAAAACTCACCAAATGACTCCTCCCACCATATTACGATGATGCCCAAGTTTTGGGCTCGATCGGAAATCCATAGGGGTTTGAAATTGAACAATTCAAGTTCGTAGGCAGTTCGTTCCGAATTGGAGTGGTTAGTGTATTGCAAAGTTCTAGCGATCGGATTTCACTCAAAACTCACCAATTGACTCCTCCCACCATATTATGATGATGCCCAAGTTTTGGGGTCGATCGGAATTCCGTAGGGGTATGAAATTGGACAATTCAAATTCGTAGACAGTTCGTTCCGAATTGGAGTGGTTGGTGTATTGCATAGTTCTAGCGATTGGATTTCACTCAAAACTCACCAAATGACTCCTCCCACCATATTATGATGATGCCCAAGTTTTGGGCTCGATCGGAAATCAATAGGGGTAAGAAATTGGACAATTCAGGTTCAAAGGCAGTTCGTTCCTAATAGGAGTGGCTGGTGTATTCCGTAGTTCTTGTGATTGGATTTCACTCAAAATTCACCAAATGACTCCTCCCACCATATTATCATGATGCCCAAGTTTTGGTCTCGATTGGAAATCAATAGGGGTAAGAAATTGGACAATTCAAGTTCAAAGGCAGTTCGTTCCTTATTGGAGTGGTTGGTGTATTCCATAGTTCTAGCGATTGGATTTCACTCAAAACTCACCAAATGACTCCTCCCACCATATTATGATGATGCCGAGATTTTGGGCTCAATCAGAAATCAATAGGGGTAAGAAATTGGACAATTCAGGTTCAAAGGCAGTTCGTTCCTTATAGGAGTGGTTGATGTATTCCGTAGTTCTAGCGATTGGATTTCACTCAAAACTCACCAAAGGACTCCTCCCACCATATTATGATGATGCCCTAGTTTTGGGCTCGATCGGAAATCAATAGGTGTAAGAAATTGGACAATTCAGGTCCAAAGGCAGTTCGTTCCATATAGGAGTGGTTGGTGTATTCTGTTGTTCTAGGGATCGGATTTCACTCAAAACTCAACAAATGACTCCTCCCACCATATTATGATGATGCCCAAGTTTTGGGCTCGATCGGAAATCAGTAGGGGTAAGAAATTGGACAATTCAGGTTCAAAGGCAGTTCGTTCCTTATAGGTGTGGTTGGGGTATTCCGTAGTTCTAGCGATTGTATTTCGCTGAAAACTCAACAAATGACTCCTCCCACCATATTACGATGATGCCAAAGTTTTGGGCTCGATCGGAAATCCATAGGGGTAAGAAATTGGACAATTCAAGTTCGAGGGCAGTTCGTTCCGAATTGGAGTGGTTGGTGTATTGCATAGTTCTAGCGATTGGATTTCACTCAAAACTCACCAAATGACTCCTCCCACCATATTATGATGATGCCCAAGTTGTGGGCTCGATCGGAAATCAATAGGGGTATGAAATTGGACAATTCAGGATCACAGGCAGTTCGTTCCTTATAGGAGTGGTTGGTGTATTCCGTAGTTCTAGCGATTGGATTTCACTCAAAACTCACCAAATGAATCCTCCCACCATATTATGATGATGCCCAAGTTTTGGGATCGATCGGAAATCAATAGGGGTAAGAAATTGGACAATTCAGGTTCAAAGGCAGTTCGTTCCTTGTAGGAGTGGTTGGTGTATTGCGTAGTTCAAGCGATCGGATTTCACTCAAAACTCAACAAATGACTCCTCCCACCATATTATGATGATGCCCAGGTTTTGGGCTCAATCAGAAATCAATAGGGGTAAGAAATTGGACAATTCAGGTTCAAAGGCAGTTCGTTCCTTATAGGAGTGGTTGGTGTATTCCGTAGTTCTAGCGATTGGATTTCACTCAAAACTCACCAAAGGACTCCTCCCACCATATTATGATGATGCCCTAGTTTTGGGCTCGATCGGAAATCAATAGGTGTAAGAAATTGGACAATTCAGTTCCAAAGGCAGTTCGTTCCATATAGGAGTGGTTGGTGTATTCTGTTGTTCTAGGGATCGGATTTCACTCAAAACTCAACAAATGACTCCTCCCACCATATTATCATGATGCCCAAGTTTTGGGCTCGATCGGAAATCAGTAGGGGTAAGAAATTGGACAATTCAGGTTCAAAGGCAGGTCGTTCCTTATAGGTGTGGTTGGGGTATTCCGTAGTTCTAGCGATTGTATTTCGCTGAAAACTCAACAAATGACTCCTCCCACCATATTAGATGATGCCAAAGTTTTGGGCTCGATCGGAAATCCATAGGGGTAAGAAATTGGACAATTCAAGTTCGAGGGCAGTTCGTTCCGTATTGGAGTGGTTGGTGTATTGCATAGTTCTAGCGATTGGATTTCACTCAAAACTCACCAAATGACTCCTCCCACCATATTATGATGATGCCCAAGATGTGGGCTCGATCGGAAATCAATAGGGGTTTGAAATTGGACAATTCAGGTTCACAGGCAGTTCGTTCCTTATAGGAGTGGTTGGTGTATTTCGTAGTTCTAGCGATTGGATTTCACTCAAAACTCACCAAATGAATCCTCCCACCATATTATGATGATTCCCAAGTTTTGGGATCGATCGGAAATCAATAGGGGTAAGAAATTGGACAATTCAGGTTCAAAGGCAGTTCGTTCCTTGTAGGAGTGGTTGGTGTATTGCGTAGTTCAAGCGATCGGATTTCACTCAAAACTCAACAAACGACTCCTCCCGCCATATTATGATGATGCCCAAGTTTTGGGCTCGATCGGAAATCCATAGGGGTAAGAAATTGGACAATTCAAGTTCGCAGGCAGTTCGTTCCGAATTGGAGTGGTTGGTGTATTCCGTAGTTCAAGCGATCGGATTTCACTCAAAACTCAACAAATGACTCCTCCTGCCATATTATGATGATGCCCAAGTTGAGGGCTCGATCGGAAATCAATAGGGGTAAGAAATTGGACAATTCAGGTTCAAAGGCAGTTCCTTCCTTGTAGGAGTGGTTGGTGTATTCCGTAGTTCCAGCGATTGGATTTCTCTCAAAACTCACCAAATGACTCCTCCCACCATATTATGATGATGCCCAAGTTTTGGGCTCGATCGGAAATCAATAGAGGTAAGAAATTGGACAATTCAGGTTCAAAGGCAGTTCGTTCCTTATAGGAGTGGTTGGTGCATTGCATAGTTCTAGTGATTGGATTTCCCTCAAAAATCACCAAATGACTCCTCCCACCATATTATGATGATGCCCAGGTTTTGGGCTCGATCGGAAATCAATAGAAGTAAGAAATTGGACAATTCAGGTTCAAAGGCAGTTCGTTCCTTATAGGAGTGGTTGGTGCGTTCCGTAGTTCTAGCGATTGGATTTCACTCAAAACTCACCAAATGACTCCTCCCACCATATTTATGATGATGCCCAAGTTGTGGGCTTGATCGGAAATCAATAGGGGTATGAAATTGGAGAATTCAGGTTCAAAGGCAGTTCGTTCCTTATAGGAGTGGTTGGTGTATTCCGTAGCTCTAGCGATTGGATTTCACTCTAAACTCACCAAATGAATCCTCCCACCAAATTATGATGATGCCCAAGTTTTGGGCTCGATCGGAAATCAATAGGGGTAAGAAATTGGACAATTCAGGTTCAAAGGCAGTTCGTTCCTTATAGGAGTGGTTGGTGTATTCCGTAGTTCTAGCGATCAGATTTCACTCAAAACTCACCAAATGACTCCTCCCACAATATTATGACGATGCCCAAGTTTTGGGCTCGATCGGAAATCCGTAGGGGAAAGAAATTGGACAATTCAAGTTCGAAGACAGTTCGTTCCGAATTGGAGTGGTTGGTGTATTGCATAGTTCTAGCGATTGGATTTCCCTCAAAACTCACCAACTGACTCCTCCTACCATTGATCAGTTTATAATTGTATATCATTTTGTACCTCTTTAGCTTATGATTTTGTTATGTTATTGAGTTAAACTTGTGCTTTTAATCCCTTTTCTGTTTGTCATTCAGTTCATTGGGCCTTAGGTAGCAATGGTGGCTTTGGATAAGAAGAGTTGCAAAGGGGTGCAAAAACAAGCAGACTGAGTTTGTAATTCATTTCGGACTTATCTTTTTCATCTGAGCTTGGATTGGGCCAAATCACTTGTGGTTGGAAAGAGGAGATTCTGAACTGCAGGATGAACTACTCAAACATATCAATTGATGAAGCCAAGCCCAATCCGTGAGCCCATCAAATTGCACACCATGCTCAGGTTTGCAGCTGCCAACTGTTTTCCAGCAACCAAAAGAAAACCCATGTGAAGAAAGCTGGAGGTGCAGCAGCAAAAGAAGTATGGGATGAAAGTGATTCCAACCACACTACCATAGACAAGATGAAGTGAGAGTTATGGGTTGTATTAAAGGAGGAATGGTGGTGTTGGAATTCATCATGATGTTCCTCCCTCTTAGCCCTATAAATAGAGAAGTTCACAACCCCAAACACAATCAACCCCCACACAATTCACTCCAGCCATCCTCCACACTTCCATCATTCCATCAACACATCCAGAAATCATCCCCAAACATTCCCACAACCCCAAACACTCCAGAAATCAACCCAAGACTCTAAACTGCCCCAAATCCCCAAAATAGCTCCAGAAAGCCTCCCTTCCATTTCCCTACGAATTTCCTCTTTCTCAGCCATCATCACTCACCCAAACTCATCCCAAATCACCTCCATATCCTTCGTACATCCTTCTAGACGTGGAGAAGCTCTTGAAGAAGCATTGGACACCACAAGAACTTCAAAAAAGGGTTTCTTTTACTCTTATGGCTTTCATTATGTTTTCCCATTTCTGTTTTAGTTTCTTTTCCATTATGAGTAGCTAAATCCATAACTAGGGCTTCGATGTAACCTAACATGAAATTCTGGGTTTATAAGTTTGGAGTTTCAAGTTTGATTCATGATTCATGTTCTTATTCATTATGCTTATAAGTTAACATGTTTGTTTGAATGATTGATCACCATTAGAACTTGTTTGTTAACTATCTTGGTTTGAATTAAGAGTAGACACCATGCTTTAATTCGAATTGAACTATGAATAGGAAGAGTATGTATGGACATTCGACAACAGGGATTAGATACATGCTTGGTTGTTTAAATTGTTCTTCTATGCTTAATGGGTTCCTAATGCTTAATTTTAGGTTAGACAACAAATGATCAAATTAGGGAATTAGGAACACAAGGTTAGAACCAAACACCATGGCCTAATCATATTTTAGCTAGAATCAATCTTTGAATCTGAATTAGACTTGTCACTTAACAACTTATAACCCAGAATTGAATTGTTGTGGTGAATCGAATGCCCTAGTCTCCAATCCGTTTTCCAGCCCTTCAAAATCACTCTTTGTTACACTTGTTTATTAGCTTTCATTTGCAATTTCAGTTTGCTCACTTCTTTTCACAATCACAATCACTCTCACTTAAATTATGTTTTAGACTTAACTTCCTAACTACTTGAATTCGGTAATCTAAGTACATAACTAATTTGAACTTCTCAGCCTTCGTGGGCACGACCTCGTACTTGTCTTGCTATACTACTAATTGCACCGTACAATTGCGAGTTAACATAACATTAACAACAACCATATTATGATGATGCCCAAGTTTTGGGCATGATCGGAAATCAACAGGGGTAAGAAATTGGACAATTCAGGTTCAATGGCAGTTCGTTCCTTGTAGTAGTGGTTGGTGCATTCCTTAGTTCTAGCGATTGGATTTCACTCAAAACTCACCAAATGACTCCTCCCACGATATTATGATGACGCCCAAGTTTTGGCAGGATCGGAAATCAATAGGGGTAAGAAATTGGACAATTCAGGTTCAAAGGCAGTTCGTTCCTTATAGGTGTGGTTGGAGTATTCCGTAGTTGTAGCGATTGGATTTCACTCAAAACTCACCAAATGACTCCTCCCACCATATTATGATGATGCCAAAGTTTTGGGCTCGATCGGAAATCCATAGGGGTAAGAAATTGGACAATTCAAGTTCGAAGGCAGTTCGTTCCGAATTGGAGTGGTTGGTGTATTGCATAGTTCTAGCGATTGGATTTCACTCAAAACTCACCAAATGACTTCTCCCACCATATTATGATGATGCCCAAGTTGTGGGCTCGATCGGAAATCAATAGGGGTATGAAATTGGACAATTCAGGTTCAAAGGCAGTTCGTTCCTTATAGGAGTGGTTGGTGTATTCCGTAGTTCTACCGATTGGGTTTCACTCAAAACTCACCAAATGAATCCTCCCACCATATTATGATGATGCCCAAGTTTTGGGCTTGATCGGAAATCAATAGGGGTAAGAAATTGGACACTTCAGGTTCAAAGACAGTTCGTTCCTTATAGGAGTGGTTGGTGTATTCCGTAGTTCTAGCGATCGGATTTCACTCAAAACTCACCAAATGACTCCTCCCACAATATTATCATGATGCCCAAGTTTTGGGCTCGATCGGAGATCCATAGGGGTAAGAAATTGGACAATTCAAGTTCGAAGACAGTTCGTTCCGAATTGGAGTGGTTGGTGTATTGCATAGTTCTAGAGATTGGATTTCCCTCAAAACACACCAAATGACTCCTCCCACCATATTACGATGATGCCCAAGTTTTGGGCTCGATCGGAAATCAATAGGGGTAAGAAATTGGACAATTCAAGTTCAAAGGCTGTTCGTTCCTTACAGGAGTGGTTGGTGTATTCCGTAGTTCTAGCGATTGGATTTCACTCAAAACTCACCAAGTGACTCCTCCCACCATATTATGATGATGCCCAAGTTTTGGGCTCGATCGGAAATCAATAGGGGTAAGAAATTGGACAATTCAAGTTTAAAGGCTGTTCGTTCCTTATAGAAGTGGTTGGTGTATTACGTAGTTCTAGCGATTGGATTTCACTCAAAACTTACCAAATGACTCCTCCCACCATATTATTATTATGCCCAAGTTTTGGGCTCTATCGGAAATCAATAGGGGTAAGAAATTGGATAATTCAGGTTCAGAGGCAGTTCGTTCCTTATAGGAGTGGTTGGTGTATTCCGTAGTTCTAGCGATTAGATTTCACTCAAAACTCACCAAATGACTCCTCCCATCATATTATGATGATGCCCCAGTTTTGGGCTCGATCGGAAATCAATAGGGGTAAGAAATTGGACAATTCAGGTTCAAAGGCAGTTAGTTGCTTGTAGGAGTGGCTGGTGTATTCCGTAGTTCTAGCGATTGGATTTCACTCAAAACTCACCAAATGACTCCTAACACCGTATTATGATGATGCCCAAGTTTTGGGCTCGATCGAAAATCAATAGGGGTAAGAAATTGGACAATCCAGGTTCAAAGGTAGTTCGTTCCTTATAGGAGTGGTTGGTGTATTCTGTAGTTCTAGCGATTCGATTTCACTCAAAACTCACCAAATGACTCCTCCCACCATATTATGAAGATGCCCAAGTTTTGGGCTCGATCGGAAATCCATAGGGGTAAGAAATTGGACAATTCAAGTTCGAAGGCAGTTCGTTCCTTATAGGAGTGGCTGGTGTATTCCGTAGTTCTAGTGGTTGGATTTCACTCAAAACTCACCAAATGACTCCTCCCACCATATTATGATGATGCCCATGTTTTGGGCTCGATCGGAAATCAATAGGGGTAAGAAATTGGACAATTCAAGTTCAAAGGCAGTTCGTTCCTTATAGGAGTGGTTGGTATATTCCGTAGTTCTAGCGATTGGATTTCACTCAAAACTCACCAACTGACTCCTCCCACCATATTATGATGATGCCAAAGTTTTGGGCTAGATCGGAAATCCAAAGGGGTAAGAAATTGTACAATTCAAGTTCGAAGCCAGTTCGTTCCGAATTGGAGTGGTTGGTGTATTGCATAGTTCTAGCGATTGGATTTCACTCAAAACTCACCAAATGAATCCTCCCACCATATTATGATGATGCCCAAGTTTTGGGCTCGATCGGAAATCAGTAGGGGTAAGAAATTGGACAATTCAGGTTCAAAGGCAATTCGTTCCTTATAGGAGTGGTTGTTGTATTCCGTAGTTCTAGCGATCGGATTTCACTCAAAACTCACCAAATGAATCCTCCCACCATATTATGATGATGCCCAAGTATTGGGCTCGATCGGAAATCAATAGGGGTAAGAAACTGGACAATTCAGGTTCAAAGGCAGTTCGTTCCTTATAGGAGTGGTTGGTGTATTCCGTAGTTCTAGGGATTGGATTTCACTCAAAACTCACCAAATGAATCCTCCCACCATAGTATGATGATGCCCAAGTTTGGGCTCGATCGGAAATCAACAGGGGTAAGAAATTGGACTGTTCAGGTTCAAAGGCAGTTCGTTCCTTATAGGAGTGGTTGTTGTATTCCGTAGTTCTAGCGATCGGATTTCTCTCAAAACTCACCAAATGACTCCTCCCGCCATATTATGATGATGCCCAAGTTTTGGGCTCGATCGGAAATCAATAGAGGTATGAAATTGGACAATTCAGGTTCAAAGGCAGTTCGTTCCTTATAGGAGTGGTTGGTGTATTCCGTAGTTCTAGGGATTGGATTTCACTCAAAACTCACCAAATGAATCCTCCCACCATAGTATGATGATGCCCAAGTTTTGGGCTCGATCGGAAATCAACAGGGGTAAGAAATTGGACTATTCAGGTTCAAAGGCAGTTCGTTCCTTATAGGAGTGGTTGTTGTATTCCGTAGTTCTAGCGATCGGATTTCTCTCAAAACTCACCAAATGACTCCTCCCGCCATATTATGATGATGCCCAAGTTTTGGGCTCGATCGGAAATCAATAGAGGTATGAAATTGGACAATTCAGGTTCAAAGGCAGTTCGTTCCTTATAGGAGTGGTTGGTGTATTCCGTAGTTCTAGCGATTGGATTTCACTCAAAACTCACCAAATAACTCCTCCCACCATATTATGATGATGCCCAAGATTTGGGCTCGATCGGAAATCCATAGGGGTAAGAAATTGGACTATTCAGGTTCAAAGGCTGTTCGTTCCTTATAGGAGTGGTTGGTGTATTCCGTAGTTCTAGGGATTGGATTTCACTCAAAACTCACCAAATGACTCCTCCCACCATATTATGATAATGCCCAAGTTTTGGGCTCGATCGGAAATCCATAGGGGAAAGAAATTGGACAATTCAAGTTCGAAGGCAGTTCGTTCCAAATTGGAGTGGTTGGTGTATTGCATAGTTCTAGCGATTGGATTTCACTCCAAACTCTCCAAATAACTCCTCCCCCCATATTATGATGATGCCCAAGATTTGGGCTCGATCGGAAATCAATAGGGGTAAGAAATTGGACAAATCAACTTCAAAGGCTGTTCTTTCCTTATAGGAGTGGTTGGTGTATTCTGTAGTTCTAGCGATTGGATTTCACTCAAAACTCACCAAGTGACTCCTCCCACCATATTATGATGATGCCCAAGTTTTGGGCTCGATCGGAAATCAATAGGGGTAAGAAATTGGACAATTCAAGTTTAAAGGCTGTTCGTTCCTTATAGAAGTGGTTGGTGTATTACGTAGTTCTAGCGATTGGATTTCACTCAAACTTACCAAATGACTCCTCCCACCATATTATTATTATGCCCAAGTTTGGGCTCTATCGGAAATCAATAGGGGTAAGAAATTGGATAATTCAGGTTCAGAGGCAGTTCGTTCCTTATAGGAGTGGTTGGTGTATTCCGTAGTTCTAGCGATTAGATTTCACTCAAAACTCACCAAATGACTCCTCCCATCATATTATGATGATGCCCCAGTTTTGGGCTCGATCGGAAATCAATAGGGGTAAGAAATTGGACAATTCAGGTTCAAAGGCAGTTAGTTGCTTGTAGGAGTGGCTGGTGTATTCCGTAGTTCTAGCGATTGGATTTCACTCAAAACTCACCAAATGACTCCTAACACCGTATTATGATGATGCCCAAGTTTTGGGCTCGATCGAAAATCAATAGGGGTAAGAAATTGGACAATCCAGGTTCAAAGGTAGTTCGTTCCTTATAGGAGTGGTTGGTGTATTCTGTAGTTCTAGCGATTCGATTTCACTCAAAACTCACCAAATGACTCCTCCCACCATATTATGAAGATGCCCAAGTTTTGGGCTCGATCGGAAATCCATAGGGGTAAGAAATTGGACAATTCAAGTTCGAAGGCAGTTCGTTCCTTATAGGAGTGGCTGGTGTATTCCGTAGTTCTAGTGGTTGGATTTCACTCAAAACTCACCAAATGACTCCTCCCACCATATTATGATGATGCCCATGTTTTGGGCTCGATCGGAAATCAATAGGGGTAAGAAATTGGACAATTCAAGTTCAAAGGCAGTTCGTTCCTTATAGGAGTGGTTGGTATATTCCGTAGTTCTAGCGATTGGATTTCACTCAAAACTCACCAACTGACTCCTCCCACCATATTATGATGATGCCAAAGTTTTGGGCTAGATCGGAAATCCAAAGGGGTAAGAAATTGTACAATTCAAGTTCGAAGCCAGTTCGTTCCGAATTGGAGTGGTTGGTGTATTGCATAGTTCTAGCGATTGGATTTCACTCAAAACTCACCAAATGAATCCTCCCACCATATTATGATGATGCCCAAGTTTTGGGCTCGATCGGAAATCAGTAGGGGTAAGAAATTGGACAATTCAGGTTCAAAGGCAATTCGTTCCTTATAGGAGTGGTTGTTGTATTCCGTAGTTCTAGCGATCGGATTTCACTCAAAACTCACCAAATGAATCCTCCCACCATATTATGATGATGCCCAAGTATTGGGCTCGATCGGAAATCAATAGGGGTAAGAAACTGGACAATTCAGGTTCAAACGCAGTTCGTTCCTTATAGGAGTGGTTGGTGTATTCCGTAGTTCTAGGGATTGGATTTCACTCAAAACTCACCAAATGAATCCTCCCACCATAGTATGATGATGCCCAAGTTTTGGGCTCGATCGGAAATCAACAGGGGTAAGAAATTGGACTATTCAGGTTCAAAGGCAGTTCGTTCCTTATAGGAGTGGTTGTTGTATTCCGTAGTTCTAGCGATCGGATTTCTCACAAAACTCACCAAATGACTCCTCCCGCCATATTATGATGATGCCCAAGTTTTGGGCTCGATCGGAAATCAATAGAGGTATGAAATTGGACAATTCAGGTTCAAAGGCAGTTCGTTCCTTATAGGAGTGGTTGGTGTATTCCGTAGTTCTAGCGATTGGATTTCACTCAAACTCACCAAATAACTCCTCCCACCATATTATGATGATGCCCAAGATTTGGGCTCGATCGGAAATCCATAGGGGTAAGAAATTGGACTATTCAGGTTCAAAGGCTGTTCGTTCCTTATAGGAGTGGTTGGTGTATTCCGTAGTTCTAGGGATTGGATTTCACTCAAAACTCACCAAATGACTCCTCCCACCATATTATGATAATGCCCAAGTTTTGGGCTCGATCGGAAATCCATAGGGGAAAGAAATTGGACAATTCAAGTTCGAAGGCAGTTCGTTCCAAATTGGAGTGGTTGGTGTATTGCATAGTTCTAGCGATTGGATTTCACTCCAAACTCTCCAAATAACTCCTCCCACCATATTATGATGATGCCCAAGATTTGGGCTCGATCGGAAATCAATAGGGGTAAGAAATTGGACAAATCAACTTCAAAGGCTGTTCTTTCCTTATAGGAGTGGTTGGTGTATTCTGTAGTTCTAGCGATTGGATTTCACTCAAAACTCACCAAGTGACTCCTCCCACCATATTATGATGATGCCCAAGTTTTGGGCTCGATCGGAAATCAATAGGGGTAAGAAATTGGACAATTCAAGTTTAAAGGCTGTTCGTTCCTTATAGAAGTGGTTGGTGTATTACGTAGTTCTAGCGATTGGATTTCACTCAAAACTTACCAAATGACTCCTCCCACCATATTATTATTATGCCCAAGTTTTGAGCTCTATCGGAAATCAATAGGGGTAAGAAATTGGATAATTCAGGTTCAGAGGCAGTTCGTTCCTTATAGGAGTGGTTGGTGTATTCCGTAGTTCTAGCGATTAGATTTCACTCAAAACTCACCAAATGACTCCTCCCATCATATTATGATGATGCCCCAGTTTTGGGCTCGATCGGAAATCAATAGGGGTAAGAAATTGGACAATTCAGGTTCAAAGGCAGTTAGTTGCTTGTAGGAGTGGCTGGTGTATTCCGTAGTTCTAGCGATTGGATTTCACTCAAAACTCACCAAATGACTCCTAACACCGTATTATGATGATGCCCAAGTTTTGGGCTCGATCGAAAATCAATAGGGGTAAGAAATTGGACAATCCAGGTTCAAAGGTAGTTCGTTCCTTATAGGAGTGGTTGGTGTATTCTGTAGTTCTAGCGATTCGATTTCACTCAAAACTCACCAAATGACTCCTCCCACCATATTATGAAGATGCCCAAGTTTTGGGCTCGATCGGAAATCCATAGGGGTAAGAAATTGGACAATTCAAGTTCGAAGGCAGTTCGTTCCTTATAGGAGTGGCTGGTGTATTCCGTAGTTCTAGTGGTTGGATTTCACTCAAAACTCACCAAATGACTCCTCCCACCATATTATGATGATGCCCATGTTTTGGGCTCGATCGGAAATCAATAGGGGTAAGAAATTGGACAATTCAAGTTCAAAGGCAGTTCGTTCCTTATAGGAGTGGTTGGTATATTCCGTAGTTCTAGCGATTGGATTTCACTCAAAACTCACCAACTGACTCCTCCCACCATATTATGATGATGCCAAAGTTTTGGGCTAGATCGGAAATCCAAAGGGGTAAGAAATTGTACAATTCAAGTTCGAAGCCAGTTCGTTCCGAATTGGAGTGGTTGGTGTATTGCATAGTTCTAGCGATTGGATTTCACTCAAAACTCACCAAATGAATCCTCCCACCATATTATGATGATGCCCAAGTTTTGGGCTCGATCGGAAATCAGTAGGGGTAAGAAATTGGACAATTCAGGTTCAAAGGCAATTCGTTCCTTATAGGAGTGGTTGTTGTATTCCGTAGTTCTAGCGATCGGATTTCACTCAAAACTCACCAAATGAATCCTCCCACCATATTATGATGATGCCCAAGTATTGGGCTCGATCGGAAATCAATAGGGGTAAGAAACTGGACAATTCAGGTTCAAAGGCAGTTCGTTCCTTATAGGAGTGGTTGGTGTATTCCGTAGTTCTAGGGATTGGATTTCACTCAAAACTCACCAAATGAATCCTCCCACCATAGTATGATGATGCCCAAGTTTTGGGCTCGATCGGAAATCAACAGGGGTAAGAAATTGGACTATTCAGGTTCAAAGGCAGTTCGTTCCTTATAGGAGTGGTTGGTGTATTCTGTAGTTCTAGCGATTGGATTTCACTCAAAACTCGCCAAATGACTACTCCCACCATATTACGATAATGCCCAAGTTTTGTGCTCGATCGGAAATCAATAGGGGTAAGAAATTGGACAAATCAAGTTCAAAGGCTGTTCGTTCCTTATAGTAGTGCTTGGTGTATTCCGTAGTTCTAGCGATTGGATTTCACTCAAAACTCACCAAATGACTCCTCCCACCATATTATGATGATGCCCAAGTTTTGGGCTCGATCGGAAATCAATAGGGGTAAGAAGTTGGACAATTCAGGTTCAAAGGCAGTTCGTTCCTTATAGGAGTGGTTGGTGTATTCCGTAGTTCTAGCGATTGGATTTCACTCAAAACTCACCAAATGACTCCTCCCACCATATTATGATGATGCCCAAGTTTTGGGCTCGATCGGAAATCAATAGGGGTAAGAAATTGGACAATTCAGTTTCAAAGGCAGTTCGTTCCTTATAGGAGTGGTTGGTCTATTCCGTAGTTCTAGCGATTGGATTTCACTCAAAACTCACCAAATGACTCCTCCCACCATATTATGCGGATGCCAAAGTTTTGGGCTCGAACGTAAATCCATAGGGGGTAAGAAATTGGACAATTCAGGTTCAAAGGCAGTTCGTTCCTTATAGGAGTAGTTGGTGTATTCCTTAGTTCTAGCGATTGGATTTCACTCAAAACTCACCAAATGAATCCTCCCACCATATTATGATGATGCCCAAGTTTTGGGCTAGATCGGAAATCAATAGGGGTAAGAAATTGGACAATTCAGGTTCAAAGGCAGTTCATTCCTTATAGGAGTGGTTGGTGTATTCCGTAGTTCTAGCGATTTGATTTCACTCAAAACTCACCAAATGACTCCTCCCACCATATTATGATAATGCCCAAGTTTTATGCTCGATCGGAAATCAATAGGGGTAAGAAATTGGACAAATCAAGTTCAAAGGCTGTTCGTTCCTTATAGTAGTGGTTGGTGTATTCCGTAGTTCTAGCGATTGGATTTCACTCAAAACTCACCAAATGACTCCTCCCACCATATTATGATGATGCCCAAGTTTTGGGCTCGAACAGAAATCCATAGGGGGTAAGAAATTGGACAATTCAGGTTCAAAGTCAGTTCGTTCCTTATAGGAGTGGTTGGTGCATTCCTTAGTTGTAGCGATTGGATTTCACTCAAAACTCACCAAATGACTCCTCCCACCATATTATAATGATGCCCAAGTTTTGGGCTCGATCGGAAATCAATAGGGGTAAGAAATTGGACAATTCAGTTTCAAAGGCAGTTCGTTCCTTATAGGAGTGGTTGGTCTATTCCGTAGTTCTAGCTATTGGATTTCACTCAAAACTCACCAAATGACTCCTCCCACCATATTATAATGATGCCCAAGTTTTGGGCTCGATCGGAAATCAATAGGGGTTAGAAATTGGACAATTCAGGTTCAAAGGCAGTTCGTTCCTTATAGGAGTGGTTGGTGTATTCCGTAGTTCTAGCGATTGGATTTCACTCAAAACTCACCAAATGACTCCTCCCACCATATTATAATGATGCCCAAGTTTTGGGCTCGATCGGAAATCAATAGGGGTAAGAAATTGGACAATTCAGTTTCAAAGGCAGTTCGTTCCTTATAGGAGTGGTTGGTCTATTCCGTAGTTCTAGCTATTGGATTTCACTCAAAACTCACCAAATGACTCCTCCCACCATATTATGATGATGCCAAAGTTTTGGGCTCGATCGGAAATCCAAAGGGGTAAGAAATTGTACAATTCAAGTTCGAAGCCAGTTCGTTCCGAATTGGAGTGGTTGGTGTATTGCATAGTTCTAGCGATTGGATTTCACTCAAAACTCACCAAAGGACTCCTCCCACCATATTATGATGATGCCCAAGTTGTGGGCTCGATCGGAAGTCGATAGGGTATGAAATTGGACAATTCAGGTTCAAAGGCAGTTTGTTCCTTATAGGAGTGGTTGGTGTATTCCGTAGTTCTAGCGATTGGATTTCACTCAAAACTCACCAAATGAATCCTCCCACCATATTATGATGATGCCCAAGTTTTGGGCTCGATCGGAAATCAACAGGGGTAAGAAATTGGAAAATTTAGGTTCAAAGGCAGTTCGTTCATTATAGGAGTGGTTGGTGTATTCCGTAGTTCTAGCGATTGGATTTCACTCAAACTCACCAAATGACTCCTCCCACCATATTATGGGGATGCCAAAGTTTTGGGCTCGAACGTAAATCCATAGGGGGTAAGAAATTGGACAATTCAGGTTCAAAGGCAGTTCGTTCCTTATAGGAGTAGTTGGTGTATTCCTTAGTTCTAGCGATTGGATTTCACTCAAAACTCACCAAATGACTCCTCCCACCATATTATGGTGATGCCAAAGTTTTGGGCTCGAACGGAAATCCATAAGGGGTAAGAAATGGGACAATTCAGGTTCAAAGGCTGTTCGTTCCTTATAGGAGTGGTTGGTGCATTCCTTAGTTCTAGCGATTGGATTTCACTCAAAACTCACCAAATGACTCCTCCCACCATATTTTGATGATGCCCAAGTTTTGGGCTGGATCGGAAATCAATAGGAGCAAGAATTTGGACAATTCAAGTTCAAAGGCAGTTCGTTCCTTCTAGGAGTGGTCGGTGTATTCCGTAGTTCTAGTGGTTGGATTTCACTCAAATCTCACCAAATGACTCCTCCCACCATATTATAATGATGCCCAAGTTTTGGGCTCGATCGGAAATCAATAGGGGTAAGAAATTGGACAATTCAGTTTCAAAGGCAGTTCGTTCCTTATAGGAGTGGTTGGTGTATTCCGTAGTTCTAGCGATGGGATTTCACTCAAAACTCACCAAATGACTCCTCCCACCATATTATGATAATGCCCAAGTTTTGGGCTCGATCGGAAATCCATAGGGGGTAAGAAATTGGACAATTCAAGTTCGAAGGCAGTTCGTTCCAATTTGAGTGGTTGGTGTATTGCATAGTTCTAGCGATTGGATTTCACTCCAAACTCTCCAAATAACTCCTCCGACCATATTATGATGATGCCCAAGTTTTGGGCTCGATCGGAAATCAATAGGGGTAAGAAATTGGACAATTCAAGTTCGTAGGTAGTTCGTTACGAATTGGAGTGGTAAGTGTATTGCATAGTTCTGGTAATTGGATTTCACTCAAAACTCACCAAATGACTCCTCCCACCATATTATGATGATGCCCAAGTTTTGGGCTCGATCGGAAATCAATTGGGGTAAGAAATTGGACAATTCAGGTTCAAAGGCAATTCGTTCCTTATAGGAGTGGTTGGTGTATTCCGTAGTTCTAGCGATTGGATTTCACTCCAAACTCACCAAATGACTCCCCCCACCATATTATGATGATTCCCAAGTTTGGGGCTCGATCGGAAATCAATAGGGGTAAGAAATTGGACAATTCAAGTTCGTAGGTAGTTCGTTATGAATTGGAGTGGTAAGTGTATTGCATAGTTCTGACAATTGGATTTCACTCAAAACTCACCAAATGACTCCTCCCACCATATTATGATGATGCCCAAGTTTTGGGCTCGATCGGAAATCAATAGGGGTAAGAAATTGGACAATTCAGGTTCAAAGGCAATTCGTTCCTTATAGGAGTGGTTGGTGTATTCCGTAGTTCTAGCGATTGGATTTCACTCCAAACTCACCAAATGACTCCCCCCACCATATTATGATGATTCCCAAGTTTGGGGCTCGATCGGAAATCAATAGGGGTAAGAAATTGGACAATTCAGGTTCAAAGGCAGTTCGTTCCTTATAGGAGTGGTTGGCGTATTCCGTAGTTCTGGCGATTGGATTTCACTCAAAACTCACCAACTGACTCCTCCCAGCATATTATGATGATGCCCAAGTTTTGGGCACGATCGGAAGTCCAATGGGGTATGAAATTGGACAATTCAAGTTCGAAGACAGTTCGTTCCGAATTGGAGTGGTTTATGTATTGCATAGTTCTTGCAATTGGATTTCCCCCAAAACACACCAAATGACTCCTCCCACCATATTATGATGTTGCCCAAGTTTTGGGCTCGATCAGAAATCAATAGGGGTAAGAAATTGGACAATTCAGGTTCAAAGGCAGTTCGTTCCTTATAGGAGTGGCTAGTGTATTCCGTAGTTCTAGCGATTAGATTTCACTCAAAACTCACCAAATGACTCCTCCCCCATATTATGATGAGTCCCAAGTTTAGGGCTCGATCGGAAATCAATAGGGGTAAGAAATTGGACAATTCAGGTTCAAAGGCAGTTCGTTCCTTCTAGGAGTGGTTGGTGTATTCCGTAGTTCTAGCGAGTGGATTTCACTCAAAAAAAAATAATTAATTTGGCATTGTTCTAGCATGATATGTTTGAAACCTTCTTTGCACTTGCCATTTGTTTCATAATTTTCCAATTAAAGGATTTGCATGACCCAGAATTGTATCAAACATAAATTAGACTTATATAACCATATAATGTGAGCTTTTGAGCCTTGTGCTTCATTCATGAGTGTTATACACATACTCTTATTTTCTTGTCATCAAAGTGTTGTTTGATCTCATTATTCATTGATTTGGTTGAACACTATAAAAGTCATTCATTTCTTATGCAATTTGATTTCATGACATTTAAGAAATGATATTAAGGCCCTCTTTGGATCGTTTGTGCCTTTCAAGCTAACCTTATGCATGCTTAAGCATGATTTTCCATTGTTAAACCATTTTGAGCCTACATGTAAACCTTTTCTTTCATTTTACCAATTGCAATTCCTAGCTTTAGCCCGAAAAACAAGAAATTTACCTTTCTAAGGAACTCATGAGCTTTAATTTAGATGTGTTTTTTCATGCTAAGTTTGGGAAGGGATATTACATTTTGAAAAAAAAAACAAAAAAGAAAAAAGAAAAAAAAGAGAACTTCACTCAATTGGTGAAAGAAAAGAAAAGAAGAGAAAAGTTGTGATTAAATGGTGGTTGATTGAAAATTCATTTTGGGCCTTCAAAATTAGTTGGTGTTTGTTCAATTAAAGGAAAGGAGTATGAATCAATGTAAATGAAGGTATAAGGAGTTTTGATCATGTAAAAGAAAGAATCTAATCGTGATAATTCGAAGTCTTGTAAACTATTATTTTATGCTCTTACATTTTCAGTTCCTTGGACTTTGTATTATCCATACCATTCATTCTCACTCACCTTACACCCTTGGCCCCATTACAACCTAGAATAAAGACCTAAATTGATCTTAAATGTCATATGGTTAAATTGCATGAATTTTCTTATTGTAAGTGTTTGGCATCCTTCTTGAGATCATATTAATGCAAGTTCTTCATCTTCCTATTTTGAGTAGTAAGTCCCTTATGATTTAACTCTATCTCATGTTATAACGAGTGTTGCATGTAGCCCTCTTCTGAGTGATTCATTTGTGAGAGGACAACTTGGTGAGATTGAAGTTGCATTTGTGCTTTGGTATAATTTTTAAAATTGTGTGAAACTAAGATTGGGAATTTGTTGCATTTGGCTATCACATACTACACTTTGAGCACGTTGTGTTTTTGAACTTGCCGCCTTGTAAATAATGTCTAAAATTGAGTTTTTATGTTAAAAATTTTGAGTCATGTGCCTGAGTCATTCTCTTCAGAAAATGTCGGAGAATGATTGTTTTAGTTTTTATTTATTTATTTATTTATTTTTTGTTGTTTTTGTAATTTATTTTTGTTTTTGTTTTTGTTTTTCCTTTATTTTGCTTAAGGACTAACAAATCTAATAAGTTTTCTAACTACTTTGTTTTGTAGAATTAGTGAAGCGTTTGTGGGTATTGTTTCTGTTAAACCCTCAGGAGACACAACTCCTCCTACTAGGGATGCCTAGAGGTTTAAAGGCTTGTTGCATACGCTCAATGCAATCGAGTTACCTACGAAAGTGGTTTTAGTTAACTTCTTGTTTGTTTTAACTTTGTTTTGTGTTGTTTTTGCTCGAGGACTAGCAAAATCTAGGTTTGGGGGTATTGATCGGTTCATAATTGTATATCATTTTGTACCCTTCTAGCTTATGATTTGGTTATGTTTTTGAGTTAAACTTGTGCTTTAATTCTTTTTGTGTTTATATTTCAGTTAATTGAGATTTAGGTAACAATGATGACTTTGGATAGGAAATGATGCAATTCATGCATGTTAAGGCCTGATTTGGGTGAATGGAAGAAGAGCTTAAAGACAAACATATTTTGGCTACAACCCCTTTCCAGCCCAATTTCGTAGGTCAACTTCTTGGCCTTGGATCAGCATGCTATGGGGCTCGAATGAGGTGATGATCTTCATGAAACTTGTTCCAATGGGTGTCTACTACACATATCCAAATTTCAGCCCAATTGGACATTTGTGGAGTGCTTAGCCCATCCAACACTCAACCTTGCTCAGGAGGATTTGCAGCTGCCAGCTTTTTGCCATGTGCCTCTTTTTAGCCATGTGCCTCACCCTAGCTATATCTGACTTTGTACTCAACATAATGAGTGAAGTGGGGAGGCATTACAGCTATTAAAGAGAAAGCAAGAGCATATTTGTGAAGACAAAATACATCATGGCAAAGGGGACAAGGGAGGAGACAAGGGTTAAGTGCCATGGTGGAAAGGAGAGAGAGAAGAAGGAGAATGATGAGAGGCATTTTGCTTCAGCCTTTGAACATGGGAATTGAATTGCAGATCACTTTGGAGCTGGAGATCAGCTTTTGAGCTATTAAAGAGAAGCATGGCATGCATGTGAAGCAAAAAGAAAGAAATGAAAATGAAATGAAGTCAATTCCAGTCTCTGTTTGGCAAGCCAACTTTCAAGGCCCAAAACATACACTTCTACTACTCCGATGGGAATACTTTCTTCATAGAGGTTGTCCAATGGTGTCTGTATAACATATCCAAATTTCAAGCCCCATTGGATACTTTTTGAAACCTGTGGCCTTCCTACACCAAGTCTGGGTCAGAAGAATCGTTTTTTCAGCAAGCAAAAGGCACCACATGGGTTGGCAGCAAAACTGATCACCTTTGAACCCATGTGAAGAAAGCTTGGAGTGCAGCAAAAGAAGTATGGGATGGAATTGTTTTCCAACCACACTAACATAGAAAAGATGAGGGTTTGAGTTAGGGGTTGTATTAAAGAAGGAATGGTGGTGTTGAATTTCATCATGTTGTTCCTCCTCTTAGCCCTATAATAGAGAAGCCTTCAAGCTTCAAATCACACCCAAAGGGGGGAGCTCTCAAACACTTCTCTAGAGCTCCCTTCCCTTCTCTCCCTCAAATTCTCTTAGTTTCCTTTCAAGTTGTCAATTGTTGTAACAAATGATTTTACTAAATTTTCCTTCAAGTTTTCTTAGTTTAATTTTATTTGTAATGTACATTCTTTCTTAAGTATTCAAGTTTAATTAGTTTCCAAGTTTCAATTATGGTTTTTGTTCTTATTCATTATGCTTATAAGTTAGTATGCTAGTTGAATGATTGATCACCATTTAGGCTTGCATGTTAGCTATCTTGGTTTGAATTAAGAGTATACACCATGCTTTAATTCGAATTGAACTATGAATAGGAAGAGTATGTATGGACATTCGACAACAGGGATTAGATACATGCTTGGTTGTTTAAATTGTTCTTCTATGCTTAATGGGTTCTAATGCTTAATTTTAGGTTAGACAACAAATGATCAAATTAGGGAATTAGGAACACAAGGTTATGACCAAACACCATGGCTTATAATCATACTTTAGCTAGAATCAATCCGTTAATCTAATTGAACTTGGGAACTTATTTGCTTGAGTTCTTTCCTTTCTTGTTTTATTTATTTTCTTTTCATTCTATTTTGTGTAGGGGAAACAAATTGGATCATTCAATCACCAATCCTCGTGGGATCGACCTCGCACTTACATATGCTATACTACCAAACGGTTCGTGCACTTGCGAGTATCACAAGTTGAGGATGCAGCTGAATCTATTTTGATGCAGTGAATCCGACACAACATCGTTCTAGCAATGGATTTCACTCAAAACTCACCAAATGACTCCTCCCACCATATTATGATGATGGCTAAGTTTGGCGCTCGATCGTAATTCCATAGGTGTAAGAAATTGGACAATTTAACTTCGAAGGCAGTTTTGTTCCGAATTGGAGTGGTTGGTGTGTTGCATAGTTCTAGCGATTGGATTACACTCAAAACTCACCAAATGGCTCCTCCCACCATATTATGATGATGCCCAAGTTTGGGCTCGATCGGAAGTCAATAGGGGTAAGAAATTGGACAATTCAGGTTCAAAGGCAGTTCGTTCCTTATAGGAGTGGTTGGTGTATTCCGTAGTTCTAGCGGTTGGATTTCACTAAAAACACACCAAATGACTCCTCCCACCATATTATGATGATGCCCAAGTTTTGGGCTCGATCTGAAATCAACAGGGGCAAAAAATTGGACAGTTCATGTTCAAGAGGCTGTTCGTTCCTTATAGGAGTGGTTGGTGTATTCCGTAGTTCTAGCGATTGGATTTCACTTAAAACTCACCAAGTGACTCCTCCACCATATTATGAGGATGCCCAAGTTTTGGGCTCGATCGGAAATCAACAGGGGTAAAAAATTGGACAGTTCATGTTCAAAGGCTGTTCGTTCCTTATAGGAGTGGTTGGTGTATTCCGTAGTTCTAGCGATTGGATTTCACTCAATACTCACCAATGACTCCTCCCACCATATTATGTTGATGCCCAAGTTTTGGGCTCGATCGGAAATCAATAGGGGTAAGAAATTGGACAATTCAGGTTCAAGGCAGTTCGTTCCTTATAGGAGTGGTTGGTGTATTCCGTAGTTCTAGCGATTGGATTTCTCTCAAAACTCACCAAATGACTCCACCCACCATATTTATGTTGCCCAAGTTTTGCACTCGATCGGAAATCCATAGGTGTAAGAAATTAGACAATTCAAGTTCGAAGGCAGTTTGTTCCGAAGTGGAGTGGTTGGTGTGTTGCATAGTTCTAGCGATTGGATTTCACTCAAAACTCACCGAACTACTCCTCCCACCATATTATGGATGATGCCTAAGTTTTGGACTCGATCGGAAATCCATAGGTGTAAGAAATTGGACAATTCAATTTGAAGGCAGTTCGTTCCTTATG
This sequence comes from Prunus yedoensis, assembly GCA_005406145.1. Taxonomy (NCBI): domain Eukaryota; kingdom Viridiplantae; phylum Streptophyta; class Magnoliopsida; order Rosales; family Rosaceae; genus Prunus; species Prunus yedoensis. Next base: position 1,205,140 of record BJCG01002322.1, on the reverse strand, counting down.
GGAGTGACTGGTGTTTCTGTAGTTCTAGCGATTGGATTTCACTCAAAACTCCCCGAATGACTCCTCCCACCATATTATGATGATGCCCAAGTTTTGCGTTCGATCGGAAATCAACAGGGAGGTAAGAAATTGGACAATTCAAGTTCAAAGGCAGTTCGTTCCGAATTGGTTGGTTGGTGTATTCCGTAGTTCTAGCAATTGGATTTCACTCAAAACTCACCAAATGACTTCCTCGCACAATATTTTCACAAGGCCCAAGTTTTGGGCTTGATCGGAAATCCATAGGTTGTCAGAAATTGGACAATTCAAGTTCAAAGGGAAGTTCGGTCCGTATAGGATGGGTTGGTGGTATTCCGTAGTTCTAGCGCCTGGCTTTCACTCAAAAACTCACTAAATGACTCCACCCACCAAATTATGATGATGCCCAAGTTTTGGGATCGATCGTAACATCCTAGGTGTAAGAAATTGGGACAATTCAACTTCAAAGGAAGTTCGTTTCGAATTGGAGTGGTTGTTGTGTTGCTTAGTTCTAGCGATTGATTTAACTAAAACTCAGAAATGATTCCTCCACCATATTATGATGGTTTCCAAGTTTTGGGCTCGATCCGAAATCCATAGGTGTCAGAAAGTGGACAATTCATGTTCAAAGGCAGTTCGTACGAATTGGGGTGGTTGGTGTGTGGACAGTTCTGGTGATTGGATTTCACTCAAAAAACTCAACCAAATGACTCCTCCCACCATAATCTGTTGCCCAGTTTTGTCCTCGATTGGAAATGAATAGGGGTAAGAAATTGGACAATTCAGGTTCAAAGGCAGTTCGTTCCTTATCGGAGTGGTTTGGTGATTCCATAGTTCTAGACTTCGGATTGTCGCTCAAACTCACCAAATGACTCCTCGCACATATTATGATGATGCCCAAGTTTTGGTCTCGGTCGGAAATCCATAGGTGTAATAAATTGGACAATTCAAGTTCAAAGGCAGTTCGTTCCGAATTGGGGGTGGTTGGTGTATTGCATAGTTCTAAGCCAACGGATTTACTCAAACTCACCAATGACTCCTCCCACCATATTATGATGATGCCCCAAGTTTTGGGCTCGATCGGAAATCCATAGGTGTAAGAATGGACATTCATGTTCAATCGCAGTTCATTCCGAATTGGATTGTGTGGTGTATTGCATAGTTCTAGCGATTGGATTTCACCCAAACTCACCAAATCACTCCTCCCACCATATTATGATGATGCCCAAGTTTTGGGCGTCGATCGGAAATCAATAGGGGTAAGAAATTGACAATTCAGGTTCAAAGCATTTCGTTCCTTATAAGAGTGGTTGGTGGATTCTGTAGTTCTAGCAATTGGATTTCACTCAAAACTCACCAAATGACTCCTCCCACCATACTATTATGATGTCCACGTTTTGGGCTCGATCGGAAATCAAGTATACCGGTAAGAAATTGCACAATTCAGGTTTCAAAGGCAGTTCGTTCCTTATTGGAGTGGGTTCGTGTATTCCTTAGTTCTACTAGCGGATTGGATTACACTCAAAACGCACCAATGACTCCCACTCCTCCACCATAATTAGAAGATGCCCAAGTTATGGGCTGCGATCAGGAGATCATTAGGGCTAAGAAATTGGACAATTCAAGTTCAAAGGCAGTTCGTTCCTTATAGGAGTGGGTTGGTGTATTCCGTATTATAGCGATATCGATTTCCCTCAAAACTCTCCAAATGACCCCTCCCACCATATTATGAGATGCCCAAGTTTTGGGCTCGATCGGAAATCAATAGGGGTAAGAAATTGGGGACAATTCAGGTTCAGAGGCAGTTCGTTCCTTATAGGAGTGGTTGGTGTAGTACATATTTCTAGCAATTGGATTTTCACTCAAACTCACCAAATGACTCCTCCCACCATACTATGATGATGTCCAAGGTTTTGGCTCGATCGGAAATCAGTCCCGTAAGAAATTGCACAATTCAGGTTAAAGGCAGTTCGTTCCTTATGGGAGTGGTTCGTGTATTCTTAGTTCTAGCGATTGGATTACACGCAAAACGCACCAAATGACTCCTCCCACCATATATTATGATGATGCCCAGTCTGGGCTCGATCGGAAATCATTAGGGCTAAGAATTGGACAATTCAAGTTTCAAAGGCAAGTTCGTTACTTATAGGAGTGGTTGGTGTATTCCCGTAATTATAGCGAATCGATTTCCCTCAAACTCTCCAAATGACCCCTCCCACACCATATTATGAGATGATGCCCAAGGTTTGGGCTCGATCGGAAATCAATAGGGGTAAGAAATTGGACAATTCAGGTTCAGAGGCAGTTCGTCCTTATAGGAGTGGTTGGTATGTATTACATAGTTCTAGCAATTGGGATTTCACTCAAAACTCACCAAATGACTCCTCCCACCATACTATGATGATGTCAAGTTTTGGGCTCGATCGGAATCAGTCCCGGTAAGAAATTGCACAATTCAGGTTCAAAGGCAGTTCGTTCCTTATTGGAGTCGTTCGTGTATTCCTTAGTTCTAGCGATTGGATTACACTCAAAACGCACCAAATGACTCCTCCCACCATATTATGATGATGCCCAAGTTCTGGGCTCGATCGGAAATCATTAGGGCTAAGAAATTGGACAATTCAAGTTCAAAGGCAGTTCGTTCCTTATAGGAGTGGTTGGTGTATTCCGTAGTTCTAGCGATTGGATTTCACTTAAAACACACCAAAGACTCCTCCTACCATATTATGATGAGGCCCAAGTGTGGGCTCGAACGGAAATCCATAGGGGTAAGAAATTGGACAATTCAAGTTCGAAGACAGTTCGTTCTTATAGGAGTGGTTGGTGTATTCTGTAGTTCTAACGATTGGATTTCACTCAAAACTCCCAAATGACTCCTCCCGCCACATTATGATGACGCCCAAGTTTTGGGCTCGATCAGAAATCAATTGGGGTAAGAATTGGACAATTAAGGTTCAAAGGCAGTTCGTTCCTTATAGGAGTGGTTGTTGTATTCCGTAGTTCTAGCGATCGGATTTCACTCAAAACTCACCAAATGACTACTCCCACCATATTATGATGATTCCCATGTTTTGGGCTCGATCGGAAATCCATAGGGGTAAGAAATTGGACAATTCAGTTTCAAAGGAAGTTCGTTCCTTATAGGAGTGGTTGGTGTATTCCGTAGTTCTAGCGATTGGATTTCACTCAAAACTCACCAAATGACTCCTCCCACCATATTAGATGATGCCCAAGTTTGGGCTCGATCGGAAATCAATAGGGGTAAGAATTGGACAATTCAGGTTCGAAGGCAGTTCGTTCCTTATAGGAGTGGTTGGTGTATTCCGTAGTTCTAGCGAGTGGGATTTCACTCAAAACTCACCAAATGACTCCTCCAACCGTATTATGACAATGCCCAAGTTTTGGCTGCTCGATCGGAAATCAATAGGGCTAAGAAATTGGACAATTCTGGTTCAAAGGCAGTTCGTTCCGAATTGGGTTGGTTGGCGTTTTGAATAGTCTAGCAATTGGATTTCACTTAAAACTCACCAAATGACTCCTCCCACATATTATGATGATGCCCAAGTTTTGGGCTCGATCGGAAATCCATAGGGGTAAGAAATTGGACAATTCAAGTTCAAAGATAGTTCGTTCTGAACTGGAGTGGTTGGTGTATTGCATAGTTCTACCGATTGGATTTCACTCAAAACTCACCAAATGACTGCTCCCACCTTATGATGATGCCCAAGTTTTGGGCTCGATCGGAAATCAATAGGGGTAAGAAATTGGACAATTCAGGTTCAAATGCAGTTCGTTCCATATAGAACTGGTTGGTGTATTCCGAAGTTCTAGCGATTGGATTTCACTCAAAACTCACCAAATGACTCCTCCCACCATATTATGAAGATGCCCAACTTTTGGGATCGATCGGAAATCAATAGGGGTAAGAAATTGGACAATTCAGGTTCAAAGGCAGTTCGTTCCTTACAGGAGTGGCTGGTGTATTCCGTAGTTCTAGCGATTGGATTTCACTCAAAACTCTCCAAATGACTCCTCCCACCATATTATGACGATGCCCAAGTTTTGGGCTCGATCGGAAATCATAGGGTAAGAATTGGACAATTCAGGTTCAAAGGCAGGTCGTTTCTTACAGGAGTGGTTGGTGTATTCCGTAGTTCTAGTGATTGGATTTCACTCAAAACTCACCAAATGACTCCTCCCACCATAGTATGATGATGCCCAAGTTTTGGGCTCGATCGGAATCCATAGGGTAAGAAATTGGACAATTCAAGTTCGAAGGCAGTTCGTTCCGAATTGGAGTGGTTAGTGTATTGCATAGTTCTAGCGATTGAATTTCACTCAAATCTCACCAAATGACTCCACCCACCATATTATGATGATTCCCAAGTTTTGAGCTCGATCGGAAATCAATAGGGGTAAGAAATTGGACATTCAAGTTCGAAGGCAGTTCGTTCCGAATTGGAGTGGTTGGTGTATTGCATAGTTCTAGCAATTGAATTTCACTCAAAACTCACCAAATGACTCCTCCCACCATATTATGATGATCCCAAGTTTTGGGCTCGACCGGAAATCCATAGGGGTAAGAAATTGGACAATTCAAGTTCGAAGGCAGTTCGTTCGAATTGGAGTGGTTGGTGTATTCCGTAGTTCTAGCGATTGGATTTCACTCAAAACTCACCAAATGACTCCGCCCACCATATTATGATGATGCCCAAGTGTTGGGCTCGATCGAAAACTATAGGGGTAAGAAATTGAACAATTCAGGCTCAAAGGCAGTTCGTTCCTTATAGGAGTGGTTGGTGTATTCCGTGGTTCTAGCAATTGGATTTCACTCAAAACTCACCAAATGACTCCGCCCACAATATTATTATGATGCCCAAGTTTGGGCTCGATCGAAATCAATAGGGGTAAGGAATTTGGCAATTCAGGATCAAAGACAGTTCGCTACTTATAGGAGTGGTTGGTGTATTCCGTAGTTCTAGCCATTGGATTTAACTTAAAACTCACCAAATGACTCCTCCCACCATATTATGTTGATGCCCAAGTTTTGGGCTCGATCGGAAATCAATAGGGTAAGAAATTGGGCTATTCATGTTCAAAGGAAGTTCGTTTTTGATAGGAG